>OX457051.1:32911863-33174363 GCA_949752735.1 Lumbricus terrestris
TAAAACACCTTTTTTGAAAATTTCGCACGGAAGAATAAAAAGTCATCACTCTTTTTAGACGAAAAATTAAACACCTTTTTTAAGATTTCGCACGGATGACTACAAAAGTCATCAGTTTTTTTTAAATTCTAAATTGAACACCTTTTTGATTCTAAATTGAACACCTTTTTTAAATTTCGCACGGAAGACCAAAAAGTCATCACTCTTTTTTAGACGAAAAATTAAACACCTTTTTTAAGATTTTGCACGGATGACTACAAAAGTCATCAGTTCTTTGGGGTGCGAAATTGGATACCTTTTTTGAAAATTTCGCACGGAAGACTAAAAAGTCGTCACTCTTTTTAGACGAAAAATTAAACACCTTTTTTAAGATTTTGCTCGGATGACCAAAAAATGTCATCAGTGTTTTGGGAAGGAAAATTGAACACCCTTTTTGAAGATTTCCGGCGGATTACTTAAAAAGAACATCTAGTTTTCCGGAAAGAAGTTTTTAAGTAAAGTCTATATTTATTGAGACCTTTTGGCACTCTTATAAGCACTGAAAAGTACAGCTATTTTGTTAAGATAACAGCTTAAAATGCTACCATTGCAATGTGAAAATTCAAAAAGTTTCTGGTGGGGAGGGGCATATCCCCTCCCCACACCCCTCCCCTACCACTCTCGGCGCTGCGCGCCTCATGATTGTTTTCCAGACGGTCAGTTATCTACCCTTCCGAAAACCTCAATCCCCCCAGAGGTGGGGTTAAATTAAACTCTGGTTTCGGCCAAAAACGACTAAAAAGTTCATCAGATTTTTCAGCGAAAGATCAACGAAAAATTTTCCGACCCCAGCCCAAAATTTTTTTGGCCCCCCCTTCGAAAATTCCTGGATCCGCCCCTGGTTGTGAGAGCGAGCGCCATATATATGTGCAGGGACAAATGTAATGTAAGTGACTGTAAAGCAAAGGTCATACCACATACTTGAGATGGTGGGATGAACGTTCAAGGGGAATTTACCGTGGGTGTGCCAGGAGGAATGGTACAGAGGGAGATGCAGGGGGATTTCCCTCAGGCACAAGTTGGATCAGGCTACTTACCCCCTCCCCACACACACGTGGCAAGCCCTGATGGGTGCGAATGTGATGGAAGTGCAAGGACAAATTTATGTGAGTGTTAAGCAAAAATCAAATTAATTGAAGATTTGCCCTGTGCTATGACGGGGAGGGGATTGATCGGGAGATTTGCCAGGAGGAAGTCCATGGCAGATACTGGGGAATACCAGGGGAAAATGTTCAGGAGGAAATCTTCTATACTCAACTTTATCATCTGGGGTAACCTTTCCCCCTGGCCCAAATTGGAAGCTGTCTGCTTCCATCCCCCCTCCATGGCGTATAGTTGGCCCTGGCGTGAGATAACCATGACATAGTCATGTTAGAAAATCAGTACGGCCGGTATATATATATATATATATATATATATATATATATATATATATATATATATATATATATATATAGATTGAAGTTCAAAATCAAGAAAAAAAGGTGTTCAATCTGGCGCCAGAGAGAGATTTTCCAGACCTACCGTGTATGGCATTGGCTTCAGTCTTCGAGGCATAATTTTAGGCCTAATGGCGACTGCATGACGTTTACCAAAAGAATAAAAAGTATTTCAAGCTCTTTAAATTTAATCTCTGACAGATCTCTGCCAGAGCCGCATGCGGCTGCATTGCGGCATACACATCGGACTTGACTGAACTCAGTGGCGTAGTCAGGAATTTTTATGGGGGAGGGGTTTATGGCCGAAAACCCTGTTTTTTGCTATTTTTTTCTTACTTAAATGGCAAAATAACCCTAAAAAACCTTTTCCCGGAGCCAATGGGGGGGGGTTTAACCCCCGAAACCCCCTTGCCTTCGCCACTGACTGAGCTTGACGGTATAGGCCTAGTTAATCATAATACCATGGTAGAAAATAATTTATGCCTCGTTATCGCTACGGTAGCCTAGTTTGAAAAGGTGTTCAATCTGGCGCCGGAGAGAGATTTTCCGGACTAGCAATTTCTAAACTTATAGAGCGCCACTTCAAAAGCCAAGCGCAGGGCATTAGCTTATTCACGAGCGCTGAGAAGCGGAAAAACAACGATCGAGGCACAAATGCGAACAGAAGCGAAAATGAAACGGCTTTGATTCGAGAGGTCGTTCAATGACGGAAAGCTGCAAGTCCCGTAAAGAGAAATGCACGCGTTGACGAACTGAGACCTGAAATTGAACCTGAGTCTTGAGGCAGATGATCGATGCACTTTTAATTGACATGTTAAGCAGAAAATGCAATTGAAGCTATTGTGTCATTTCAGGACTTTTTTAACGTGCAGTTGTACACAAAATGTGCGGTTCTAAACAGTGCCTAAAGTGTGGAAAAAGAAGTGCCTGGACGCTCCTTACCTCTCCAAAAGAAGTGCCTGCCATGGACGCCCCTTACCTTTCCATACTGTGCTGGCCAATAAGTGGCTGGACGGTATTCAAATTTTAAAATAAGTGCATGGACGCCGTCCATGACCGTCCAGGCACATTTTAAGCCCTGGTTCTAAATGGATTTGTGCAGTTGTAGAAGCACTTATGCTATAGTCAAAACTAACAAAAAAAGGTAAATGTACTCCGATTGGAAGCAATTTACCATAGAGGCTTGCAATGGAAAGAACTTCAAAGAAGGGGTTGTGCAGTTCTAAAAATTCCTTACGAACAGCCCTGTGTCATTTTATTAATTTTAGTACGGTATTTTACTGTAGGCCTAGGTTATGCTTGATGGCGGGGCGCTCTGCTGAACACGTTACCACATCTGTCAAATAGCTGCTCAATTTCCCGCTCATTTTGTACGCAGATGGCAGCAGCGTAGAGCTGAGAGAAGAGAGACAACATGGCGACCGGTGGGGAGGGAGATACGAGTGTCTCGCTGAAAGAAGCTCTTGTCTCGAGCTTAGCAGCAATTCTGTCACACGAACTTCACATACGAAATGCGGGCGAAGAGCATCTAAAGACCCTCGAGGTCACCGAAGGTAGCGATCTTTTGTTGGGGACTTTGATTCCGCTCTCGTGTGCGCGGTCTGTTGAGGAACGTAGAATGTGTCCACGGCGCATGACTGTGGTTTATGTAGCGCGTCTTTTTGCGTCTGTGCACTTTCCGTGATCGAATGGATTCCATCAGTATGGCCTCCGCTTGATTGCACTGAGCGAAGGCTTGCCTTTAGAAACGACGCATATCCCATGGCCGCGCTGTTGTAAATATGGACGGGCTACATAGCGAAGTGAAAATGAATCGATCCCAGTTTCAATTTACACAGTAGCGTGGTTATTGGCTTATTCTGTCATCCCGGTTTGAGTGCCGAAATAATTAGACACAATGTTGTACTTTAGCCATGTAAGTGACCCATAATCCCAGAATTACGGTTTCACAATAAACTATAAGACGGTAATCCTCCAGTTTAGGTGCTTTTATTATTTTGCACTGTTATACGGGATAGTTATCAGCAATAGTTTGAAGGAAGACATTGAGGATTACCCTATAAGACCATCACTGTGTATGAATTTGAAAATTGCTTTTTTTACAGACTTGTTTAACCATGTTCATGAGTCTACATTGTTTACTCATTTATGGAGCATTGCTGTATACATATTATAGCTTACAGCACTTTTCCCTCAGTTGTAATCAATGGCAGGCATTCCAAACCCAAGTTCTACCTGTTTAGTCTTGAATTTGAGAGGCATTTGGGGGCATTATCGCTTGATTATTTCTTGATTATGAAACCACGTGTCAGAATATTTGGGATGATGTAGGTTCCAGGTTCTAACATAAAGTTCTGTCCTGGATATGATTTAAACATACATGTTTTGAGGTACGGATTTATATTTTAACCGCTGGACGACCTATTCTTCATCAGATTTTCTTTCCAGAGTTCGGCGTGCATTTGACTGAGTTGACCCTCAATCCAGAGGGACCACTTGCCATTCGCCAGCTTGCCTCGGTTCTTTTGCGGCAATATGTTGAGGCACACTGGTCACTGCACTCTGAAAAGTTCCGACAGCCAGAAACGACGGAAGAGGTATTGAAACCGTTCTTTTTGGCATTCTATTGCCTAAGAATTCCAAGTATTGCACAACAAGAAAGCTCATCATTCAGAAAGGGCATGGGTGCTCACTATAGGGGCAAGAGGAGGCACTAAAGCTGCAATAAAAACACCCACAGGTCTGACTTTGTTTTACCAATAAAGGATGATATATCAAGTGCCTATATTTATGTATCAAAACATTATCAGTGACCATATCCCAGCAGTACAGTTGGCATCAGATCCCCAAATTCAGTTTGCTATTCCCAGGAGCCAAGTCCGTTCATTTTCTTTTCTTTTCTAACTAATCCATTTCGTATACGTGTGTGCCACGTTGCGTTGTTTAAATAGCAACTTGTTTGGTCCTTATAATTGAATACTCACCCCTCTCAAACTGTTCTCAGGTACACCAACTGTTGAAGAGCACTTTTTCGCTTGACCTGAGCACTTTTTCGCTTGACCTGAGCATTTTTTTCGCCTGACCTGGGATTGCCACTGAGTAGAGAACTTGAAAGGGAGCTATGTAATTTCTGCTCAATTAATTGTTAACAATTTTTTGCTGCAGGCCAAAGTTTCCATTCGACAAATGTTGCCTCACGGCTTGAAGGAAACGATCAGCAAGGTTCGGTCGAGCGTGGCCTACGCCATCTCGGCCATCGCCCACTGGGATTGGCCGGAGGCGTGGCCGGAACTCTTTCAGATTCTGATGCAGGCGCTGGCCGGTGGTAACCCCGATCTCATCCACGGCGCCATGAGGGTACTTACAGGTACTGTATGCAATTGATTTGCTCTTAGGAATGCAGATGCTAATTGGATTGAGTAATGAGTATAGAGTTGCTGCTCTTCTTTGGCTTGTCTTTGGCTTGGTGTTGCCCCAGACTACCTGCAAGTTCTCTATTGCTCCATGGATATCAAAGGCTACTGCACCTCTGTTCTGCACAGAAGTGTGCTCTTGGTTCCATGCGCACAAACTGCAACTATTCAGAATCGAGCCTTTTCCTTGGTGACCAGTCGTCTGGAATGGTCCGCCACGGGAGCTGTCTGCTTCCTGGGGCTCTTACTGTCAAAGCACTTTTCATTCAGCTCTAAATTGTTCTTTTTTGCCGTGCTATCGTCGTGAGCGCTTCTGAGTAGTCCTCCTTGAAGAGGCGCTATAGAAATTCTTGAATGAATGAACGAATGAATTATAAAATCGGTTTGAGCCTGTGCTAATTTTAATTTATTGGCTCTTAAGAAATTCTACTTACTTTCTAATTTATAAAAATTGGGAACAAACAAGTGCTAATGCTAAGTTATTATTTACAAGCAGGAAGCAGACATTGGCTACCCACTGAAAGCTTTGGCAGGGACCTCTTGCAATGTGAGCTACAGAGATGCGCTAGTTGTGTTTCACATAATTATTTGTTTGTTATATGTTTTGGGTTTTTTGGGATACTTATTAGCCAAGAGTTCAGCATACTAGGTTGTCACCCGGAGTTCAGGAATTAAAATCAATGCCAGACGAGACAACATTTAGACATTTCTATTCCACTAGCACCCCCTAGAGATCTCGGCTTTAGAATGGGTACACTGACTACAGTGTGGGTGGGATGATCAATCACAATGAAGGACTGGACACCTGTCCTTGTATGCTGATGCTATGGACTGTGAAGTTGGTTTAAATGCCATTTAAAGGAGACTTTTGTACAGAGCGAGAAAAAAAGCCATTAAAAAACTCTACTTTCTTTTGAACTCTAACTCAGAATTTTGATTGACATTGACAGTGTGTGTAAAGCATCCTAGAAGTAGTTTGCTAAGTACTGACAACGCCAGGGCTGAAAGTGGTTTGAAAAATTGCCGGGTCTCTTTCGGCCAAAGGGTGCTAAATACCAGTGTTTATTTAAGTGCCAACAAATGAATGCCGGGTCTGAGACTTGGACAGACCCGGCTCACTTTCGGCCCCGGACAACGCTATATAGAAATTGTTGTCAATACGGTGCAATACCCGTGGCTGACTATCATGGGTCTGCTCTTGTGTGTTTACGTGGCTCAATCATCCTATGAAGAGGCATCAGGAATTAAAATTGTTAACAGATGACTATTATACCAATAACAATGGGTAAGCTGATGTTGTCATTTGTACTTGAAAATTGCAGAATTTTGCCGCGATGTTACCGATATACAGATGCCACAGGTGGCTCCGGTTATTCTACCTGAGATGCTGAAGATATTTAGTGGACAGCAGGTAAGGTCTCGTTAATTATACGACCTAAATTGTGTCGGTACAATTTACTTAAATTGATTGTTAACCTGAAATTTGTGTTGAGTCTTTACCATTTTGTTCTTTTATATCTACGGTTGGCTTTGACTATTTAAGTATATTGGCTCATGAGACTTTACTGCTACTTTAGGACTTTTCTAAGTAGTTAGGCCACAATACCTCTTCAGGGTCCTCTGTGAAATTGTATTTTGTATTTCAATGATTGCACTACTCACTGTTCTAAGTTAATCACCGAATAAATGATATGATTTTGAACCAATTATAGTTGATTACTGATTACAGCTTGCCATTGGGTGCAATTATTATTAAGTCTTTCTGCAAAAGTTGCTTAATTTGAAACTGTATACATGTTTGTTTGAAGGGTTTTGGCATACGAACGAGAGGCCGTGCCGTTAACATCTTTGACACCTGTGCTGGCACCATTGCCGCCATGAATGAATACACTAAGGTATTGTTTATATGACTTCAAGGCAGTGTTTATATTTTCAGGCTATTGTTTACAATATCCAAGGTATTCTTGAAATAATCATATGTAGCTTGGTAATGGGTTATAAATACAGTTTGTGTACAAGACTATGGGTGTATTGAAATATCGAAACAAGCATAAGCATTTTGAAGATCTGAATGGACTGCCAAGTTATTTGTATTTGCGATAAATTTATATATAGCATTTTTGGTTGTAAGCTACTGCTAGGATGCTTTACACAAATTGCTAGCTCAGAGTTACGTGACAAGTAGTTCAGATTATGATTTTTTGGCTAACCTGATCATAATTCCTTTTATGAAAATCCACGACTATATGTAAACCAAGCCTAAAGTTGCCTTTTATACCAAGTTGCTGAGAAAATGCTGTGCAAGTTTTCCTGCCATTTGGATTATTTGTGCTGTGTAGCATTAGTTGTTTATAATTACCACTCACTGCACTGTGCAATTCGCACTTTACTGATTCCTTTGTTTTTTTTCTCCAACAATAGGGTGTTGCTAAGCAACTGCTGTATCCGCTGTTGCCGCAGTTTCTGGAGGCCTTCTTAGCCGTTTTGCAGGTGCCCGATGGGCCGACGTCTGATAGCGGACTGAAAATGGAAATACTGAAGGTGGTTTAACTTTTCTTTCAACTTCAGAGATTCGTGGTGCTAACTTGCTTCACTGTAACGGCGTTATGGGCAGTACGAGGTTAAATTGAATGTTCAGCCAGTCGTCTAACGTTTGACTGGTTGAGCATGTCTTTTTTAGCATATTTGTCTATATGTTTAGCTCAAAGAATTGAACAGAAATTGTTTTTAGCAGAATATTCATTTATGCATTCAAGTGCTATTTCTATAGCACCTCTTTAAGGAAACTATTCTGAGGTGATCCCTACTGTTGCACGGCCAAAAAGAAAATTTTTCAAATGCTTATAGAATATGTGAGAGAGTGAAATTTGTGAGAGAGTGACCTATAGGGAACAAATGCGTAGCAGACAACTTGGAAAACTCCGCATAGTACCCGTATTCGTAAAGTCCAGCCAATGGATTCCTATCTGGAATAAATGGTTCTATTATGGTTTCTAATGGAATTTTTCGTACCTTCCAATTATACAGTTACAGCA
This sequence comes from Lumbricus terrestris, assembly GCA_949752735.1. NCBI lineage: Eukaryota > Metazoa > Annelida > Clitellata > Crassiclitellata > Lumbricidae > Lumbricus > Lumbricus terrestris. Next base: position 32,919,790 of record OX457051.1, read on the forward strand.
ATAATGGAATGGAATACAGTGGAATTTTCTGTTACTGTTTGCGTAGGCGCTGACGACGTTAATAAAGAGCTTCCCGAATCAGATGTCGCAGTTCCTGCCGTCAATTCTGGAACCAGTCTGGCTTTGTCTGACGCAGAATGCTGACGTGTATCTTTTCTCATGCGTTTTTCAAGATACCAAATGATGACCGATGTTCTATTAGAATCGTATTGGAGCCTGTTCGGCCTGTTGCAGAAAGTCTAATTAACAAGCCCTTTTTGATCAGATGGAGTAGGGCTTTCTCGGTTGTGGGTCCCTTTGTTTCTAATAGCCTCCCGCCCTTTGACCTGCGTTCCCTACCGTGGGAACTCCACCACTGGTTGCACTCTGCCAGTGCCAGTCTCAAGCCTGGATAAGGGAGGAGGGCGTCGCTAATGGTCTTTGTTACCACACAGTGACGTTAAACAGCAAAAACACACACACCTTCCGGGGGACTTGTCTAACTCCTCTTTTATAAACTACTCGAGACTTTCTTCTTTGGCCCTGCTTTGGTCGGGAGCGCCTCTGAATAGTTATTTTGAAGTGGTGCTACATTAATTCCTCCAATAAAGTCTTGGCAATGATTACTTCTGGATTTTGTTTTCATTGACAGCAGTGTTACCTCTCTCATTTGCATATTCAGCTCTAAGCTGTTTCTGTTTAACGATGTTCCTAAAGATATCCTTAATTTGCATTCAGTTACGTTCGGACGGTGGTAAACGGGGTCGAAGATCCGGATGATCCAGTCGACTCGGATGGTAGGAAATCCTCTGAGCTGTCTTTTGTTGATATGTCAAGGGTTCTGACCACATTGTCTGAAGTGAAATTGAAGATTATATGTTGATGAGTCACTCGTAAAATTGTATTGGAACTATTGTATTATGACCACAGTGAAAGCCTTTTGGAAGCACACCCATGCTGATCGACACTGAGAGAAAGGCAGCTGATTTGAGACGAGAGGAAGATGAGGAAAGACTACGAGAGGGATGACAGCAAACTGATGAAGGAAGTCCATTCCATACGGGGGACCTTTGCAAGTAAAGCATCTGGATTTGGCCATGGCGGCCCTGACACGGGGAACAAAGAGGTCAAGCCGATCATCAGAGGACCTAATGAGAGAACATGGTGAACTGGCAGAGAGCAGAGAGGGGAACAAAGCATGAGGTCACAAAGATACTTCGGAGCAAGATGCAATTGAGATTTGGGAACCAGAACAAGAACTTTGAATTGTATTCGGCAGAATCTGTTGTCCTGAGTGTAGAGATATATTGAGGAAGAGGGCCTGGCCTATCAGTCTAATAATGTTCTACTGTCGATAGGCAGGTGTCACGTGTGGTGTGAAACTGTCGAGCGTTTTTACCATGTCAGAGACTTCCTTGGAAGAGTGTCCTATTATATACCAGTAATTAAAAAGATCCTACCTGGAGTGCGAGTATCTTGAATGATTGAATAATGATTGGTTGAACGAATGAAATGAATTATTTAACAACCAATCAAATGATAATGATTGATCAGATAATTTAACGGATTATTGAATGAATTATTCATTGAATGAATAATTTAATGTTTGAATGAATGGTTGACTGAGACATTTTCTCATGGCGCTCAGCAATCGGACGCTTCATTGTATTTTACCATTTTTTAATCGATGATCAATGTCCTATTGTGTTTTCCAGGTGAGGTCCTCGGCTTCGAGAATCTTGTTCTGAGTGTCTTCGACTTCATTCACGCCATGATCGAGGCGCCAAAGTTTCGGCAGATGGTGCGAAAGTCGGCCGATCAGCTTGTCTACTATATCATCCTCTACATGCAGATGACGGAGGACCAGGTCAGAGATCTGAGGAATTAATTAATTCTGGTTTGATTCGGTTTCCACGAAACCCGGTGCGATCTTTACTTAGTGAGTGATTACGAGAATTCTTTTTTAAAATTGTTATTATGGTGTTTTTCTGGTACTTGTGATCCATCCGATTTGAAAATTAAGGAGTGCATTATTCTAGGATGACTAGTCTTTTTTATTGTTGGTGTTCATTTCGTTCTGAGAATTTATATACATCTCTTCAAGATGGGTGCTCTCTATGCTGATCTATTATGATACAATGTCAATTGTTATTGCAACGAATAATTACATCAGTATTACTGTTGTTGTTTTTGCTGTTACATTGCTGTTGCTGTTAAAAATGTGAATATGAGGCACGATAAACAATTTAAGGAAGCAATGAAGAATTCTGAAGATAGGTGTTATTGCAAACGGTACAATTAAGGTTGAAACTTAGCAAATGTAAAAAATTCATTTAGTATTGTATTGATTTTATCATTAACTAGTAAGTTGAATGAAAATGATTGGATTGTTTCTGTTGGACAGATCCGACAATGGATGACTAATCCAGATCAGTTCGTTGAAGATGAAGACGACGACTCGTATTCCTATAGCGTTCGAATCTCGGCGTTAGACTTGCTTTTGGTGAGTAATAATAATAATTAGGATCATAATAATAATAGTAGTAGTAGTAGTAATAGTTATAATGATATGGTAATAATAATAATAATAATAATAGTAATAATAATAATAGTAGTAGTAATAATAATAATAGTAGTTGTATTAATAGTAGTTGTATGATAATAATGCCATCGTGTGCCTGGGCGTGATGAAGCTGTAGAGCTCTGGTTTTAGACAAACAAACATGATGATGTGACTTGAAATGCGATAATTTAATAACTAGTAATAATAATAATGATGATGATAATAATAATAGAGCTCCTGAGTAATCATGTTTACCTCGGACATTTAAAAGAATAATAATAACGACAACAACGGTAGCAACAACAGAAATAGCAACGATAGCAATAATGATAATAATAGCGATAATAATGATTATGATAGTAATAACATACAATTTTAGCGCTTTTCGTCAAGTTCACTGACAAGCGACAGTCCGGTAACATTGAAGCGGGTTGTTACAAATATCATGATTTTAATTTGCAGCCTTTTAGGTGTCCACTCAATTTCCAGCTGCCCTCCAGGGAGTAGAGGGCTGAGGCGACCTTGAGGGGCTTCAGGTATCATACCGGGTGTTTCAAGATCGATCGCCCCATTGCTTGTTGGATAGGTGGATGGTTGAGAAGGATAGATGGATGACTGGATGGATAGGGGAGGATGATCCTTGGGTGGAAATGGGTGGAAAGAGGAAGGGAGGATAAAGTAGATGGATCCATGATTGGATTGTTGGATGAATTGTTGGATGGATGTTTCGATGGAAAGTGGAAGAGAATTCGGTAGACGGATTTATGAATAGATGGACAAAGAGTGGATGGGATGGATGGATAGATAGATCGTTGGACAAATCGATGCTGAGAGGATTGGATGGAAGTACAGATGGAAAAGTAGATGGATATGGATTGATGGAAAAGGAAGGGAAGTATGCACCAGATGATGATGTGATGGTAAGAATAGAGACATTTGAAAGCATACTGGATATTAAACTTGCTTCTTTTGCTTCAGGCGATTGCGGCCGAATTCCCGAAAGACGCGGCGCCGGCGCTGTGCAGTGCCGTCAACCGACATCTTCAGGAGGCGCACGGCAGCCAAGGCAACTGGTTAGACTGTTGGGTTACTTGGCAACCAATCTTATCTAAGCTACCTTGTTTATAATCCATCCTTTGGCGTTGTCTTTGATTCAGTGTTAGGGCATATTCTTTTGTTTCTCCTGAAAAAAGAATTCCGCTATAGGTAGGGGCCATAAGTGCAGGGTAATCCATGTATGATGTTGGGAGATCAACAGTTGGCTGTTGAAAGAACGGTAACAATAAACATAATAAAATGCAGGACTAAACGACAATTAATTTCTGCACGACTGGATACTATTTTTTGCTATGTGTGCTCGTATTAATTGTTGAAGTGTGAGAATATGTGACCCATCTGCGCAAAACCAGTTGTAAGTCGGATTTTTAACTTTTTAAGTTTTATATATTATTTTAAAGAGAAACAAATTCTCTTTAAAATGATAAAAATTTTACCGTTCTATCTTGATCTGAACTGAATTTATGGATGAAAAACTACTTGCATTATGGATATTATTTATCAACAAAAATGCATCTAAGTTGGCCTAATAATATTAATTGCAAATCATAACTTGCGAGAAATCATTCGAATAATACTCTTCAATGTTATTTTCACTGAAACTTTTTGGTTATTTGCCAAAAAATTATTTTAAAAATAATTATTTTCTGCAATAATCTAACAATTGAAAAATATTGACCTTGCTCTAGTTTTTGCTTGTTTTCTTGAAACGGAAATTTCCAACTTACGACTGATTTTGCGCAGATGGGTCACATATGATGTGTTGATGGATTGACGTGTTTTGTGTTTGGGGGGTGTCTAGGTGGAAGATTCACGAGGCCGTCATGTTGGCGATCGGCAGCCTCAGCAAGATGGTGATGAGTCAACTGAACGGCGAGAAGCTTCCGTTTGATATCGATGCTTTTCTGCAGAACGTCGTCTTAGCCAATCTGAATCAAAACGGTTGGTCAGCCAATGCTTAGCATCAAAACAACAACAACAATAATAATAATAATAATAATGACAATTTCTAGGGTGCCGTAACAGCCACCTCATGTACAGTGGCGTAGGCAAGGGGGGTTTCGGGGGGTTAAAACCCCCATTTGCTACGTACGGAAAAATGTTTTTTTAAAGGTTATTTTTCCATTTATGTAAGAAAAAATATAAAAAAACAGGGTTTCCGGCCATAAAACCCCCCATAAAAAATTCCTCGCTACGCCACTGCTCATGTAAAACTAACAGTAGAATAGACTGTACAAAATTATTATGTCTTGAATTCTGATTTGAAGTCCTGAGTCAACTGTGTCAGCCGCTTGCAGAGGGAAGGAAGACTTCCAGCATCTGGACCGGCCACTGAAATAGCACGGTCACTGAAATAGCACGGTCACTGAGATAGCACGGTCACTGAGATAGCACGGTCACTGAGATAGCACGGTCACTGAAGTGGGTTTTCATCCGCCGTACGCAAGGTTTGCTTTTCTCGAGCGATCTGAATAGAAACTCTGAAGCAGAGTAATGCGTTCCAATGCAGTAATCACACAGAACTTTACTCGGGTGCAGTATGTCTTGTTCATTGACACATCAGGACCATCCATTGAATATGCTTGCATGGAGCAGGAGCAGACCTGTGGAAGCTAGCCCAAATGCATATGCTTGTGTACGGGTTGTCTACTGATGATTTCCATATGCATGGGAGGGAGAGGAGGTTGAAACTTCCAGTTGATTGTTGGTCGGCGAATGAGCCGCAATTCAGTTTTTTTTAGCTATCATACAAGTACACCTGTGGGTGCAGCATGACTTCTATACCGCAGTGGACTTTCTTTTCATTAATGTTAATATTTGTGTGTATATTAATCATTAACATTAGACTGTTCTGTAGGATTTAGGGGTATGTCAAGCATGCGTAGGAAGGCGTAGAAGTTGCCTCCTGTCCTCGTACTGTAAGTTTACCCTTGTATCAACATATTACAGTTCTGTTGAACAGTATTTTTATTAATAAGACACTCGTTTGCCGTTTTCCAGTTTCACCGTTTCTACTCGGACGATGTCTGTGGGTGTCAAGTCGATACGCGAAGGTTATGCATCCAGATCTGCTACAGAGGTACGTGTTGCTGTGCATATGTTAAGCTTAACACGAAATCGAGAAATTAAAAATATTTAAACATTTTGAAATTTGAATTTTAGGCGTAAGTTCCCATTGTCCATGCTGACACAAATATTGACAATTAAAAACTAAACTTTGTAAGTATATCCTATAGAGTGTACTTAACAAAAAATCGTACTTAAAATTTTGGCTAAATTTTGTGGGGTCCGTTGGTGCTTTGGATACACACTGGTATGCAGATTTTAGCGGTTTTCCCGAAACCCCTCTTAGGATAAACGTGCTTTGTAGGCTGCTAATATTGGAGCCGTGTATTGCAGGCTGTCTGCTCTGTTACTAGTTACGATTGATGTTAAATAAGATTGTTTCATGCAATTATTTTGAGTTTGTCAGAATGAATAATAAAGAGAAGATTATAATTATTATTGTTAAATGCATAATACAAAAGAAGATTATAATTATTATTGTTAAATGCATAATACAAAAGAAGATTATAATTATTATTGTTAAATGCATAATACACAAGAAGATTATAATTATTATTGTTAAATGCATAATACAAAAGAAGATTATAATTATTATTGTTAAATGCATGATACAAAAAGAAGATTATAATTATTATTGTTAAATGCATAATACACAAGAAGATTATAATTATTATTGTTAAATGCATAATACAAAAGAAGATTATAATTATTATTGTTAAATGCATAATACAAAAGAAGATTATAATTATTATTGTTAAATGCATAATACACAGAACTTAAAGAGACTATTTTTCTATTGTTCACACTCCAGGTGTCTGCAAGCCACGGTGGCTGGAATAAACACAGCGCAGCCGGCCTGCGTGCGAATATCGGCCGTGCGAGCAGTCGCCGGGTTCTGCGAGCATCTCCGCTCTACGGAGGCCATCCAGGTCCTCCAGCCGGTCATCGGAGAAATGATGGAAGGACTAATGGCCATCGCCACGCAGTTCTCCTCCGACGTTCTCGGCCTCTGCCTCGAAACCATCTACGTCGTTCTCGAGGTATGACGGAGCAGCCTACTATTTTAGAGCCAATCCTTCATGAATTAAAGCATTAGTCATTGAAAACGATTTTTTTATCTTTCAATAAAGTGGTTAATTCTTGATTAATTTAGTTTTTTGAGCATTTCTTTGAGACATCTATAGTCAACACTGATTTTAAATGCATTCATTAGATATACACAGTTGCTATAACTTGACTTTTTTCGCTCAAACAGGTGGACAGGCAGTTCACGGGCGCTGTTGAGTCCAAAATCTCACCACTTGTCGTCGCCATCTTCCTCAAATACAGCAGCGGTAAGAAGTAGAGCTATTTGACTTCGGTCTTCTTGTTAGAATTTCTGTGGCCAAACAGTTGATAAGCTGATTAGCAATCTTTGGCCCAAACTAGATCATTTTCCACCATTGGGAGTGCCTTTCTCTCCTGTTTACGTGTTTCCATTCTTTCCAGATCTCTCACCTCAAAACTCGTATTTCTTCTCTCTTGGTACGCGCAACGGAAGTGCTACTGTACAATAATCACTGCTGTGATTGTCGCTATACACATTTCAGAATTTACATTGCATTAGAAATTACATTACAATGTCTCCTTGCTCACTGTATGAGTGAGTTATATGTATGTTATTTCCTAGAGCCACTTGGAGAAAATTTGGAATTGGTACTCTAAGAAATGCCCAGTTAAACTCGCAATTGACCGGATCACAAAATTGCAATAACTTGTGATCCTGAATTCCACTACAATCCAGTGGCTCTAGGAAATAGCATACATGTATAAATTGTGATTCATGCTTCATTCTTTCATTCTTAAACTACTCAAAGGTGCTCCCAACTCCAGCATGCCAAAAAAGAGCAGTTTTACGTTTAATGATAAAGGATTGTGGTGGAATTCCAGGGTGTAGGCGTATCTCTAAAGGAAAGCCATTCCAGACCAATGGGTCAACCACAGAGAAGGCTCGATTCTTCACGGTTGCAAATCGAACTAAGATGACTCCTATGAATTGTATTCATACAAGTGTCAGTTTTTTAAATTAAACAAAGATTTTTACTGGTATTATTAATATTGTATTCGCAATTTCACAAACTGTGGGTACCTTGAAGGGGCACTATATATATTACGATTGATTGATTGATTTATTGATTGATTTATTGATTGATTGATTGTATTCACGTAGATCCTCTGATCGTCAGCCTCTCGCAAGATATTTTCACGGTCCTCGTCAAGAACGACCTCTGCATCTGTCCTCTCCAGCATCGTCTCGTTCCAACCATGCTGACCATTCTCCAGTCGCCTGCCGACAAACTACCGCTCGGAATGCAGTCGGTAATGTTTACTTGATTGTTTGGAACATTTTTATGGTGCCCCTCCTGGACTATCTACTCGGAATCGCTCCTGACCCAGCACCCGCTGATTAATACTGATAATAATAATAATAACTAATAATATCGTGTGTTCCTACCAATTAATGTGATATGTGATAATGTGACCTTTCGTCACAAAAGCAGTCGCAAGTACCAATTTAAAAAGTTTCACTTTTTGGCAATTTCCTGCAGATGCTTCATTTTCATTTCCAAAAATGTTTGCGGTTTTTCTATGTCTAAAATATAACCGGAGTTATAGATATTTAAACCCGATGGTGTGCACAAACTGTTAGATGAGAAAATCGTGTGCAAAGTTTAGCTATATAAATATTGACATTCTCCTATGAAACGGCTATTTCTATTGGACCGATTTAAATACAATTTGGCCGCCGTGTAGCTTCGACGATTGCAAAAATACTCTACAGATCTACAAAATATTCTCCATTTCGAAGATTAAGTTATTTAAGTGAAAAGCGAAGAAAATAAACGATTCACCCCGAGGCCATGCGACCTTCAACTCAGTTTATAATTTCTTGCACTGAAATATGACTGTGTAACTGTTCTAAGACACTGCACGATACTGGTTACAGTTTTGAGAGTTTGATTTTTTGTGTTGACCCGTTGGATGGATGCTGTTTTTTTCCAGGTCGCTTTAGACATTCTCACGACGCTGGTAAGGTGGAGCCCCGTTCCGCTCTCCGAAATACTCATCACTCAAGCTTTTCCAGCTGTTGTACAGTGTACCTTACAATCGGACGATAACTCTTGTTTGCAGGTGAGTTGCTCGATTGCGTTACCTTTCTCTCAGCCTGATTTAATTTGGTGGGCCATCAGTTGCTGCTTTCCCCTTTAGACTTCAGTATTATTGGTGTTACTGGTGTCATTAAGGTTGCCTGATTTCAGAAGTGCTTGGTTACCCAAATACGAAGATTTTCGTAGATTTTTGCTCTGTACCTTAATATGCATATACTTCATTGGTTTCACGAAGACACTGATTAAGCCATTGATGTAAATATTTAGATGTCGGTCTGTTTAGTGCTTATATAGTAGGTTAATTCGTACTCCGTAGAGAATGTATTTTTTTTCAAGTACCCGGTAAGCACTGCCACACATAAGAAAAAAAAGTAGCCTAGTGTTGTCAATTTGTTAGAATTCAAATGTCACCGTAGCGACTGCGGTACAATTTGAAAGTTGCCCAAATATAGCAAGGAGCCCAACTCGCGCTTTTCGCGAAGACCTGGCAACCCTGTTAGGGACATGTATTTTTATACAGAATCCTATACATCCTGTGAACCAGGATGTGTGTACAGTGGGTGATGAAGGGAGATGTCATTAATTCATTTATGGTGTGTTTACCAATATGTAGTGTGACTCTAATAGCTTTGGGGTGGTTAACACCAATTTGCACCGAGCGGAACAATGTGTAAACTGGGGCGCGTCAATGTGTTCACTCTGTAATTATATAATTAGAATAACATTATAAACACAGTTACATTGTAATTACAATTATGGCCTTCTCATGTGTTGTCTCATGTTATCTCATGTGTTTGGGGGGGGCCCGGTAGAGTAGTGGTTAACACGCTGGCCAAGAGTGCGAGAGGTAGGAGGTTCGAGGTCCGTTGGGCGGATTTGCTTTGTAGGCTGCCATTGGCGCCGTGTAATTACAAAGCTGTCTGTTCAGTTGGTAGTTAAGTTTAATTAAGATTACTGCATAACTTGTAAATGTAAAGCGCAGTGCGTCTTGCAGGCGTTTAATTAAAGAAAAAATATTATTATCTTATTGTATCTTTCCTTGTTTTCAAACGCTAAGTACGAGTATTGTGCTGTATATTTAAGAATCGTTTGCTGCGATGTTGCAGAGCGGTGGTGAGTGTTTGAGAGGCTTCGTTTCTGTTGGTTTGGACCAGATCACGCAGTGGCACGATGCCCAAGGTAGCGTTTCAGTTTCGTTGTCGTAGCTCACAAACTTCTGACAAATGTAGAAAGTTTATTTTCAGTCAACCTAAGTACAAAGTTGATACACCATCACTTTATTCTTGCCTTTCTGTAAATTTATGAGTTTTCTTGATTAGGTCTACGTAAATATGTGTGATTTCCCTGGATGTGCGATTTCCTTGAATGACTGTCGTAACAAGTTACATGGACATTTATTATTACCACATAAAGCATGTTGAGCATTGTTAAATGACAAATTGGAACTTCTTGCTCATATTATATCGTCCTTAGGCAGGGCCTTGCAGGGCGGAAAACCATCATCACTGGGTTAGAAATGTATATGTGTGTGTGCATGTATGTATGTTTGTTTGTATGTGCACTTGTTATAGCGCCCCTTCAAGCAATCTACTCAGAGGCGCTCCCGACTGCAAAGCGGACACTGCGTCAGAGTTTCACGCCAAAGCGCTGAGCAATTGCGAGTGAAGGACTTGCCCAAGGTCCCTACACGGCAACTTGAGGTGGATTCAAACCTCGAACCTTCCGGTTTCAAATCAACGACGCCACCACTGCATCACCACGCTCCACATGTATGTATGCAAGATCTATATAATACATTTCAGTGACAAGTGGGCTTTGAAATGTGTGTGTGTCGTGCAGGTTGCAACGGTGTCTTCTACATCGTTCAAGTGATATCTAAACTCTTAGACCCAAAGACGTCTGAGTACACGGCGACATACGTCGGCCGACTCGTCTCGATTCTCATCACGAAGATGGGAAGCCAACTCGGAGACAACCTCGACCTCATGCTGCGTGCGGTGCTCAGCAAACTCCAACAGGCGGAAACGCTGAGCGTCGTTCAGGTAAGAGAGTTCACTCACCTGAGTATGCAGTTATATGCACTTATGTTTCAGCATCCCTCACTTCGAGTGCAGTACTGGGAGTGCTTCTGAAAGGCTCTTGCTGCGTGAAGCGCTTTATAAATGGTAAGATAAGTGCCATGTTTAGTTAAGTTTCTAGTCGAGGGAGGGGGCCCGGTAGAGTATTGGATAACACGCTGGCATAGAGGGTTAGAGGTAACGAGTTCGAGCTTCTGTTGGGGGGACTTGCTTTGTAGGCTGCTGTTAGCACCGTGTAATTGCAGGCTGTCTGTTCTTCTGTTAGTGGCCTAGTTAAGTTTGAGGTTAATTGAGATTGTAATCTTAATCATTAAGCAAAACTTGTTTATGTAAAGCACAGTGCGTTTGCAGGTGCTCAATTAAAGAAAAGATTATTATTATTATTATTATTAAGATCGTAGTTGAGCATTTAATATGATGCTGTGGTGCTTTTATGGTCGATTCTGGAGTGACCTCTTCGTCCCACGATCAACCCCTTCTTACAACGATAATTTGCCACCATTGTTCTTGCTTTCTGGAATGCCCTACTCTGCACTTTATGTGCTTCATTTCTTTCCAGACCTGTTCATAAATCTCCATCTCTCTCTTCTAAGCCTATGTCTTCACTCAAGGTGCTCGCTCTGGAGGCACTACTCAATAGTCACTGCTGTGAACGATGCTATACAAGTTTCAAGTTACATTACCTTAGGTTACTTATGCGCAGACGTGGGGCGCGGTGGTGTAGTGGTGGGGTCGTTACCTTGAAGCCGTAAGGTTCGAGGTTCGAATCCACCTCAAGGGCAAGTCCTTCACTCGCAATTGCTCAGCGCTTCAGCGTGAAACTCCGATTCAGTGTCCGATCTGTAGTCGGGAGCGCCTCTGAGTAGCGTGTGCTTGAAGGGGCGCTATAGCAAGTGCACATACAAACAAGCACAACACAAGAACGGTGGCAATTGTTGTTGTTTTCAGAGTCTAGTCCTCGTATTCGCGCATCTCCTCCACTCTCAGATGGAAGCCGTTCTCCAGTTTCTGTCGAGCGTTCCCAGTCCGACGGGTAAGACGGCTCTCGAGTTCGTCCTCACCGAGTGGTGCGCTAAACAGCATCTCTTCTTTGGCGAGTACGACCGAAGAGTCAGGTACGTAACGGACCGGTTTTGCCGCAGAACCTTTCCAGAACTGTTCCTGTGCAGTCTTAAACTTCGTTCTATACTGACTATTCAATCAATCAATCAATCGTAATTTATATAGCGCCCCTTCAAGGTAACTAATCAGAGGCGCTCCCGGCCGAGATCAGGCGAAAAAAACAGTCTTCAACAGTTTGTGAAATTGAGAAGAGCTTGGGAGGTGTCGCATAGTCAAGGGAAGTCCATTGTTTTTTTCAGATTTAACAATTCTGAATATCTGAGAATATGCATGGAAACTGTTAGAAATATTATTTTTATATTTGTGACGAGTGTTTTAATGTGTTCTCATGTGTAGACATCTTTGCGCTGAATTTAAGTGTCTCGATACATGCGTGTAGACGTGCGTTACATTGCATGCATGCATACATGCGTACATAGATATACAAACGCACACATACAGTGATACACACAGTGTCACACATACATTTAATAGTCTCTTGGGTTGTGGCTAATGTACCCAGTAAGATGTGAATTCTGCCTCAACAGTGACCTTAATACAGAACTCTGTATCAGGTTCTTTGTTGTGTAGATCTCATTTACAGTCGCATTGTATTGCATTGCATTGTATTGTATCGTGTTTCGGTTTTTCATTGTGCAGCGCGGTGGCTCTGTGTAAGTTGATCCAGCACACCCTCGCTACGAACGACCCTCGTCTTCAGTCGATCGAAGTGCAGGGCGAAATGATTTGTCGAATCGGTGAAGGGGTTAAGACACGCTCAAAGTCTACCATTGGTAATTAGTATTATTGTTAATATTTTTGGGGCCTGAGGTAAAAATCCCTCATGCGAAAAACTAAAAACAGATGTGGGGTCAAGCTTGGAGCTGGATATATGTTGCGGGTTTGAATCTACCTCAAGCCGCTACGTATGGACCCTGAGCAAGTCTTTCAGTCGCAATTGTTCATGCGCTTCCGCGTGAAACTCCGATTCAGTGTCCGCGCTGTAGTCGGGAGCGCCTCCGAGTAGAAACTCGAAGAGGCGCTATAACAAACAAGTGCTTATACATACATCAGGATGTTATATTCTGATTTAGACAGTCTAGTTCGCACTGTTCGTTTCAAGGCCGTAGCTAGAGGGTGTTTTGGGTGTTTGAACACCCCCCGAAATGGAATGGAAAAAATAATAGAATGCATTTACGAGCACAAGATGTAAAAACCATGAAATAAAACCATGAAAACACCCCCCGAAATGGAAAATATAAAAAAATAGAATTGATTGGTGACATTTTCTGAAGATTTCGACCGGATGACTAAAAAAGGTCAGCAGTTTTTCGGAAGCAAAACTGAAGAAACACCCCCCGAAATCAAATCCTGGCTACAGCCTTGGTTCGTTTCATTTGCAAGTCATGGCAGAGCATGTTAAGTTCAGATCTTAAGCATTTCCGTGACTGTGTGGAGTGGATTGTTTTTTTTCAGCGCCTGATCATTGGACGACAGTTCCATTGCTCGTTAAGATCTACAAATTGCTGATCTACGAACTCTCCAATCAGATCGAAAACAACCTCTCGACTCGCGGCGCCGCCAGCGACAACAACGAGGTCAGTCGAATCGTTTACGTAACTTTCTAGTGATATATGTAACCTGCTCTCTCATAAGGAAGCGGAAATCGCAAATGATAACACAGAGGAAGTTCGATAAAACACTAATCAGGCATAAATTTTCAGATTATCTTTTTTCACATATATCAGTAAACAAGATTATATATTACATGAAGAATATATTGATTTAATATTGTTTGGCCTCTTTCGCAACAAATTTAAGAATTTTGTATACAATAGGCAGTGGCAGATGGACAACGGAGATGTCTTTATTGTGAATGATCTCGTTGTTCTAGGAAGAGGACGGTGAATGGGAAGATGAAGAAGAGGAAATCGAAGATGACAACATGAACGGAGATGACTCACCGCCGGGCATCCTTGCCCAGATAGCAACATCCGAACCCTATCAAGGTAAGCAGGAGAACAATGATGACAAGTGGAAGATGCTGTTTGTAGGACTGGAAGGTTGGGACATAGAATAACAGGAGGTTTAGGCTTGAAAACAGAGCAGCTGTATGCCAAGAATATCTATGGCACACATATATTTTTTTAGTGTAACCACTGTTTATCACTGTTTATTTTAACCAAAAAGTATGTATGTGCACATTTTATAACACCCCTTCAAGATTTTCGCTCAGAAGCGCTCCCAAATACAGCATGTGACACTGAATTGGAGTTTCACGCCAAAGCGCTGAGCAATTGCGAGTGAAGAACTTGCTCAAGGTCCCTACGCAGTGACTTGAAGTTGATTTGAACCTGCAACCCTCCTTCAGTGTACGTGCTGTACTCGGAAGCGTTTCTGAGTAGAATCTTGATGGGGCACCATAATAAGTGCGCATACATACATACATACATGATAGTCTGCTTTTGCGGTCCGTGAAACGACATGTCGATTGTTGTTTGGTGGATGTGGTACGTGAGATCGTCATTGTGTCGGTGTTTTCTTTTAAATTCAGAGTTTGAACTTGACGGAGAGGAGAAGGAGAATGATCCGGATGCACTCAACGACCCGATCTATCAGATCGACTTACAGGTCAGTCAACCTTCCATTCACCAGATGGTAATGGTTAAACTGAAGAGTGGGACGTGATGAGCGCCTTGCGTGGCTGCCGACAGTTGGCCTCTTGCTCAGTGCTCACAGACTACAATAATGCAACGGCGCTCTTTCTCAGGAGCTCATCCTAGAACCTGGAATGGGCTCCCTGTGCACTCCGCCTTGAATGTGCTTATAGGTCACACCACTGTTCCTTTCTCGCTTAATAACTGCCGTATTTAGCCCTTGTGAGTAGATTACCTTGAAGGTAATGAATGAATGAATGAATGAATGAATGAATGAAGGTGCGCAATGCAATATAAAAGTCATTAATAATAATAATAACAACAACAATAGTAACAATAATTTTAATAGCAATAAAAAAATAATAATGATAATAATAATAATAACAATAATTTTAATAGCAATAAAAAATAATAACGATAATAATACTGCATCGTTCCTGTTCATTGTCTCCAGGCTTACCTCACCGAGTTCCTACAGACGCTATCGAAGGAACCGTGCTACGCGATGTTCTGCCAGCACCACAACGACTCCGAACGCCACGTTCTCCACATGGTCGGCATCCACGTCTGAACGCACGGCACCAGCGTCGACACCGGCGGCGTTTACCTCGTCGGACAACTTAGGATAAAGCGTTCCAACGGACCCTGCTTCTCAGATCGCGGGTTTTCGCCGGCGCCACCGGCACTTTTCCATCGTTTATGAGATTCGTACGCTTTTGTCAGGTCCAGCCGTAGTTAATTCTTGGACGCGCGCAGAGCTCCGGTGGCGTGTTCTATTCCAGTGGAGATCCTCCTGTCGATTTTTCGCGAAAGCAATAGGGAGCGTTTGACGATGCGGTCTGGTTTGGTACGGTGGTGGGTGGTGGGGGGGTGGGGTGCTGTGAGAGACGATTGTTTTTAGTTTTGGGAGAGCAAGGACTTCCAGAAATATTATTGTGTCTTTCGGGAAGGCATCCGCTTTTTAAATTGTACGTTCCCTTTTAAGTATCGTTTGGTTACTTGTCAATAAAATGGAGCCAGACTATTGATGATAATGATGATTGTGAACAGACTTATTTCGTTATTGTTTTATTTTGTGCTTGATAATAATAATAATAATAGCAATAATGGTAAGTGAGTAATTAAGTATATCCGTTATTAACCAATTGCACATCTGCATTCTAGTGTACATACGTCATCACAACAATCAACATGCTGTCAATATGAGTACAGCATTCAAATTATAAACTAGACTTTTTAAATATTTAGATAACACCAATGTCTTCCAAGGCACTTTTGCTCCGCCAGATCTTGTCCAGTTCTAGCCATCCCGGAATGAATTTTTGAGTCTCTAGATATTTTTTTTAATTCCTGAGTGATCTGTACCTTGGGGGAAATAAGAATATATTGTGTCGTTGCTCAGCGGAGACAAAAGGCAAGGGTGCTGCACAAGAGTTGTGGTTTCCTTTGTCTGGTTCCAATATTATATGCCACAATGCTTCGACCATTAAAGACCACCCCTTCCTTTCGGACTCTTAATGCCTATCCATATATCACTTACACAAAACATACTTTAATGTACTTGGTATACTCTAGGTTATTCCAGCTTCAAAGGCACAGTGGAAAGTTGGAATCCAGACGTATGTAAGATTACTAAGATACTTTCCATAGTTACGGTGTAAACCATAAAAGATACTTTCTAAGGCAGAGTGGAAATCAGATTACTTTCTAAAAACCGGATGGAAACCAGTTAAGATACTTTTTGAAGCCGGATGGAAACCAGTTAAGATACTTTCTAAAGTCGGAAGGAAACCAGTTAAGATGCTTTCTAAAGTCGGAAGGAAACTGGTTAAGATGCTTTCCAAAACCGGATGTAAACCAGCTAAGATACTTTCTAAAGTCGGAAGGAAAAAAGTTAAGATATTTTCTGAAGTCGGGTAAAGACCTGAACATATACTTTCAAATGCATATTTTATATAGTGTTGTTGCCATTGTGATCTGTGTCGATAGTGCCCCGTGTATTAGACATTCCTCACTCCACAGCCCAGTGTGGCCAACGTCGATCCTAAATAAATTTAATTTACGGGTCTTGTTTACAAACCTGATCCCCTAAGACCGCGCCACCGCACAAAATCTCGCCTCTCTATCCGACGAGTCTAAACGGCCTAATCGCGTTTGCCCTATAGGCTACCTGAATCCGCATGCCTATTCACCTCAACGCTCGATTATGCTAATCCTACTGTCAACAAGCGCTGCAACCTGCGTTGGCATGACGACACGACACTACCTGTGCACGGAAGAACAAATGCCTGTGTGTATGTTTGTGTGCTTGCGTGCTGGTGTATGGGTGTGCGGGTGCTGTTATTGAGCCAAGCGGCGTGGCGTGCGCGATTAGTGAATGCCATGCGGAGGTCTGGGCTTAACATACCCCTCCCTCTCCGACGACGGCGCGGCAGAAATCGACTTTACTGCGTCAGATGTTTTTAGGAATTAGTCTTCTAATTGTCAGATTAAAGAGAAGCCAGATTTTTCACTGTTGTCTGTTTGAGACCAGGATCTGACAGAGATAATCAATTTGTCGAGAGTCTGTTTTAACCAGGTCTAGAAATTTGGATTGTTGAGACTGATTTAGGATTTCGGAAATTGAAAAAAATTCGGGTGAGCACTGGTCGGAGAAGTTTTGGTCTTGAAGGACGTAGTTTCGTTGAGGGTGGATTTGGAGACCTATTGCAAAATGCACCGAGCTTATAGGCCGATCCAGCCAGCGCAGAACAAACTACTGCAGAGGAGATGGGATGACAAGTATTACGAGGACCACAGGAGAAAGGTAAGCTGATCGCATACTAGGACAACAGACTTGAACAGAGGAAAGGTAAATGTAGGCCTAGAGACTCTCGAATTTATATAGGCCTAGTGACCCATTTGAAGTTGACGTTGCATATTTTTCAATGAATTTATCGAGCGAAGTTCTTCACACCGCTTCCCGTTTAATCCTACTGTAGGTTAGCAGATTAGGCTATACGAGGACCACGTACAGCAGGAAGGCAAGAAGATCATACCAGGACTAGCAGATTCTTATAGGCCTAACTGCCATCGTAAGGTAAACTCGACGCTTCTGAAGCGCTACTTTCAGCTGAGCGCTGGGCACCGGGTAGGCCTACTGTATCGCATCAAAGATCGAGGTGGCTGTCCAGAAATGCCATTAGCCTAATGAAGAAGACAGGCCTATGCAATCCTGTAAGCATAGGCGTACGGGACATTTCGGCAGTGGAGGGGCCAAACAAACTTTTTTGCCCGAAAAATCTGACGACCTTTTTTTTTAGTCATCCGCCCAAAATTATTAAGTTTTTCCAGTCCAAAAAATCTACGACTTTTTTTATAGTCATTCGCCCAAAATTCTAAAAGCTTACGACCTTTTTTACCCCTGCGTGCCCGAAAAATCCCTCCCGAACCTGTTTTGTCCGAAAAAAATCTCCGATTTTTTTTGGCCCGTCCAAGCCTCTTTTGCCCGAAAAACACATTTGCCCGAAATTTGGGGGGCATTTGCCCCCCCTGGACCCCCGCCTCGTACGCCTATGCCTGTAAGACTACCCCATGATGCTTAGCTTCAATCAATTGATTGATTGAAGATTCATGAACTGATAATATTAATAATAAATAAAAAAGCTTAATTAATTAATTAAAGTGGGTGAGTTGAATTAAAGTGGGTGAGTTGGGTGAGCTGCCGTGGGTTATAATTATGGTCTAGAGTTCGAAAGCGTCTACAATGCCAGTGTAGTTTAACTGTTAGACCCATACACCTATTTAATAGGCATTAATTGCGTCTATACCAGCAGTAACCTATAGGCCTAACGCCAACATTAGCATAATAACATGACCGCTCACGCAGCCTACAGTTTTCTATTTAAACAGATTCACGCTTCTAAGTCAGGTCTCGGATAATGTGTTCGCCTATATGCCTATGCCTGCTGGCTGGTATTTCATCCGTATAATTATATGTGCCTGCCTGACATTACGGGAACGCCTCTGAGTATAAGGATCTTGAAGGGGCGCTATATAAATTCTGATAAATTGGCACTGTAGGCCTGGGCCTATAATTATGTAGGCCTATAGATAGGCCTAATGCCAAATGTATGTCTGCGTTATGTCCATTATGTGCCCACATATTGCATATACCAGGCTACCAGCAGCATCCTATTAGTCTATATTTCCAGGTTGATTTTTTCTTTTTCTTTTATTTTTCCATTTTTATAACGCCCCTTCAAGATCTCTACTCAGATGCGCTCCCGACTACAGCGCGGACACTGCATCGGAGTTTCACGCCGAAGCGCCCAAGCAATTGCGAGTGAAGGACTTGCTCAAGGTCCCTACGTGGCGACTTGAGGTGGCTCCAGTGGCGTAGGCAAAGGGGTTTCGGGTGTTAAAACCCCAATTGGCTCCGGGAAAAGGTTTTTTAAAGGTTATTTATCCATTCAAATAAGAAAAAAACAACGAAACTAGGGTATCCGGCCATAACCCCCCCCATCATAAATTCCTGCCTATTTACTTATTGTACCTGAAATCGTTGACTGGCGCTGCATAAATGTTCACATTTACAATTTACAATTACATTTACACTAACCAATTTGGGGAAGGCGGTTCAATGACGTGTAGGCTACCCTAAACGAAATGGGGTGTATACTGTGTACCCCATTGTAAACCTCACCTGGGTCTGTACTTTTTATTATCCTGATTGGTGAGCACGAAACGCTCGCGTGCATGGAAGGCGGCAGGGGGCGTTTGTCGGGTCGTCATGTTCTTGTGTTCACTACGGATTTTCCGTTAATATTTAATCACAAATTCGCCTCACTACAGCAATTTATGTATCGATATGCGGATGCCAAGAAATTCTGAGGTCCAGAAATGTTACAGCCGAACACCTGATGGTACAAC
This sequence comes from Lumbricus terrestris, assembly GCA_949752735.1. NCBI lineage: Eukaryota > Metazoa > Annelida > Clitellata > Crassiclitellata > Lumbricidae > Lumbricus > Lumbricus terrestris. The sequence goes on from OX457051.1 coordinate 32,939,351, forward strand.
GATTGAATGTGCCTGGCATTGTGTACAGTGTACAGTGCATATAGGCCTACGACGATCAATATCTGTTTAACTCCGCAACTGGTTGTTCTCTGCCAGTGCCAGTCCCAAGCCTGGATAAAGGAGGGGGGCGACACTAATCATCTTTGATATGGCAGTGTCGTTAAACATAATAACAAGGCAATATCTGTTTATTGATCATTTCTTCGTTCGTTCATTCGTTCTCTCGCTCAGCCTGTGACACGAAACGGAGTATCCCCCCTGAAAGCTATCCGGGGGGATGAATTAATCTATCCCCCCGGATGGAATTAACCGGTCTATACTATCCGGGGGGATAAACCATTCTATCTCCTTTTTTGAAAAATGAGCACAATAAAAAAATTATGCTGTGATCAAAATTTAAAGTGACTCTAATTGTTTTAAGTGTTCTAAGCAATGCTCAGATAAAGGCAACTCGAATTTGTTTAGTTACTTTGAGAGTTCTTAAGTGTTTTAAATGTTTTAGGTGCTCTAAAAACAGGGAAAAACAAATTATCTAGTAGGAATAAACATGCCTGTTAGTGTCATTGTTCAAAACAAAGCAGATGAAAATAAATTTGCAAAAAAAATACACGCGGAAGCGGTTTTTTCGACTTTTTTTTAATTTGGGGGATACAATTAATACGGGGGATACTCTATTTCGTGACACCGGCTTTCAGCCGTCTATTCATGCGCTCCATTGTTCAATAGAATATATGTATAATTTAATTACATATATATATATATACACAGTGGCGTAGCCAGGAATTTATGATCGGGGGGTTGGGTTTTATGGCCTGGCCGGATGCCCTTTCTGACACCAACCCAACAGTATTACAGTAAATAAAAGGGAATAAAGTAACAAATGGAATAAAGTAAGAAAAACAATTGTTACTACAAGCAATTGTTTTGTTTTTTTCTTATTTAAGCAGATAAATAGCCTAACCTTTAAAGACTTCGTACTAGGCCAATGGGGTTTTAACCCCCGAAACCCCCCATTGTCTACGCCACTGTATATAATATATGTATATAATAGTTGTTCATTCGTTTATGACTTCACTTAACACATTGGCCGCCTACACGAGTTAACTCGTAGTACAACCAGTCATTTAACATGGCGTGTAGGCGGTGAATGTGTTAATATTCCATTTTAAGGTCTATGCTATACAGATAGGTAGGCCTATACACGCTGGAAAAGTGGGAACCACTTGGGAGCCAGTTAGACATAATATGCTGGTCATGGGCGGAGACCGAGGGAGACAGAGGGACGGTCCCCCTCCCCAATGGAGGTGTTGGGATGACGGCCCATGCGTTTGCCTCCCCCCAAATCGTTGAGCATCACAACTAAAGAAAAAAGGTCATCAACTTTTTTGGCGGCGAACATAGAAAAATTTCGTCGAGATTTCGCCGGACGACTAAAAAAAGGTCGCCAGATTTTTTGGCCGCTAAAAGATGGAAATTTTTCGGCGACACTCAGAGCCGTTCGTCCGTCAAAAAATCTTGCGTCTTTCCGTCCCCCCCCCCAAGTCTCCGCCCAGGTCTTCGCCCATGATGCTGGTAGTGTTAAAAATAAGTTGAAATCCGGTTTCAAAGACCCGCTTATGGGCGTTATGGCCCACGTGTTATAGGTTTATAATTTCTTTGATGACAGTTTGTAATTTCTCTGACTGCGAATTCGAATTTCTCTGATTGCGATAGATTCAATTTCCTTGATTGAATTTCTTTGATTGAATTTCTTTGATTGAACTTCTTTGATTGGCAGGTGATTGAAGCGAGACCAACGGTTGACTCAAGGCCACCACAGACCTACATGCACCTCCATCTTAAACTCAAGAAACTACAGGTATGCAAGAGACTCTCTTCTCATGATTAAGGTCTTATTTATAAGGCGGTTCAGATTACTAATGGCACCATATAAATTGCCACAATCAGTCACATCCTATAGACAGCTCCGCCACTGCCACGGGTTGTACTCTGCCAGTGCCAGTCCCAAGCCTGGATATAGGAGGAGGGCGACACTAGTCTTCTATGCAAACGCGCACGCACACACATCCATATATGCATGTAGGCCTATTATAATACATGCGCACAGTGTGCATACATATTATGTTTGCAAATGAACTTACGTGTATTATAGGTCTGTATAATGAATACGTATACATACATCTTTTATACATACAATGCATATGTACATATTATATCACGGCGCATGCTGACGTGTTATTTTGCGTTGCCATTGGCAACAGTGAATAGAGTCGTCGCACCACCTCGCTGCTGCTGCTGCTGCTGTTGATGCATGTAAGAAAGCATCAATGACTAAAGCATACAGAAACCGTTAGGCCGACAGTCGCCTATATAGGGCCTATATGCATCACGCGCCTAGATCAATACCTGTGCAATCGTACATGTGTAAACATTCGTATACATACATGTATACATGGCTGCACCATATCGCTTGGCATGCGCACGTACGTCTAGGCCTATATACATATTATACATGTATATTGATACAATAGTCACAAATTGCCAGTCCCAAGACTGGATAAAGGAGGAGGGCGACGCTTATGATCTTTCTTATCACACCGTGTCGTTTGATTGAAACAACCGACCAATAGTCTTAGATCTTGACTCTTTAGAGCTGACGACCATTAATTGACGCTCGCAGATTTTGTTTTACAGAAGTTGCAGAACACAATAATTAATGGTTATTGATCACGGCTAAAGTTTTTTGTTAGCATGAGCCTGAGCTTGAAAATGCAAAGCAGGAAATTAAGAACATGGGTATTTTGACTAAGTTTCTAAATGCAAATTTCTCAGTCTCACTTTGTGTATAGACCTGCAGTCTTCAGCAATTATTGATGCTTTAACCATCAGTTGTTAGGATGTCTGTGCCAATCTGCGCGGGCGCCCATGCAGACGGCGGAGATTTAATTTTATATGGCTGACGTCAGCATAATTAGATTTTCCAACGACCCATTTAAATATAATCAAGGCCGTAGCCAGGATTAGATTGGGGGGGGGGGGGTGTTTAACCAATTTTCCTTCCCAAAAAACTGAGGACCTTTTTTTAGTCATCCGGCCGAAATCTTCCAAAAAGGTCACCAATTTACCTTTTTAGTCATCCGGGCATTCTCTTTTTTTACATTTTTACATTTCGGGGGTTGTTCTCATGGTTTTATTTCATGGTTTTTACACCATGTGCTCGAAAATGCATTCTATTATTTTTCAAATGTTCCATTTCGGGGGTGTTCAAACACCCAAAACACTTCCCTAGCTACGGCCTTGAATATAATGACCGCCATGCTTGCTTGCCGTTATCCATTATGCTTGTAATCTTACGATGCCATGGTGGCATGCAACACGGTGTGGACCAAGTGTATGTATGCATAGACCACCGAGAGACTCGTTAGTTTGTTTAGTTCGAAGGTGCACTGCTTACTCGAGGGATCGATGTTGCTATTGTCATTTCGATAAAATATAGATGCTTTTTGTTTGGTATACTAAGACTTGTTTTATATGAGGAGTGCACGCTTCTCTACAATCAATTGTGTACACATTATGGTTCCTATATCTACATGTGTGCGCGTGTCTATGCATTTGTGTGTTTGTGTGCTTGTGCGTTTGTGTGTGTTTGTTTGTTTGTTTGTGTGTGTGTGTGTTTGTAGGTGTATGCGCGTCTGTGCATTTGTGTGTCTGTGTGTTTGTGTGTGTTTGTATGTGTATGCGTGTCTGTGCATTTGTGTGTCTGTGTGTTTGTGTGTGTTTGTGTGTGTGTTTGTGTATGTTTGTGTGTGTGTTTGTGTGCGTGTTTGTGTGTGTTTGTGTGTGTGTGTGTGTGTGTGTGTGTGTGTGTGTGTGTGTGTGTGTGTGTGTGTGTGTGTGGGAGGTGTGGTAACCTGAATCTGTCTGTCCATTTGTCTGTATGTCGCACTCCCTCTCTATCTCTTTCCATCCATCTGTCTGTCTATTTCCATTATTTCAATCTCTATTAGAGGCAATGAAATACCTGATTGTTATTGTATTGTGTTGTTTTGCTTTGTATTGCATTGTGTCGTATTGTATTCGTAAGCTGTAAAGTTTTCAAGTACCAGGCCCTGTCAGCTACAGTGAGTCGCTCTCAACGTGACAAATTAGATGGAATGAAGACGTCTTCAAACAGCGCGCAGATGAGAGAAAGCCCCAAAGCGATACCTTATATAATCATCTCTCTCTTTCTGTCTGTCTGTCTGTCTGTCTGTCTGTCTGTCTGTCTGCTCTCTCTTTCTCTTTCTCTTTCTCTTTCTCTCTCTGTTTGTCTGTCTGTCTGTCTCTCTGTCTGTCTGTCTGTCTCTCTCTTTCTCTCTGTCTCTCTCTCTGTCTCTCTCTGTCTCGCTCTCTCTCTCTCTCTCTCTCTCTCTCTCTCTTTCACTCTCTCTGTTACTGTGTCAATCTACCTTCCTCGCCAGGTCTTCTTTTAGTTTCAAGGAATTTTTTTTAAATTGTACAGCCTCTTCTCTCTTTTTCCATCCTTCATATTAAATTGCTAAAAAAATCGGCAGTGTGAGAATTGTGGAAAAATAACTGGGGCGGGGGCTTGGACTATGATCCACTGTGAATTGGGGGTTGGGGAGAAAAACATAGTTTACTATGGAGCTCTAAGAAAGACTGGGGGTTGAAACTGCCCAACCCCCCGGCAATTCTCACCCTGCAAATCGGATGCTAACAGACATGGACTTAACTACGTAACCCTTTAACTGCAAAAAAATATGTAAAACTACACAATTTACACATTATTCATTTAGAACTGCGCTTTTTGTGTAGAATTGAACACTAAAAATCCATGTTCTTTGTTTTTGGTCTCTTGTACGGGGTCCACCTGCAGCTGGAGGAGGACAGGCTGTCGACAATAGAACGAGACAATAGAATTCTTCTTGGGAAGATGTCGACCATCATGAAGGCCAAAGGGGGCGTCGACAACCGCAACAGCTACGAACAAAGGAGGTATGTATACAACTATACATGGTATTGTTGCCACTCAAGGTAATTGTAATAACAGATAATTGTGCACCTCCTCTCTTCAAAGAGAGAAACTCGTCTGCTGCGAAAGAAGACAGGGGCGGATCCAGGGTGGGGGAATCCGTCGCAAAAATGTTTTCCCGGCCCAAGAACTAAAATTTTGCCCCCCCCGCTTTCGAAAATTTCTGTATCCACTCTTGAAAGATGACTGTATATAATTATGATCACTGCTCTAGTTCGGCAATGTCAGCCCCAGTGTATGCTTGCGAGAGTTCTGTTGCTCCATGGGCATGGGTGCCTGCACATCGGAGCAAGAGGGAGACTTGCCTCCCCTGGAAAATTGAATCCTATTTTTCAACCACTGTATGTTTGGACTTTAACCTATTTATTCGCTCTAAAGCGCCAATGATGCAATTAATACACAAAATGAAATGGAGAAATTTGCATGTAGAAACCTATATTAATGTTCTTAATTTTTTCTTTCTGGCTTTGTTAAAAAAAACCGCAAACATTGTTTTGTCCCTTCCTGCAAAAACTTCTGCGGGCGCCCATGTTCATGGATAGGCCTATCACATGCAGGCCGCCCCTCCTTAAAACCCAGAAGGGGTGCTCTTGGTTCGATTCGCACGTAATTCAACAGTGCAGAATCGAGCCACTTCCGTTGTGTGCAGTGGACCCAGTAGTTTGGAGCGGATTCCCATAGGAGCTACATAAAAGTACGTATGCCTCTTGGGACTCATTCTGAAGCTTGCTTTATTCAACTTTAAAGACTGTGCGTTTCGCGGTGCTAGAGTCGGGAGCGCTTCTGAGTATATACTATATTCATTCATTCATTCATTCATTCGCACATTTATATAGCGCTCCTTCAAGAAAAAACTACTCGGAGGCGCTCCCGACTCCAACGCGCCCAAAACAAACAGTTTTAAGTTTAGTAAGGAAGGATCCTGGTAGAGTCCCAGGGTGTAGGCGTAGCTCAAAAGGAAGGCCATTTCAGACCATGCACTGAACCAACCACAGAAAAATATTATATAGTACTGTTAAAGAGGCACTAAATAAATTCTTGAATGAATGAATCTGCAGTGTTTTGTTTTTTCTTCCTCAGCCTGAATCGAGAGAAGAGGGTTCGTGAGTTGTTGCGAGTTGGCAACGAGAACCAACAGATACTGACACGGATAACGACGAGGAGACCACAGTACGACCATGCGGAGTGGGAGAAGGATTGGGAGACAAACCAACGCTACATGGACAATATCTCATCTTATCCCAAGGACTGGTGGAAGAAAGGGGAAGACGTAAGCCTGGATATCGCATCTCATCCAACCAAAACATTTTTATAGCGCCCGTTTAATAGTCTAACCTTCAAGTCGAAAATAGAATCGTAGAGTGCTTGTATGCGGACACGAAATTGAAGTTTTCGTGTCTAGGTCGCGAACCCTATCGAACGACAACAGTAACTGACTTTTGCAGCAAGTTTTGCAGAAGTGGGTCCACTACTATACATGGAATGATTGACCCAGAGAATTCGTGGTAGCATTGGAAGTGTTTTACTTCCATGCAGGATCAATCAATCAATCAATCAATATATCAATCAATCAATATATCAATCAGTCAGACAGTCAATCAATCAGTCAGTAACCTAACCTTCTTTTTGTCAATGACTCTTGCACACTGCATTGAAAAGCTTCTGAACAGTTCATCGAATACTAAGGAGCTTTGCAACACAATACAATACAATGCAATTCAATGCAATGCATTACAATACGATGTAATAAAAATACAACACCGGTCAATGCAATGCATTACAATACGATGTAATAAAATGCAATACAATACAACACAACACAATGCAATGCAATACAAAACAATACAATGCAACACAATGCAATGCAATACAATGTAATACAATGCAATATAGACTTGGATTCTATAGTGTGTTTGTGGTAACACGGATGTGTTTGTTCTTTGTGCCTATAAAGTACTCCGATGGTTCGCCGAGATCGAACAGAGGAGGAGGAGGAGCAACAAACCGCACTTCGAGGACAAACGACGATTCGAGAGACAGCAGTCCCAGACAGCAGGACAAGAGCAGGAAGAAGAAAAGGGAGAAGAGGAGAGATGATGATGATGATGAGGATGAAGACGATGGCTCTTACTCGGAGGACGAGGAAAACAAGAGGCAGTCGAGACGGCGCGAGGAAAAGAAGAAGAAGGGAGGAAAGAAGAGGGAAGAGGAGGAGGAGGACGACGAGGAGGAGGAGGAGGAGGATAGGGATAGACGAAGGAGCGAAGATCGGAAGAGGGCGGGCAACAGATCGGAAAGGGACAGATACGTCGACGCTGGAAAGCAGGATTCGAAGCGCAAAGGGAAGTAGAAAGAAAGACCTCAACAAAGGCAAAGAAGAAATCTAAATTATCTACTCATCACTTGAACTGCTCTTGATTAATTCTTCGCGCTCATTCGATAATTATTATTATTGTCGTCTGCTCCAAGTAATTTGTAGCGCTGCAGAAAGTCTTTTTGTGACAAGATTCCGTATAGCCTAATAATATTTGTGTCGTGTTTTCGTCATTGTGATTTCATCGCTACGACTTTATAATTTTGTCTTGATGACGTCATCGTTTCGTCACCATGATAATGACGTGTACTGTCTTCGTAATCATTTTGATGCCTTCTAATATTATTGTATCAAGCAAAATTAATCGTTATCCAAGTAGGCCTAAAATGCGACATCAGCATAAGGACATTGCGTGTAGGCATATTACTGTCCCCCTAAATTTGTAAGCAACCTATATAGTCAGACATAGCAAACAGCGTTTAAAAAATATTAATCGACGAAATAAAATTGTAAAAATCTACAGAAATGCTATTATTAGCCTGTCGTTAAAAGACATCAAATTCATTCTTGTCATTCTTGGAATAAATAATAACAATGATCATCCAGATTTCGTCAGTGTGACGTCATAATTCACGTCATCATTAGCGCAATCACCACCCGGTAGCCTGCTAAGCAATTGGCAGGAAAGTAAGTAATTAAACATTAAAAAATGATATTCCTATAATGCTAATAATTCCGTTTCAACTTATTCCTATTGTTCCAAAGAAAATCAGAAAGAAACCCAATGTCTAAGCACACTTGACTGAAAGCCATCAGGTCATCAAATGCGTCTTGTGACGATGAATTGATTTGTGCAGCGAATTTGTTGTATTACAGGATTATTAATTTAAACCGAACCCTGACGACTATGATCAGAAAATCAACTTCTTTACTCGTCTTTCTTTCGATAGATGTCGGTTGTGCAGCGCGATTTGGTTGCCTAGTAGCGGACTCGAGCGCAGTGTTGTTAGAGTGTTATTCGTTCGTTCGTTCGTTCGTTCGTTCGTTCGTTCGCTCATTCATTCATTCATTCATTCATTCATTCATTCATTCAGCCGTTCGTTCGTTCGTTCGTTCGTTCATTCATTCACTCATTCATTCATTCATTCATTCAACCGTTCATTATTTCTTCATTCATTCATTCATTCAATCATTCATTCGTTCGTTCGTTCGTTCATTCATTCGTTCACTAATTCATTCATTCATTCAACCGTTCATTATTTCGTTCATTCATTCATTCGTTCACTAATTCATTCATTCATTCACTCCTTTCATTCATTCTTTCTTTCAACCGTACATTCGTTCGTTCGTTCATTCATTCATTCATTCACTCACTCGTTCATTCGTTCACTCATTCTAGAATTTCAATGAGCAAGTCCTTCATTCGCAATCGCTCAGCGCTTACGCGTTTCTGATTCAGTGTCCGCGCTGTAGTTGGGAGCGATTCTGTGTAGGCTTTTCTTGAAGGGGCGCTATAATAAGTATACATTCATAGTTGCATAGTTACATACATACACACATACATATATAGTTATATACAGGCATACTTTACATACACTAAATCTTAGATAATAAAACTTTATATCGTGAATTTAATATCATCAGCATATCATCTATTATGGTGTTAATTAAATCTATGTCCGAATAACTGTATAACACAATACTATTGTATTCTCCTAGCATTTAACATTAATATAAATCGCTCGTCGTCAGCCAGCCCACCCCCTCCCCTCTCACACCCCCCCCCCATCTTCACACCGGACCGACGTCGCCGATCTCAAGACTAATTAATGACTGGTCATCTGTTAAAATCCGTTTGACCCCTCACTGACCAACTGACCACTGACCATGCAATACGCGTTTGAACTGACCGCCAACATGGCTGGCATGGGGTGAAGTGGGGAGGGGGTGGTGGTGGTGACATTCCTTATACCGTATGCTGTCTGCGTCTCTGTCTGTGTCATTGTCTGAGTGTCTGTTTGTCTGTCTGTCTATCTGCCTGCCTGTTTGTCTGTCTGTCTGCCTGCCTGTATTTCTGTCTGCCTGCCTGTCTCTTTCTCTCTTTCTCTCTTTCTCTCTTTCTCACTCTCTGTCTGTCTGCCTGTTTCTCTCTGTCTCTCTTTCTATCTGTCTGTCTGTATGGCTATATGTCTGCCTGTGTATCTGTCTTCTCTCTCTGTCTCTCTGTCTATGTCTCTATCTCTGTCTCTCCATCTCTCCATCTTTCTGTTTGTCTGTCTGTCTGTTTGTATGTATGTCTGTCTGTCTGTGTCTCTCTCTCTCTTTCTCTCTCTCTCTCTCTCCCCCTCTCCCTCTCTTGGGACCCAGCACCCTATAGCTGCCACAACATCTCAAGAGACCCTCATGATTAGTAGAATAGATCGCAATCCAGATTCCGTGCATTCATCTGACCGGAAGTGAATCCTTTGAAGCGATGAACTTTGAACTTGGAAGCACTCGAATATGAAAGGAAGTAGTCGACGATTCAATTCGAGAGTCGAGTACTCGATTTGAAAACGATTTCGTCAAACCATCGTATATAGAATTCATTCATCATCATCACCAAAAATTATCATCATCGCCGTCGTTGTCGTCGACTCGTCGTCGTATCAAGAATCATCATCATCATTAACATCATCAATGTCATTGTCTTCGTCGTCGCCATCGTCGTTTGCATTATCTTCATTCAGCATCATCATTATCATCATTCATCGTCATCTTCACCGTCATCATCCTCATCGTCATCAGCATCACTATACTAGTCGTCGTCGTCGTCGTCGTCATCATCATGGTGATCATCATATGTCTTATACTGTCATAGTCATAATCTGTCACTGCATCAGTGTCTATGTCTCTTCTGTTGTCAGTCGCTTTAAAATGACAGTTTGTCCGCCTACATGCATAAATGTGCTTTCATTTATCACTATTGTCCTATAATTTTGTCATCTCGTCCGGTGTCTATCGTTTACGGATACCCCTCGGTGGTATTAAACAATAGTAGTTTCCGTTTAACGACACTACATGTCTGACAACAAAGATCATTAGCGTCGCCCTCCTCCCTTATCCAGGCACAGGACTGGCACTCTGGAAAAACGACCATGCAGTGGTGGAGTTTAAATAATTTTCCCACTCCGTTTAGTCTTGTACCGGTCGCAGCTTATGGGCGATAATTGAATGCGGGTCGAGGCAGGGGGCGTGTCCCCCATGTGCATGTGCATCCCCCCCCAATCGCTCCCATTTCGGCGCCTCCCTATCTTCACTGACCGTCCAGAATTCCCATCGTTTACGGTCCATTGGCGACAGATTGCTCGGTCCCTCTGCGTTCCCTCGTCTGTTTATCTGTCTGTCTCTCTGTCTGTCTGTCTGTCTCTCTCTGTCTGTCTCTCACTGTCAGTATGTGTGTTCACCTCTCTGTGTATAGTCTATGCTTGTGGCTGTGTCCTGTGTCTGTCTGTCTGGATGTTGTATTGTGTGTCGTTGCACCCGAGTGACTGTCTCCGTCTGTCTGTCTGTCTGTCTGTCTCTCTCTGTCTCTCTGCAGTGTATGTCTGTGTGTCCCTCTACAGTATGTGTTCGTATATTTGTGTATCTGTCTGTCTGTCTGTCTGTCTGTCTGTAAATATGTTTTTGTCCGTGTTTCTGCCTGCCTGCATGCCTGCGTAAAAGTCCGTGCACACGTCCTTCCATGTGTATATGTGCATGTGTGTGTGTGTTTATGCCTCTGTTTCTTCGTCATTTAAATATAGGTTTGTCTGTCTCTCCGTGAGTCCGTCTCTCACTGCATCCTGTACCGTTGCGTATATATATATATATTTGCCTCTCACTCTGTCTGCCTCTATTTGGATTTCTCCACCGAGAGCTGATCGCAGATCGGTCGACTCGTATGGATTCTCCGAGATTTTTCCATGCCCATTTGCGTGCTAAAATTACATACTATATTATTACATTCTATATTACATACCATTACATATTACATACTATTACTACTATTACATATTACATACTATTATACATATGACGTAGGCTATACTATTACATATTACATACTATTGCGTACTATAATTGGACAAGAGTACAAACTTCCAGTATTTAATAATTAATTTCGACCGATCCGTTTTGTCTATTGGTGGCCGAGAAATAGGGATACGCGGCGCAATTCATATTGCTTGGATCGGTTGCCTTGTTATTTTAAACGAAGAGCATTTGTAATATACGGGTAGCTAAATTGTCATTCATGACGATTTTGTTTTCATGCGTGTTCATTCGTTCGTTCGTTCGTTCGTTCGTTCGTTCATTCATTCATTCACTCATTCATTCAGTTATTCATTCACTCACTCATTTGTTCATTCACTCAATCACTTAGTCATTCACTCGTTCATTCACTCATTCATTCGTTCGTTCGTTCGATCATTCATTCATTCATTCACTTAGCCATCCGTTCACTCATTCATCCATTTATTCACTCACTCACTCATTTGTTCATTCACTCAATCGCTTAGTCATTCACTCGTTCATTCAATCCTTCATTCATTCGTTCGTTCGCTCGTTCATTCATTCATTCATCCATTCATTCGTTTGTATTGCACCAATAATTCAAGTGCTATAGGCGAAACTATATACACGCGAGGTGCTCCCGACACGGTCTGAAAGAGCAATTTTCACGTGCTTATATATATAAATGATGTGTCGGAGAGGAACCAAGGGAACAGGCGCAGCTCATGAAGAAAGCCATTGTGTACCTCTGGGTTCGCCAGAGGAAAAGCACACGATGGAGGCTGTATACGAGCAAATGGAGCTGAGAGCATGCATGCAATCTCTTAATTCCCACTATAAGTGTATTTTATATAGCGATCGATTAGTCTCGAGTACGCGACTGCAGGCTGGGGAAAGATCATGATTTTGTTCTTGACATTTCATATATATATATATATAATATATAATATATAATATATATACTGACTTATAAGCAACAAACATCTTTATCCTCTTCGTAATTGTGTATACGTGTGCATGTATACATACTCTCCAAAAGCCAAGCGCTGGGCACCGGCGTAATCACGAGCGCGGTTTATTTTCAGTGAATTGATCGCTTATACTTCATATCTTTAAGATTAGACTTCGATCGCATCTCATCGCTCAGGTTGTCTAGTGCTTGTTAATTAGGCCTATATTATGTTTAGTTAACTAGTTAAGAGTTAATGTACACTTATGTTTCAATATTATGTCTGCCATTATTTACTTCGTGTTACAGGTGCCCCGCTATAGCGGAACCTATAGGTTCCTTAGGGTCATGTTCTTTTCATCCCTTAAAGATAGTTGTGTTCTACAGTACTGTACTTGTGCTCTTCCATGTCTCGGGTTTCCATAAAAATTTATGGTTATGGTTATCATCGCTTGTCCGTTTGAAGGAGTGCCAGGCCATATGAGGTCCCTACGTGGTAAAGACCCACAGACCGTGCTGTATATACAGTGGTGTGCAAAAGTCTGGAACCACCTAGAAATATCGTGTTTTTTCGACTTTCCGGCCTGTTACTCGCATATTTTCACATGCCCATTACAAACTTTTGTGTGTTACATCATGGGGGATACATTTGGCTATTAGAATCAACTTTTTATTCTAGGTTGAACCAAATTTTACAATTTTTTTCTTGAAAGTTGCCATGGTAATGGATTTTTCTGTGATAATTTCGTTATTTGTACTTCTTTGGCCATTGGTGTAAAAATATATTAGTGTGGTTACAACAGGTCATGTGTGGTATGAATTCTTTTATAATCATTCATTTATTCATTCTTTCATTTGGAAAATTTATATAGCGCCCCGGCCTTCAAGGAGACTACTCAGAGGCGCTCCCAGTCCAACCACGGCTAAAAAGACAGGTTTTCGAGCAACTGATAGAAAGCAGACAAATTATTCCGAGGTATACAGTAAGTGTAGTACTAATCATTTAGTTGGCATTGAAAAGGAAGTTTTGTGGACAGTTATGCCTCAGCATTTGGTGAGCCACCCCTTATTCTTGATCACCTGTCTGCACCGTGTCTGCATTGAGTACACCATCTTAACGAGGTGGTCATGGGTAAAGACATTTTGCCTGGTGGCGATGAGCTACTCACTCAGCTCGAAATTACTGGTGGGATTTCTCTTTGATATCTTTAAGGTTATTTTGTGCCAGGAATTCTCAATCGGATTCCAATACGGGGACTGGACTAGTGGACAGACCAGTCCAGCGTCCTGATGTTGATCTGACACTTCCAGTGAGTGAACAATTTGGCGCGATGGCATAGCAAAAAAATGCAATTGCAATTCGCCCTCACCTGATCTACCGTGCGAATGTTCAGAATATTCTCACGTCAATGTCAGTTCATCAATTGTTCGTCGTAGGTGCTTGCAATTTGATTTGTGGGGTCGCAAAGTATGGATCAAGTCAGTGGCAACTGACATTCAAAGACGTAAACGGATCGGATGAATGCGGAAACAGGCAAGCTGGACACATGACATCTGGGAGAAAGTGCTTTGCAGCGATGAGAGTGCCTGTTGCCTGTTTAACAACAAGCCCACATGTATTTGGTGAGGTTTCATGGAAAGGAATTCAAAACACAGTGCCTGAACCTGGCGGTGAAACATCCTCTGAAGATCGTGGTCCGGGCTGCTTGGCTGCCATTGGAGTAGTATGCCTTCACGTCATCGATGGAATGGTTAACGCAACCAAGAACAGTGAGAATACTGCAGAATTGCAGGGCACCATCAGCACAACAGCTATTCCAGGACCAGTTATTCTCTTATGATGACAGTGCAACATGCTATCGCGCCAAACTGTTCACTCACTGGAAGTGTCAGATCAACATCAGGACGCTGGACTGGTCTGTCCACTTGTCCAGTCCCCGTATTGGAATCCGATTGAGAATTCCTGGCACAAAATAGCCTTAAAGATATCAAAGAGAAATCCCACCAGTAATTTCGAGCTGAGTGAGTAGCTCATCGCCACCAGGGAAAATGTCTTTACCCATGACCACCTCGCTAAGATGGTGTACTCAATGCAGACACGGTGCAGACAGGTGATCAAGAATAAGGGGTGGCTCACCAAATGCTGAGGCATAACTGTCCACAAAACTTCCTTTTCAATGCCAACTAAATGATTAGTACTACACTTACTGTATACCTCGGAATAATTTGTCTGCTTTCTATCAGTTGCTCGAAAACCTGTCTTTTTAGCCGTGGTTGGACTGGGAGCGCCTCTGAGTAGTCTCCTTGAAGGCCGGGGCGCTATATAAATTTTCCAAATGAAAGAATGAATAAATGAATGATTATAAACGAATTCATACCACACATGACCTGTTGTAACCACACTAATATATTTTTACACTAATGGCCAAAGAAGTACAAATAACGAGATTATCACACAAAAATCCATTACCATGGCAACTTTCAAGAAAAAAATTGTAAAATTTGGTTCAACCTAGAATAAAAAGTTGATTCTAATAGCCAAATGTATCCCCCATGATGTAACACACAAAAGTTTGTAATGGGCATGTGAAAATATGCGAGTAACAGGCTGGAAATTCGAAAAAACACGATTTTTTGTAGGTGGTTCCAGACTTTTGCACACCACTGTATATATATATGTGTGGACCGTAGTTTAAATATTCTAATCGTCTCAAAATCATTCATCATTCGGTTATTTATATAGCGCTCCTTCAAGTAAAAAACTACTCGGAGGCGCTCCCGACTCCAGCGCATCCAAGAAGAACAGTTTTAAGTTTAGTAAGGAAGGATCCAAATGAGCTATATATATATATATATATACATATATATATATATATATCATCAGGAAGTGAACCGCGATAGGAGTGATAGGCGAAATTGGTAACACGCTGGGTGGAAGAAAAAAGAAGATATAACCATGTTGGATTGAAGATCAATGCAGCTATTATTATTATATGCACAAATTAATGTAGCATATACAAGAACGAGAGGATACGAGATATATAGCCTCTTCATACAGTGGACCTGCGCAGGGCTGTGAAATTTTTAAAACTGCACAACCCCTTCTTTTCTTTCCCATCCTCCATGGTAAATTACCTCCAATCGGACGACACTGACCTTTTTTTTTACTAGTTTCAACTGCACGGAGGTGCTTTTACAACTGCACAAATCCTTTTAGAACTGCACATTTTGTAAAAAAAAGCCATGAATCTGCGTAATCAAAAAGTATAGAGGTCTGAGGCCTACGGGTCTTTGCCTATATGCAGGGTCAATATCCCTCTGGTCTGCTGTGCGTCGAAATTTAGGGTCGACCCTTTCGGGCGTACGAAACGAAAATCCTGTATACAGTGTAGGAATCTACCCTAAGGGCAGTCATTGATCGTGCGACCAAAACCCTCGCCACGAAAACAATAAATCAGTCGTATCCATTGTTCCTAAAATAATGCGATATTAATCTACAGAGACTACCACGCCCACCCGACACTGACTCCGCCCCCGTCGACTTTTGCCACGCCCATTCGACTCAAGCACCTCCCACCGTCCTCTGTGACATGTGACATCCAGCCTCTCTCTCGATCGTACTTCTTTGGCGACACCTCGCGGCCTAGGGGGCAAGCGAGCGAGAGAAAGAGAGAGACAGAGAGAGAGGCGGAGAAAAGGAGCAGAAGTAGAAGTAGGCCTATAGCGGACCGTAGGGTGCATGCGAATGCGGGTGCGGCCATTGTATTGGAAGGCCGTCTGAATAGCGGAGGCTATTTGACTGCGGTGCGCTATTATGCAGCAGAGTCTACGGCTATTTTCCAACAGGTATACTACACTACGCGCTAGAGCTGCGGCAGCGTTGGGGAACACAATGCAAGTCTCAGTTGAGATTAGACAGCCATAAATCTTCACTCGTGAATGCGACGACGAGCGCTCTGCCCTTCTTCCTTCCAGCATAGACGATAAAAGGACGTCCCCGGATCCGGCGATGTGCGATACAGTCGGGGACTCACGCCCGGTCCCACAGGGACTCGGCTGGACGGACGGTGGTGGACTCCACGGCTACCACGGATCGAACGGTGGACTCGACTACCATGGTCGGTGCCTTCACCAACAGCCGGCCGAGGCTCCGTCGCCGCCTCATGGGCTCGGCCCTCCACCGTCAACTCAGAGCAGCTCCCCTCCGTTACAGTCGGCCCTCGCTGCCGCCCGTCGCGGCCCGACAACTGGGGGCTCGTCCTCCGGGACACCAATGTCCTCGTCGACCGGGTGCAGCGGTGGTGGTGTCAGCGGTGGGAAGGGGAAGCTGGACGATAAGGTGAAGCGCCCGATGAACGCCTTCATGGTCTGGTCACGTGGCCAGCGGCGCAAGATGGCGCAGGAGAACCCGAAGATGCACAACTCGGAGATCTCTAAGCGACTGGGGGTCGAGTGGAAGCTGCTGACGGAGACGGAGAAACGTCCTTTCATCGACGAAGCGAAGCGGCTGAGGGCTGTCCACATGAAGGAACATCCCGACTACAAGTATCGTCCGCGAAGGAAGAAGCCGATCCCCGCGAAGAAGGACAAGTACAGTCTCCCATCGGTCAACGGGTTCCACCAGGCCCTCGGGGTCGTGTCCCCCGGCGCCCTTCCACCCCATCTCCAGGCAGGGTACATGTTCGCCGAGCAGTCTTCCCAGCTGCAGGGCTACCACCAGCAGATGTTCGCCTCCGGTCGCCAACTGTCTCCGTTCGGAGGGGCGTCTGGCGTCCAGTACGGATACAACTTTCCGATGTCTCCAGGAGCACACTCTCAACAACAACAACAACAACAACAACAACAGCAACAACAGCAACAACAGCAACAACATGGCAACAAACAACAGCAACAGCAGCAGCAACAGCAACAGATGACGTCGTTCATCGGCTCCAGCCCCTACTCCTTCCTCGGTTATTCCTCGTTCTCCCCCAGCGGGATCAAACAAGAATCTCCCGTCTCCGACGGCAGTGGGTCCGTCCACGCCGTCAACCTGACGGGGCAGGGGCAAGGGCAGGACACCGGAGGAGGCGGCGGCGGTGGCACGCGGTCCTCCTCCTACCAGGGCGACCTACGCGACATGATCAGCATGTACCTGCCAGCTTCCGCCCTCAGCAACGAACTCGGCGTCGGTCACCACACGAGGATTCATGACGTCACTTCCGAGGGACAGTACGGCGCAATGATGACGAACCAATATGGCGGCGGAGTGCCTCTTCATGAGACCGGGAACCAGTACGGCGGCGGTGCGGACACTGGCTCCCCGCCGTCTGCCGGTAACACGTTACCACTGACGCACATATGACGCACGCATGCAGCCGTGCTTGACGCCTCGACATCCTCCAAATAAACAGAACTGTGACGTCATCGAAGCGCGATCGTGACGTCATCAAAAAACGGGACTGTGACGTCATCGAAACTCAAAGTGACGTCATAAAAACTAGCCTGTGAGTCATCGAAACTCAACGCTGATGTCATCAACGCGCCGTGTAAGATCGTACGTATATGTAACGCTGGCAATAATGCAAACATAATGGTGTGTACACTGTACAACGTATATACAGTATATAGAATTCCGGAACGACTGCAGGATTCTTTCTAATTTCGGGTCAGACCAAAGTTTTCGTTTTTAGGTTTGCAATATTGACGAATGAATTGCTAAGCATATGGCGACAAACTGCTAAAGCGACTCGCGGCATAATATATAATAACAATAAAAATACTCTCGACTCTCTCTGCCATATTTTTTATACGCACGTGCTGCTTGTATGTATGTATGTATATATATATATATATATATATATATATGCACTTCACGCGGTGGTGATATATATATATATATATATATATATATATATATAATGTGTAATCCGTGCACCATGCAGATATAGTGAAGTTTACTCAACGTTCACAGTTGGACGAACACTGTATATATATGACGCAAGTGATTGGGAGAATTAAGAGTGGGGCAAGTGTACCCACTGCACTACAGCCAACCCAAATATATATATATATATATATATATATATATATATGTATATATATATATACGCAGGGTGCATATAATATAGGCTACAATGTATATAAATAGTACATATATATACTATAGAGGCGTCTTACAAATGCTCAAATACAAAACAATGCATATATAGTTATGTACATATAAGTACGATGTTCATACATAATTTTTTATCCATATTAAATTTTATATTACACTAACCCGGGAAATTTAGAATTTGCCCCGCTCCAGGCCAATTCCCTACTTCCCCACCCTACACTTCATTCCATGTCGTCGCTCCTACTCCTCACCCCCACTTATTTTGACCATCCCACTCACCCATGGCACTGACCCCCTAACCCGTCGGCCCACCTTGCCTCCACTCTCTGCAGGGGGTACTTTGCCCGATAAACTTCGCTTTTGGCCCAATCGAACCCGCCCCAACAGCCGGCTCCCCATCCTCCCACTCCCACCCCACCCCACTACCCCACCAAACCCCCAACCCATCACACTCCAACCTCTAACCCGCACGCCTCTCGTGATATTTCCGTTAACGGGCAAATTGTTCCCCTTCCCCCCACAATACCCTGCCTCCACACGGCGGCTCCCGGCGGCTCCCCACTCCACCCAACTCCACCCCACCCCACCCCACTGATGCAACGTTTCAGGTGAAAAACTGTGAAAGAAGAGCAACGGAATGGAAATTTATAGTGAAAATGAGGGTTTTCGCCACCTCTGGCCCCATGGTCGTAGAGATTCGCCAACCCTCCACCAGGTGCCCAATGCTTATGCACACCGACAGAGTATAGTGAAGGTTTGGAGTGAAAAGCTCAAAAACTGTCGAAATGCATACCGCTCAAACAGACACACAGAATATTCTCTTTTATTTATATACACATATGTATGAACATTGTACATAATATAATATGGATTGTAGGCCTACTGTATTCGAGCATTTGTAGGCACCTCTACCAGTATATGTGAACCGTTCAGAAGCGCTCCCAGTGCGCAAGGCCCCGCTATAATTATACAAGACGAGTTTTGTGAAGAGAGAATTCAGGGATTGCGGAGGATTGACTCACTTTCCCAAAGTTCACCAGATGGAGCAAGTGGGGTATAAATCTTTAAATGTCATTCTACGCTTCAATGGCTGCAGAGTGCATGAGGTTTGAGTTGCAGACTGCCAGGTTGAAGTATATGTATATCTGCAGCAATGCATGGTTCCAGCGTATATACATTGTGTAAGCTGCATGTCTGTAATCTCTTACCTGTATATACAAAATTATAACAAGAGGGTTTGTTTTATAGAAGGGTCATTTAATTAGTCGTTTGTGTATAATATAATAGTCTCACGAGGTTAAGAGTTTTTCGTCTCATATTTTCTTTTTGTTATATTTTGCTTTCTCTGTTTTTCGCTCGTGATTTCGTTGTCTCGCTTTTCATATAACTGCAGCGAGGTGCAATATACGAGTAGTGAGACGAGTGATGGATCTACTCCACCCCACGTGACCTACGCTGGTTCCCTGTATACGTATGGCCAGAGATATATCTTGAAACTAATTTCTGCCTCGGCAGAGATTTGAATCCCGACCATTGACAGTTTAACGCACACACACGCACTCACGCAAGCACACACACACAAACACACACCCGGCAGTGAATTCCGCCCTATAGTAGAGGCGCTGTATACAGACGGTTTGCGTTCAATATTATGTGGATGGATAAACAGTTGAAGCAGCAACTGTTATAGCGCTGTTATATAATATAGTCTTCCAATGATGGATTTACGTATTGTTATTAGTTGACTACAGGTATAACTAAGAGGTTTGATCGGAATTTTGGCATGTATATGTATAGTGTAGCCAGTGTTCATTAACATGCGGGTTGTGTACTGTTTTAGAAAATATAGGGTGCATGCTGTTCGGTAGCCTCGCGCGTTTTCTAAAAGCTACACTACGTTGGTTTTTTAGTTTATTTTGTGGTTTCTATGTATTTTTTGCTCAACAATGCTGTTATTGACTGTGTGGTCTTAGTTTTTAACCTATAAATCGACGCTCTCTAAAGGCACTCTCTATAACAATAAATTTATGACCATTCCAAGAATATGTGTGAACAGTAATTTGCTTGCATACATCTCAAAGTCATTTTTACCAATAATTATTTTGTAATTGTTCCAGCGTGTGTACGGTTATTAATTTTATGCTAATTGCAGACAATTAATTACAGCTAAGATCATTTATTCAGACAATGTATAGGTTAGCGAATACGTGCGCTAGCAATGCATTTATGCAATATAATATATAGACTTGAAAAACGACTCCTGCATGCATAGGCCTATACTGCATGCAAGGTGACAATGGGGGCCGAGGGCTTCAACCCTAAGTTACATGATCTTTCTTATAGGAACACATAGTAAAGTTTTAATTGCGTAACATAATATTATATCTGCACGTACAATAATTCTCACATACTGCTATAATTATGTCTCATGTTGTTAACATTGCTTTGTGTTTCAAAACGCACCATAACGTAAAAAATGCATGGCTGTTAATTCTGGCTAATTGTTTATGCGACGAATAATGGCGCGCGGCTTAAGAAGTCGAATTAAAGCAACGTCAGCGCATGGTATACACTGCATGTAACAATACACAGGTATATGGGAAGCGAGTCGAACAGCTTTACAGGGGTATATACTTTCTAATTAAAAAGATGCAAATCGTGCACTACCTGTTGTGATTTGAATACACCTTTATTAATATTAGCTTTTTCCATTTACGCCAGATCTCGCTGCTACTTTTTTAATGCAACTCTTACTCATGCTGTGAACCTGTTGTCTATGATATTTGCACCAAAATGTTTATTACTCCCAGATCTTTTATGCATGCAAACCGTTTATTATTCCCAGGTGGTTATATCAACTTTTTAGAATCTAATGCGGGTCATTTTATATGACCCGTGATCAATATTGCAAGGACGTATATAGTAACGATATCAAAATGATGATCGTATTTATAAGACACGAGTACAATTTTTTCAGCTGTGGCTGGGTAGGGAGCATCTCTGTGAGTAGGTCTCTTTAAGAGGCGCTATAAAATTCTCGGAATGACTGATTGAATGAATGAATGTATGAATGAATACATTATGATACATGCTGATCACTACAATGTTATTTATCCAACTTGTGATCACGTTAAGATCATATTTTACAAATTGCTCGTCATTTGCAGGTCTTTTAAGTATAGTCCAGTAAGGTCTCAATTATATTATAAGACCTTTAACGAAATCACATATCGCATGGAAATAAGACTAATTTCTTACGGATTTTAGTCTAACAATGTTAAGGACCAATTTTTGTTTATCGAATTAAAGAATCGTCTTTGTTTATTGCCTCTTTGTAGATTTGTCATGGCATTGTGTAAAGTTTTGTGCTTATGCAAATATACAGGCATGCAAGACTAAAAGTTAATTATATGTCGCGTGTAGCCCATGCACTAGTTTTGGCGCTGTGTTTTGTTATTACTGTTACTCATGTTGTTGTTTTGTACCAATGAGGCGTCTTATAACCCGGCCCAAATACGCCGAAGCTCGGTGTATAGAAATAGTATATATTTATAGTCTATAGATTTTTGCTATAATCAATTCGATAGATAGTTAGATGGAGATATAGAAGTAGGGTGGATGAATGGATAGACGGAATGACGGATGGACAGACCTACAGACAGACAGACAGACAGACAGGACAGACAGACAGACAGACAGGACAGACAGACAGACAGACAGGACAGACAGACAGACAGGACAGATAGACAGACAGGACAGACAGACAGGACAAACAGATGGACTGCTTAAGAAAATAGCAGTAAATACCTCACAAAATGTAAAAAAATCCCATGTTCCACGATATCCCCCAAATTCAACAAAATCTCCAAAATTCAACAAAATCTCAAAGATTCAACAATTTCACAAAGATTCAACAAAAACACCCATATATTCATCAAAATATTAAATGTTGAGCAACAACCCCAAAAATGCAAAAAAACTCCCCATATTCAACAAAATCTCCCATATTCAACAAAATCTCCCATATTCAACAAAATCTCTCATATTCAACAAAATCTTCCATATATTCAACAAAATATCCCATATTCAGCAAAATCTCCCATATTCAACAAAACCACCCACATCCAGCAAAATCTCCCATATTCAACAAAATCTCCCATATTCAGCAAAATCTCTCATATTCAACAAAATCTCCCATATTCAACAAAACCCAACAGACTGCGCATTGCAATCTCCGACTTCCCATGGATCAACTCTCAGACGAGCAATCCGCAACTCCATCTCTCCGCAACCACCACCGCAGCCTCGTATCAACTGGAAGAATCTTATACCCTCGCCTCACCACACGGTCGATTGACCCGCTCCGCTCCATCGGTCTTCGGCTATCGTCCGCCGATCGCACCGACCATATCCCGTCGAAATTGATTGGGGCATTGTGCGTCGACTAATAGTCGCTTTTCCCTCCATTATCGCTCAGCACTTCCGCCTTCCGTTACTGACCGGAAGCCCCCTGGGCGCCTGCGCAGACAGGGGTCGACGGCCCAGCGAACGGTGCGCTAATACGATACGGGGTCCGGGATTAGACCGCGCGCCAGGCGGCCTCCAGGTTATTACAGCGACGATGACGACGACGATGGTCGGGAGATGGGGTGAATAAATGACGGGGAAGTAATTACAGGACACCCGGACCGAGACGTTCAACAGGAGATGATGAACGCGCGCGTCGCAGTTACCCCAATGGGGAACGGTAGGTGGGGGATGGTGGGCGATAGAGGTAGGGGTGTGTGTATGGGGGAGAGAGGTGAGATGGGGTATAGGTGAAGGAAGTGGGACAGATTAGCAGACAATAATTGCAAAGATATAAGATTTCGAAGACGATCGTGATTTTTGAAAAGGAGATTATTTAAAGAATTGACGATTTTAGCGAAGGAATTCACGAAGAAAATAAAGAAATTAGGAAACGAATTAATTAAAATATTTCGCAACATCTGAGACGATTTTTAGAAATACTTATAGCCATGCATTCAATTAAATCGAAATCTTTTGAAAATAAAATACAGTTCAAACAGATCACAATCTTAATAATGAAAAAGAGTCATTGAGTTCAAATAGACTATTTAACTATTAACTAGTTCAAATAAACTATTTGTCATAAACTTGCATCTTTACAGCATTATGTATATAGGCTTGTCTGTAACTAAGCCTACGTATGCAAAGCTATACATAGCACGTGTCTGTAGTTTACGTGTCAAGGCAATTTTTAGTGGTTCTTCATGGTATTATACAGGAAAGTATACATAGCTTATATAAGACCGTGTTCGTAATAAAATGCGAACTCGCTGTAAGCAACGGATTCGCATGAGTAGAGATAAGTAGGTATAGTACTTGAGGTAGGCATAAGGTATGTAGGCAAGCGTGTAAACTTATTATATCCCTTCACAGCCTTGACTAAGCATGCAAGTCCAAGTGCATATTACTTATATTTGGACCGATATCCATGTAAATACGTTCTGGCCTTCCAATGCTAACGTTAAAAAAATAATACTTTAATCTATTGTTACAACAGATTATGTGTGTGTGTTTGTGTGTTTTTGTTTGAGTGTGTGTTTGTCTGTGTGTGTCATTGTGTGTGCGTGTGTGCGTATGTGCTTGTACTGTATCAACCGTAAACTGTAGCCTACCTAAGCAATCTGGGTCCTTTATATGTATACAGACATATTTATTTTTGCGGAAATTTTCACTCTATTATGACTAAATATGCATATGTATAATATACACACACGCAAAGTGCTTGCATATATATATATATATATATATATATATGTGTGTGTGTGTGTGTGTGTGTGTGTGTGTGTGTGTGTGTGTGTGTGTGTGTGTGTGTGTGCTTGCGATTAATGTGCGCTTCTCTCAGCGTGTCTGTATGTCTGTGTCCTTGTACGTGTATATCTGTGTAGTGGATCCATAAATACGTCATACATAGAAAAACACCTGACAAACAAAATGGGGTCAGACTAAGTTGACGAGATCCCTAGCCAATGACCGTTCAGCTATGACGCGCTTGCGCACTGCAGGCCACGGTTTAGCCAATACGTCGACCGATTGCCTAAGACATACAGAGGTCTATCTTTAGGCCATTGATGGACCTATCTTTAGACCATAGCGAGACCCTTCTTAATTTAGTCCATAGATATACGGCTCATATGCCCATCTTTAGGCCATAGATACACCTAACTTAAGGCCATACATAGACAAATGTTTAGGCCACGGACATACCTATCTTAAAGCAATAGATGGACCTATCTTTAGACCATAGCGAGACCCGTGTTTAGACCATATATAGATATACCTATCTTTAGGTCATAGATAAACCCATCTTTAGACCATAGATAAACCTATCTTTAGGCCATAGATAAACCTATCTTTAGGCCATAGATAAACCTATCTTTATTCCATAGATACACCTAACTTTAAGCCATACATAGACCAATCTTTAGGCCACGGATAGACCTGCCTTAGAGCCATAGATAGACCCATCTTTAGACCATAGATATGCCTATCTTTAGGTTACGATAAACCTAACTTTAGGCCATACATAGACCTATCTTAGAGCAGTGGTTCTCAAACTTCTGCAGGCCACGGACCGGCAATAATTTTTTTGTGTAGCTCGCGGACCACTAACTTAAATGGCAAACGCATAAAAACCTAACTATGTTATAAAAGGACCATTATAAGCCTATATTATAATTAGTTAGGAATTTGTTTTATTAATTAAAACATACCAATAATACCATTTAATGCTTATAGCTAGATTTAATAGTTCTCATTTAGCCTAATTATATTTTTAAAAGTTGAACTCAAAATTTTAAACAAGATTAGAAGTTTGTTAACGTGGGACTAAGTGGATCTGCAAAATATATAGCTAGGACTAATGCTAGTGCACTTTACTAACATTGTGCGCTAGTGTTGGAACCACCTGCTCAAAATAAAATACAGAAGTCAGAATAGGCCTATCACTATATTTTACATATTATGGATCATATTTTCTTGTGAGCGGTCGATTCTTTTTTTTAGCTTGCATGTTTTGTTCGATTAGGAGATCAATTCAAAATTGTCATATTCTTCGCTCAGAGTGCCTCAACAGAAATGCTCTATCACAGTTGTCCTTTCTTTAAAAAATGTTCAGACAGGCTTGTTTGCATCTTGCTAATTTTCTTACTGCTTCAAACATATTTGTTTATATCTAAAATTTTATATTTGCTACAAAATTAAAAGATCCAGTAACGCTTGGCTAGCGTTTGCTTGACCATCGCTCACCATAGATCAACAGAATTAAACATGAAACTGACTGCAGTCATAGACGCTGCAAATTCCAAATAAGCCGTTTAGCAAGTTAAAAATCAATAAGACGCTGATAATTTATTCTAATTTTTTAAAGACAGAATTGTTACGGGTATTATACTTTTAACAACATTTCCAATAATTTCAAATATATAAATTGATAATTAGGCTACAATTCATTTTTTATTCTAAGACTTCTTCGCGGACCGGTGATCAGGACGCCGCGGACCGGCACCGGTCCGCGGACCACCACTTTGAGAACCACTGTCTTAGAGCATGGATGTATACTTATCTTAAGACCATAGATAGATCTATCTTAGAGCATGGATGTATACCTATCTTAAGACCATAGATAGATCTATCTTAGAGCATGGATGTATACCTATCTTAAGACCATAGATAGATCTATCTTTAGACCATATATAGCGAGGTCAATCATTAGACCATAGATATACCTATCTTTAGGCCACACATCGACCTATCTTTAGACCATACAAAAAGACCTATATGTATGGCATCACGTTGCCTCTCCAGCTTGACACCCTCCCCGCGGGGAACGGACATTAGCCCCCTGGACATTATCCCCCCGGACATTATCCCCCCGGACATTATCCCCCCGGACATTAGCCCCTCGAACATTATCCCCCCCGGGGTAGGACATTATCCCCCCCAGTATATGATAGCATTACCTAAAAGTGATGCACAAAATGTAATTAATGCGTCTATGTTATATGAATATCTATACATCACACATTAGTTTAACATCCTGTATAAGAATATGCTAAGTTAATTGAAGGTTTAATATGTATATTATAAGACATTTTAAAGGTCTGAAACGACGCTAAGAAGTCTACGAAGCTCGTAAATGTCGTTAATAAACCTTCGTTGTAGCCATAACTGACACTAACAAGTAGGCCTACTTACTGTATACGATTCCCATTCGTTCATTTCTCTAATGTATTGAATCTAATTTTGAATTGAAATGACACTATAGTCTAGGAAGCTGAGACGTAGCCTAACTGACGTTAACAAATCTTTGTTGTGAGACACCAAACAAATTATTATTATTATTATTACATAAATTTATTACGCGCGCAAGGTCACACCAAAGTGTGAATCTGAGGCGCGGATAGTTAGCCGCCAGAGGAAGTTGCAGTTAAAGGTCCATGTGCTTGAAAGCCAAAGAGAAATAGTGAGTTTTGAGCCGTTTTTTGAAGGTAGGGAGTGAATTTGAGCAACGAAGAGAGAGTGGAAGTAGATTCCATTCTTTGGGAGCAGAGGCATGGAATGCACGCGAGCCCATAACAGTTCTGCATCGAGGTTCAACTAAAAGACCCATGTTTGATGATCGCAGGCAACGAGGAGGAATATAAGGAGTAAGCAGTGACTGAAGGTAGGGAGGTGTTCCGGTAGAGAGGGATTTGTAGGTTAAACAGGCCAATTTAAATTTAATCCTAAACTCGACAGGAAGCCAATGCAGCTGATGAAGTAAAACTGAGGAACTTGATCGTAGTGGGACACGCAGCACAACCCGAGCTAAAGAATTTTGGATGCGTTGCAGCCTATGTAGCTCATAGACTGTATATAGGCCCTAGGCCCTACATAAGATTCCCATTCGTTCATTTCAAATCTAAGTCTAGGCCTATTGATACAACTAGGACCTAAATGACACTAAGTACTTTCGTTTGCATGTGAATGCCAGTGACAAGTCTTATCGGTTACGGCATTATTCTACGATTTGCACATAGGGGGGACTTTGTCCGGAGGGGCTAATGTCCTACGCAAAATCGGGGGGAATATGTCCGGGGAGCTAATGTCCGGGGGGGACAATGTCCGGGGGGGATAATGTTCAGGGGGGCTAATGTCCTACAACCCTCCCCGCTATCCTGTCCGGGTGCCAAATATGACCTCGCAGACTATTGGTTTGAAATAGGGCCAATGGCTACATGCATGCTCTCTAATTCTATCAAAATTACATCAAAGAATACACGGAAAGAATCTTCCGCTGTGGGAACAGTACATCGAAATCAATTCCATAATTCATAGTAAGGACTGTAAGGTACTGCATTCTGCATTGTCAGTGCATGGCCACTATTGGCCAGTTACATTACACGTTTACAGTTCATAGTTTACATTTTGCATTTACTTTTAGATTTTACAGGCGTTGGAAAATTTCATGCAGGTATACCGAAAGCACACACGTATACGGCTCTGTTTTTTCTCTGTCTCTGCATGTGTTTCTCTCTCATGCATACCGACATGCATACATACATACATGCATGCATACATGCACACACAGACATGCGCACACACACACAGACATGCATACTTGCATGCATACATACACACATACAAAAATAAGGGCCAGGGCAATGTGCTGAAGGAGTACAGACGGGCTCAGGCGATTCATGGTTGACCGGAGAGCGATGGATATCTCACCCCACCTCCCCCTACCCAAATCATCCCCCGAACCCCTTCCCCCTGTCAAGGGTAGTGACGGCGAATCTGAGTCATTCTCATTCTAAATCATGCCACACCCTAGCACGAAAGCCAGTACACTGATCGAGGTTACGGACAAGAGGAAGAAGGAGTGATGGGCACAGACAGACAGACAGACAGACAGACAGACAGACAGACAGACAGACAGACAGACAGACAGACAGACAGACAGACAGACAGACAGACAGACACACAGGCAGGCAGGCAGACAGGCAGGCAGACAGGCAGGCAGACAGATCGACAGACATACAGACAGAAAGGCAGACAGACAGACAGATAGACAGACAGACAGACAGGCAAGGCAAGCTTAGACTTTTAAATCAAAAATACAAATGCAAATAAAAATGTAGTGGAGGTGTAGGAGAATGCAAAATGTAAAAAAACAGGCGCACAGACGAAGACACACAGAAACAGACAAGCAAGCATGCAGGTTGGCAAACAGGCAGATAGACAGAGAGACAGGCAAGCAGATATGCAAGAACACTGTCACGCGGGCAGACAAAAGCACAAAGAGGGTGCACACACAGACAAACACACACACACACAGACAGACACACACACATTTAGAAACACGAGGAGGCAACGTTATGCGTTGTAGTTTTAAGTGTTCAATCACATTTTATGACTTCCAAAGTCTTCTTATAGGACTATAGCAACATTAAGAATACAAACAACGGTTGAGTTTACAACGGAATGTAAAGCTAAGTAAAATATACATTACGCATTCAGCTGTATATACTGTAATAAACAGATAAAAATGAACACATCTGTACACAGTGGCAGAAACTGCGATGCACAGAGAAAGACACAGATAGAAAGACACAGATAGAGAGACACTCACTCAGACAGATAGAGAGACACATACGTGGGCAAAGACAAGGACAGACACACACACATTGAGTTATATAGGCGACCAAGGTATGATTTGAAAGGGACCGTGAGTGTTTTTACCCCACGCATGACCCGCCGTAACCTGGTTTTGGGCGGAGGGTACACAGACAGACACAGACAGACAGACAGACAGACACAGACACACAGAGACACAGACATACAGAGACGCAGACAGACAGATAGATAGACAAACAGACACACAGACATTCAGACAGGTACACAGACAGGTACACAGACACACAGATAGACAGCGGGGGCCCGAGGGGGAGTATCTAGGGTAGTGCGCATTTTACCATCTACCCTCTCCCACACCCTCCTCCCACCCCGCAATGGCCCCGTCGTTCGTCTGAGCCGTCATGCTTCAAGGAATTCCGGAGTGATACTTCCAAAGGACGTCATCGTTGCAGTCGGCTGAACACGTTGTTCCTCATCCACACCATCCCCCTCTCCTTTTGGGGTATACGTACCCTGCAGCCCAAGGCTCATACCCCCTGCACATACCCTCCCAAGATACCCTCTAGCGCCCTTCGCTCGCGGTGCAGGTAGAGGGTGAAATCTCTATAATCGCGAGACTAGTCATCCAAGCGCGACTGGCTATGCATGAAGGAACGCTGGTATACGTACGGGTATATGCTAGAATACTACTCGTATAGGCCTATTGCCAAAAATTATATTTATGTATATATTATATAAATGTACCGGTATATCTCTGTCATAATTATACGAAACCAATATATATATATATATACATATATAATTATGGTGCATTATATATATATAATATATATACATGCCAATGAGAGGATTATGCATTATTTTGTGTGTATACGAATGAGATAATATCAGTTATGTGATATACATATTTATATTCATAGTATATATATTTTATATATATACGCGGCGGCTTAAAGTGGGTTCGAACCTGAAACCCTCCAGCTCCAAGTCACCGAACCCACCACTACACCACGGCGCCCATGCATTGCAAGTACATTTCATGCAGCTGCACTTCCATGACACTCTTGGTTTCCATCATGGCGCATCGCGTTATATACGAAAAAAACTCACTCATGTGCACCCACTCACTCACTCACTCACTCACTCACTCACTCACTCACTCACTCACTCACTCACTCACTCACTCACTCACTCACTCACTCACTCACTCACTCACTCACTCACTCACTCACTCACTCACTCACTCACTCACTCACTCACTCACTCACTCACTCACTCACTCACTCACTCACTCACTCACTCACTCACTCACTCACTCACTCACTCACTCACTCACTCACTCACTCACTCACTCACTCACTCACTCACTCACTCACTCACTCACTCACTCACTCACTCACTCACTCACTCACTCACTCACTCGCTCGCTCGCTCGCTCGCTCGCTCGCTCGCTCGCTCACTCACTCACTCACTCACTCACTCACTCACTCACTCACTAACTCACTCACTCACTCACTCACTCACCCACCCACCCACCCACTCACTCACTCACTCACTCACTCACACACACACACACACACACACGCACTGTAGCACAGTTTAACAGTTAAGTACATAAAATAAAAAAGAAACCATTAACACGAAACAAATTTGCAGCCCAACTTTAACTGAGAAGTATATAGCCGCCTTAAAAAGTGGATGGTTCAAAATATGTAACATGGCCATCTGTATGCATAAGCAAGTGGACAAAAATCATTGTATGACACAGCAATCCTACAGACTGTATATAGCAATCCATAGCTATCACCAAGTTAATTGCCGGTAAATCATGTATGCAGCTGAGCAATCCCGTAGTTATTACTAGTTTTTAACTTATAAAATAGCGCTGATTACTACTTGTTTAACTTGTAACAATTTCTAATTTCTGATCGTTGCCTTTTAGCTAGTTGAAACTAACGCTAATTATTGCTTTGTGACTTGTAAAAAATTTCTGACTGCAGGGTTACTGCTTTTTTAACTTGTTAAGATTAACTCTGTTTACTGCATTTTAACTTGTACAAAATTTATAACTGATTGTCCCTTTTTAACTTTGTTAAAGCTAACGCTGAGACTGAATACTGTTTTTTTAACTTGTAAAAAACAAACGTCGTGTACCCTCGTCTCTAAATTATAATACTTAGCTCTTACGCCGTATACACATGCAGCTAAGTAAAAGCATCCTCAAAATATGACGATAACATTCTTAAAAGTCTAAGAAAAATTCGGTGCTTTGTCTTTTGCAGAATAATGACAACGGAATGTTAAAACTCTTACGGGTGCAATTAATCTTCACCAGTGTTGACGCGACCGGGTCGTCATTTATTTTGCGCAATTAATTACAGACTCTACTTGTCCGACCTGACGAGCAATATTGTAAATCACATTTAAATCAAACTGTCACAGGACCCGTTGTCATGGGGACAGAGGCAGTCACAGGTGCCCCTATGGTCACGTGACGGGTCGGAAGTCACCGGGTAAGACGCCATCTGTCGTAGTTGAGGGCAGCGTGGAGCGACACCTTTCGAAGGGCGTGGCAACTAAGGGGTCAAGGAAGGACGAGGGACGATGATTAGATGATTGCAGTCGATGACAATGATAGGAATGATATAAGGAGATGGGTGGAGTGACGGAAGGAAGGAAGGCAGGAAGGAAGGGACGTGGCAGGGGAGAGTGAGAGGGAGAGAGGAAGAGAGAGAGGGGGGATGGAGGGATGGATAGATGAGTGGGTGGATGGTTGGATCGATCGATAGATAGACAGAATAATCAGACAGACAGACAGACAGACAGACAGACAGCCAGACAGACAGCCAGACAGACAGCCAGACAGACAGACAGACAGACAGACAGACAGACAGCCAGACAGACAGCCAGACAGACAGACAGACAGACAGACAGACAGACAGACATACAGACAGACAGACAGACAGACAGACAGATAGATAGATAAAGGAGTTAGGGTCGCCTGGGGTCAGCCTAAGATTCTCGTGTAGTTGGGTTGTGCAAAGAAAACTTTGTCATACGAAAGACAGCGGGCTGATCGAACCCTCTCAACCCCCCGGAAATTCTCTCCCTTGAGTGGTTTAAAAAAGACGAGTCTGGTACGAAAGGTTCGAACGGCATGACAGGGTCATGTAGGGAGAGGGGCAGAAAATACCCTGGGACATTGGTGGAGGTATGAATGTATGGCGGGGACACAGAGGACGGGGTTAGGGAGGGACGAGTGGCTGAAGCAGGAGAAGGAGGGAGGGAAGGGGACAGGGAATAGGAGGGAAAATGAGAAGCAGGCTGACGAAGGTGAGTAGGAGGAGACACGCAGACAGACAGTGATACAAGTAGAGGAACAGAGCAGGTGGCGCAGACCGAGTAGGTGTAGGAGTGAGGGCGGGAAGCAGGAAGACGGGGAAGGGAGCTCGAAGGGGGAAGGGTAGGCGGGTGGGCTGGCGGAGCGGGATGGAAGGACACCTCATAGTGTACGGGGAGTCGACAGGGATCTATGAATGAGTGGGATCTGGAAGGGAGGGAGGGAGGGAGGGAGGGAGGGAGGGAGGGAGGGAGGGAGGGAGGGAGGGAGGGAGGGAGGGAGTAGCCAAGAAGGGTAGGGTGACTATAGAGGAGGGCCCAAACGGCCAACAATGACCTCGTCGATCAGATTATTAGGGAAAATTTCTTAATAAAGGAAATTAGATTACAATAATATCAGAGGTTTGAGAGAGAAGGGGAGAGGGGAGAAGAGCGGCGTAGGTACGAGGGAGAGAGGGAAGGAACGGCGGAGGGGAGGAGAGGGAAAGAACGGTGAGGGGAGGGACAGAACGGCGGAGGGGAGGGGAGTGAGACGTTCATCTAAAAATTAATAAAATTTTCAAGTGATTTCTGTTTGTGTCCGCGCATGCGCACTGGAGGTCGTCGAGTGAGAAGTCGTTAAGCGGAAGTGACGTCGATGATGGGAATCGTGTCTAGTCGTAGAACACGCTTTAGTGTGGCCTGGACGTGCATCGTCGAATCTGTCCGCTGTCTTGATTATGTTTCTTGAGACACCCCATGCACTCACCCAAACGCACGCACGCACGCGCGCACGCACACACACACGGATACACCGACACACACACAAACACACAAACACAAACACACACAAACACACACACAAACACACACACTCATAGAGACACAGACACAGACACATACACATACAAAGACACAGAAAAGTACACACCCATATACACACAGACAAGCACAAACACACACACACCCACACACACACACTGACGCGCACACGCTCGCAAAAAATAGGCACGCATTCATGAAAGTGCGGCTAGACTAAGAAAAGAGCTAGTCAGTCTGTGTTTATTTAACTGCAGTCAGTATTTGATGTCATGCGCTTGGATCAAATCAAATTAAATCAAAATTACTGGAATCGATTCAATAGCAAATACATGCACGATGTGCATTTTGCGGCATAAGTATTATATGTAGTAACAAAAAATTTACCAGACAAATGATTCAGGTTGGCTTGAAAATGTAGTGACAGTATAGGATTACAGGATAGGGTGAAGCGACTCATGAGTAGAAGAAGCTCAAAGGCTTATTATCTAATATCTAGGCCTAGTCATCCTCATTATTGTTAGTCATCCTCATTATTGTTAGACTGAGTGAAGAATCAGGGGTGGGGAAACAAGAATCGACACCGAGGCTCATTCTAAGTCATAGACATAGCTTAATTAAGTTAAGAATATTCTCCTTATTTTCAAAGCATATAATCAAAAAAGGTCAGATTCGGGCAAAAAAGGCTAGAAAAGCTAGACTGGTTTTACTTGGAGAAATACTTGGAATGTGTCTAAAATTCGAATGAAATGCATGTTTAAAACACGTACGAACTTTGAACTGTATTGTGTACAGCTTAACAAAAGCGTTCAAATGTTAAAACTAGGAACTATTGAACTTGGATTACGAAATATTTCGCAAATCCTCAGTGCGGAAACTCCTGAGAAAAATTAAGAGGTGCTTCAGGTATTGCTGATGATTAACACACTTTTTAACGCAAATAAAGCCTTCGCGGAAAAAAGCTAGGTCTCAAAAAAGCACCTAGAAACATGAACAAGAGTGTAAAACCCAGATCTTTGTGGGGAAAGCTATTACTGACATGGAGGAACCTTGGATTAAATTCTGAAACTTGAAGCTGGTTTGGATTTGTGTCATGAAGGTAATCAATAAAAACGGTGTCGAAGGCTAATAATAATTATTACTAATGATCGTTGATAGAATGTCGTCACCTAGCGAATAGAACAGCAACCAAGCATTCAAACCTATGCCCGCTGGCGGCACCTGGCGAATGGAATTAATACTCGGTCTTGTTTGGTTTTTTGCTGTTTAGCGGCATCTCATTGCTGGCAGAAACGTTTACGACGCCCTCCTCATTATTCCAGATCTGGGACTGGCACTATTGAGCATTACCAGCATTGTATATACTTGCAGAGTTGTTTGGTTTTTGCGATGATCTCTTGAATCTCTTTCTTTAAGGAAGAAATAAGCTGAATTGTATTGAACTAACAGTTTTGAGAAGAGAACATTCTGAGCTTTCGACACACACAAAAGCTTATCTCAAATGACGTGATGTATAACTTAATAGGAATTAAGAAACTTGTTGTCATTCCGTGAACTTTTACTATTTGACCAATTACCATTATTTATCTATTGACGTCCTATTCTTAACTACTCACTTACTCATTCACTAATCTGTCTGACCAATTGCTCACTTTTTATCCACTTTATACTGACGACTAGAACAGGTTGGAGATTTTTATACTGAAGCATAGCCTATAAAATTATGCTCAGCATTATGCCTAAATTAACTGCGGTGAGTCTTATGATACCAGTATCGACATGTTCAAAAACTTTCGTAGAACAGAACTTAACGAAGTTTTTTGGGCTACTTATTCTGTGTAATGACGAAGAATAGCCTCTACCTTAAACTTCGAACGGTAAAAATAATCTTCAAACGGGACAGCGCACAGCTATATTGTATTGTATTGTAATGTACTGTGCTGTACTGTATTGTATAATTGTATTGCATTGCATTGCGTCGCATTGCATTGCATGTATTGTATTGTACTGTATTGTATTGCATTGTATAATTGTATTGCATTGCAGTGCGTTGCTTTGCATTGTATTGTATTGTATTGTATTGTATTGTATTGAACTGTACTGTATTGCAATGTTTGGTATTGTATAATTGTATTGCATTGCATTGCGTTGCGCTGTTTTGCATTGCATTATAATTATTGTATTGTATTCTATTGTTGTATTGTATAGCATTGCACAGCAAGGTCGAAACAAACAATGCTGAGTTCTGACTCAATTCGCTAAGTGTCGCCAGCAAGTCGTTTACTCACGCTGTTTCAGTCGTCAGGTGGCGCTATTCTTTCAGCGATCATTCACTTTTTCAACACCTTTTTTATTAACAGTGCTCATGACATAAAACCTGGACGTTTTGTTGGATTTCAATTATAGCTTTGATCAGGAAAACAGTTGGCGCCAGTGATTCCGTTAAGGTCTGAATTCTTGGAGTCATGGACGCATCACATCCAAAAAATTGGAGTCCACACCAAATGGATAAGAGTCATGGACTCCATGCCCATCCATTTTTGGAGTCCCATCGGGCCATAGTAGGCCAAATGTAAAAAATTCCGAACTTCTTATATTACAGGCGACAAAGGGCCCAACCATTAGGCCTATTATTACGTAACCTACGCAAAAGTTCGTATTTTTGACCCTCTCATTCTGTTGCAACTCGTACATTTTGCGAACAGCCACATGCGTACGTAAAAATTGGCTCTGACCCTCCTCCGTTTACGAAAGTTCATTTAGGCTATATAGCTAAAGTCAGCCTAAAAATTCATTTTACCATTGGCTATTTTTTGTGTGTTAAAATCTGAAGTTGTCGATACCAATGCCGAAAATACCAAGCCACAAACTCATAAACTAGTCCTACAGCCAGCTTCTCTAGAGGTAGGCTGACTTGGAACGAATTAAAGGCCTGTATCGTGGAATCGTGAAAGGTCAAGTAGGCCATATATAGGCCTATTCTAAGCCAACGATAAGTAGAAGTTTTTAGTTTTTAAAATGTGAGAACAAATTAGCCAAACAGCCATTTAGAAGCAAAAGCTGGTGTTAGAGCGCAATTGGATTGCATCATATTGCATTAATATTGACTGGAGAGCGCCTCTGAGAGGGCTTATTGTAGAGGCGTTATGTAACTTATTGAAATGAATTAATGAATGAAGGCAGAGCATGAGAGTGCTAAAATGCGATTGTTGTTAGCAATGACATCATTTAAAAAATACAGGGAAATTTTAGGACACTATAGCCTATAACTAGTACCAATCTTCCCGACGATAATATATAGTTTTATACTTTTCAAAAAGAAATATTTGAGCATTGTTGTAGTTCTTTTAATTTTCTTGATTTTAGGATCTATCCGACGACGATCATTAGGCCTATACTTTTTAAGCCAGCTCATGGAAATTAACGGTTGAACGCTATAATATTGCTGACATGTCGATGGTTTAGGTCTAGGCCTGCATGTATGCTATGTATGCCACTCACTTACAAAGAAATGAAAATATTCATAAATACATGTAGGTCATTGCATAAATTATTCACCAATATAACCAGTCAGTTAATACGCAATGCATAAACTGAGACAGCTACACATATACGGACCCCACGGTATTTCCTATTGGTGTCCTATGGACGCATCGTTAATTTATTTGTGCGTCCATCCACAACTTCAGTGCGTCCATGGACGCACCGCCTTTATTTTTGTGCGTCCGGCGTCTAAATTTGTGCGTCCGGGACGCACGGACGCACGTTAACGGAATCACTGGTTGGCGCTGTTGAACACGAAAAGATAGCCAAAAGAATAAGTCGCTCTTGTTCTATCTTCAATACACTCGGCAGTAGCCTACTTCAAGTGTAGTAAAAGAAGTGCATGGACTCCCCTTACCTTTCCATGTTGTGCTGTCTTAATAAGTGGCAGGACGCGCCATTCAGATATCAAAAATAAGTGCCTGGAAGCCGTTCATGACCGTTCAGTCAAATTTTAAGACTTTAAGCCATGTCACTAGGATAAATAATAATTTATATAACGATTTTGGATTTAGGATAAGATGCGTTTTTCATTATATATATATATATATATATATATATATATATATATATATGTATATATATATCTGAAAGACTGACAATTTCATCTTATCTTATCTGACAATTTATAAAGCGCTTCTCGCAGCAAGAGCCTTTCAGAAGCACTTCCAGCAGGGCTGTTTTTAAGGAATTTTTAGAACTGCACATCCTCTTCTCTCCTTTCTCATCCTCCATGGTAAATTACTCCCAATCTGAGGGAAATTGTAACGCCCGCCCCCACCGTCATCTCCGGAGTCGCCAATTCCGGATCATCGTACGGCAAGGAGGCCGCGTGCTGTTGTGGGTCATGGTCATGGTCCTGAGATATGGATCGAGGATAAGAGGAGGGGACTCTCGGGTTCAAATCCAACCGATGGAATGATTGCCAACCATCTCGGCTGCCAAGCTCTCTATATGAGATTGGATCCTTGTGGGCCAGTCGCTCACTTCTGCGCAGCGTGCCTAGGTGGGTGAAATCTTTAGGCCTAGCGCCTGAAGACTCTGCCAGTCTGATGGTCGACTGGTAAGGCACGTCCGCGATGGTAATAGCGGTGGACTCCAGTCCAGAGTTCGAACCCACAACAGATCTTGGGACAGGCGATGCCTCGAGTCGCTCTAAGCGTGTCACAACCTCCGTTAGCACTTCTCTAACATTGGAGTGCACAGCCGAAATTTCCTCCCTTACATCTGACCTTACCGAGGCAATCGCATCTTGTGTATCCCTAACATTTGACTCTACCGAGGCAATCGCATCTTGTGTGTCTCGGGCATGTGACTGCATGGATGAATGCATGGAAGTTATAGCCTCCATTACAACCTCCAGAGATGAGGGAGGCCTAGACGGCTGTGAAGGTGTTACAGGTCTACTTTCTTCCATGGCGCAATATGAATTAGGTCTACAGGTAATTCTATCACTATCAGTGAACAAAGTCAGTAATTTCAGTAATGTTTCTTATTATAGTCCATCAATTGAATCCTCAATCAACAACAACCACATTCAAAGTAATCAATCAATTACGTAACCAACTTCGATTACACTCAATGCAAACAATAAACAAAGTCAGATATTTTAACTAATAGCTTCTTGTTATGATCAAAGACATTCAATGCAAACACACTTGGACCGGAGTAAAGCTAAGTTAATCCCCGATTTACTTTCAAGTCCCTCGGCCAATTTAAAAGTAGCCCAAAGTTAAAGAACCGATCACCCTAAAACCCATCCACTCGTACCTCATGTCCAGATAAAGAGAGTCCATCGTGACATGGCGCGAAGAACGGCGTTGACATGTTCTTCTCCAGGATCTGACCCGATGATGAAGCCCGAGTGCGAATCTTGCCGACGAGAATCAGCCGCAATGATCCATCACTTCAGTCTTGTTCGTTCAAAGTTCTGACCGTTTTCGTCTTATATACCTATACTTTATATTAACTATAAAACATCTTGTTCTTTCTTGAGTTCCGACCGCGTCCACTTTAAACAAGAGACATCTTCTTCCTTCAACGTTCTGGCTGCTTCTGACTTAAACACGAATACGTCTTCTCTCCTCAAAGTTCCGATCGAGTCTGACTTAACACGAAAACGTCTCTTCTCCGTCGAAAACGTCTTCTGCCTTCAACACGACTTCTACCTGCAAAATTCTGACCGCACCTCTACGTCTCACCTCTTCCACGTCTCTGCGTGTTCTGCCTTCAGTGCTCCTAGGACGTGATTCACGTCAACAACACAAGTCCCGGATGAAAACTGAACTGCGCAGTTTCCCAGCTAGCCTTCGGCGCATAGACTCAGCTTCAATTTCCGCACACGTGGGCCTCCCTCTCCCTTCGAGGCGTTAATCTAACGTCGCAATTTCGACACGTGCGAGTGTCGTGTGACAGAGTCTTTGTATCCTTCTCTTTACCTCTCTCCTATCTCATGTCCGTCTGGCCGAATTGCACTCACTCTCCATCAGGCATCGTTACGTGGGCGGATTGTCCTTTTCCGTCCGTCTATCTTACCCCTCTCTTATCTGCCTGAATGTATCGCTTTGACACTTTGCATCCTGCCGCTTGGTCGACCGAAAATATCGCTGATGGCAGTCATTCAACTTCACCTCCTCCTTTCGGCTACAGCTCCCAGCTGCAGGGCGAGACGGGGAAGTTGATTCAACGGAGGCTTGCCAAAAACATCGACTGCGATTGTCGGTCGTTGAGATTCGTGTCAGACACGATATCAGAAATAAAATAATATTACCCGAGAACAGGCGCTCTATAAATGAAAAGATGGCGGATCCAAAATGGCGACCAGAAATTATAACCCAAATTATATGCCGCGTTACACTATTCTCCCCCCACCCTTATTTCGGAATTT
Organism: Lumbricus terrestris; assembly: GCA_949752735.1. Lineage (NCBI taxonomy): Eukaryota > Metazoa > Annelida > Clitellata > Crassiclitellata > Lumbricidae > Lumbricus > Lumbricus terrestris. The sequence continues at coordinate 32,979,025 of OX457051.1, forward strand.
ATTTAATTGGACGAATATATTCTGAAATGCGTAAATAAGGCCGTACTCTGGTCTGTACATCACGAGTTCAAAATTATATGCAAAGAACAAAATTAAGCACTGAACGGTCATCGCTGATCACGCTTCAGCGCTCAAAAGTCATTACAAGCGAAAGAAATAGAAGAATTAATATGGTAGTTATATAGCCAGTCGTTGTTTTTCAAGAGTTCCGTCAAAATTTATCAACATTTATGTCCTTACAGGCTACTTTCAGTTCAGTCATACACTAGCGATTGTATGGTCAACGGGGACTCAAGCCACAGACAGAAATATAATTCGATCACATACATGTAGATCATTAACGTTACCGCTAAGCTATTTCATACCATGGCGTCTATATTACCACGAGACTCTTCCAGGCATCAGTTGTGTATCAGGCCACATTATGGCATACTAGCAACTTACCAAGTCTAACCACCGCGTCGCTAAAGGCCACATTTACCCAAGACCCATAAGCTTATCACGATAGTATCAGGTCTACCTTTAAAGACATACCATACAGTGTAACCTAGGTCTCTGTTTAGCTCATATTATTATAACTCTGTCTGTCGACTATCACCACGGTCTACCTCAAAGAAACCAGCTTCAAACTTCAACCTAGTAGTTAATAGGCCTACCTATCCTCAAGACAGGTCATTACTTAATTAAAATATGCCACTTTAGTTAATCTATCCTCAGGTCAGTTTATTATTTATATAGCGCAATGACAGTCCTTATTATGTCTATAGCAAGGCATTATTGAAATTCTCCATCACTGCAATGCAAATGTAAATTTCAATCACAACTGCAAATGTTCATCAGGCAATCTGTCATACTACTATTAATGCACAATTTAAGCAGTCACAAGCAGGCATCATACAATATAACCATACAGATACAATACGAATATGAATCACCATTTATGCATTCCTTGGCAAGCATCATATTACGCACAATACAGTTGTTATACTGTACATGAACATGAGAATTCTTCACATGTAAAATAAAATATTTTCATCAAAATCAAACCAGTGTTACAAGCGAGTTCCTGTCCTTCCAAATGACGACCGCAAATTAAACGGTCCTTCAACTGAGTTACCCGGCTAACGTCAAGTTCTCAGGCGGACGAGTTCCAGAAGGTTCATTCAGCGATCTCCAGTTTTGGTCTTCGGAAGACCCGTTGCGGAGGGGGCATCCGCGTAAAAGATGGAAGCGGCTGTCACAGTAGAAGCAGCGGCGCTCCTCTCCTGGCGAGGTCCGGCCATCGTCTCGCCTCCTCGTCGATGATGGCAGCATCTGATTCCCTTGGTTCCCGCTCGGCGCTGGAGCGGAACTCTGTACAGCGTTCACACGACCGACGATCGGGTTGCCCGGAGTATCGCTCCCGGGTTGTCCCTGGTTGTCGTTCCGGGCAGCCTGCTGCTGTCGGAATGGACAGTCGCGCGCGATGTGGTTCGTTGCGGAACATTCGAAGCATCTCCGCGCAAATCGTCCAGCTTCCGGTTCCGCCGCCTGTCGGTACTTGCACGTAGAACTCAAATGTCCGAGTTGATGACATAGGAAACACCGTAGAGTTCCCCGTCCGTTACCTCTATTGTTATACGACCATTCATTTCTAGTTGACTCGTTCCGACCTCTCCATGGCTCGCGATTGTCGTATCTGGGTTGTGGCGCCAACGATGGTTGTCGCTCCTTCTTCTGCAGTTGCTCCATTTGTTTCCTCATTTGCTCCATCTGCCGTTCCAGAACCTTCATTTTCGAATCTTCTTCCTCCTTGATTGCATTGACTCGTCCATGACGTCGGTCGTTCTGTTCGTGGCCGCCGGCTTCTGCTTTTTGATACCCGTCTAGTCGCATCGCTACCTTGTAAGCTTCATCCAATGATTTTGCCTCTCGCTCACGGATCTTAAGAGCGAGAGTTCGATCTCTGAGGGCATCCAGGAATGCTCGAACAGCAATTGCCTCGCTGTGGACAGTCGAGGAACCCGGATACGCTCGTGATGTCAACCGGCGAATGTCATCCACCACCGATCCCATATCTTCATCAGGCTTCTGTTTTCTGGTGCTGAGCTGTGTCTGGAACAAGGCTTGTTGCTCGGCATTCCCATATCTCTCTCGCAGTCGCTGGACCAGCGCCGTCCAGGTGTCCAAACTGTCTGCGTTTGTCTCACTTAGCAAGTTCGTTGCTGGTTCGACCAAAGCGACAACAAGTTGGTTTAGCTTTTCCTCCTCAGACCAGCCGTTGTTTTTTGCACAAACGGAGAATCTGCGAAGAAAGATTTCGACATCGGTCTTCCCGCTGTACGAACCGAGTTTTAGCCATTGCTTTGGCTTTGGAGCAGGGGTCGATGACGGTTTCACCTCGCCAACTTTAGGTGTTGCAGACGCGGTCGGTTCAGGCTCCTTCGCGGTTCCACCCAAGCTGGTAGACGGTAATTCCAGGTCGCCGGTCGTTTGTGTCGCGACGGTGGTCATCGGGACGGTTCGGATCAGGCCAACCGAAACATTAGAAGACGCAGGTGTTTTATCGACGCCAGTTGTTTCAATCCTCACCGGAAGTGTCGGCTTCAGTAGTGATGAACAAGGCGGTTCGATGCCACGGCCGAATCCGAAATTCTGGGCACCGAGGCAGGAGCTCATTCTCGCCGATTCCACGATGGGTGGCCACCGGGGAAAGATGTCGTCGCTTGGTCGAAGCGGGTCGGGACAGCGGAGCGGGTCGAGCCAAACCCGGTTGTCGCTGTGTTCGTAGAACGCGCTCGGAGCGTAGTTCGGAGCAGGAGGCATCCTCGATACGTGTGGATTGTCGAGGCGGACACTCGGCTGCATCCTGTCGATCGTCGCCATCGCTGTTGGTCCAAGATGAAGGTCGGGTCGAGCGTAGTTACGACCAACCATGGTCGAAGTCGTCCTGCCGTCGAAAGCGCTGTCGGGCATTGAGGTCGGCATTCCCGACGTTGATTGCCGAATGTCGACCGGGTTCATCGCTGTTTCTGCTCTTTGTCGACCGACGTCTGCGAGCGACGCTTGCATCCTCCATTGCGGATTAGGTCGAGGATATTCGACATGAGGAAGCGACGAAAAGGCCAAAGGAACTGGATTAGCCTTATCACCCCCCTCCCGTGGCAATTGATTGGCGATCGGTTTACTTATTTCTAAGTCCCTAAACTCCGGTTGCAGTGCTGTTTGCATTCTGTTATCAATTATTTTAACAGTTTTAGGTCTAGCTTCCATCATCCTGCTGATTTCAATGTCCACACTACCTTCATCAGACATAATTTCCACATTATCAGCAAATTCCCTTTCCTTCCTTCGTTCAAAAGATATTGCCATTTCTCCTCTCCTAGCATAGTCAGTTGCCTCTTCTGACCTATTTTCACCAAAATCCCTAGAACCAATTTGTACCAGTACCCCACTTCTGGTACCAATTGTAACGCCCGCCCCCACCGTCATCTCCGGAGTCGCCAATTCCGGATCATCGTACGGCAAGGAGGCCGCGTGCTGTTGTGGGTCATGGTCATGGTCCTGAGATATGGATCGAGGATAAGAGGAGGGGACTCTCGGGTTCAAATCCAACCGATGGAATGATTGCCAACCATCTCGGCTGCCAAGCTCTCTATATGAGATTGGATCCTTGTGGGCCAGTCGCTCACTTCTGCGCAGCGTGCCTAGGTGGGTGAAATCTTTAGGCCTAGCGCCTGAAGACTCTGCCAGTCTGATGGTCGACTGGTAAGGCACGTCCGCGATGGTAATAGCGGTGGACTCCAGTCCAGAGTTCGAACCCACAACAGATCTTGGGACAGGCGATGCCTCGAGTCGCTCTAAGCGTGTCACAACCTCCGTTAGCACTTCTCTAACATTGGAGTGCACAGCCGAAATTTCCTCCCTTACATCTGACCTTACCGAGGCAATCGCATCTTGTGTATCCCTAACATTTGACTCTACCGAGGCAATCGCATCTTGTGTGTCTCGGGCATGTGACTGCATGGATGAATGCATGGAAGTTATAGCCTCCATTACAACCTCCAGAGATGAGGGAGGCCTAGACGGCTGTGAAGGTGTTACAGGTCTACTTTCTTCCATGGCGCAATATGAATTAGGTCTACAGGTAATTCTATCACTATCAGTGAACAAAGTCAGTAATTTCAGTAATGTTTCTTATTATAGTCCATCAATTGAATCCTCAATCAACAACAACCACATTCAAAGTAATCAATCAATTACGTAACCAACTTCGATTACACTCAATGCAAACAATAAACAAAGTCAGATATTTTAACTAATAGCTTCTTGTTATGATCAAAGACATTCAATGCAAACACACTTGGACCGGAGTAAAGCTAAGTTAATCCCCGATTTACTTTCAAGTCCCTCGGCCAATTTAAAAGTAGCCCAAAGTTAAAGAACCGATCACCCTAAAACCCATCCACTCGTACCTCATGTCCAGATAAAGAGAGTCCATCGTGACATGGCGCGAAGAACGGCGTTGACATGTTCTTCTCCAGGATCTGACCCGATGATGAAGCCCGAGTGCGAATCTTGCCGACGAGAATCAGCCGCAATGATCCATCACTTCAGTCTTGTTCGTTCAAAGTTCTGACCGTTTTCGTCTTATATACCTATACTTTATATTAACTATAAAACATCTTGTTCTTTCTTGAGTTCCGACCGCGTCCACTTTAAACAAAAGACATCTTCTTCCTTCAACGTTCTGGCTGCTTCTGACTTAAACACGAATACGTCTTCTCTCCTCAAAGTTCCGATCGAGTCTGACTTAACACGAAAACGTCTCTTCTCCGTCGAAAACGTCTTCTGCCTTCAACACGACTTCTACCTGCAAAATTCTGACCGCACCTCTACGTCTCACCTCTTCCACGTCTCTGCGTGTTCTGCCTTCAGTGCTCCTAGGACGTGATTCACGTCAACAACACAAGTCCCGGATGAAAACTGAACTGCGCAGTTTCCCAGCTAGCCTTCGGCGCATAGACTCAGCTTCAATTTCCGCACACGTGGGCCTCCCTCTCCCTTCGAGGCGTTAATCTAACGTCGCAATTTCGACACGTGCGAGTGTCGTGTGACAGAGTCTTTGTATCCTTCTCTTTACCTCTCTCCTATCTCATGTCCGTCTGGCCGAATTGCACTCACTCTCCATCAGGCATCGTTACGTGGGCGGATTGTCCTTTTCCGTCCGTCTATCTTACCCCTCTCTTATCTGCCTGAATGTATCGCTTTGACACTTTGCATCCTGCCGCTTGGTCGACCGAAAATATCGCTGATGGCAGTCATTCAACTTCACCTCCTCCTTTCGGCTACAGCTCCCAGCTGCAGGGCGAGACGGGGAAGTTGATTCAACGGAGGCTTGCCAAAAACATCGACTGCGATTGTCGGTCGTTGAGATTCGTGTCAGACACGATATCAGAAATAAAATAATATTACCCGAGAACAGGCGCTCTATAAATGAAAAGATGGCGGATCCAAAATGGCGACCAGAAATTATAACCCAAATTATATGCCGCGTTACAAAATGACCTATTTTTACTATTTTTAACTGCACGGAACGTGACGGAAGTGCTTCTACAACTGCACGAATCCATTTAGAACTGCACATTTTGTGTAGAACTGCACGTTAAAAAAGCCCTGACTTCCAGTGCGTTCAACCCCAAGAAAAAAGGCAAGTTTTTAGACGAGAGAAAGACGAGGATGCACTACCAGAGAGGATGGCAGAGCGAACTGATGGGGGAAGTCCATTCCATAGAGAGGGACCAATGCAGGCAAATGATCTGGATTGAGCCATGGCGACTCAAGGGACAAAGAGGTCAAGGCGATCAGAGGACCTAAGAGGACGCAGAGAGGTGGCAGAAAGGGGCGAAGTATCTGATCGCACAGATACTTCGGAGCAAGACCGATTTGAGACTTAAGGACCAGAATCAGGACTTTAAATTGTATGCGGACCGAGAGAGAAATAATAATAATAATAATAATAATAATAATAATAATAATAATAATAATAATAATGAAAACTAAAATGACAGCAATGAAGATGAAGGTTTGATGATGCTGATAATGATGATGATTATGATGATGATCATTAAACAAATAGCCTGGGAAAATAATAATTATAATTGATAAATGTATTGCTATTTTTTTGTTATCACAATCAGCATTTCATTATCATCAATATTAATCTCATTATTAGCAAAAAGTAAGACTATTGCAACAACAGGCAAGCATTTTTTCTTCAACACACAGGGCTTAAAAATGTGACTGCATGGACGGTCATGGACGGTGTCCGTGCACTTATTTTCAAATCTGAACACCGTCCAGCCACTTATTTGGCAAGCACATGCTGAAGAGGTAAGAAGCGTCCAGGCACTTATATTTTCACACTTTTAGCACTGTCATCACCATTGTCATCACCACCGTCATCACCAGTCTCATCATTATTACTCGTTCTGTTAACGTCTCTATTGCTTTATTACAATCGTAATCTAACAATTTACAAAGCGTTGCTCGAAAACCAAGCACAGGGCACCAGCTTATTGACGAGCGCTGAAGCTATCGATCACAATGGCTGGAGTTGAAATAGACGCTATAGTATACAAGTATGCATGTGTATAGCGACCCAATGATCTTGTTCATTTTTCTGCGATTTAATCGAGTGAGGTCATTTCCACTACCATTGTCGATTCAAATTGACAACACGAACTGTAAAGTCGTTGTGTAAGAACCATGCTAGCCCGCGGCATTTTAGTACATTTACTGAGCCATTGCCAGAAGTGCGTACATGTACATAGGGCCTAACCCTGGCCCATGCATTGCTAGGTCCCTACTCCCTAACGGTACTGGTGCGGTGGAAATTACTAACACCGCTACCGTTCCTAGGAAAGTAATTTCGTCACTTCCACTACTATATACTACCATCGGCCCGCCACCGACACCACCTCTGTTAGTGATATACCGCAGCTGCTCTTGCTGTTGCTCAATCACTACTGCTACTGCTGCTGCTGCTGCTGCTGATACTGCTACCGCCACCGCCACCGCCGCCGCCGCCGCCACCGCCGCCGCCGCCGCCACTGCCACTGCCACTGCCACTGCCACTGCCACTGCCACTGCCACTGCCACTGCCACTGCCACTGCCACTACCACTGCCACTACCACTGCCACTACCACTACCACTACTACTACTACTACTACTACTACTACTACTACTACTACTACTACTACTACTACTACTACTACTACTACTACTACTACTTCTACTACTACTACTACTACTACTACTACTACTACTACCATTACTGTTACTATCACCAACACCAGGTTTCTGCTACTATATACTATCGATTTTACTTCTGCTACTATGCTGCTACTATCAGTGCTACAGCTACTAGCATTGATATCAATGCTGTCATTTTTTCACGATGCATTTGTGAGGCATCACCATTTAACAGCCATCAACCAAGAATCAAGCTATATGCAATAAATTTATTACCATCTGGGAGCGACCGTATCGTACTATGAGATCGCCCATGGTGTACATCCTTATATAGCACAAGTTGACACCGTTTTAAAGGTGTCTAACTATCAACAACGGCTGCGAGTGAAGGACTTGAGTCGTGAGGTCCATATATACGCATTGGTCCGTTTCATTGGAAGAGGAAGTGAATCAAAACCTATAGGCCTTCTAGCTGCAAGACCAGTTCTCTAGCCAGCCGACCCCTATCCAGGATCTACACTCTACAGTAAGGCTTCATCGATTCAGATACTTTATATAGCGCCTTTTTATAGGCTTTCAATGCATCAAAACGAAAGAGAGTCTATATATAGCATGCGTTGTCCTGTGCTTACGTTCTGTCGATAGGTTCTTAGTTCCATTTTCTCGTTCTCCGACCATAAAGAATCGAGTCTTCCCTGTGGTTGGACCAGTGGTCTGGAATGGCCTTCCTTTATTTATTTATTTATTTATTTATTTCTTTATTTAAAAAATGTATATAGCGCCTCTTCAAGGTAGGCTACTCAGAAGCGCTCCCGGCCCAACCACGGCTAAATAAAACAGTTTTTAAGTTCTTAAGTAACAAAGCGGAGTGACCCCTTTAGATTTAAGTCCACCACCCTGGTGGGGATGTATACCAAGATCCTTCCTTAGTATCCTTACTAAACTTAAAACTGTCGTTTTTGGACTGCAGCTGGAGTCATCGAAACATGCCTCTGAGTATAGTTTCCTTGAAGGGGCGCTATATAATTTCCGAATGAGTCGACGAATTAAACCGGAAACTAAATTAAACCGGATGTCTGTTCTGCGAATCGCTGCGCCTCTCGGACCTGCAGCGTGATCGACTTCAAGTGACTTCCGGTTGGTTCAACCGGATGTGACGTTTCGGCATGGTCGCGCAGTTCCAGCTGGCTGGCGAAGGTGAGCGAGCACAGGGGGCAGGTGTGCAGATTAGGAACGAGTCTGGTTCGCCGCCCCGTTTCCGGCGCCGCCGCCGCGCCGCCATGACAGTTCCGCCGCTGAGGAAACCCGGATGTGGTGATGCTCAGGTCACGTGGTTCGTCGGCGCATGACGACGGAAGTGGCAGTGACTTCCGGTTCTGAGTAGCGCCGCCTGTCGTCGTTTCCGGTTGATGGCGGCGGAGGTTATTTCGATGGGTGGTGGTAGCGGCCTTGGAGAATTTCAGATTCAGGGGCCAGTCCAACGTCGGTCGAAATGAGGAGGGGGACGGACGAAGGACGGGATGATGCAGCGCGCGTGCGCCGGACTCCTTAGCAACGACGTTGTCATGGGTAGCCATGGCAACCATCTCGTCCCAGCTGTCGGCGGCGGCGTATCCATGGCGACGCGACGCAAGGCTGGCGAGGAAGCTGCTCCAGCCGACGGCGGCCAGAGTTGGGAAATTGAAGAACTTCAACATGGCGCGTTGCCTTAGTAACGCGTAGTCGTTGGCAACGAGCGGCGGAAGGCCATGGTTACCGTATTGGAGCAACGGGAACGTCCCGTTGTCAACCGCGTAACCATGACGACGGTTGTTAAGAAGAGCTACCTGGGAAGTGGAAGAGGAGGAGGTGGACGAGGAGAGGGATGGAGGACGGAAGAGGGCGGGGGTTCGACTCTCCCCCTCTTCCTCGGTGGTCGAGGAGGATGGTACTCCTAGAAGGAGGAGGTCGTTCCCGTCTTCTTCGGTCGTCCCTTGTGGTCGCTGCTGCTGCTGTTGCTGCTGGTGTCGTCGGATATGTCGATCGAGGTTGCTCTTGTGACTGGTCGCGTAGTCGCATAGGGTACACGAGTGCTCCCTCTGTCCGCTGTGCACCGCCGAGTGTCGCTTCATCAGGGCCTTTCTGCTGAACCGTCTCCCGCAGACCCCGCACCCGTACCCGGCCCCCGCGTGGCGCTCCGTCACGTGCTGACGCAGTGCCGACTTGTTGGGGAAAATGGCGTCGCAGCACTCGAGCAGCTTGGCGCACTTCTCGTGCATCGTCAGAAGATGACGTTTCAGGTTGTTCTTCCGGTCGGTGACGTACTTACAGTTCGGACATGCGTACTGCTTGTACTTGCCGCTGACGTCACCGGAAGCGAGTGGCGGTGCTGACGTCACGGCGTCGTGAACGGAAGTGAGGCGGAAGTCACGTGATGCGTTGAACGGGAAGAAGATCTGCTCATCCTTTGAAGACGGATTGTTGTCCGTGTCATCTTGTTTTCCGGTAGATGTCATCTTCGTCCGGTCATCTAATTAATCATCCGGTGTGGATGACGATAAAGAAGATTTGGAACAGTTTGGCGATGTAGAAGCGATTTTAAAAGCGCCCCTGGTGAGGTTTTTGTGAATGAAATGCGGCGCTGTGTTGTGTGTAGATTTAGTCGGTGTCTTGCAGCTGCCAAGGTCGAGAAAATGAAATCGCTAGCAGTTCATGTCCGTTGCTCCATCCTTGGTTTTGTAACTTTACGGAAGCTGCTGTTCAGATTCTTTTCGGTTCCAAGGAGAATAGATGCTGTAATAAATTGTGTCGGAAAAGTGAAAACAGAGAGCGATTTGAACATCGGACTTTTGATTTACTGTGCTATTACATCTGAGTGCTGTATGACGACTTAACTAATGTATTACTTCATTACTGTATTATTTCATTACTGTATTATTTCATTACTGTATTACTTCATTACTGTATTACTTCATTACTGTATTATTTTACTACTGTGTTACTTGCTTCAACACAACAGATGCGACACTGTATTACTTCATTACTGTAATACTTCATTACTGTACATTACTTTATTGCATTGATTTCAATGAAATTTACGTAATTTCTAAGTTTTTCAGTATACGAACCAACTTCTCTAAGTGTATAATTGCTGTACTGATTACCTTGCCTTTTTCTCGGGGTTGAACGCACTGGGAGCGCTTCTGAAAGGCTCTTGCTGCGAGAAGCGCTTTATAAATGGTCAGATACAATACAAATATACAATGCAATACAGAGTGATTGATTTTTTGAGTCTCTGCAGACTCGCTATATAGCGCAGAAGTGTCTAATTTCTAACTAATTTCTTATCCTCGCTCAATCGTTACTTTTAATTCGTGTCTTCCTCAATCTTTACTCGCTGTCCGAACTCTTTACCCGTTTCATCGAGTTCAAATTACTTTACGACGGTTTAGTACTAACGATGCTAATAACAAAGGCGCGGTGGTGTAGTGGTGGCGTCGTTGTCTTGAAACCGGAAGGTTCGAGGTACGAATCCACCTCAAGTCGCCGCGTAGGGACCTTGGGCAAGTCCTTCACTCGCAATTGCTCAGCGCATCGGCGTGAAACTCCGATGCAGTGTCCCCTCTACAGTCGGGAGCGACTCTGAGTAGAGTGCTTGAAGGGGCGCTATAGCAAGTGAACATACAAACAAACAAGAACAACAACAGCAGCGTGTGCAACACTCACGGAGACAACACAGGACAACAAAGGACAACAAAGGACAACACAGGTCGACACAGGACAACACAGGACAACACAGGACAACAAAGGACAACACAGGACAACACAGGACAACACAGGGCAACACAGAACAACACAGGACAACACAGGACAACAGATGCGACAACCGATTACCGTCTGCTCAACGTCGAGTCTCAGTTTCCGGTCGTCAAATGTCGCAAACGCGATTAACGGCGCCAGTCGTCACAACAGTCATACTACGACGACGAATACCCTGTGATTCCGAATGCCGTCAACCAGAGCCCGTCTTAAATATACGGACAGCAACAACACGGCTTTATCTCCACCGACCAACCGACCAACAGACCGACCGTCAGGGCCGGGAAGGAAGGAGGGGGTCACAGCTGAGCCCGCCCTCCCCTTACTTACCTTGATTGTCCTTTTCCTACCTGTGTGTTGTGTGTATATATGGTGTGCACATGCATTAAGGTGAAGACGAGCGGGATTGTAGTTCCCGGACTGTAATTATAGCCGTGCGGCGTCAAAGTTGTCTGAGGCGGCGGGCGCGGGGGGAAGGTAGGGAGCGACTGGGCGCGCCTCCACCGCCGCCACCGCCGCTCCTCTGGTGCCGAGTACCGAAGGCGGGCGAAAATAAATCGCGGCTTGATGGCTGTTTATCACGCGACGTGGGAGACAGGCGACCCGCGTTGGATGTACGAGGAGGACAGCGTGGAAGATGGAGAGGCTGGGAGAGGTGCATCTTGCAGGTCGAGAGAGAAAGAGAGAGACAGAGAGAGACAGACAGTGAGACAGACAGACAGTGAGACAGACAGACAGACAGACAGTGAGACAGACAGACAGACAGACAGACAGACAGACAGACAGAGATTGAGAGACAGACAGACAGAGAGATGGAGAGAGAGAGAGAGAGAGAGAGAGAGAGAGAGAGAGAGAGAGAGAGAGAGAGAGAGAGAGAGACAGAGACAGAGACAGAGACAGAGACAGAGACAGAGACAGAGATGCGGTGTCATCATGCTAAGGGAGGTTGCTGCTGCTACTGCTACTGCTGCTGAGAGAGGGATGTTGGAGCCCGTTGTTTCGGATACAGGCGACGATGTCGCGTTGAAAGATGCGCTGGTTGGGAGCTGGGGCAGCGTGGGAAACAGGGGAGACGTCTGGGGGATGTGGGGTATACGATTGGGAATTTGTTTGTACGGTCGTCTTGTAAATGGGGAGTATAATCCTTGGTCGTTTCTGCGTGGAGGTCACGAACAAGTACTTCGCTTACAACTGCTATTAGAGCTTCAATACTGATACTTGATCATTGTGGGGCGCGGTGGTGTAGTGGTGGCGTCGTTACCTTGAAGCCGGAAGGTTCGAGGTTCGAATCCACCTCGCCGCGTAGGGACCATGGGCAAGTCCTTCACTCGCAATTGCTCAGCGCTTCGTCGTGAAACTCCGATGCAGTGTCCGCGCTGCGGTCGGGAGCGCCTCTGAGTAGCGGTTGAGAGCTGGAAGGGGCGCTATAACAAGTGCGCATACAAATACAAATTGTATTACGCGATTAGTGTATCACTTGATTACTGTTATACTTGATTGTTGTAAATAGGAATTATTTTTCTCCTCTCAGTCAGTTGACGGTAATCCATTGATTTAGCGCTATTGTTTGTTATCAATTATTTGCATGGTGCAGCATAAATTTTATTTACTTTGTCATGAATGATTTTCTTCCAACCAACTTCCATTTACCCAAGAATAAGTCACATCAATTCAAATTTGAGCGATAACTGTTTAAAAATACAGCTTCCATTTAAATAGCAAATATTTTTACATCAATCCGACTACAAGTTTAGTCAGAATCTTTTCATCGGGCCCGCTTCTATTTAATAAAAAATTATTTTCATCAATCCCACTTATATTTATTGAGAATTTCTTTCGTCAACGCAATTATTTGTGTCCGACCAATAAAGGCAAATGCTTGCTCTATTCATCTGTCAGGAATAGCGCTAAATCACATAATTATAGCCTTCGGGTCTACGCTATACACTAAATTACGTGGGGAATATACTTGCAACGCAAGTCGAGCAAATATACACGGTGAACGGAAAAAACCAAACCTCTTTTATTGCTACAATAATCTGCGTAATAATTTGTACGTTTTAATGAAGTATGGCGAAACTTCAGTTTAAAGGACAAGAATAAGATAACTATCATTTATTAGTTACAATAGGCTACGTGTTCAAAGATTACTCCTTCAACCTCAACACTCAACAGTCAACACACGCCGAAAGACGCGCTTGCCAGTTACTATTTGCTGAATCGATTACAGCTTGATCATATTCGTCCCATTCCTGTATGCGCTGACGTAGTTCTTCGACATCGCGTACCTTTTCTTGTAAACATTTTCTTGCATCACATACCATAATTATTTTATAGGCCATGGTATTAAGGCCTAGGCTATTTGAAATGTACCAAGTTTGCAGGATAGCGCATCAATAACTGCCTTGATCGTTCAAGCCGGTGCTGCTTGCTGACCTCCGTTAGTTCAGTCGCTCTATGCGCTGCTTGAAACATTTTAAAGTACTTCAAGATTTTACCGGAATAGCGTATAATCATTAAAACTACTTAGGTTTATAGTTGCGAATAAAATGGTTTTATTGTCAGTAGTATTTTTCATGTTTGGTATTACTTTTTTATTTATTGTAGAGGTGTTTTTTTTCGTTCACCGTGTACACATGAATATTATATAGCCTGCATCAATAGTGAAAATATGTTATAGAGGCAAGTGTTTAAAATTCAAGATCTAAATATTGTCTCATAATTGGAGATTAAGAAGACAATAATAATTAGCCAATAGCCAATAATTATCTTGCAATAAAGTAGGTTATATTCATTGGAATTGAGTGTGCGCATTTCACGATGAAATGAGTGTTTGCGCAGGGTTCCGTCACCACAGAACGTGTGGCGAGGCCGTGGTGTAGTGGGTATGTTCGCTGCCTTGTAGCCGAGTATTCCAGGTTCGAATCCACCTCCTCAAGTCGCCTCGTCTAGGGACATTGAGCAAGTCCTTCACTCACAAGTACTCAGACGTTTCGGCGTGAAACCCCGATTCGGTGCCCGCGCCGTAGTCGGGAGCGCTTCAGAGTAGACCTCTTGAAGGGGCGCCATAACAAGTGCACACACATAAAACAGATGAACAACACGACTGCTTGCATGGTGACAATTGATGAGTTATACATGTAAGCTCTTGAAGTTTAATAGCTCTAAGTTAATAAAAGCGTCTAATACATAAGCTCCTCCAAAAAGCCACCTTTGAAGCCTCTAATAAATGTCTGATTACAACTACGATTACCAAACGGGGAGGGGTGCAGAACTGTTTCGAGTGGCCAAAAACCGATTCCGCATTATCACAACGATTATTATTACGATTATTATTGCGATTATTATCGCACAATCAATGCCCCGAATACAAACAAACCGAGAAGAGAGCTAGCCCAGCTCCGCGTCTGTATTATAACCGATTGAAGCGAGCAGAGGCTTTATCAATTCTAAAGTTTGACAACGTAATTAGAGGGTTGGCCTTGCGTCTGAACGCGCGGGGACTACTTTATGTCGGCGGATGAAACTGTCAGCTGCTGCTCGGCCAAATGGTAATTATGTTTATGAATCGATGTTCGCGATCGAGTTGAAAAGAGTAGACTGTTGTCGTTGTCGTCGCTGCAATGTCCGTTGCATCATGAAAGCAGGATAAAGGATCACATCTGGAACAACAATGTTTTAACGGGAAAAACGTCTCCACTATTATATAAGTATACCGTCGTTTGGGAAGGTAATGGTTAGCGGGAAAAGTCAACGTAACAGTTGCTGAGGCGTTGCTGTGGAACTCACAAAAATTATTCTGTTGTCTGTTAAGACTTAAAAGAGATGTTTAGCTTGAAACGAAAACAGTGATACTATCGTTGCATGATATAGAATCATTCATTCAATGATCCAGTGCTTAAAGTGTGGAAAAATAAGTGCCTGCATGAACGCTCTTTACCTTTCCAAAAGAAGTGCATGCAGGACGCCTCTTACCTTTCCATGGTGTATACTGGCCAATAAGTGGCAGGACGGCATTCAGATTTTCAAATAAGTGCATGGACGCCGTCCATGACCGTCCATGCACATTTTAAACCCTGCAATGATCTCTATAGCGCCTCCTCAAGGGACTACTCAGAAGCGCTCCCAACAAGATAACGGAAAACCCACCGTTTTGAGTTTAACAGAAAAAGATGCATCAGTTTAGGAGAGCCCCCGAAAGCAGACGCAGCTTCACATGAGCCCATTCCAGACCAACCATGGGGCCCATCACAGAAAATGTTCGATCCTGTATAGCTGCAGTTCATGCGAATGGAACTAACAGCCCTCCCTTATGTGCAGAACGGAGGGGCGGAGGCCTTGGATACCCGTATAACAATAGAGCTCTTGCAGGTATACAGCCTGCATGGGACAACACCAAACCGAATCGGAGCAGCTAAACGATAATACATGGTAGAGACTATAGAGAGCCAATGTAATGTCCACATAGCTGGAGACATAAAAAAATATTTCGACAGACACACATGCACGCATACATACATACATACATACATACATACATACATACATACATACATACATACATACATACATACATACATACATACATACATACATACATACATACATACATACATACATACATACATACATACATACATACATACATACATACATACATACATACATACATGCGTGCGTGCTTACGTACGTACGTACGTACATACATACATACATACATACATACATACATACATACGTACGTACGTACGTACGTACGTACGTACGTACGTACGTACGTACGTACATACATACATACATACATACATACATGCATGCATGCATGCATGCATGCATACATACGTACGTACGTACGTACGTACGTACGTACCTACATACATACATGCATGCATGCATGCATGCATGCATGCATGCATACATACATACGTACGTACGTACGTACGTACCTACATACATACATACATGCATGCATGCATGCATGCATGCATGCATACATACATACGTACGTACGTACGTACGTACGTACCTACATACATACATACATGCATGCATGCATGCATGCATGCATGCATGCATACATACATACATACATACATACATACATACATACATACATACATACATACATACATACATACATACATACATACATACATACATACATACATACATACATACATACATACATACATACATACATACATACATACATACATACAAACATGCCTGCATGCATGCGTGCACATGAGTCATCAAAAATACCGAAAAACATAAAGCTGATGTTCGAATAACTGTGAAACGCATATCCGTACATTACTATCGCTAATGAAATCAATAAAACAGTAGCAATAATAAAGTTAATCGATAGATCGTGTCATTGTTATGAATATGAGCCAATGAAACGAACAAAGGAATCTTTACGATCGACTAAATGTTCAATTAGGTATCTTTGATTCTCTCAGTATCTCTTGGCAGGAATTTAAGCCACAATTGCAGCGAGACAGTGTCTCATTTACGGAAGATATATAATCAGATGGAAAGACAGACAGAGGCAGGGACACAGCGGGACAGAGGGACACATAAAGGGACAGAGGAACAGATAGGTCGAGGGAAAGAGAGACAGAGAAACAGAATGACAGAGAGGCAGCAGAAGGAGAGAGGGATCGGTATAGATGAACAGATAGAGGACAGGTTATGGAGCTATAGATAGAGGGACAGATGGCCAGAAAGACAGAGGGACAGACAGACGGACAGATAGCACGACAGTTAGAGGGACAGAGGTTCAGATAGAGGAACAGATAGAGGGACAGTGGTTCGGATAGAGGGATAAAGAGAGGGACAGGGGTTCAGATAGAGGGACAGATAGAGGGACAGTGGTTCGGATAGAGGGATAAAGAGAGGGACAGGGGTTCAGATAGAGGGACAGATAGAGGGACAGATAGAGGGGCATGCAGATAGAGGAACAGAGTTTCATATAGAGGGACAGACAGAGGGACAGGGGTTCAGATAGAACGACAGATAGAGGGACAGACAGAGGGACAGAGGTTCAGATAGAGGGACAGACAGAGGGACAAAGGCTCAGATAAAGGGACAATATAGTACAGGCTCACAGAATGCCAGAGGGACACATATATAATTATGGGCAGATAGAGGACAGATAGAGGGGCAGACAGAGGGACAGGGGGTTCAGATAGAACGACAGATAGAGGGACAGTGGTTCCCCCCCCATAGAATACGTAGACAACTTTCAATATCTGGGAAGCTACACCTCCAAAGACGGCGATATAGATATAGAGACAAGGAGCAGAATCGGAAAGGCTGCGTCAGTCTTCCAGAAGATGGGCTCAATATGGAAATCCAAAACAATCAGCAGAAACACCAAGATGCAACTGTACAACGCAATTGTGGTCCCAACGGCAATTTACGCTTGTGAAACATGGAAGCGTACGAAAAAGATCTCGCAGAGGCTGAATGTCTTCCACAGGAGATGTCTAAGAACCATTCTGGGTGTAACTTGGAGGGACCGCGTCAGAAACGAGGAAGTCCTCAGAATGGCTGGAGCAATGGAGATGGAAACGATTGTAGAAATTAGACGGAGGAGAATGGCCGGACACATACTTCGAATGCCGACGCGAAGGCTGGCAAGCGAGGCGATGACATGGAGACCGAAGGAGGAAAGAGGAGCAGAGGACGCCCGAGAAAGACCTGGAGAGGCACATTCAAGGAAGATCTGATGGAGATGGGTATCGACTGGAGCGAGGCAGCAGATGTCGCAGCCGACCGTGCAGAATGGAGAAATCTTGTCGCCCGATGTTCCGAAAGGAATGAAAGGAAATGAGAGAGAGAGAGAGAGAGGACAGATAGGGGCTAGAGGTGTAGATTGAGGGACAGATAGCAGGACAGACAGAGGGACAGAGGTTCAGATAGAGGGATAGATAGAGAGACAGAAGTTCAGATCTAGGGACAAATAGAGGGACAGAGGTTCAGACAGAGGGACAGATAGAGGGACAGAGATCCAGATAGAGGGACAGAGTGACACCGGTTTGTGCATGTAGTGTCACTTTGCGTGGTCTATTATAACCGACTATCACGAACTGAAATTTGAAACTTGGCAACAGACATGAAAGTCATTCACGTTCAGCGTCGTTTTGATATAAATGGCCGACTTAGACTCAAAAATAAAAATAAAATTATATACTATATAGTCGACAAACATGTATGTATGATATTGTACGCATATATATATATATACATATATATATATATATATATTCTTTTTCAGTTTATCAGTTTATCATCATTTTCAGTTCTTCAGTTTTCAATACAGTTCGTGTGCAATACACAATGACATTGTAGGCAGATATATTTATGTGCAGTACGATCCGATCTGCTTTGATTAAATTGATGTGATGTAAATGAGGAACTTACTTACTAACCGACTAACCAACTGAATGACTGATTGAAAACTGGCTGAATGACAGAATGACTGACTGACTGAATGACTGAATGACTGAATGACTGACTGACTAACTTATTGACCAACCGACTGATTGACTGACTGACTGACTAACTGATTGACCGACCGACTGACTGACTGACTGACTGAATATCTGACTGACTGACTGACTGACTGACTGATTGACGGAATGACTGACTGACTGAATAACTGACTGACTGAATGACTGACTGAATGACTGACTGAATGACTGACTGAATGACTGAATGACTGACTGCCTGACTGACTGACTGAATGACTGATTGACGGAATGACTGACTGACTGACTGACTGACTGACTGAATGAATGACTGCCTGACTGACTGACTGAATGACTGACTGAATGACTGACTGACTGACTGAATGACTGACTGACTGAATGACTGACTGAATGACTGGCTGACTGAATGACTGACTGAATGACTGACTGACTGACTGAATGACTGACTGGCTGACTGAATGACTGAATGACTGACTGAATGACTGACTGACTGACTGACTGACTGACTGACTGAATGACTGACTGACTGAATGACTGACTGACTGAATGACTGACTGATTGACTGACCGACCGACTGACTGACTGACTGAATGACTGACTGACTGACTGACTGAATGACTGACTGACTGACTGATTGACTGAATGACTGACTGACTGACTGACTGAATGCCCGTCTGACTGACTGAATGAATGAATGAATGAATGAATGAATGAATGAATGAACGAACGAATGAATGACTGACTGACTGACTGACTGACTGACTGACTGATTGACTGAATGACTGACTGACTGACTGACTGAATGCCCGTCTGACTGACTGAATGAATGAATGAATGAATGAATGAACGAACGAATGAATGACTGACTGACTGACTGACTGACTGACTGACTGAATGACTGACTGACTGAATGACTGACTGACTGAATGACTGACTGACTGACTGATTGACTGACCGACCGACTGACTGACTGACTGAATGACTGACTGACTGACTGAATGACTGACTGACTGACTGATTGACTGAATGACTGACTGACTGACTGACTGAATGCCCGTCTGACTGACTGACTGAATGAATGAATGAATGAATGAATGAATGAATGAATGACTGACTGACTGACTGACTGGCTGACTGACTGACTGACTGACTGACTGAATGACTGGCTGGCTGGCTGACTGACTGATTGACTGACTGACTGACAGACTGACTGAATGACTGACTGACTGACTGAATGAATGAATGAATGACTAACTGATTGACCGATCGACTGACTATCTGACTGACTGACTGAATGAATGACTGACTGACTGACTGACTGACTGACTAACTGACTGACTATTATAGTCTGTCGTTGTCGTTGTTGTCTGTTTCGTTGTTGCTAATTATCTTCTTCTTCTTCTTCTTGCTCCTACAGATAACCTGAGTTGTCGACGACGTCGTCTCTTCTTTGACTCATTCAATTCTCTTCCTCCTCCGATCTTCATTGCCTCTCCTAATTATGTCGCAGCCATGATGTGATGGGAAACAGGTGCTCTGGCGCCCAACACCCCCTCCATCTCTCCCTCTCTGCCTCTCGGTGATCGGATTAAAAGGGCGTTATCAATTAAAGCCGCCCGGCCCTCGGTCCCCTTATCTCCCCCGGTGCACGTGCGCCAGCGTATTACGTGTTTTACCGGACCTTAGCGTGACTCGGACCGACTCTAATCAAGACGCGCGGCGACGGGCAGCGAAAGCCGCGCGCCGCATCGATCCCGTGCGGCAAGCAGGGGAGGCGACCGCGGCGTCGTCGTCGCTTGCCCGGTCCGTGTATAGTATACCTGCCGGGAAATGAGCTGAGCTCACGGAACCATCCACCTTGCTCAGGTGTCCTGGCTTATTAATTGATGTCATCGCCTCGACCACGGAGCATCCGAGATCGCTTTCATCAGCGCCCTAACGATCCCGAGTTTAATGCGTCGGATTTTTACGGTCGCTCGCTGAGGACGGAAGGAACGGGGAGGTTGGGAAGGGAGGGTGGGTGGGTGGGAGGTCGATTGGGGTGGGTCGATCCGGGGTTGGTCGGATTGGAGATAGGGGGCTGGAGCAGGGAAGGGAGTGGTTGGGATGATGGATCAGTGGAAGGTATACGGGGTGGGGGAGGGGGTGGGATGGAGACGGAAAGATGCAGAGTAGAGATCGAGAGTCTGCATGTCGCAGTCGATGATTGAGGATGCTGATGATGACTGCTGTGCTTTCGCCGGCGCGCCTCCTTCGTGCACCGAGCGGGACAGGAGAGCGAGCACCTGCTCTTAGTTATACTTGCTTACTTACTCGCAATCAATCCGGTGACTTCTAAGAGGAGCTGAAATCGATGGCATGGCGAACAGGTACAAGCATAGCCCTGGATGGAGTGAGAGATTGAAAGAGACAGACAGACAGACAGACAGACAGACGGACGGACGGACGGACATACAGACGGACGGACGGACGGACATACAGACGGATAGACAGACATTCAGACAGACAGAGCGAGAGAGTGAGAAAGTGAGAGAGATACTGGGAGGGAGAGGGAGAGGGAAAGAAAGAGACAGACAGACAGACAGACAAACAGGTAGACAAACAGACAAAGACAGAGATTGAGAAGAGGCCGTATAGCAGAAACGAATGGTGAAGCTTGGAAAAGAAGTTGAAGAACAGTGTAGGTGGAGAAAAAGGAAGTTGCATCAAGAAGATTATTAGGAAAAGGAGAAAGAATTTGGAAGAAAAGGAGAAAGAGTGGATATTGTGGAAACAGAAGGACGAGAAAGACGAGAATGAGAGCATGGAGCAGCAGCAGTAGCAGCAGCAGCAGCAGCAGCAGCAGCAGCAACATTAGTAGAAATTGACGAAGAAAATAAGGAAGAGGGAAAGAAGAAGGAGGAGGAGGAGGAGAAGGAGGAGGATGAGAAGGAGGAGGAGGAGGAAAAGGAGGATATGTGATGACGAGTTCACATATAGTCAGGATGTGATTGCAGTATAGCACCCTCAGATTCCTAGATAGATTCACTGGGCTTATATAGAAAGAAAGACAAATCCAAACTTATTGTCTCTAACCTTGTCTGCGCCAAAGTATCCTATGATAGAAAATCCTGCTATAGACTAAGACGTCAATCATAAAAGGAAAGCTTTATTGAACATGGTCGCTTAAGCCATAATTATTCATTTAGTATACAGTCAATATCGCCAAAATAACCTTGTATTGGCCTACTCTTGCATTTCCGCCATTTAATACATTTTGGTTTGTTGAATGATTACTTACTTAAGCTACCTTGGTAACTTGGTAAGAGAGCTGGCGGCCGCGCGTCTGTGGAAGAGAGCGTGAGGGTCGCGGTTCGATTCCCGACGGTGGCTATTTCAGAGATTCAAAATCTCGGGCTAGCGCGGTCCGTCCACGGGGACCTAAATGGCGTGGCGTCCATTCAAACGGGCGAGCGGTGGTGAAGGATCTCACCCTCAGGGTCGAGGCCATACGACAGCCGCTATATAAAAATCCGATCACATTTACTGCGATCATATTAAATTGTCGACATCTGTATACGCCCCTATAGTTCTATTCGTAATATTGTATTTCGTATCGCCTACCGCTCACGTCTGGATTGCTTGATAAGTTTACATTAGCGAGGTATAGGCTACACGGGTCATAAGAAAAGCACCATCCAGAGCACAAGCAACTAAAACTATCTTAGCATCTTTAAATCTTGCCCTTTGAAATCATTAAAAAACAAGTGGAATATTGTTGTGTACAAATTCCACATGCAATTATTACCAGAAAACGTAACCGGCTAGGTTTTAACTTTTAAGAAATCCGTGGACATCAAACGAGTTTCCTTAATAAGTTCCATCCAAGCATTTAACGTACTCACTTGTATTGAACAATTCAGTCTCGATTATTATGCGCACTCTTAAATTACACCGTTGTAAAGGGGTTGTGGAGAGTAATGAGACATTACGGATACCCGGAGAAGATAGTGAGACTGTTGGAAAGCGCGTACAGAGATACTTTTAGCGCCGTGAGAGTAGACGGGGACCTGTCAGAATGGTTCAGGACTATCGTAGGAGTACTGCAGGGATGTGTTCTGTCGCCACTTTTGTTCAACATCTTCTTGGAGCTGATAATGGCCATGGCATTGGAGGGGACAGAGGAGGGAGCGGTGATAGGAGGAGAACTGATTAGCGATCTCAGATTTGCAGACGACATTGCGCTACTGGGGGAGAAGGAGGAGAGTTTGCAGGATTCGTTAACGAGAGTTGTGCAGGTAGGCAAAAAATGGGTATGTGCATCAACGTTCAAAAAACGGAATGTCAATACATTGGGAGAGAAGGGACACGGCTTGCATTGAATGTGGATGGTCAGATACTGGAGCAAAAGGAGAGTTTCGTGTATCTGGGAGGTCTTATCGATGCCAACGGGGGATCAGAAAAGGACGTTGAAAGAAGAATTGGGCTTGCTCGAGGAATATTGCAGAGATTGCATAGGATCTGGAGATCAAAGGAAATTAGTAAGACCACCAAGGTGCGAATATACGAGACTTTGGTGCTGAGCGTACTGTTATACAACTCAGAGACGTGGACGCTGAAGGAGACACAGAAAAGACGGTTGAGGGTATTCGAAATGACGTGCTTGCGAAGGATAGAAGGGATCACAAGGAGGGAAAGGATACGAAACACGGAAATACACAGCAGACTGAAGATACAACGAGACATCGTGGACAGGATCCAGATCAGAAGAATGCGGTACTTTGGACATGTCGTCAGAATGAAAAGTGGAAGATATCCAAAGGTGGCATTGCAGGGATATGTGCATGGGAAGAGGAGAAGAGGCAGACCCAGGAAGCGATGGATAGATGTGGCAGAAGAGGATTGCCAGGAGATGGGACTAACCGTGGGAGAGGCGACGCGGAGAGCACAGGACAGGGATGACTGGAGGCTATCCATAAAGGAGCGGCTGATGCGGGCGAAAGCTTCGCCAGGGCCATAAGTCAAGTAAGTAAGTCAAGTCAAATTACACCGTAGATTACTCTAAAAAAGGTGTGCTGTGAGATTGCTGAACATGGTTTGTGCTGTTAAATGCCAATGCCAGCCCACTGGTCTAATAATAATTATCGTTTGTATAATATTACACTATGTAACACGATTTTTGTTCCTGGGCAATGAGTGTAATTTCTTGGTTATTTGTGCCTCAAAAGTATAGGAAATGGTCGTTATTCTGTTTAAACTTTGCTTTTGGGGACAGGAGAATGATATTTTAAAGAAAACAACTATTTCCACAGCAAACGAGCGAATTTGTTTGTTTTTGTTCACTAAAGGCAGAATAAAACTATATAGGTCACAAGAAACCACAAAATGACTCCAAAGCAACATGTATCAATACTAGAATGATAAAAAAATTGCCCACCCGAAATTTAGAAATGCGTAGTTTTTCGAGATTTACAGTTATACTGTAAATCACTTTCACGAATCAGCCCCCAGATGTAGTCTCCCATCATGTTCTCATTGTACTCTCCTTGGTAGCGACGTTCAAAGTCTAGTATATCCTGGTGGAAGTGCTCGCCTTGGTCCTCCGAGTATATGCTCCCATGTTCTCCTTGAAGTTATCAAGGTGAGCATCAAGGATATGAACTTTCAGGGACGACCTGCATCCCATTTACTGTAGTTCTTCACCAGAGTCTCAATTAACCAGCTCTACATAGTTTTCGGCTTTGTTACTGCCCAGGAAGCCTCTAAAGAACGCTACACAGCTATTCCAAGCCGCTTTCTCACTCCTAGAAAGCATCTGGTAGAAATCCTTACACTCCATGATTCTCTTATCTGTGGGCCGAAGAATATACCAGCTTTGACCTTTGCCTCAGATAGCTTAGGGAAGAAACCTTGAAGGTATTTGAAAGCTGCCGATTCCTTATCCAGAGCCGTGACAAATTGCTTCATTAGGCCCAATTTAACATGCGATGGTGGCATCAGCACTTTCCGAGGATCCATCAGTGGCTCCCACTTGACATTTTTGCTACCCACATTGAACTCGGACCGCTGGAGCCAGTCCCGCTTGTGGTAGTGCGCCTTTTGTCTCTGCTGTCCCAAAGGCAAAGGTAGCAAGGAAACTTTGTCCGAACCCTTGCAGGCCCATCAGGATTGATACCATTTTGAAGTCTCCTATGACATCCCAGCCGTACTCATCGAACTTCAAGGCGGCTAACAAGGTTTTCACGCTGTTGTAATCCTCTTTGAGGTGTATACCAAGTGAGCCAGAGGAAGAGACGGATAGCCTACTTGTTCCCATTATGGAGTACCGTAGCACGGCTTTGAGGCTCCCAGATGAACTGTCAATGAAGAGACGCCACTCGTTCGGGTTGCAGTCGATTCCAATTTCCCGAAAAAGACCGGTCACGTTGTGACAGAAGCAGAGTCCATCTTGACTGGTAAAAAAGCTTGAAAATGCTTGATAACGCTTCCTCTGATCTGCGATTTGAACACTGTCATCCAACAGGTTCCACTGCTTGAGTCTAGACGTCAAAAGTTCTGCATTGTACTTGTTGAGACCCAGATCTCTGATCAGGTCGTTGAGGTCTTTTTGGTTTGGATAGTACGGATTTTTGCCATGAGCTAGAAAATTATAGTCTGGATCTAAAGCGTCTTCATCGCTTTCTGATTCTGATATACGTTGTTCTTCTGAAGGCGACTGGTTTCTATCCAGAACAGTGGGTACAAGAAGCTCAGGGCTGTGTGGCACTGGAGCCTTGGATGAAGGAAGGTCGGGGAAGTATGATAGGAGCTGCATTCTTTCCAGTCCGACGTTTGGAATTGGAAGGATACACCATGCAGAAGTAGCAATTGCTTGGTTGTTCAGTGGGTTCTCGCCAGATTCTTGGTATTGCAAACTTCATGGCTCTCTTTATCCCTCTGTACCATCCTCCGCAAGAAAGTACAGAGATGGGCCTAGCAGAATGCGTCAGCCGGATACTTGCAGCCTATTGATGCCATAATATGGCATCAAGAGGCTGCAAGTATCCTGTAGACACATCTCATATTATGAGTTGTGTCTACAGGCTATGCACCTAGTCAGACGTACACCTAAACTGAAGTGCATGGTAGGCTCAAGGCATCTTTATTTATACCACTACCTGTAGCTATTTATAGGTGTGGAAGGTTCTTGCACATTCTAGAATATTCCCAGAAGTTCACAAAAGCTGTACAACTACTCCGAGTTAACACATGAATTTCAATGTACCGAAGAAGCAGTTACATTTCAGAATAATCAATCTCCTGGCTTGAAAAGCAAAGTCTTTGGGGTATAATGGCAATTTTCTATACTTTTGAGGCAGAAGCAATCAGGAAATAACATTTAATACCCAGGAACAAACAAAAAGTAAAATTTTGTTACGTAGTGTTATTATTAGGCGATCATGTTCATTTAGGTTTTCCCTTTGTCACTGCTTGCATTCACTGTGTAAATTGTGTTTTTGTGCCATGATTGGCAAACAATACTTTTTGTACCTAATAGCGGTGTGTTTATCAGTTTTGCTGCCAATTAAACGAATAGGTCTTAGGTCCTCTGATCGGCTTGACCTCTTTGTCCCCCGAGTGAGGACTGCCATGGCTCAATCCAGATCATAGATTGAGTATTCGTGACTTTTGGGTTTAATATTCGTAAATATTCGTGAATATTAAGATTTTTTAATATTCGTAAATATTCGTAAATATTCGTTTGCGGACTAATGTGAACCACCGAAACCGCAATGTTATTCGATATTAAGCAGTTTAAGTTTCCGTATGTCTCCATGAAATTCCCTCGCATTCAGGGCAAGGCTGAATCAAAATATGCAATGCGCTCAATATGCAGGATAATTTTCGGGATAATTTTTGCTTGTAATCTGGCACTATTGTTTCCTGCGTTGGCATTTATATTTACTCATCCTGCTACACTGAAATAAAACGACTTTATCAATTTGCAATTATCAATAGGCACTTAGGCAGTTAAAGTTTATTTATAATTTAGCCTACTATTGCTGCTACTTGCCAACTGCCATCGGTGGCTCTGTCTCTTTTCAGTTGGGGAGGATGGTCAGAAGTCAGACAAAGTGACCAACATTAAGTATCAATGTGATAGACCTATGAATGCTGCATGGCCACATTGGCCAGGCCCAGCAAAGACCTTGAAGCTTTTAACAATAAATCTATTAAAGTTATTGTAACTTACTGATATATGCCTATACGTATAGCTAATTCAATTTTGTACAATTCGTTCAGTAAAAGTTAAACATTTTCACAAATAACAAAATAAAAATTAAGAATAAAGAATTTCTTGAAAGAACGTAATTATATATTTTACGAATATAATATTCGTTGGCAGTTTTAATATTCGTTAATATTCGTGAATATTTGAAAATCTTAATATTCGTAATATGCGAATACTCAATCTATGGTGTAGACTATGATCATTTGCCTGCATTGGTCCCTCCCTATGGAATGGGCTTCCCCATCAGTTCGCTCTGCCATCCTCTCTGGTAGTGTATCCTCGTCTTTCTCTCGTCTAAAAACTTGCCTTTTTTCTCGGAGTTAAACGCACTGGGAGCGCTTCTGAAAGGTTCTTGCTGCGAGAAGCGCTTTATAAATGGTCAGATAAGATAAGATAAGATAATAAAAAAACATTGAAGCGCATTTTTAAATGTTGATGTTAGCGCCATCAAGGGAATAATAGGAAGAACAATATCAGGCCTAAAATATTCATAGATTTATTACCTACGCCATCTATCGAATGCCGCGTACATAACTCGCTCAATAAGTTCCTTCGTGAAGCAGTAAAATTACAGACGAAGATTTGACCACGCGACAGTTTCCTTCGAGAATGTTCTTCCAAATGCGGTAACATATGGAAAAGATGCGTGAATTAAACATAATTATAAGGTACACGCCTCTAGACTCTAGTGCTTAAAGTGTAGAAAAAGAAGAGCATGGACACCGATCACTTCTCCGGGCTCTGCTGTCCAAATAAGTAGCAGCACTAGCAGGATAGCGCTGAGATTTGAAGGTTTGTTTGTTTGCTTGTTTGCTTGTATGTGCACTTGTTATAGCGCCCCTTCAAGCTCTCACTACTCAGAGGCGCTCCCGAATGCAGAGCGGACACTGCATCGGAGTTTCACGCCGAAGCGCTGAGCAATTATGAGTGAAGGACTTGCCCAAGGTCCTTACGCGGCGAGGTGGATTCGAACCTCGAACGTTCTGGCTTCAAGGCAACGACGCCACCACTACACCACCGTGCCCCACAAAAAAGAACTTGAATCTGAAGGTAAGTGCCTGGACGTCGTCCATGACCGTCCAGCCACACTTTAAGCCCTGGCAGGAAGACGACCTGTTCTGGGCAGAGGCTTTTTGTTTACCAGGGTATACATTTCTGAGCTGGTATGCCCTACTGTTATGTTATGACGACCATTTCTATGGCGCCATAACACAGCCATGCTGCTACAAGGGCGCCTCTACTGTGGTATCGCAAAACACTGAGAGACGCTGGCCCAAGAGCATCATAAGCATTGGCCCAAACATCAGGTGTCCCTTGTTTTATACGACATGATCCCCTATGCTTCCTATTGCTGCTTGTTGCTGACAAACGACACTGTGTAGTACCAAAGACGATTAGGGTCGCCCTCCTCGTTGCGCCAGGCTAGGGACTGGCACTGACAATGCAATCTATGTCTCTGTCCTATCACGCAAGTCGCAAGCAGACAGAAAACGTCTGCAGTTCATGTGAATTAATGTGGCCATGATTGCTTGTGGTGGCTACCAAACCATTCGCTAGATGGAGAGACTATCTCGTTTTCTGATCATCACGGATTCACGGAAACAACGAACGTTGTTAGCTTAGGTCCTAGGATGTGCTGTGCTATAATAATAGATGGTATGTAATATGTTCTTGTAATATGTTCTTTTAATATGTTCTTTTAATATGTTCTTTTAATATGTTCTTTTAATATGTTCTTTTAATATGTTCTTTTAATATGTTCTTTTAATATGTTCTTTTAATATGTTTCTTGTAATATGTTCTTGTAACATGTTCTTGTAATACGTTCTTGCAATATGTTCTTGTAGCTCTTGTTATTATCATGATTATGCTATGATTATGATTATTGAATCAATATTCTTATCGTCGTCTTCATCGTCACCGTCGTCATCGTCATCATTTTTATCATCATCACCGTCGTCATCGTCATCATTTTTATCATCATCACCGTCGTCATCGTCATCATCTTCATCATCACCATCATCATCATCATCATCATCATCATCATCATCATCATCATCATCATCATCATCATCATCATCATCATCATCGTCATCGTCATCGTCATCGTCATCGTCATCGTCATCGTCATCGTCATCGTCATCGTCATCGTCATCGTCATCGTCATCGTCATCGTCATCGTCATCGTCATCGTCATCGTCATCGTCATCGTCACCGTCACCGTCACCGTCATCGTCATCGTCATCGTCGTCGCCGTCGTCGTCGTCATCATCGTCGTCGTCGTCGTCGTCAACGTCGTCGCCGCGGATGAGAGATAAAGAGAGAATTGCTTGAAGTATATATGTATTTGCATTTGTAAGCACATGTATATACTAAATATGCCATGATACATATATACATATATATAATTATATATATAATTATGTATATATAATTATATATATATGCATATCAGGGCTCAGTTGTTTTAGTTTGGCAACTGTGCTCAGTGTGCTTTTTGGGCTGTTATTGGGTTAATGTTTGACTAATATATCGGCTGTATTATTGCCGTTTCCAGACCGTGATTTAACTAGCGCAGTGCATAATTACGCGCATATATACAAATATAACATATATTTTTCGTGCATTACAGTTAATATACATAAACATTATAAAGATACATTATTGAAATGCTGATACAATAATATGTGAATTTATTGAAAATATGCATGCATGAATTGCATAAATTTCAATGCATATCCAGATGACAGATAATAAAAACCTATAACGTGTCGTTTTGTTTTCTCAATTTGTTTGCATATAGAACGCTGGCGACTAGTTATAATCACCGTTCGCATTCACGCTCTTGCGGCTGGATAATGGGTCCGCATAAAGGGAATTAGCAGACAAAGGCTGCAGTTCTTGCCGCCCGAATTAGACCCATTGTCGGTCTTCAGTCGGCTAATTGGCGGATGATTAGCGCCTTCGGTCGCCAGGGGTCTGCGGACAATAGACCGGATGTGGTCCAGTGCCATGCGCCACGCGTGTAGTCGTTACTCGGACGATTACCGCTGGATTGATGTATGGAATTATTGTGAGGATGGGGGAGTGGGGGAGGAGTGGGTCCTGCTGCTGCTGATGCCGCGTGATGCGAGAGGCGTCTGTGTGTGTGTGTGTGTGTGTGTGCGTGCGTGCGTGCGTGTGTGTGCGTGCGTGCGTGCGTGCGTGTGTGTGTGTGTGTGTGTGTGTGTGTGTGTGTGTGTGTGTGTGTGTGTGTGTGTGTGTGTGTGTGTGTGTGTGTGTGTGTGTGTGTGTGTGTGTGTGTGTGTGTGTGTGTGTGTGTGTGTGTGTGTGTGTGTGTGTGTGTGAGGGAAGGGGGCTGCGGAAGTATACAGAACTGCCACGGCCAGAGAACGCAGGGTTTTGCAACAGACTAGAGCGCATATCATCACCAAGTAAATGCTTGAGAACCTTCGTGTTATATACATATGGTTTTACTTTGCCTTCGTATATCTTAGTGTGCTTGATGCATACGGACCATTAAAAAATTGATTGATTGACCGAAAATAAAAGTCTCTACAGTTGTATACACAGCGTGATACAGCAACAAACCAACAAGTCTGTGTCTTCTCCTACAAGAGTAGTTGACTTTTAAGATGACATTTCAACGGCTGCTTGGACTATTATGTATGGCTGCGTCTCCTTCTGAGTTTATGACATGACAGCATGTACATGTATGTCGCAAGCGATCCGAGATTAATAATTAATCTCGGATCGCTTGCGACATACATGTGTGATTTTCCTCAAATGAAATGAATAAATTATTTATTCATTTTCATTTGAGGAAAATCACGCATTTTCGCAACAAATTGTGTTGATTCTCGTATGCCAACATTGTTTGAAACACAGCTTCTTCTACGCATATGTGTGTTGTCCATTGTGCTTGACCGTCCATTTTGTCCTTTAAAAAAAACAACAGTGGCCTTGCCATAAAGATGAATGAATTTTAGCGGTTGCATGGGAAAACAAGATGGTGGCCAAAATGGCGGCATAAAATTGCTTCAAAAGGCTGTATATTCGGATCAAGCATTGCCCTGGTTTTGATCGCTGTGTCAACTTAATAAAGCCGTCACCGATAAGACTTAGGCTAATACAGTAGTACTGCCATTCAGATGCAAACTAAAGGTTTGTTAACGTCATTTAATTATTCACTTCTAACACAAGGAGTTGTTAGTGTCAATTAGGTAAATAACAATATTATTACGACCTTTTAGTGCTGCTTGCGACTTAAGTTAGAGACTTGCAAATGTTCTTAACATCCAATGAACATTCCCATGAACCATTTAATCTGTCAGGAACATTTGACGACTAGTGTAATATATTTCGGTCCTAAGTTAGGCCTATTATTATGTACTTATGTACTCTTGTAGATATTTTATGTATAATTTTTATGTATAATTTTTATATTTTTTGCATTAATTTTAGGTGACGCGGTATCATAGACCGGGGGAGGGATAATGTTCAACCCCGGAGAGGATTATGTACGGGGGCGGCTTTTGTCCGGGAGATAATGTCGGAGGGGGGGGGGGGGTAATGTCCGTTTCCCAGTTAAGATATAGGTGTTAATTTTTCAAGGTGTGGGCAAGTGTCCCTATAACTCTTACTCCTTGTGCGGGCGCCCATGCATGGCGAACGGCCAATGAAAAGCTCCGGGAGAGACACGTCATTTAAATGAGTTTTGGGGGATTTATTATAGCGCCTTACAACAACCTTACGAAAGGCGCTTAACATTAATGTATAGCTACCCGACTCTTCTAAACAAGTGTGACTCAAGTGACTTTGAGAATGTTTCCCGAGTTGCAAGCAGGACAGTACAGCGAATTGTCAATGGAAGACTGTTCGAGCATGAAGGTTTAATATATATATATATATATATATATATATATATATATATGATATTTATGATATTTATTATATTTATTATATATACTATATCTGTGTATATATATAATATTTATTATATTTATTATATATACTATATATATTATATATTATATATATATATATACACGAGAAGGCACGGAGCACGAACCCACATCTATAGATCTATATTCGTGAGAGCGCGGGACTATACCATTCTATGATTATAATTAGACTCTTATAAAAGCAATAGAAGTAACCAATTACATTTACTCATTTCCCTACCTCATCCGAGTCCATTGAAGTTCGCAAACACCCCAATCGAATCTCATAAAAAAACTTTCCTTCCCATAATATATAGATCGATATCCCGATACATCACCGACCC
Source organism: Lumbricus terrestris (assembly GCA_949752735.1). NCBI lineage: Eukaryota > Metazoa > Annelida > Clitellata > Crassiclitellata > Lumbricidae > Lumbricus > Lumbricus terrestris. Next base: position 33,011,091 of record OX457051.1, read on the forward strand.
TACAACAATCGCCAATAAAATGGCGCTGAACCTTCGCGTCGAGTGGCCGTATACAAAGCCGTCGATAAAATCCGTTTACCGTCGGATAATTAGCAATTAACGGGGCCAATTAGCAGCGAAATTGTCCGCCTAATCGGGCAAACACATCAAAGAGGAGAAAATCAAACCTTCGTGTATCGATTCCGATTGCCAGCTAAATGGCGGCACGATTGCCAACAAAATGGCGGCGATGCGCCCAATGGAACAAAAGGCTCTCAACGACCGGGAATGCGATATCGCGAACGCGTCAAAACAAAGTATACACGGATGATTGAAGCACGTTTGTCTGTAGGCCTACACGTTTCTATATGTCCTCAGTATTGCTATGTATTTCTCCATAGCACCACGAATTTTATGCACATATACCCACACAATACTTATACTTATGTGTATTTTATGTATATACACATATTTTTTATATATATTTTATGTATCGTTTTACACATATATAATTATATTGCATATATTGGTGTACATATATTATATTATAATATGTTTATATTACATACATGTGTAATCGTGTATGTATGGCATATCACACACAACACATATATCTATTATATATATATCATATATATTTAAATATATTGTTGTACATATACATATATAATATGTATACAATTATACAAGTAGCCTATGTAATTATTATTGGTGTGCACGTATGTATAGCATATCAATGGCGTTCGAACTATTTCCGATCTGTTTGTCAATTGCGCAAATATGCAAATGTCTTGAAAGGTCATGTCTCATCGAACGAGTGACACTGGTGTGGCAAGATAACACTATATTGCACACTGTTAACCCCAGGCAACATAACACTTTCACGGGGTATGGGACAGTGTTAACCTGGGGCAACAAACCGATTTTCTGCTATCGCCATCTCGCGAATGCAAATCAATTGACAGAATAACGCCGCAAACCGCATATTTTTCGCATACGCGGAAGTTACTATAATAAAATGTTAAAGTTTATCACCCATGGTTTTCGCTGTGCAATATAGGGTTAAATACACACAGTGTCTACTGTCTAGCAATAATTGTGAGGCGCGGTGGTGTAGTGGTGGCGTCGTTGCCTTGAAACCGGCAGGTTCGAGGTTCGAATCCACCTCGCCACGTAAGGACCTTGGGCAAGTCCTTCACTCGCAATTGCTCAGCGCTTCGGCGTGAAACTGCGATGCAGTGTCCGCGCTGTAGTCGGGAGCGCCTCTGAGTAGCCGTTGAGGGCTGGAAGAGGCGCTATAACAAGTGCGTATACAAACAAAATAATGCGAGGCAAATGTCATGCATGGTTGATCCGAGGAGTGGTCCACTGGAATATGGCAGAATATAGACCACTTATGTATGGGCTGTCTAAGGTGTATATAATTTATTACACTGGTCGCCGTGTCTATACAAAAAGGCCCAATATACTCTTCCATTTATAAAATTATATTCTGCCTGATAAAAAGCAAACAAAGTTAACAATGATTCCTCTGAGCATTGTCTGGCCACATTATCATCACTGGCTGCGGCGATGCAGACATTTTTGTTCACCGGTTTTGTTTCACTGTGTATCTGTAGTCGACCATGTTTCTATTCCACAGAGTGTAATTTCCTGCTCGTGCAAGGCCTTGGTCGAGTATTTGTTCCGCAGTGCTTGAAAGGCTGGCCTGCTGACAAAAGGCAGCAATTGCCGGTGTCACGAAATATAGTATCCCCCGTATTAATCGAATCCCCCTCAGCTGAAGAGAAGTTGAAAAAGGCACTTCCGCGTGATTTTTATTTTTGCAAATTAACTTCCATCTGCTTTTTTGAACAACGACAGTATACACTATTATACAGGTATGTTTCTACTAGATAATTTTCTTTGCATTGGTTCTTAGCACTTAGAACATTGAGAACACTTAAGAACATCTAGAGGCACTAAATAAATTCCAGTTGCCTTGCTCTGAACATCGCTTATATGTAAGGGCACTTAAAACAATTCGAGTCACTTTAACTTTTGATTACAGCATACATTTTTCAATGATGCGCATATTTCAACAATAGGGGTATACAATGCATAGTTAATTAATCCACTCGTATAGTCTATGCCGGTATACTCTATACGAGGGAAAGATTAATTCCTTCCCCCGGATAGTTTTAAGGGGGCACAGAATTCCCGTGACACCAGAAAAAAAAATTAAAAAAATATATAGCATCTATAGCGTTGCGTGCCACGTGGATGTACGGCTGGACAGTGAATCTACCAAACGCTTTGATTACACGCCATTAAGACCCATATACTAAACAATAACGGGCAGAAATCGGCGCGCAGTGTGGCCCATTGATTTATCAGCATTATATAGTATGGTTCCTTTTGTGTCTCGAGTTTCACTGTTGAATTACACTTCATCTGCATTTGAGTTTTCAAATCCAAATCATTTGTTTCAATTGCATATCGTAGTCTATTTGGTTTAAACGAAAGCTCAAAATGCTTTCCGAGAGGATTCAAGGGCGCTTCGCCTCAATCTGCGTATCATCCATTGAATCAGCGCCTATATAATAGTGTTCGTTCATTTGGTGTCTAGCAGTGGGACACGAGTTTGACTGTAAGTGGATAATTTTATACTAGAAAAACTTCCGGTTCTAAATTCGCTGTTAATTTATTTCACTTCACAATCGTTTAATGGACACGAACGCGTCTATACAAGCATGCACGTATGGTGCAGTTGATTAGATTTCTGTTGCTACTAAATGGCGGAAATTTTTTTCGGTCAAATATTATTGTTGGCAAGCGTAGCCTATGTATACAAACAAAAGCACAGTGCGTGCGTGCATGAATCTGTTTTTCCGTGTGTGCATGTGTGTGTTGCGTGCGTGAGGATGTGCGCGCGCGTGTGTGCATGCATACGTGTATGTGTGCGTGTGTGTGCTTTTGTGTGGTTGTGCGTGTGTACGCTTGTGTTTGTGTGCGTGCGTGTCTGTGGGAGTGTATGGGTGTGTGTGTGTTTGCCGGTGTGTTCGCGCATGTGTGTGTGTGTGTGTGCGCGCGGCCGTTGTGTGTGGCTGTGTGTGTACGGGTGTGTGCGGGTTTGTGCATGTGTGTGTGCATGTATGTATGTGTGTGTGTGTTTGTGTGTGTGTGTGTGTGTGTGCGTGTGTGTGTTTGTCAGCGGCTCTAAGACTTATTGACTTAAAAATAGGCCTACGTCAGAACATCATCATCACAAAATCTGCTCCAGATAAAAAAAATCCCACCCCATCCTCTCAATCACACACACACACCCTAACGAACATTAGCGCGAATTACGTAAAAATTGACGCCAACCCTCACAATAATAATAATATTGCCTCCAGCCAAACTACCCCAAACGGCTCGCACCGCCATAGTATAACTATACCTTGCTACAGGCGTTGCGTAATTAATATATGTGCTAATGCCTTAATTGCAGGCGAAAATTATCAGCCGCCAGAGGGTTTCTGTCAGCGTCGGCAACACCAGGTGGCGTACGTGTCAGCGTGTATACTCCGATGTCAAACATACTCTGATTGTCGAGCGGGTGTATAAAACATGGAGGCGGCAGTTGTCTGTCTGCGCATCTAATCGAAACAGAGAACGGCTGAATAATTCAGTGGCGCTAATGTTTTCACGGATCGGCGACGTCTTCCGCGGGTCACGCGGTCAGAGAGGGAGATTGACGGACGGGCGATTGGTGGAAATGGAAGGGGAATTGACTGTGACGACGACGGTGGTGGTGGTGGTGGTGGTGGTGGTGGTGGTGGTGGTGGTGGTGGTGGAAGAGGTGTGTGGGAGAGGCGGCGGGAAATGACGCAATTATTCCATCATCGAGTGACGATTTCAATTCCCTGTCTGGATATGGGGGGGGGTGGGTATGGGGAGGGGGTGGGTGGAGGCATATAAGGAATGGAGGCGATGAGGTCTCGAATCAAATCACGTTTGCCACGTCTGCTAATAAGAGCTGTAATGATCATGACGATATCGGACTATTCACTATTCTCGTCACGATATTGTCGTTTGTCAAGACAACACTGGACTATTTTTGACAATGGTGACGACCAACATTGCACTATTTTCCTCAGAACATGGTCATGACGATAGTGAACTATTTTGTGTAGGGTAGAGGGGACAATGTTGAGAATTTTTTGAGGTAGTGATGACGATAGTGGAATATATTTTGTAAATGTAGTCACGACGATACTGGAGACTATTTTCATAATAAATCTGTCATAACGATATTGGACTATCTTTGTAAGGTTGTGGTGACAATATTGGATTTTTGTGAAAGGCTATCATGACGATATCGGGCTATTTTCATCAGAACATAGTTATGACGATATTGATTATTTACATATCGGAGTATTTAGGCTAACTTAGATATACCTAGTTGGTTACTTTCACACCACGTTCTGGCATAGCTCCCGACAGATAAAAATATTTCGGTCTAAGCCTACCCTTACTGACACTGCTCCATACAGTATAATTATATAGTCATGGCGATATTGGGTACTCGGTAGATTGAAGCAGTGGCGAAAATAAACTATTACAATAATAGTTATTGTCATCATGTATGTATGTATGTATGTATGTATGTATGTATGTATGTATGTATGTATGTATGTATGTATGTATGTATGTATGTATGTATGTATGTATGTATGTATGTATGTATGTATGTATGTATGTATGTATGTATGTATGTATGTATTTATGTATGTATGTATGTATGTATGTATGTATGTATGTATGTATGTACATGTATGTATGTATGTATGTATGTATGTATGTATGTATGTATGTATGTATGTATGTATGTATGTATGTATGTATGTATGTATGTATGTATGTATGTATGTATGTATGTATGTATGTATGTATGTACGTATGTATGTATGTACGTGCGTATGTATGTATGTATGTATGCATGCATGCATGTATGTATGTATGTATGTATGTATGTATGTATGTATGCATGTATGTATGTGTGTATGTAATTATGTATGCATGTATGTGCCTTCGTGAGGTTATTGTAAGGCGCTATATAAATGTTCATTTACATACATACATACATACATACATACATGTATGTGTGTATGTATGTATGTATGTGTGTATGTATAAATGTTTGCATGCGTGCGTGCGTGCTTACTTCTACGTATGTAAGTATGTATTTTTGTACGTAGGTATGTACGTATACGTTTTTTGTGAAGGTATGTGCGCGTGTTTGCACATCGAATTATCAGGTAATACGCAATAAAGCTCTCTCGACGGCAGCTTCCACGAGCGCCTACAGTAACTGTCAGTCTTCGCGGATTCCTCCAATGGCAGCGTCTCCCATTATCGCTCGCATCATTCACCAGCGCCTCTACCGGCCAAGCAGTCGCCACTGCAGGCAACGTTTCCTGGGAACACCTGCCGACTCTCATTGGTCGCCGCGCCAAATATATCGTCGTCTGCCCATCGTGTCTGCTTCAATCAGCCGCTGACTCAGCCGCTGAGAGTTGCGTTACGCTCCGACGCTTTCCTGGACAATTCAGTGCTACCTGGGTTGGTTACCTGTAGCGCCAAGTTTCGCTGGTTGAGTTGCTATAGCCGGTTATAACAGAACAGGTTCTGTGGAAAATCGAGTTGAAACTAACGGAAGGAGATAGTATCATAATTATACAATCGGACAAATTTTATAAGAATTAAACGATTTTATTACGTCGAATTATTCAAATCTGAACGCATCCGAATTGAAAGTCTGAAAAGGTAAATTGCATTGGTCTGCATGTGGTGAATACATTTTTTATATGGCAAGAATGAAAATATTCATCACTGGCAATAACATATAAATTAGTGGCACTTTTTTCGAAGGTTGATTTTGCATTAGTCAAAGCAAAGTGGCTTTCGTAACAGGTAAGCAATGTTGAGCGTACATAAATAAATGACATTGCAGACAGGTAAAATATTATTCTTCGCAAGTGAGCCCTAATTGGCATTAGTCACAAGTACATGGGACTAAAATTCGCAACATTTTAATAGCATTCGTAACATTTAAATAGCATTCGCAACATTTAAACAACATTCGTAACATTTAAATAACATTCATAACATTTAATTAACATTTGTGACATTTAAATAACATTCGTAACATTAAAATAAAATTTGTATATTTAAATAACATTCGTAACAAATAAATATCATTCGTAACATTTAAACAATATTCGTAGCATCTAAACAACATTTGTAACATTTAAATAACATTCGAAACATTTGAATAACATTCGTATACTATAGCATCTAAATAACATTCGTAACATTTAAATAACATTCGTAACATTAAAACAACATTTGCACCATGTTATATAATACTTTTTACTGGTAAATACAACATTCGTAACATTGTGTAAAGTGCAACAAAGACAATAAGCTATAGAAATTTTGCAGTCAAACCACCAACGTGGCTGACACAAAGGTGCTAACCGCCAAAGATATCCGCATTAATTATTACCAGAGCATAAAATAACATTGCTATCTTTTTGACATTATAATATTATAATACAATACAGCTTTTGTGGATTTCCGTTTTACACATATATATATATCGCTTGATCTATAGATTTCAGTTCCATTCTCAGCATCTTTGACTTGCAGTTGGCCATTAAATAAATATAGTAGCGCACAAAAATGCATAATTATTTATTCATGACGCATTCATTAAATTAAATTTTATAGCGCCTCTTCAAATGTACAACTTGATACACTATAGCTTATATATAATTATACACAATATCGGCATTGCTGTATATATATTCTTCACGCAGTATGTATACCTGTACATGCACGTATGTATCATGTATGTATGCATGTATATACCTGTATATGCTAATTCACCTTTAGATGTATACATCGTAGAATTCTTCTTGTTTGCAGGGTCACTCGACCTTTGACTTTGAGGTCAAGTCCGCATTGTGTTGTTTCCGCCGGATATGGAATTGCCAGCGAGAAGCGGAAGTAGAAAGCAGTGCTACGACATCGAGAGTCTGATCGGGGAACGGGTGGAGAGACAGACGGAGGAAGATGGAAGAGGTGACCTTGAACCATCTGGAAAAGTCAAATCATCAACCGAAGACAATACAGGTATAGGCAGATGAAATAAATAATGCATACATACATGCATGCATACATACATACACACAAGCATACATAAATACATATAATACATGCACACACGCATACATACATACATACATACATACATACATACATACATACATACATACATACATACATACATACATACATACATACATACATACATACATACATAGTTGCATACTTACATACATACATACATACATACATACATACATACATACATACATACATACATACATACATACATACATACATACATACATACATACATACATACATACATACATGTATACATACATGCGTTAAAAGGTTTCACTAAAGATTTGATTGATTGATTGTTTGATTGATTGATTGGTATATATATATATATATACATATCTGATGCATTTATACGTATGTTGAATGCATGCATTTCTGTAAGTATATGTATCTGTGTGCCAGTTTATATAGCGCTTCTGTCAGAATCTTACAAGGGTAATAAATATAAATTTCACGTATTTACTAGTTTTCAGTCATAGTGTAAGTTTTCCATTGGCATCCCATGACGGTCTTACTTTTCTTACAATTACTTATTCGTGGATTGGAACATGACATGGACGCATTTTAATTGCTGCAAAAAGCTACTTAACTCTATAGATACATGTATATAGTAGGCTATTCTTGCATACGTGGAAACTTATAATGTCTTAGGTAAATGTTTGGTTGTGTATGTCACTTGAGTGCGTGGGAGGATGCTGTAGAGCAAAAGGAATCTGCATGTTGTATGGAATTGCAGCACTGCATCATCCATCGAATGTTTATACACATGCAGACACAGACACAGATATACACACAGATATAATCACAGACACGACAATGCAGATACAGAGACAGTGACAGAGACAGAGAGACAGAGACACACAGAGAGACACAGACACAGACAGAGACACAGACAGAGGCATAGATAGAGGCACAGACAGAGCCACATACAGAGACACATACAGAGACACAGATACAGACACAGACAGAGAAGCAGAGAGAGAGAGAGAAGCAGAGAGAAAGAGAGAGCGAGAGAGAGAGAGAGAGAGAGAGAGAGAGAGAGAGAGAGAGAGAGAGAGAGAGAGAGAGAGAGAGAGAGAGAGAGAGAGAGAGAGAGAGAGAGAGAGGGAGAGAGGGAGAGAGAGCAATTAAAATTATTGTCTATAAGCAATGTCATTAAGAGCGGTGTCTGCAGTACATATTATGCCGGAGTCTCTTTCCATTCTACCCTATAGCATCAGGTTGAGCTATCAGACGTTAAGAGCGCGGCAAATTGAAGGAAGGACTCTCAAGTATTCATCGATGCCGCTTCCTTACAAATCCCCCTCTCCCCTTCCTCCCCTTATATCAATTACCGACCGACCACCAGCACCACCACCAGCACCACCACCACCACCACCACCACCACCCCCTCTCCCTTCACCATCGACATAAAATACACCATGTAACAGACTCGCAAATAATTACCGCTAAGCAAAACTTTCCCTAATACACATTTCCCCTTGCTCTTCGGAGGATCCACGCTCGTCCTGCCTTCTTCCCTGTCCGTGTCTCCCTCTCCCTCTCCACCTCCACCCCTTCAATCGGGTAGAATTCAAGTCAATTTGCGTCTTAAATGTCCGCAAATGCGCCGTCAATCCCGCGCTGAAGTACTTCCGATCGAGCCGTGAGTAAAAGTAGATTCATTTCAAACACGTAATCGTCGTCGTCATCATCGTCATCATCATCGTCGTCGTCGGCGGCGATGTTTGCTCTTCCTCCGTAGTCGGAAGCTCATCTGGATCCATTAGCGCTTCCTACGCGGACACCGAGCGGCAAATTACAGCCGGAGCAGCGGCCGAGCAGCGAAGCATTGCACTCGCACCGCTTCCGGTGAAGAAGAGGCAGCGAACCGAGTCGATACCCGGACCGAAGATGATGCGCCCGAACGCCCGACCGACAGATCGTTACGTCGGGCCGCGAGTCCTGCCCACCCATCAAAGCGCGGTTAAACGACGGTCGGCGTGCGCCCGGAGCAGGAGCGCCTATCGTCGCGTGGAACAACGGCGAGCGTCTGCGGTTCTTCGCGTCGATGGTGCGTCAACAGATCTCCGCGCGTGTTACACTAATCCGATTAAGACGCAGATATGTTCGCACCGAGACAGCGAGAGAGCGGTCATCGATTAGTAGTCGTCTTAAGTGGCCGATTAGTTTAATTATCCGAATTGTAGCCGACGAGTAGGAACTCCTCCGCTCGAGCGCTGCTGGTTGTTCAGCGACGCTGCAGCGCTGAGCGCCAACGATGATACGCTGACGCTCGACGTTTCGCTCGATCGACGAGGTATCGTGTTACGCTCGACGAGGAACCGGTGCAGAACAATGAGATTCCATCTCGCCTTTCTTTACCTGCTCCTCTTCTGCTTTTGATGCTCCTCCCTCCCTCTCTCCCTCTCTCCCGACGCCGCATCTGAGCAGTCTCTTCCTCTTCCACCCCTCCGTTTCATCCCCCCTTTCTCCCTCTCCTGCGGAAGGCTTCAACAGTGTATCAGTCCATCGTCGATCGTTTTTCGATAACTTAAGCAGCGACGAGAGGAGCGGAAATTCGATAGTCGAGCTTTTGTCTCAACCACTGAAAGCGACCGGCGATAATAGCTGGACAAATTCAACGGTAGGGGAGGGAGGGATAAGACGTGATGTGTATGGGGAAGGGACAGGACGCTTGCCCTACCCTCCCCCATTCCGTCTCCCTCTCTGCCTAATAGGGATCGAGTCGCGCAAACTTGAACGTAAACGCGTGTATGTTGGCCTATATTATTGCTGTTTCTGATTAACTGCCTCGTTACATGTACGCGTTTGTATCTTCCGTCATCATCCTTCTTCTCTCGCTATCTAACACTCGCACACCGTTTGCATGTCTGTCTTTGTCTCTGTCTCTTCATCTCTCTGTCTTTTCTGTCTTCCTCTCCGTCTCTGTCTGTCTATGTATGTCTCTGTATGTCTTTGTCTGTCTATGTCTGTCTCTACCTGCCTGTCTGTCTCTCTCATTGTTCACTGCTTCTCTCTCTCTCTCTCTCTCTCTCTCTCTCTCTCTCTCTCTCTCTCTCTCTCTCTCTCTCTCTCTCTCTACGCTTCCCGCGGTTAACTCATCTCCCTCCCTCCGCCAGTCCGTCCTTCCTTCCTTCCTTCCCTCCCTCCCTCCCTCCCTCCCTCCCTCCCTCCCTCTCTCCCTCCCTCCCAGACAAAACGTGGAAAAGTGGCAATCGCCGATGAACCATCGACGCGTGGCAATCGACTCCGCCAGTGAGAATCGCCACATGTTTAGGCGCCTCCTCGCCAATCTTTGCCCCATTGCCACCGCAGCCGAATTCTCGCTTCAATTGACGCATTTACGGGTAAAATTATCTAGCACCAGTTCTGCGGTCTCCGCGAACACCGCGAAAATCGATCGGCTTTTGTCTCGACTCGGAGTCGCGACGGAGCAGCGAGAGATCGACACCAGACCTTTAGAATCGCTTCACTGCTTCTACGAGCGACGTCGTTACGATCCTTTGTTCGCATTTATGCAGCGCATTTTCCATAGACTGCATATAGTAAGCATGTATATATGTGTGTGAGCAGATATATCTACTTACCTACTTGTGCAGTTGTGCGCGTGCAAAGCTATAGCGTATACATCAACACATGCGCGCATTCATATACACATGCATTCACAAAATAAGGCCATCTTTTATCGCTAAACTTTTTCTATTGGATTGCAGGATATCAGTTTATTTAAATAAAATGTTAGAAGAATAAAAACAATTCTTTGAGGTAATAATTTATAGTAAAGGCGCTATGCAAACTTCTTAAATGAATAGATTTTATTACTTACTTACTTACTTACTTGCTTGCTAGTCTACTTTCTTGCTTACTTACTTGTTTACTTACTTGCTTGCATGCTCACTTACTTACTTACTCACTTACTTACTTACTCACTTGCTTACTTATACTTACTTACCTGCTTGCGTGCTTGCATACTCATTTACTAACTATATAGTGCTCAAATTGTAAAATGGAAGCATAACAGTATTCATGGTCCATGTATGCTTTACAGTCTGTTATCGCCTAATGAGTCGTATAGGACGAAGTTCAGATTTAAAAAATAAAAAGCGACTTCCGGACTCCGACCACGACCGTCGAGTCACACTTAAAACTCTTACTTACTTACTTATTTATCTGCTTACTTACCCACTTATTTAAATCGCAGCATAAGCATGATGAAATTGCCATGAATGCGCATTAACTTTTATAGGAACTTGTGCGTCAATGTTTAATATAGAGTTCTAGAGGTGTCCAACATTGGGTTTCCCCAGGAATGACATTTCCTCCCCCTAAAAAATCTTGAGGTGTTGTTCGCATTATTGTATTGTATATAGCATTTATAAAGCGCATCTTACAGACTCCCCATACAGAGGCGCTCTCAGCGCGGCAGCCCCGAGGAAATAAGAAAGACTTCAAGCAGCGAAGGGCTGAAGATGACACCCCCTAATAAGATCTTATTACGGATAGAGCGAAGGGAGGCCATTCGACTTAGAAGGACCCACAATGGCAAAGGCACGGTGTTGGGCCATGGAAGTCCTTGCCCTTGGAACCAAGAGATCTAGTCGATCAGCAGACCGGAGATGGCGGAATGAAACTGCATAAATAAATCCTTCTCGTCTATACCCCAGAAAAACGCTAAATGTGACATATTCCAGCGTCCGCAAGAAAATGTAGGTATGTTGAATTCAGCGCGTCAGAATTATTCTACAGCGCCGCATTGATGTGCTGAAAATGTAATCAGATATAAAAGAAACGAATTTGCAACCGAAACTGGCTTTTGCGAAAATATGGCACAAACGCCAAAACAATAATATTACTCAAAAAAGTCGTCAGGGAGAAATGTCCGGTTAAATGGTAACGTCGATGCCTCTGCTCAGCAGTTTTCGTCTTCCGAAACGGCCGTCCCCCAACGAAACCTGAATTTACCTCCTCCCAAAGCTGTGGACTGTAGGACGGTGTAGGATAAACACGGCTTGTACACAATGTTGTACGCAGGGCTTAAAGTGTGCCTGGATGGTCATGGACGGCGTCCATGCACTTATTTTAAAATCTGAACGCTGTCCTGCCACTTATTGGCCAGTACTGACAGGAAAGGTTAGGGGCGTCCTGGCACTTCTTTTGGAAAGGTAAGGGGCGTCCAGGCACTTATTTTTCCACACTTTTGGCACTGGTTGCACGTATTATTATACGCCTTGCATGCATATATAGGTACAATGGAGTTAATTCTGTCTTCACCTACAGCAGGGCTGATGGAGTATCAGTCAGACACAGTGGAGCATCGTTCGTCCAAGGACGACAGCTACAGTCCGAAGCAGCAGACGGACTCCACCGGTCGCATCCACTTCCGTTTCGAAGACGACGTCGTTGGTGACGTCATGCAGCAGCTTCCGGTTGGCCATTGTCAAGCCCAGAATTCCATGCGGTTTCTCAATCACCGGAAGTCGGTAGAGCAAGCGATGGAACCGGATCGATGCAGAGGGAGAAACGCTTCCGGAAGTGTCGGAGGAACAAGAGGTCACGTGGCAGGTTCTGACGTCAGAGGTCACGTGCGGGACAGCGGAGAGGCATATCCGGTTGGCTTTCCAGATGGGAAGGAGGGAGCGGAGGCACCACCACAGGTCGGCTTCAACAGCTGGAGCAGCGGATGGACGCAGCATCCAGCGGAAGAGCAAGAGAGGTTCAAGATGGAGGACGTCAGTCAGGACGGGATCGACGTCGACGATCAGGGAGCCAGCGCAGCGGATCTCACGTTCAAGTCTGGCAGCGTCGTCATCGCAGCAGACTTTCCTCCGCGTCACCATGTTCCGGTGGGTCCTCGTCGACTACTCGGCAATTCAACTTCCGGTGAGGTCTCCGACGACGAATCCAATCCAGCTCATGATCGGATGGAGGACCTCGGACTTCGTCGATGCGAGTCTGGTCACCATGAGAGTCCTGGACTGGATGACAATGAAGCTGGAGAGGTGAACGTGGAGGAGGAGGAGGAGGAAGAGGAGGAGGAGGGAGAGAATGCGAAGAGGAAGCAGCGAAGATACAGAACGACGTTCAGCAGCTTCCAGCTGGAGGAACTGGAAAGAGCTTTCCAGAGGACGCACTACCCGGATGTGTTTACACGGTAAGCAGCACCAGCTTCTGCTCATAATATTCTAATATACTGTTACCAATGTCACCAAGCACTATCACTACCATTATAACTGCATACCAGGAACACTTCCATTATACTTCTAGTACTACTCTGCTACTACTATACTGCTGGTGCAACTATTATTGCTATTACTATGCTACTGCTGCTGCTACTTCTACCGCTTATCATCATTACTGCGACAACTACTACAACTACTGCAATTACAATAACTGCTACTGCTGCTGCTGCTACTGCTACTACTGCTACTACTGCTGCTACTGCTGCTGCTGCTACTGCTACTGCTACTGCTGCTACTGCTACTGCTACTGCTACTGCTACTGCTACTGCTACTGCTACTGCTGCTGCTGCTGCTGCTACTGCTACTGCTACTACTACTACTACTACTACTACTACTACTACTACTACTACTACTACTACTACTACTACTACTACTACTACCACTACTACTACTACCACTACTACGATTACTACTGCCTCAACCCATACCATTACTACCACCATAATATTGCATTCACTTTGGCAGGTTCACGAAGACGCCATGCATACAAAGCCTTCATTTATGCAGACATATGCACGCATACAGACATAAAGACACCCATACACGTAGACATACATGTATACATACATGCACACATACGTAATTATATTCATGCATATATAATTACATGCATACATAAAAAAATTCGTGGATTCTGTGATAGATCGACCTCAGCTAAAATAATGCTCCACAACTCACTTCTGCTTCTACTCGACTTTTATTAGATCCCTGGTCATAATACGGTTAACAGCTAACTCGTCTTCAACACCTCCAGCCGCAAGGTGACGCCACGGTAGTTAGCTTTTCTCCATCCTTATCGCATGGTGTCGCTAGAGGCGACTGGTAATTCCTGGACGACCCGCGGCCCAACGTACACAGACTCAGATTATCCAAATTGAATTAGAAACCATTTTGGGGTCAGCATGTGGATAATCCGGTTATATGGGAGAAGCTTTAAACGAATTTACTTGACACGGTCATTCGCGGTCAGTTGTTAAGTCCGGCTGGAGAAGATGGACAGGTGGACAGATGACCAGTGGTCAACTTCACGGACATCCTTTGTTCCGACATTTCGTTCTTTTCTTCATTTGCTCCATTTTTAGTTCTTTCTCTTCTTTCGCAAGTTTTAGTGTTTCTCTTTTTGTTAGATTGTCATTTCCCGTTTGTTTACGTATATCTGTCCTTTAAGTCCGTTCTTCTGTCTGTCTGTCTGTCTGTTCATCTGTCTGTCTGTCTGTCTGTCAGTGTCTATATCTTTCTGTCTGTCTGTATGACTGTTTATATGTATGTATGTTTGTCTGCCTGTTCATCTGTACGTCTTTCTCTCTTTGGGTCCCAGTACGTCTGTTTGTATACCTGTCGTTGCCTGCCTGTTTCTATATCTGAATGTCTGTCTTTGTACTGTTTGTGTGTCTGTCTGTGTGTCTGTCTGTCTATGTGTCTGTCCATGTGTCTGTCTATGTGTCTGTCTGTCTATGTGTCTGTCTGTCTATGTGTCTGTCTGTCTGTGTGTCTGTGTGTGTGTGTGTGTCTGTGTGTGTGTCTGTCCGTGTGTCTGCCTGTATGTCTGTCTGTGTATCTGTCTGTTTGTCTGTCTGTGTGTCTGTCTGTCTGTCTGTCTGTCTGTCTCGACCATACAAACCTTAGCTGAGATTGCAACGCTGTCATAACACGGTACATTATGTCAAATTGCAGAGAGGAATTGGCCATTCGCATACATCTGACTGAATCCAGAGTACAGGTATAACAACAACAATATCGTCATCCTCATCATCATCATCGTCATCGAGTCATCGTCGTCGTCATCATCAGCGTCATCGTCATCGTCGTCGTCGTCGTCGTCATCGTCATCGTCGTCGTCGTCGTCGTCGTCATCATCATCATCATCATCATCATCATCATCATCATCATAGCCTAGCTATACAGTCGAATAAGCTGCAACCAACTCTAAAATATCTAAGTTCGAGCTACAACAACAGAAAAAATAATTTAAAAAACACGAATATGATATGAAGTTGCCTTTCACACTGCACTACATAATTTACGATTCACATTACACCAGAATTTGCTCGATCAACGTCTGGCTTAGCAAACTAATTGCATTGTTGGCCATCTGCAATGAACAGCGGGGCACCAGCGCATAACGTCTGCGCGCTACAGCTAACTGCCTGATTTTCTCCAATTACCGTCCACTTTGTCACTTTGTATTGGTCAATCTAGCACTTGCAGGACTCAGACTACAGTCTATTGAAAGCAGACAATCATGGATTAATATTTGGCCACTGATAGCCCTAATATAACAAAAATTTCGGTGCTCAAAGATGCAGCATATATATATATATATATATATATATATATATATATACATACATATACATGTACAGATACATATACATATATGTATGCATATACATATACATGTACATATACATATAAATATACATACACATATATATATACATAAATACATATGCATACATATACATGTATATATATATTGAGACTGGACGCTAAATCTAATTCGCCCGGATGTGACGCAGCTTGTGACGTCCAATCGTCTGTCTAATTGCCTCGTTCTGAATATTTCATCTCGATACGTCATCCATCAAAAATGGCGGCCACATCATTCATCACAAGACGTCGCCTTCGATACTTAACCGCAGCGCACACCAACCATTAATGTTGAATTCGCCGGTCGACAGAAGTGTCTGATAGCACTGGTCAAGATAGAAATCGTTACTGACTGGAAAAGGCCCTAATGTGTAGCAACTTGGTGTGCTGAACACGAATATAACCATAAAAAGTTTTTATTGGCTCTCTTTTTGAAAATATTTCATATAGTTCATTTCTTATGTTTCACCATGTAAATTTATGCAGTAGAAATGCGACAAAATCCTAAATAAGTCTAGAATGATGTAATATTCCACCTCATTGCATAATCCCATCATGGACACATCATGCTCAGTTGATTTTTTTTATTACATCATTTTCTGATGCAATGTAAAAGTACAGCCAGTCGGCATTGAGACCAGTTCCACATGGTGATGGACTTCCTATTCCAGAACCTCCAGCAGAATATATTTTCGTTGATTCATCTGATGAAGACAAGGGTGAGCCGACATGTTCTTCTCCTGGTCCGTCAGCGTGCAGTGATCCCGATTTTCACTGTGGTGCATCATCAACCCCACACAGAATAACACAGGAAGAACTAAATGACCTTGTTCGTGATTTAGACTTATCCAAAAACAAGGCAGAGTTGCTAGGATCAAGACTCCAACAATGGAAACTTCTAGAAGAAGATGTCACAATCACTTCATATAGAAAGCGCCATCAGCAGTTGGAACCTTTCTTCATGAAGGAAGGTAATCTGGTATTCTGTTCCAATATTGACGACCTCGTGAATGCCTTACAGATCACTCATGACCCACAAGAATGGAGACTCTTTGTGGACTCTTCGACACTGAGTCTTAAGGCTGTGCTTTTGCACAATGGAAACCGTCTTCCATCTATTCCATCAACGCATGCTGTCCACATGAAAGAGACATACGATAACCTAAAACAGCTACTGCATTACATTGACTATGACAGGTACAAATGGCACCAGTGCGGTGATTTGAAGGTAGTTGCCATTTTAATGCGACTGCAGCAAGGATATACAAAATAGATGTGTTTCTTCAGGGCTGTTTTTAAGGAATTTTTAGAACTGCACAAACCCTTCTTTCCTTGTCTATCCTCCATGGTAAATTACTCCCAATCGGAAAAAAATGGCCGTTTTCAACTAGTTTTAACTGCACAGAAGTGCTTCTACAACTGCGCAAATCCATTTAGAACTGCACATTTTGTGTACAGCTTCATACTAAAAAATCCCTGTGTTTCTTGTGTGAGTGGGATAGTCGGGCAAGAGAGTTGCACTACGTGCGGAAGGAATGGACTCCCAGACAAAACATGGCAGTTGGACAGAAGAATATCCAGCACCCAGCTCTGGTCGAGGCTCACAAAATCCTACTACCACCACTTCACATCAAACTAGGTTTGGTGAAGAACTTCGTGAAAGCCATGGACCGCACTTCGCCAGCTTTCCGATACCTGCATGAAAAATTCCCTCGACTCAGCGAAGCAAAGATTAAAGAGGGAGTTTTCGTGGGTCCTCAGATTAGAGAACTTTTCAAAGATGATCGCTTCAACAACTTGCTGGAGGGTGATGCGAAACAAGCATGGTATGCTTTTCGTCTAGTGTCTACAGACTTTCTGGGGAATGTTAGGGCAGAAAACTACAAGGAACTAGTAGAAGACATGCTCAAGCAGTACCAGAAATTTCGCTGCAATATGTCGCTGAAGATGCATTTCCTTCACTCCCATCTGGATTTCTTCCCTGACAACTGTGGTATGGTTAGTGACGAACATGGCGAACTCTGTCATCAAGATATCGCAACAATGGAGCAAAGGTACCAGGGAAAATGGTCTACTACAATGTTGGCTGACTACTGCTGGACACTCCGCAGAGATGCTCCCGAACAGCTGTACAAGAGACAGGCCAAAAAATCTAAGAACTAGTCTATGACCTGGTTTTTACAAATATTAACCGTAAGTGTATCACTATTGGAATGCATTGTGCGATATAAAATTACTTCATTTGAGATTTAAAAAAAACTAGAGCCAATTAAACAATTTCACTGTCATATTCGTGTTCAGCACATAAAAATTGATAAGAACTGACTAATTTCATTTCAGTAACATGACTTTTGTAAAAATTTGTTGTCCAGTGTAGTGGACGTGCTGATTGGGGGTCACATTAAGTGTAACATTCTATTTAAGAACCCCTCCCCACTACACACACTTGCCCCTCTCTCTCGACGAACAAATCGACTGAGCAACGTGAAGCGGAAGTTAGATGTATTCATACGCTGTGATTAGGCCAATGGGATGGGAGAGTGAGGACAGACGGAGGGAACGAGACTGATAGAGGGTAAAGGGAGAGGCAGGAAAGAGCGTGTTGGGGGAAGAGAGACGGTTATGAGTAGGAGCAAACAGAGACAATGGAAGGCAGTGACGTTGACAGACAGACAGACAGACAGACAGACAGACAGACAGACAGACAGACAGACAGACAGACAGACAGACAGACAGGCAGACAGGCAGACAGACAGACAGACAGACAGACATGTAGACAGACAGACAGACAGACACACAGACAGACGATGTACAGTTGTACACCAGGACAGACGGAAAGACGGACAGACACAAATTAAGAAATTAAGATAGACATATAGAGATACCCCGAGAGGTATATATTATGAGAGAGCGACACGAATTTGATTGTGTATACAACTATGTATGTGTTTATATATATTTAGGCCTAAAATGTGCAGATAATTATATATATATATATATATATATATATATGTATATATAATTTATATACGTAAGGAAGGCCTAAGATTCGCCGACACAAAAGCAGACTGAACAAAACATATTGAACGATACGGTCACAGACAGTGAAGCTGACGCAGCGGTACTATTGAACAGCTATTTTGTCCTTCATCAAAGCGGCTTACTTAGCGCTAAGTGGTCCTCATATCTAAGCGGATGACGACAGCCGCTCGACTCCGTGACAAAAGACTTCGACTATTAAAGCTTTGTGTGAGTGAATGACTCGTGTCTTGGTTTAAAAGTCAATTGAAGGCAAAAAACTTATCCATATATCCGATTACAGTCAAACAGAAAATGTGACCGAGAATGACAGTAGTTGGGAACTTGGGATGATAAGAGTAAAAGAAGAGTAGCTCCTCCGATAGCCAAGATGATTGCAAGTCATTCATTCGTAAATTCATTCATCAATTCAATGATTCATTAAGTCACTAATTCGTTAATTCAATTACTAATCCATGAATTAGTTGGTTAGTTAGTTAGTCAATTAGTTAGTTAGTTAGTTAGTTCATTAATTCGTTAATTTATCACTTCATTAAAAGTAGTAAATTGATTCATTATTTCAATAATTCGTTGATTTGTTAAATCGATAATTAATTAATTCATTCATTTATTTACTCATTTATCAATTCATTCTTTCGCGCATTCAATCATCAGATTTTATTTATTCATTCATTCATTCATTCATTCATTCATTCATTCATTCATCCATCCATTCATCCATTCATTCATTCATCCATCCATTAATTAATTAATTCATTCATTAATTCATTCAATCATTCATTCATTCGTTTATTCCTAAATTTAATCCATTATTACTCACTTCGATCTTCTTACTCATTCCTTCCTTACTTCATTCCTCTGAAACTCTGATAGAAACCAAGAAATAAAGACTAGCATTTACTATTTTCTGCGACGCCTATCTTTATATAGCATTTCATGACACCGTTTTAAGGGTGCCTAAATTAGGCGTTTCAGACGAGGAGGTCTGAGCGGTCTTACTCGTATCGGTTACCGGCTGCATTCCGTCCCTCTCTCATTGTTGTCTGCCATCCACTTACCTTTCCTGTTGTCTTCATTCCTTCCTTCATCGTCTTTCCTTCTTCCTTCCATCCATCCTCCATCCTCGTTTTCATTCCAACCTCCAGTCTTTAATTCCTTCCATAACACGTGTACATATCATTTTCCTTCTTAGGTCTGGTTTCAAAACCGTCGAGCAAAGTGGCGCAAGAAGGAGGCACTGGACCCGATCGGCCACCACCATCACCACCACCACCACAGCATCGGTCCGTCAATGGTCAAGGGTCCACTCTACGGTCCGGCGATGACCGCCGCAGCAGCAGCAGCAGCAGCGGCCGCAGCCGGGCTCCACGCCTTCGGTCTGAGGATGCCACCATCACCGCTGACGGCGGGCGGCGCCGCACTCACACACTCGCACATCTACACGAACCTCGGCCTACTCATCAACTACGACAAACTGATGGCTCAGTTCGGGGCCATTCCCCAGATGGCGCCAGGGTATCATCCGACGGCGTTGTGCGGCGGCAAGTCTGGCGTCATCGACGGCTACCCTCCTCTGATCGATACTCACGGGCCACATCACCAGCTCGTCCATCCGCCCGGAACCTTCCAGCGTCTCCTGGCCATGATCTCCTCGAACGCGGCGAAGAAGTCCGAAATGGAGAGACTGGCGAGTCTTGGGAGGTCGCCCCCGATCGAACAGGGAGGACCCGCCTCGTGCTCGCCCTCTCCCCCGCTGGACCGGTGCGCCGCGCAGCAGCAGGGCCTGGGAGCCAAGTCCTTCGAGGTGTATGCCAACGGCTGTGCGGGGGGACCGGGTGCGGGTGGTCAGGACGCAGAGGGTTGCTTAGGGCTCTCCACCGACCAGCATCGGTCGAGTAGCATAGCGTCCCTGCGCATGAGGGCCCAGCAGTACGAACTGAACCTCCAGCTGGCTAAGACGATGCAGGAGTTCATCCGGTGAGAAAACGGTCGTCATTCATCCCCTTCCCTACGAACCCGGTAGCCGATACGAGTAAGACTGCTCAGGCCTCCTCATCTGAAACGCCTAATTTAGACACCTTTAAAACGGTGTCGTAAAATGCTATATAAGGATAGGCGTCGCGAAAAGAATCAATTTTAGTCTTTATATAAATGAGTCTTTTCAGAGTTTCAGCCACCGGGCATTATTATTAAGAGATAAGAAATCAGTTTTTGTAGCTGTGAAAACAGTTTGTTCAGCGATCAGACATTTTTTATGATTCGAAACCAGTTTGTACACATTCTGTAAAGCCAGTTTGTATAGATATCAGACATTATCTTAAAAGATATGAAACCAGTTTGAGCAACCGTGAAACCAGTTTTACAGCTAATAGACATCATTTTTAAAGACAAAACAAGTCTGTACAGCTTTAAGAACAGTTTGCGCAGCTATCAGGTATTATTTTCAAAGATATGAAGCCAGTTTGTATACCTGCGAGACTGTGAAACGAGTGCGGCTATTAAAAAAAATAACAAACCGGTTGTGCAGATGTTGAACCAATTTGTACATCTCTAAGATAACATTTTAAAATATACAAAACCAGTTTGTACAACTATAAAACCAGCTGTGTATTGCTGCGAAATCAGTTTGTACAGCTGTGCTATCAGACATTATTTTAAAATATACAAAACCTTTTTGTATAGTTGTTAAACCGGTTTGCACAGCTATCTGATATATTTTAAAAGATAAGAAATCAGTTTGCACAGATGCGAAACCACTTTGAACAACTGTGAAGCCAGTTTATGTATCTATCAGATATTATTTCGATCGACATGAAACCAGTTTGTGCAATTGTGAAACCAGTCTATACAATACTCAGATAACATTTTAAGAGATACAAAACAAGTAAAACCAGTGTGTACAGCTATCAGGCATTATTATTTCGAACAGATGATTTGAACTGCACAGATGTCACTTATACACAACTCTTTTACGTGTAGCAGTCCCATATAAATCTAAGAATAGACAAAAGCAACGACGCAATAATTGCAGATACTTGGTTCGTGCTTAGTATGCCATGCGGTTGCTGCAGATACGTGGTTTTCACACACGCTGGTTCCCTGTGATTATTATTATATTCGTTTAGTGGCAACAAAAACTGATAGACACACCGCTATCAGGTACAAAGGCAGTTGATCAAATACAATATAATAACCTATAGAATGTCTTTAGCCTTGTCTGTTGTATTTGTCTTAGGATGAGAGCACAAAATGACAGAAATTACATAAAAAATGTTTCTTTGCTTATATAATATATAGGCTACTATAACGGAATCAAGATAGGAGTTTCTCATGTTTTTCCAAGGTTTAGGACCATTAATAGATGCAGAAACTGCATCTAACTCAAAACGGTCAATTTTCCAGTTACGTGGTTCTTGCTTTACAGACTTGAACCTCCTTTCATGAGACGGTCATTTAGACACCTCTACAACGGTGTTAATCGATGTTACAATAAAAATGGGCGCCGCTTATTATTAGATCGTAAATTTGCAAACAATTTTGAATCTGTCGTGCTTCTTGGATTTGGTGTTTCTAAAAAAACACAACCGATTGAACCGAACACTATTATACAATTGGTGAGAATGCTTAGCCATTGTATAAGGTCAGAGGGGGCTTGGGGTTTCAACCCTCAGTCTTTCTTAGAGCTCCATAGAAAAGACCGTCTTTCACAACGGTTTTTCACAACCCGATTCCAAGTGGATAATGGTCCAACCCCCAGTTATTTTTTCACAATTCTTACACTGTATAGGTTTTCCTCTCCACTCCTGAAACAATTATTTAGACACTTCTACGACGGTGCATGTGAGCATAGTGATAATTACAAGGACGAGCGTCAACGGCCTCTGTTGTCATAAGCCCTCGTCAAATCTGGACCCATCCATCCATTAGACGATTATCAAGACATCATTCATAAAAATTATACGAATGTGCTGAATTGGTCATGTAAAAACAGTTGGACACTGTTTACAATTGGTGAGTAATGCCTAGCCTTGTATAGACTCTCCTCGCTTGCACTCCTGAGACGATTATTTAGACACTTCGACAGTCTACAACGGTGTTAAGCGATGTGATATAAGGGCGTGCATCACTAGACGATTATTACAACATCACCATGTAGCGAACGTGCTTATTTACTGTATGTAAAAACAGTTGGACAGTGTATACATACAATTGGTGAGAAAGCTAGGTATATACATTATCTTCCTTTCCGGAGACGGTTAATTTGGACACCTTTAAAACGGTGTCGACCGATCCAATAAAATAATAAATTCTACGAGACGCGTTTAATTCCTCCAACGGAAATGTCATTCATAGCTTTTCCACCTAGATCTAGGTTTTCTCGATCTTGTCTAAGTTACTAGGTTTTTTTGGTCATAATCTAGCTTTTTCCTCACGGCGATTTTCCTGACTTTTTAAACATAAAAATTGATTTTTTACGGTGAAAATGCACAAAAGACGTAAAAAGAAGAATTCTTTTGAATTTAGAAAAAAATTGTAAATTTTGGAGCGAAATACTAAAAATAAAGTCAGCAGAAATTTTATGGGGAAAGAAAAGAGAGCAAATTTTGATAATCGGATATGACTTTTAAAAGATCGTCAGAATTTCAAGCCGGAAAATATAAAAATCTATGTATTTTCAGAGAATTGTCAATCTAGACTTTTCTAGCCTTTTTTTCGCCCAGATCTGATTTTTTTTCAAAATTAAGAGTGGAATCCCTGTTTATCAACTCTCCTTTGGAAAGTGTTCATTGGCTGTATGTAAAAACTGTCGAGCTCTGTACATTATAAAGATTAGTGAGAGTGCTCGCTTTATAACCCAGAGACTATCACAGATTCGAGGCCACTCCCGAGAAATGGTTGATTTAGACGCCTTTATATCGGTGTAAGCCGATGCTATATAAGGATAGGATACGACAGCTGATTAATAGCATTGTTCCCAGGGATGCCACTCATAGCTTTTTCCACCTAGACCTTTTTCGGCCTTGTCTAGGTTTCTAGGTTTTTTGTCAGGATCTAGCCTTTTTTCTCACGGCGGTTTTTTCAACTTCTTACATACAAAATTATTATTTTTAAGTGAAAATGCACAAAACACGTGAAAAAAATCGAAAATTTTGTGAATTTGGACCAAACATTGGAAATTTTGGAGCGAAAGACTAAAAAAGTAGGTCATCAGGAATTTTTCGGGAAGAAAAAGAGCAACTTTTAGTCATCGGACGACTAAAAAAAGGTCGTCAGAAATTTCAAGCCGGAAGATTGGAAAAAATCCATGTATTTTATCAAAAAATCGTCAATCTAGCCTTTTCTAGCCTTTTTTCGACCAGATCTGACCTTTTTTCAAAATCCAGAGTGGCATCCCTGATTGTTCCACATCGTTTTAATGTGCTGGATGGGTGTTAGCAAAAACTGCGTATCATTGTATGCGAAAAAACTCGACCCTCGTGTGGCTAAACGGTTGTTAGACATCCTTTAAACTCTGTCAGTCAACAGCTGTATTATGCCAAACAAATTTTTTTCGAGGGAAGTGGCCTCTGTTGTCAAAAAGCCCTCGTCAAATCTGGATCCATCCATCTGCCAGACAATGCTATAATAGACGGGACAGTCTATAGGCGATTAATTAATAAATATGTCGCCTTATTTAATAGGAGTTAAATCGATGCAGATCTGTGTAGAATCCGAGACACAAGAACAAAATGCAGAATGAAAGTGCAGTGATTCATCACGGCTCGTACTCTGCCAGTCCCAAGCCTGGATAAGGAAGGAGGGCGACACTAATGGAATATGAAGATTTGTTATCACATATACATCGCAGATAAACCGCATGGGACTACTGACATATATACTACAAAGTCTGCTCTCGGTCCCTTTTGCTCGAGCTTCCACTATGCAGAACCGTGCTTTCTCTGTGGTAGGATCCTCAATATGTAATGGTGTTCCTCTGACCCTCCGCTCTCTTGGTAAAAATCCTTCTCAGGCTTTCTTCTTTCATCTTAAGAAGTTTTATTTGGCCGCGCTGAGGTTGGGAGCGCCTCTGAGTAGCCCCCTTGAAGAGGCGCTATATAAATGCATCTAATGAATGAATGAATGAATGAATGAACGAACGAACGAACGAACGAACGAATGAATGAATGAATGAATGAATGAACGAACGAACGAATGAATGAATGAACGAACGAATGAACGAACGAATGAATGAACGAACGAATGAACGAATGAATGAATGAATGAACGAACGAACGAACGAATGAATGAATGAATGAACGAACGAATGAACGAACGAATGAATGAATATACTAATGCATAGACAAGAGAGAAAAGATTAGCCTGCTGGCATTGGCTTTAGCCTCGTTCCCTCGGAAGCAGCTTGTCATGAATGAACCTTCAGACTATGTGCAAGTCCTTCATTGACGCTTGCCCTGAGTCATCTAGTATCACTGGCGCTAGACAAATACGCATTGATGCTGTTTTCAATTATGGCCGCCCATCGAAGATTTTGTGGGTCGGGTCTTATAACATGGCATGGTCCGCTCACGGCAATCTAAAGGCAGCCGAGCACGTTGAAGAGCTTTGTGTTTTGAGTGGCGGACATTGATTCCGGTAGGGGCAGGATGGGGTCCGCCCAAATCAGTGATATTTCAGTTCTAAAAATAATTCTCAATTTTAGTTCTAATTCAGTTCTAAGACTCTAATTTCAGTTCTAATTCTATTCCTATTCTGAAAATAATTCCTATTTCAGTTCTAATTCAAGTTCTTAAATAATTTCAGTTCTAATTCAAGTTCTTAAATAATTTCAGTTCTAATTCAAGTTCTTAAATAATTTCAGTTCTAATTCAGGTTCTTAAATAATTTCAGTTCTAATTCAAGTTCTGAAATAATTGCAGATCTAATTTAAGTTAATAAATAATATCATTTTCTATGGGCCTTAAAAACTTCTAAAATAATGACAGTTCTGGAATAGATAGACAAACTTCAACGGCTAAACACAACTTGCAATGCTGGAGAAGCATAGCCTCAAATGGTGCGTTGTATATATAGGAGACAGTCAAAATTAATAAGGTCTGATAAAATCCTTATTTCGAACCTTACCTTCATGGATATAGAGCAGAAATAATCGAAGTCATAGAGACCGTGAATTCCGTGATCTTTGGCACTTGGCTTGCATGCCGTGAATTTCGACAAATGACACAAATTGCCGAGATTTGGGTCAAATTTTTAAAAATTTGCGTCAGTTTAAGCGACGAGGACCAGGCGCTGTTGCCGTAGAGACTGCAGAAACCATATATACACCTATCTGCCGAAGCACCGAACGCTGACTGACACTTAGCGTGATGCTACACTGCGACTATGCACGCTGCCTTGTTGTCTGTTATTAACAGGGCTTAAAGTGTGGCAGGACGGACATGGACGGCGTCCAGGCACTTATTTTCAAATCGCTATGCCGTTCTGTCACTTATTTGGCCAGCACACATGAAAAGGTGATGGACGTCCAGGCATTTCTTTTTTTACAATTTAAGCACAGGTTATTAATAATTATGATCATTAATAATTATGATTACATTGATTGAATCATAGTCAATGCAAACACGATTGGAAGCATGCAGGACGTCTTAGTATGCTAATTCTTTGGTCTGATACTGTGACCAAAATAGTTCATCCAGACGTGATAATACTATGTGTGGTATGTTATGGCAGAATTCTAAATTCTTGGGAATATAAAACTTTAGCCTAATTAGTGACCTACACTGCAAATCTACAGCTGATTATGCTGATATAATATTCGCTGTTTGCTATTCGCGCATCGCTGGATCTATACTGTCAGTTAGTTAGTCAAGAAACTCCGCCACTGGTTGCACTCTGCCGATGCCAGTCCCAAGCCTGGATAAAGGAGGAGGGCGTCGCTAATGGTCTTTGTTACCACACAGTGACGTTAAACTGCAAATACCTGCTCGCACACAAAATAGTTGAATGAATAATCGCCAGATGGCCAGATATCGTACTAAGGAACAAATAGTGAAAGCCGCTGCTTCAGTAGATCTACTCGGTAGGTGGCGAGATCAGATCTAATAATCAGTTACTAATGCATGCATAGGCATGAGTGTGTGTGTTTGTGTGTGTGTGTGTGTGTGTGTGTGTGTGTGTGTGTGTGTGTGTGTGTGTGTGTTTGTGTGTGTGTGTGTGTGTGCGTGTGCGCGCCCGCTTAAGTATCACATTTTCATATTATAATTTTCAGATCATAGTGGCGCCCACGGCCTCTCGACTGACTACTATGAATTAGAAACGTCTAGTTGATTTTAGTGTACATTGAAGTAAGATAGTCTGTGTATAGCAACTGTTGGAAAACTGTAGTTTCTCTGTGAATGACTTTTCAGAAGTACTAAAAGTCATAGTTCCAGGTTCCAAGCACCATCTCCATCTCCAGGTTTGAAACTCGTCTCCAGCTTGTTTGCTGTTCAAGGTCGTGTGCTTTAGGATTCGCCTGCATCTTTTTGTAGGGGAGACCGGGGCTAAAGGTAACAGGGGCAGGTTGTAACTTAGTAAAAATAAGGAAAACTGAAATTCAGGGAACCAGCGTATGCACGTCAGAGCATGCGGCATATCGTTCCCGTTTTATGTTCCTTTCGACTTTGCTTGCATTACACCATAACAGAGTCGTTTTTCCAAAAGTGTGATTTTTGCTACTAAAAGTAACTTTTGAATTCGTATTGTTTTTCTCATTGCTTTCGTCTGGCGCACGATATTCTTACCTACTGTTGGTCAACGTGAAGCTTGTTTATGCTAGATTACATGACAGGATGAAACATTTCGTCAACCAACATGGAGTTTGAAAATTTTATGTAATCATCTTAGACGTGTGTCGATTAGCACGCACTGAGAGCGTTTCTGAAAGACTTTGGCCAAGAGAAGTGCTTTATAATGGTCAGGTAAAATACAATACATTAAAAGTTTGTTGATAGTCAGCCTCGCGCTGTTGATAACTTTAGTTTGGTCAGTTCAGTCGCGAGCTTAGCTGAGCGACTGGCATGCTTATAATAATCGGAATGCTCTGTTAAGCAAAAGATTTCTTTTACAATAAATTGCTTTCAGTCAAGTCACTGAATTGTTGGATTAGGCTGCATGAAAACGATATCTTGGAATGAATTAACGGTTAGATTCGATATACTATCCAACGTGGATAGTATATCGAATATTTGTAAATAGATTAATAGATAATATATCGAATATTTGTAAATAGATTAATAGATAATATATCGAATATTTGTAAATAGATTAATAGATAATATATCGAATATTTGTAAATAGATTAATAGATAATATATCGAATATTTGTAAATAGATTATCGGAATACTAGTCAGGTGACAGTGAACATCCTTATTCGAACTTAGAAATCCTTTACAGTAATTTATTGTCTACTAGCTGTACCCGGCCACGCGTTGCTGTGGCTGAAAAGACTGTCCAACCCTCCCTTCCTATGTCCCCTCCCCTTTCTCCTTCCCCTTCCCCTCCCTTTCCCATCCTCTTCCTCCCCTCGCCTTCCTCTCCTGTAGCCACTGTAGAAAGACGCGCGGAAAACGGCCGCAAATTGAGGATTTTGCAAAAACCGACAGTTACATATAAATTTGCGCTATAGCAGACCGTCGGCTACACGTTTTGAAACGCGCCCGAAGAATGTGTTTGAAACGCGCCCGAAGAATGCGTGAAAGTTCAAACTCGAAATGACTGGACTCCATCGACGTCTATCGAATGGGATTAAGAGTTGTGTTTTTTGGTCGTAAAGATTGCGCTTTTTCCCAAAAGGCGTTATACAAACCCGCCTATGTTCGAATGGAACGTTTTGCGAAAATTTTCAAAACCATCGGTCAGGAACTTTCCGAGATCCTTCATGTCGAACTGTAACGTTTTACATTTTTATTTATATAGGCCTAGATATAGGGAGGTTATCAGCGGAATACGTAATTAGTTATTAATTAGTACCGTAATTAATTATTATTTCGTAAAGCAATTCACAGACGATATCAACACATTTATTGGTTGAATCTCCAGAAATCTCTCACGTTTCTAATAAATACCGACGACTTCCACGCTTTTTAATTCTCTCTTCAATCGTCACACAGAACTGGCACTGTTCCAAAGTCCTCAATGACAACGAGACTAATTTACAATAAACATCTAAATTACGACAAGTTACTGTAAAAATGAAGTTTACACTGAGCACCTAATTAATTTACTATTTACCCAATAAATTAGAAAATATTTACATATATGCATAACGTCGACAATATAATAATTTTAATTTATATCAGTTTAGAAAGATCACCGATTCTTCTCACACTGCAGAATGTGACCTTCGTGTAGAAATAGACACTGCGACTAGACACTGCTGATGTATTGTCACCGGACAGAGCTGCTAAGTGTCTGACTACAAACTGTACAGTTGGAGATCTTTGATGCAGACAGATGCTATCTGTGTTTTTTGTCTACCCATCATGCACTGCGGTGTCTGGCGTGTTTCTATATCGCTACTTTTCCGAGTGTTCGTCGTAACAAACAGATACATTCATCCATTTTCGTTGCGAATTTGAGTGTTGTTGAGGGAGTAGATACAAATAGATTACTATCCATTTCCTAAACAGATTCTGTGGAGAGCCAGGGATGAAGGAAGCACAGAAGCCTTGGGTTAAATTGGAAAGAAAAGGGAACGTTTTTTAGGTGATTAAATTTTGAATCCGGACGGAGTGACCATGGTTAGGGTTACAAGAAGAATACTAGGGGTGGCCTAAGCTGAGGTCTTGTGATAATAGGACAAGAGGGCTTGTCTCTTTGCTACGCGTATGTTTTCACAGCTAGTTTACATTCGCAGGTATTCGTATACAATGAGCGCTCGGACGGGAGATAACGGTTAACAAGGAGCACAAAGAGTGAATGAAGGAAGAAAGAAAACAAGGAAACAAAGGCGGAATGGCGGGAGGAAGATTGATTGATGGAAGGAAGGAAAGAAGGAAAGAACGTATGGATGAATGGAACCACCAAAGAGGAAAGAATAAAGGATTTCTGACGAAAGAGATTGGGAAAGAAAGGAAATTTAATAAGGAAGGAGGGAAGGAATCAAAGTTTCCTAGATTGGACTAAAGAGGGAAGAACGGTTTTAAATAAGGAAGAAAGGATTTGTATTCCATTCCATCTGTCCACGTTTAAAATTTAAAAATTGCATGAGGGAAGAAGGAAAACTATTACGGATGGCCAAGAGTTGGAATGATTGGATAACGGGTTGATTTATTCAGATGGAAAGAGGGAGTGAAGGAAACAAGGCAGACAGACACACAGGCAGACAGACAGACAGACAGAGAGGCATACAGACAGACAGATACACAGACAGGCAGACAGGCAAACAGACAGACAGGCAGGCAGGTAAGAAGTGGCAGGTATATTTACAAAAAGGTAGGTATGCAGCAGGAGTGAGTCATTTGACGTGTCTTCTCTCAGCTCCTCCTCAACCCGTCTTTCGAGCCCGCGATGAGGAGCTGCTCCTTGTGCTCACGATGAGCACCGGACTTCGCCTCGACTCTCCGGCGGCGGGCGACGTCTTCCGCTCCGTCGCGAAGGACGTTCCATCATCCACCAGCAACGACGATTGCTCCACCTGACCATTCCCACGACCCTCTCCACCACCTCTTCCACCTCTTCCAGCTCCAAGTCTTCCGGCGCGCATGCCCTTCCTTCCGGTCGTCTTCTTCCTCGTTCTTCGCGGCGTCATCACGACTTCCGTTTCGTCGTTGCACTCGAGACAGAGGACTCTCAGACGGAGGACCTTGTCGGCAGAGTCGAGGACTCTTTGGACGATCGTCGTCGGCAGGAGGACCTTGTGCCAGTTCGTCTTGCGTACGAGCACCGTCAACTGAGCAATGGGTAGGTACGGGTCGGCCCCCGCCCCAGCCCCCAGCTTCTGCCGACCAGCATCGTCCCCGGTGGCTGCGTCGTCCAGGAGGTAAGCTACGATGGTGATGCGACGGCGCCGGCGGCGGCGGGACTGCTTCTGCTGGGGCCCCGTCGTCCCCGGGGTCTGGCCGTGGAGGTTGAGGCGGACTAGGACCTTCATCGTGGCGTTGATGACCCTCTCTGATCCGTTGTAGCCGGGCGTCTGCTTGGGGTGAAGGACGAATTGGACGGCGCCGTCAACGCCGATCAGGTTGGGTACTGAAGAAGAAGAAGAAACAGAGACATCAGTCGGTTAAAGAATGGGAAGAGTAATTGGAATAGGCAGCAAAATATGTTGAATAGGCAGCAAAATATGTTGAATAGGCAGCAAAATATGTTGAATAGGCAGCAAAATATGTTGAATAGGCAGCAAAATATGTTGAATAGGCAACAAAATATGTTGAATAGGCAGCAAAATATGTTGAATAGGCAGCAAAATATGTTGAATAGACGGAATAGGAAGAATGAATGGAATAGGTAGGATAAGATGAATAGGTAGAATATGTAGAATAGAAAAAAACGAGTAGAATAGGTAGGATAAGCTGAAAATGTAGAATAGGCAGAATAGGCAGAAGAATAGGTAGAATAGGTAGAATAGGCAGGATAAGCTGAATAAGTATAATAGGTAGATTAGGTATAATAGGCAGAAGAAAAGGTTGAATAGGCGGGACAAGTGAATATGTAGAATAGGTAGGATAAGTTGAATAGGTAGAGTAGGTGTAATTAGTAGAATCGATAGAAGAGGCAGAATATACATGGAATAGGCAGAATAGTTTGATTAGATTGAATAGGTATGGCAGAATAGATTGAACAGGCTGAATATTTTGAAAGGTGGCATAGTTGAATTAATAGAATAAGTGAATATGTTGAATAGGTGAATAGATGGAATAGGCGTACAGGTACAACAGGTTGAATAGGTATACGATTAGTTGAATAGGTAGAATTGATGAAGTATGTGGAATCTGCAGAATTGATATAGAATAGATAAAATATTTAGAATGGACAGAATAGGTAGGATATTTTGAATAGGTTGAATGCATATAATAGGCAGAGTGGGTGGAATTGGTAGAATTGACAGAAGTGATATTAGCGCATGTAGAATAGGCAGAAATGGCTGACAAAGCAGAATAGGTAGAATTGGTTGAATAGGTTGAATAGGTTGAATAGGTTGAATAGGCAGAATAGGTAGAATTACTTGAATAGGTTGAATAGGTTGAATAGGTTGAATAGGTAGCTCAGAATCAGTTGATAGGGTTGAATAGATACATAATAGGTAGAAATGCCAGCACATCCAGCCATCCACCAATACATCCATCCTTTCGTCCTTCGATCCACTTCCCCGCTCCATCCTTCCTCTACATTCGTCCCTCCATCCTTCATTCCATCCATCCATCCATCCATCCTCACAACTCCCCTCCATTCGCCGATGTTTATCTCGGACCCTGGCTGCTGCTCATCATGTTGATACCACTGATCTATCAACTAATGAAGATGGCGGTGACATCACGGTCGCATCACCAACGCAACCTTGTATCGCGCCGCCAGACAAAAGAGAGCGCCACTTCACAACCTCCGCAAGATGCTTCCGCACGTTGTTCGTCTACTAATAACCGCTTCCTCTTATGAGGTCATTGACGACCGATGACCTATCCCAGGGTACGCAGCTCTAACCCCAGCGATATCACCGCTGGGTGGCAAGAGTGTTGACAGCCGGTTACCTTGGTGATGACAATCAGTGGAGCGATGCATCATGGGGCAACAGGTGCTCGCTGTAGCTGAGGGTGATGCGTGAGGTCACGTGTGCCACGAGGCGGTCACGTGATGAGGATGGGTGGCGCAAGGAATTCTGGGTGCGTTCTCATCATTCAGCTTTTCATCTTCGGTGAGATTTGGTGGATTGAGCAACTGTCAACCGGACAATGCACTTTGTGGGCCAGGGTTTCTTTCTCTATCGTTTTCCTAGTATCAATGTTTCAGCGTTGAAAAATTTGATATTGTAGTGTAGGTATTAATCACATTTATTATTTTGATCGTCGTTATCGACTATAAATGCATGTCATATAAATTTTAAATTTGAGTGATCAATTTTAGAATTGCTTGGTTCCGAGTGTTAACCCTTTGCCTTCAGTATTGTGTCACCAGTGTTGTCACCCCTATGGGTCATGCATGGTCTCCTGTGCAGCTCATGTGATGAGTATCTGTCTGTCTGTTTGTTTATCTGTCTCTGTCTGTCTGTGCTTGTCTTCCTGTCCGACTGTCTCTGTTTGCCTTTCTGTCTGTCTCTCTATCGGTCAATCTGTCCGTCCGTCCGTCCGTCCGTCCGTCCGTCCGTCCGTCCGTCCGTCCGTCCGTCCGTCCGTCCGTCCGTCCGTCCGTCCGTCCGTCCGTCCGTCCGTCCGTCCGTCCGTCCGTCCGTCCGTCCGTCCGTCCGTCCATCCACATATATCCATCCATCCACTCTTCCATCCACCCTTCCATCCATCCATCCATTCACCGGTCCTCCGTTCTATCTCTCTTCGACCCGTGTCCATTTCTTTCTTCAACTTATTCTCACTTCGCTTCTCTGCCTTTTCTGATTCTTAGCCTTTTCTGATTCTTAGCCTTTTCTGATTTTAGCCTTTTTTGCTGTTCTATTACCGAGCCGCCATCATTATTTTCCCAATTTTCCCCTTTCCTCGTCGTTTTCTCGTTCTTCTTGTTGTTCCTGTCCTTATTCTTGTTCTTCCTCATGTTCTTGTTCTTGTTTTAGCTCTTGTTTTTCTTCCTCTTCTTCCTCCTCCTCCTCGTTCTATTCCTCTTCCTATTTGTCTTCATTCTCCTCCTCTTCTTTATCCTCTTCTTCTCGTTCTTCTTCTTCTTCTTCCTGTTTCTGTCCCTTTCACAACATCGTCGGATCTTTCCCAACGCGTCACGCTTCCCACGTGACCCATGCCACGGTCACGTGCTCGGCAGGAGGAGGTGGGGTGTCGGACTGAGCCCTGGCGAGCGTCAGCGGCCCGCACTCTTCGCCGTCAGGGTATTCGTCTTTGGTGATAAGTGGCTTCCCTGTCAGAGAGAATCCGCCGCGAACCGGTCTCAACAGGGCGACACCGAAAGTCATCCGTCGGAACTGGGACGCCCGAAATCCCGACGGGGCTCTCCGCGCTGTCGCGCGTCGTTTAGAGCTTCGTGAAATATTTTCCTGTTGATGCCGCTATCGATTTCTGCTCCGCGTTCGCTCGGAGTTGCTTCGGCGCGGCTCCTTGTACATTACGATGATGTTCCTTCGCGCGTCCTGTAGCCTTACTTGTGCTGCTTCTTCTGGTCTATTTTGATCAAGTATTTAGACACGACGCCCGAGAGGTTTCAACGGCGGGTTCTCCTCTCCTCTCTGAACATGGGCTCGAACCCTGGACCTGGGTTTCTTTTTGCTGTGATGGAGACGTGAACACAGAAACAGACACAGCAACAGACAGAGAGACACAGGGAGAGACAAAGAGAGACCTAGAGTGACAGAGACAGAGACAAAGAGAGAGAGAGTGAGAGAGAGAGATAGATAGATGGATGGATGGATGGATGGATGGATGGATGGATGGATGGATGGATGGATGGATGGATGGATGGATGGATGGATAGATAGATGGATGGATGGATGGATGGATGGATGGATGGATGGATGGATGGATGGATGGATGGATGGTTGGATGGATGGATAGATAGATAGAGACAGAGACAGAGAGAGGGGCAGAGACAGAGACAGACAGACAGACGGACATAAAGACAGACAGACAGATTGATTGGAGTGTAAGTAGTAAGCACTGCACGGTTCGAGTCACTCAATGACGATAACAAGAGTAGTGGCCCTAAGTATAAATCGTTCATGGTCATTGTTTGGTGCTTTGGTCATTAGAATCTGATTATAATTATTGTACAGATGGTGCTCAATACATTCGTGTTAAACGTGCGTCTCCTTTGACTTCTTTGCAGTTCGGTTCGGTGTAATAGCAATTTCACTAAATCTGCGCCTCTAACTTCCACCATTTCTCTGTCTGTCTGCACGCCTGTCCGGCTTCTTCTATCTATTTCTGTCACTCTCTGCCTCCCTCCATCTCTCTCTGTCACTCCATGTGCCTCTCTGTCTCTTAGTCTGTCTGTTCATCTGTCTGTCTGTCTGTCTGGCTTTTCGTCAGTCTGTCTGTCTCTCTCTGCCTGTGTTTTGCTCTCTCTTTCTGTCCATATCTCTCTAGTATTGTATATACATGTATGCAATGTCTGCCTGTCTATCTGTCTGTCTTGTGTGTCTGCCTGTCTGTCTCTCTGTCTCTCTGTCTGTCTGTCTGTCTCTCTCTCGCTCTATGTCTCTCTCTTGCTAACTGTCCTCCCTGATCGATTCAAACGAGAGCAAGATTCATCAGATACGAAAATTCGTTCGTTCTCAACCGCTGAGATTTGCTCGGTTTCTCCCGCGGGGGGCACAACCGTGCACACGAGCGTCATCCATCCAATCT
Organism: Lumbricus terrestris; assembly: GCA_949752735.1. Lineage (NCBI taxonomy): Eukaryota > Metazoa > Annelida > Clitellata > Crassiclitellata > Lumbricidae > Lumbricus > Lumbricus terrestris. The sequence goes on from OX457051.1 coordinate 33,046,436, forward strand.
AAGACACAAGATACGGTCGGAGGGTTACAGGGGTCGCCAGGCTTTTTTCCAGACATGAGCATCGATGGCATTGAACGCATCCAGGGATGGTAAACGCGTTGAACTGCGTGTAGTAGAAATTACTATGGATATAAGGTGCTTCAAACACAAATTACTTTGGACATTGTAATACGATCGCAAAATATGGGAAATCAATTTGGAACATCTGATTTGAGTGCAAGTTGCAAATTGCTAGTGAATTATTTTTTTATTCAATTGCTATTATAATCTTCGTCAACGACCACACGACTTCTCGCTGCCTGTGAAGGACGACCGCAATTTCACTTCACGTATTTTATACTGACGTAAGAAATCCTCTGATCTTTATATATCCAACTGAATGACCTTTACTAAAGAAGACATTTTCAATACTTTTTACTTTTTAATTTTTTTAATTTTTGTGTGTATTATTTTCTATATCTCTTTATGTGCCCGTGTGCGGTGTATTACTTGGTTTTGTCATCAAGCGAACATTATATATATTATATATATATAAATGGAAAATTACTTTGAATATTCAATTTAAGTGCAAATTATATATCATTTTGGAAATTGTATTCAGTTACAAATTGCAAATTACTTGGGAACTTTGACTTTGAGTGCAAATTACAAATTGCTTTGGAAAATGTCATTCCATTTCAAATTGTAAATTACTTGGGAAAATGTTATTCAATAACAAATTGTAAATAACTTGGGAAAATGTTATTCAAATCGAAACTGCAGATTACTTTGGAGAATTTAATTGGAGCTCAAATTAGAAAATTCGATTTTATTACAAATTACTCTATAACTCCATAACATTTTATTCAATTACAAATTAAAAATTGATTGGCAATGTCGATCGATTTCAGGCTACGTGGAACAATCAAAAATTCAATCATAAATTACAAATTACCAAGTTACAGCACCGTAACACACAAATTAAGAATCACAACTTGTGATTAAAATTATGGAATTTCAATTTGCACTTAATAAATTACTGGCCATCCCTGGTATCAGCAATGCTGGTTTCAGCAGCTCTTTAAAAAAGACCGAATTTGCAAACGCTGTGCTTTTAGGAAAGTAATCTATAATTAACTCATTGGGTTAAGCAAGAAGAGTGCTATTAGTCAACCCGAACTTTGAGGCGCCAAAAGTCTAGGCCATCGCCGAGAAAGTTGCAGAGACAAAATCATCCAAGTCTCAGAATCTCTAAGGGGGAGGGCAATGACATAAGCGCTAAATAAGCTTAACTATCCTACATGACCTATAAGTGTGCTCATGACACCATTTTTGCAGCATCGGTGTAATTCATTCGATTGAACTTATCAGAACCTTGTAACTGTGTTGCAGTCTTGTAGGAGAGTTGTAGGCATATATATATATATATATATATATATATGTATATATATATATTCGTAAACTCGAAATTTCTAAAGCGCCACTCGAAAGCCAAGCGCGGGGCACCAGCTTATTCACGAGCTTATTGAGCGGTATGACGTGATGAACGCCACGCACGGCTGCCAACAGTCAATTCGACTGTTTTATAGATACATAGGCCTAAGGTATATATATATATATACAAGGTATATATATGGTATATATATAAGAAGCAGATGCACACTCTGCGTGGGCGTTTATTCCCACGACCCCTTTGTCCGTGCCATTCGAGAATCATGGACAACTGCTGCTGCGACGCTTCACAACAGCGACGACCGTTTATCTTCGTATATTATATCGCGACCGAAGCCATAACACGCCGAGTTGAAAGAGAGGCGACACGCCATGGCGTCCCAACCTCCCGTAAACATATATATATATATATATATATATATATATATATCGTATATATATGTCGTATATATATCGTATATATATATCCCGTAAACATATCTATCTATATATATATCTATGTATATATATATATTTCGTATATATATATATCCCGTGAACTTATATATATATATATATATCGTATATATATATATCGACGCATAAAACGGGTGATAAAACTACAGAGATTATGCTGCGCTAGTTAAATTGTTGTTCGCGGGTCAGTAGCGCTCTGAGGAGACACGTGTGACACAAGCGGAAGCGCCGCTGCATCATGACCTGCCGACGTTCCCTATCGCTTGCACGTAAATTATCCGAGTCCTTCAATGAAACGCCCACGACTGCAGTGACTGTGGTGTAATCCTGTAAATGACTCCTCCATGCGTCGCTGCTGTCCACCTTCTTGTATAACTGTATATCTTCGTCCGTGCGATTCTCCGACAGCGCCCGCCCCTTCTCTTTCCTCTCCTCTTCCCATTTACATATACATACATATATATATTATATACATATATATATGTATATGTATATATGTATATATATTATATATGTATATATGTATATATGTATATATGTATATATGTATATATATATATATGTATGTACTATGTATGTACTATGTATATATGTATATATGTATATATGTATATATGTATATATGTACTCTTTCACTCCCTATAGTTTCATCCATCCCTATCTCAATGAATCTATCGACGCTCCTCCTCCGTGTCAACGCACTGCTCTGCAATAACCGGACGCTTCCCGCGCTTTCTTCTTCTTCTTCTTCTTCTTCTTCTTCTTCTTCTTCTTCTTCTTCTTCTTCCTCACGTCCCCTTTCTTTTCTCCCCCATTCCGTATCCACTACGCAATTCAGCTTCTCTTCCTCCTCCTTCTTGTTTTCCTCCTCCGCCTCCTCCTCTTTCTCCTCTTCTCTATAATACTTCTCCTCTTCCTCTTCTCCATCTTTGTCCTCCTCCTCCTCCTCCTCCTCCTCCTCCTCTTTCTCTTCCGCTTCCTCCTCCTCTTTCATCTCCTCCTCCTTTTACTCATCCTCCTCTTCCTCCTTCTTCTCGTTCTCCTCCTCTTCATCCTCCTTCTCCTCCTCCTCTTCCTCCTCCTCTTTCTCCTCCACCTCTTCCTCCTTCTTCTCGTTCTCCTCCTCCTTATCCTCTTTCATCTCCTCCTTGTTTACTCCTCCTCTTTCTCCCCTTCTCCTCCTTCTCCTCTGCTTCTCCTCCTCTTCATATTGCAGTTACTCTTCTTCCGTCGCCTTCTCCGTCAACTGCTCTTCATCGTCCTCTCCATCTTCTTCCTCCACCACTTCCTACTCCTCCTACTTCGCCTCCTACTCACTCCTCCCCCTCCCCTCCCAAGTCGCCAGCAGTTGTCTATTTTAGGAATGCTCCGATCCACCGTCGCTAATACGTCTTCCTTAAAGACGACGAATTCCGGACGGTCCATAAAAAACAAGCGACTTGTTTCTGCTCCAGTGACCTAAATGTCCCCTGATATATCCTCACATCACCTCTCCACCTGCATCCCTCTCGTACACTTCTCCTTCCCTTCCCTTTCCAACACCGCTTACTCTCCTCCTTCTCCTCCTCATACTCTTCATTCTCTTCGTTTTCACTTTTCACCCGTCTTCTCCTTTTCCTTCCCTTCTTGTCACCCTCTGCTCCTCTTTCTTTTCCCATCTATATATAGACTCCACGCTTCTTCGTGTCCTCCACTCTTGTATATGTCCTTCAGATTACAAGTTCCAGTTGAGACTCCCTTTCTCCTGGCACCACTTCTCATCCTCCACCCCTCTCTCTTCCTCCACGTCCTCCTTCCACCTCTTCTTTCTGTGTCCCTGTCTGTATACGTCTCCCCCTCTCTCCCTCTCCCTCTCCCTCTCCTATATCTCTGTCTCTGCTTGTATCTGTCTGTCTCTCTGTCTATATGTCTGTCTGCCTGTCTGGATATCAGTCTGCCTGTCTGTATGTCTCTCCCTCTCTCCCTCTCCCTCTCCTCTCCCCCTATCTCTGTCTCTGTTTGTCTCCATCTGTCTGTATGTCTGTCTGGATGTCTGGATGTCAGTCTGCCTGCCTCTCTCCATTCCCTTCTCAATCTCCTTCAGACTCATTCTTCATCTTTTACTCCCACGCTCTCATCGTCCTATAGACTAAAAATAGCAGAAGATCCTCTTCAACAGACAGATGAGCATCGACGAGATGGCATCATGGCAGTTGAAGGAGGAATGGATACGGACGAGGAGGAAGGGGAGGAGGATTGAGAGGAAGAGGAGGAGGAGGATTGAGAGGAGGAAGAGGAGGAGGATTGAGAGGAGGAGGAAGAGAAGGAGGAGGAAAAGAGGAGGAGGATTGAGAGGAGGAGGAAGAGAAGGAGGAGGAAAAGAGGAGGAGGATTGAGAGGAGGAGGAAGAGAAGGAGAAGGGGAAGAGGAGGAGGATTGAGAGGAGGAGGAGGATTGAGAGGAGGAAGAGGAGGAGGATTGAGAGGAGGAAGAGGAGGAGGATTGAGAGGAGGAGGAAGAGAAGGAGGAGGGGAAGAGGAGGAGGATTGAGAGGAGGAGGAGGATTGAGAGGAGGAAGAGGAGGAGGATTGAGAGGAGGAGGAAGAGAAGGAGAAGGGGAAGAGGAGGAGGATTGAGAGGAGGAGGATTGAGAGGAGGAAGAGGAGGAGGATTGAGAGGAGGAAGAGGAGGAGGATTGAGAGGAGGAGGAAGAGAAGGAGGAGGGGAAGAGGAGGAGGATTGAGAGGAGGAGGAGGATTGAGAGGAGGAAGAGGAGGAGGATTGAGAGGAGGAAGAGGAGGAGGATTGAGAGGAGGAGGAAGAGAAGGAGGAGGGGAAGAGGAGGAGGATTGAGAGGAGGAGGAGGATTGAGAGGAGGAAGAGGAGGAGGATTGAGAGGAGGAAGAGGAGGAGGATTGAGAGGAGGAGGAAGAGAAGGAGGAGGGGAAGAGGAGGAGGATTGAGAGGAGGAGGAAGAGAAGGAGGAGGGGAAGAGGAGGAGGATTGAGAGGAGGAGGAGGATTGAGAGGAGGAGGAATAGAAGGAGGAGGGGAAGAGGAGGAGGATTGAGAGGGGGAAGAGGAGGAGGATTGAGAGGAGGAAGATTGAGAGGAGGAGGAAGAGGAGGAGGATTGAGAGGAGGAAGAGGAGGAGGATTGAGAGGAGGAGGAAGAGAAGGAGGAGGGGAAGAGGAGGAGGATTGAGAGGAGGAGGAAGAGAAGGAGGAGGGGACGAGGAGGAGGATTGAGAGGAGGAGGAGGATTGAGAGGAGGAGGAATAGAAGGAGGAGGGGAAGAGGAGGAGGATTGAGAGGGGGAAGAGGAGGAGGATTGAGAGGAGGAAGAGGAGGAGGATTGAGAGGAGGGGAAGAGGAGGAGTATTGAGAGAAAGAGGAGGAGGATTGAGAGGAGGAGGAGGAGGAGGATTGAGAGGAGGAGGAGGAGGATTGAGAGGAGGAGGAGGAGGATTGAGAGGAGGATGAGAGGAATTGGAAAGGAAGGAGGTGGGGGATAAAGAGAAGGAGTTTGAAGAGCGGTTCATGGTAGAAGAAAACGAATAGAAGAAGAAGAAAGGACAGAGGAAGTCAAGGTGTAGGAAAACGATGAAGAAAAGGATTATGATGAGGAAAAATAAGAGGGGGAGTCAAGTAGAAGAAGGTGGGAGATAAAAAAAAAGGTTGGAAAACGAGTATCGGGTGGAGACACTGTGGACAAGAAGAATAGATTGGAAGAAGAGGAAGAATAAGAAAAATATATAATTATTTCATAGAAAGCGAATGAAGACGAAAAGATTGAGGAGTGTGAGTTCCAAAAGAGGTGGTAGCAGAGGAGGAGCGTGGAGAAGGAGGAGGGAAGAGAGAGGTGGAAGAAGATAAATAGGAAAGAGTTGCAAGAGGATGAAGAAGAGAAGGAAGAGAAAGAGGGGGGAAGGAAGAGAAAGAGGGGGGAAGAGGGAAAAGAAGAAGATAATTATGAATATAGAACGATGGCTGAAGACGAGAAGATTGAAGAGTTGCGTGGGAGCTTTCAGGAATAGAGAAATAGGATTAAGAGAAGGGGAGAAACACGCGTGGAAGAAAACGAGGAGGAAGAAAACGAGGAGGAAGAAAACGAGGAGGAAGAGGAAAAGGAGGAAGGCGAAGAGGGGGAAGGGGTCGTCGTCGTCGGAGGGTATATATGGTGGACGAGGGTGGTTGAGATCTGGAGCAAAAAACAATGGATCGTTTTTTTATCCCACTTAGTCGACGCAGAACAATCGGTCGCGAAATGCACTCGAACCAGATTCATCTAAGCTCATTAATTACCCCCTCCCCCGACCTACATAACAATATCTACAATCCCTCCTCGCCCCCGCTGCGTAATCACCCAGCGACCCCTACTTGAAGTATGGCTGCTGCTGCCGCCTATTCCTTAATCGACGCGATTCAGAGAAGCTGTTGTCGGACCTGATCGGATTCACGACCATCCATATCCATATATCCGATTACACACGCCCACATGACAAACTCACTCACCCATCCACCCACGCAAAAATACAAGAGCGCGCACACACACACACACACACATATATATATATATAGTATATATAAGCCCCGCGCTGATGCACACACACACGCACACACACACGCGTGGAAGCGCACAAGCATGCACACATACAAGCGCAAGCACTTCCCCGGCAACCTCACATCCACCCACATGTATTTTTTTTGTTCAAGGTTGTTTATGTGTAGCCTATAAATGATGCGTGCATATAAAACAGGGTTTTTCGTTTTAGCAATTAAATAAATAATCGATTTATCGTTAGAAGTTTTAACGGATCAACTTTTGACAATGACTTAGAAAATAATCCTATGACAACGAGTTAAATATCTTGTGATAATGACTTGAAAGTCTTGTGAAAATGACTTTAAAAAAGTCTTGTGACAATGACCTGAAAGTCTTGTGACAATGACTTGAAAGTCTTGTGAAAGTGACCTTAACATCTTGTGACAATGACTTAAAATAATATCTTGTAACAATGACTTGAAAGTCTTGTGAAAATGACTTTAAAAAGTCTTGTGACAATGGCTTAAATAATATTATCTTGTAGCAATGACTTGAAAATCATGTGACAATGACTTTAAAAAGTCATGTGAAAATGACTCAGACCCCGTGACAAAGACTTAAAAATCGTGTCGCCCTGATTTATAATTATGCTATTTATACGTTATGAAATTCGATGAAGCTGAGTCAAAGAAGATGCCTGACAGTAGCGCTTTCTGGTCATAATTACAATAGGGGCTGAAGAAAGACGATTTTACCACATCGTAATAATTATTATTCATTGGACCTTCCCTGAACCTTCTCACCCACGACCATTCAAACTGAATAACACGAACTCGATGTAATTTTAGAATAGTCATCCAGATATGAATTCCAGTCGTGTTCATCATAACAATAACAAGTCCTCGAGATTTCGCTCTAATTAGTCCAATTATAATTATACTTGTATTCCCACACTTAAATAAATCAAAGCAGTTTTGAAGGAGACACCCACCTTTGCAATAACATTAGATAGCGACATTAGCCGAAGCGTTACCAGAATAACGTTCAAATAATTCAATCGCCCGTTGGTTCTTTCATTCATTCATTCATTCATTCATTCGTGCATTTGCTCGCTCATTCATTCATTCATTTTGCCCATTCGTCCATTGATTTATTAATTAATTTGTTCATTCATTCAATCATTCAATCATGAATTCATTCATTCATTCATTCATTCATTCATTCAGACAGTCAGCCAGTCAGCCAGTCAGCCAGCCAGTCAGTGATTCGGTCATCTTTTATTAATTCATTCATTCATTTTAAAATTCATTCACGTACTCATTCATTCATTCATTCATTCGTTCGTTCATTTATTCATTCGTTCGCTTCTTTCTTTCCTTCGTTCAGTTCTTCTATTTAACTCACCCATTCGTTCATTATTTCAATAAACCATTCCTTAATTCAAGACTTCTTTTTTCATTCATTCATTCTTCATTCATTCATTCATTCATTCAATCAATCGCTCTTTCATTCAATCAATCAATTGCTCATTCATTCATAGTTCATACCCTTTATACAGATACAGCGCTTTCCGGCGCCATTAAAAACTGCTATCTCCAACCGAATGACGTGTGATCGGGATACCCCCATATGACGCACCAATGCGTGTGTATTTATGCCAGCGTCCAGCTAAAAATAGATCAAATGACGCCACATGCAGAGGCGTGGGATCTATCAGCGTGTATTAGCCAATGACCGTCTCGTTAAATTTGTCCTATGTATTCGGTTGTTGCCACACATTAGTTGGTCGCCTGGTTGACGTCTCCTTAGGTTTTGTTGTGGACTGTGAGCCTCTAGAAAACCAATTTGGTGTCCATCACGGCCACCACTCAACTGATTCATTCATCGCTGCATGGAGAATTTTTTGTGTTTCTTACTCATCGCTTGCTTACTTGCTTGTCGTCTATCGCTTCTCGCTGATTTCTATGGCAACCGGACTATTATAGGATCTTCTCTTTCTCTCTGTCTCTCTGTCTCTCTCTCTCTCCCTGTCTATTCCTCTCTGTCTCTTCCTCTACGGCTCTCTTTCTACCTGTCTTTATCTCTGTCTCTGTATCTCTGTCTCTCTCTGTCTCTCTCTGTTTCTTTTATGTTCCTCCCCGTGTGCCCCTGTCTCTCTCTCTCTCTCTCTGTCTGTCTCTCTGTCTGTCTCTCTGTCTCTGTCTCTGTCTGTCTGTCTGTCTGTCTGTCTCTCTGTCTGTTCTATCTGTTTCTTTCTTTCTCATCAAAAGACTTCAGCGCGATAGAAGCTAATAAGTTGAATATTTCTGTTAGTTCTGTTTTTCATTTTATTCCGTTGCGCCAAATAATATTATAAACATGAATAGTGCCTTCAGTAAGCAGATGATATAAGTTATAGTGCTAGATACTTGTCAATGACGGTCAATAATTTACGTGTATTCTTTTGATTATAATGCAAGTGGACTCGATAAGCTCACTTGAGATTTTTCCCGTTCCAGACTGAGTTTGGGAAAATTGAAATATTCTGTATGCAGTGATGTGTATTATTATGTATTGTGGAAAGGAAATGAAATTGAATTTGAATTTGAATTTTAAATTGCAATAGAAGTTAATGACTACAATAACAGCAGATCGAGGTTGCTACAAATATAAATTTAATCATGGTAACAGGATTTATCTATTTTAAACAATCCCCTGAATCTTCACTACTAAGGATCACTGATCGTAGCTATGATCACGTAATAGTAATCGGTAAAATACCTCAATCCATCAAAGGGATAGTTTCTTAATCATCACTTGGATTCCTCCTTCAATCATGGCTTAGCCATGAATCAGACCTCACGACGATTCATCGCCCACTAAGTTCATCCACTTCAGTCGGACTCTTTTCCCAATCACCAACCATTCGTAATGTCAACAAACTCTTACTCACCGCCAAGACTTGCCACTTCTGGAAACAAATACAAGCAGATAGACAGGCACAAGATGTACAAGATAGGACAGAGACGCATGAAGAGATGCACACGGACAGACGGAGAGACACAACGAGACGTAGAGAGAAAGACGAGAGACAGATAGAAAGACACGCAGAAAGAGAGTCCTTGGAGAGAGAGAGAGAGAGAGAGAGAGAGAGAGAGAGAGACAGACAGACAGACAGACAGACAGACAGAGAGACAGACAGACAGACAGAGACAGACGGAGAGAGAGAGAATGCGTTCTTCTATAGCGAAAATAAATCTTACACGAAGAGGACGGTTAATTATTCTTATTCATTAATAAGTTTTGTCAGCATATCGAGTGGAGCAATCAAGTGGAACAATCGAGTGAAACAATCGAGTGGAACAATCGAGTGGAACAATCGAGTGGAACAATCGAGTGGAACAATCGAGTGGAACAATCGAGTGGAACAATCGAGTGAAACAATCGAATGGAACAATCGAATGGAACAATCGAGTGGAACAATCGAGTGGAACAATCGAGTGGAACAATCGAGTGGAACAATCGAGTGGAACAATCGAGTGGAACAATCAAGTGGAACAATCGAGTGGAACAATCGAGTGGAACAATCGAGTGGAACAATCGAGTGGAACAATCAAGTGGAACAATCGAGTGGAACAATCGAGTGGAACAATCGAGTGGAACAATCGAGTGGAACAATCGAGTGGAGCAATCAAGTGGAACAATCGAGTGAAACAATCGAGTGAAACAATCGAGTGAAACAATCGAGTGAAACAATCGAGTGGAGCAATCAAGTGGAACAATCGAGTGGAACAATCGAGTGAAACAATCGAGTGAAACAATCGAGTGAAACAATCGAGTGGAGCAATCAAGTGAAACAATCGAGTGAAACAATCGAGTGAAACAATCGAGTGGAGCAATCAAGTGGAACAATCGAGTGAAACAATCGAGTGAAACAATCGAGTGAAACAATCGAGTGAAACAATCGAGTGGAGCAATCAAGTGAAACAATCGAGTGAAACAATCGAGTGAAACAATCGAGTGGAACAATCAAGTGGAACAATCGAGTGGAACAATCGAGTGAAACAATCAAGTGGAACAATCGAGTGGAGCAATCAAGTGGAACAATCGAGTGGAGCAATCAAGTAGAACAATCGAGTGGAGCAATCAAGTAGAACAATCGAGTGGAGCAATCAAGTGGAACAATCGAGTGAAACAATCGAGTGAAACAATCGAGTGAAACAATCAAGTGGAACAATCGAGTGGAGCAATCAAGTGGAACAATCGAGTGGAACAATTAAGTGGAACAATCGAGTGGAACAATCGAGTGGAGCAATCAAGTAGAACAATCAAGTGGAACAATCAAGTGGAACAATCGAGTGGAGCAATCAAGTGGAACAATCGAGTGGAGCAATCAAGTAGAACAATCGAGTGGAGCAATCAAGTGGAACAATCGAGTGAAACAATCGAGTGAAACAATCGAGTGAAACAATCGAGTGAAACAATCGAGTGGAGCAATCAAGTGGAACAATCGAGTGGAACAATCAAGTGAAACAATCGAGTGAAACAATCGAGTGGAGCAATCAAGTGGAACAATCGAGTGGAACAATCAAGTGGAACAATCGAGTGGAACAATCAAGTGGAACAATCGAGTGGAACAATCAAGTGGAACAATCGAGTGGAACAATCAAGTGGAACAATCGAGTGAAACAATCGAGTGAAACAATCGAGTGAAACAATCGAGTGGAGCAATCAAGTGGAACAATCGAGTGGAACAATTAAGTGGAACAATCGAGTGGAACAATCGAGTGGAACAATCGAGTGGAACAATCAAGTGGAACAATCGAGTGAAACAATCGAGTGAAACAATCGAGTGAAACAATCGAGTGGAGCAATCAAGTGGAACAATCGAGTGGAACAATCAAGTGGAACAATCGAGTGAAACAATCGAGTGAAACAATCGAGTGAAACAATCGAGTGGAGCAATCAAGTGGAACAATCGAGTGGAACAATCGAGTGAAACAATCGAGTGAAACAATCGAGTGAAACAATCGAGTGGAGCAATCAAGTGGAACAATCGAGTGGAACAATTAAGTGGAACAATCGAGTGAAACAATCGAGTGAAACAATCGAGTGAAACAATCGAGTGGAGCAATCAAGTGGAACAATCGAGTGGAACAATTAAGTGGAACAATCGAGTGGAACAATCAAGTGGAACAATCGAGTGGAACAATCAAGTGGAACAATCGAGTGAAACAATCGAGTGAAACAATCGAGTGAAACAATCGAGTGGAGCAATCAAGTGGAACAATCGAGTGGAACAATTAAGTGGAACAATCGAGTGGAACAATCGAGTGGAACAATCGAGTGGAACAATCGAGTGGAACAATTAAGTGGAACAATCAGATTGAAACGTTGCAAGTAAAAATTATTATGACGATGACGACAATAATCATTATCATACTTTTGCTGCTGCAACAACTACAACTAGTTCAAAATGCGTACTCACAGGCGTCATCAAATTCTTCTTTCTTCATCTCTCTCTCTCTGTCTATGTCTCTCTCTCCTTCTTTCTCTTACTCTCTCACTTTCTCTCTCTCTCTCTCTCTCTCTGTCTCTGTCTCTGTTTCTCTCTCTCTCTCTCTCTCTCTCTCTCTCTCTCTCTCTCTCTCTCTCTCTCTCTCTCTCTCTCTCTCTCTCTCACTCCCACTCTCTCTTTTTCTCTCTCTGTCTGTCTCTCTCTCTCTTTATCTCTCTCTATCTCTTTCTCTTTCTTTTTCCTCTCTCTGCCTGTCTCTCTCTTTATCTCTCTATCTCTTTCTCTTTCTTTTTTCCTCTCTCTGTCTCTCTATCTTCTGCTTTCTTTTCTCCTCTTTATTCTCCTCCCCACTCCCAAAAGCCTCCTTTTCCTCCGTCTTCGTCTTTGTTCTCCCACTAATTCTTCTCCCTTCCCTTTTCTCCTCAACGTTCTCTTCGTTCTTCTTCCTCCTCTTCCGTCATCTGTGTAGTTCTATAAACCACAACAGATCTCAACGCGGCGTTAAAGTGACATCGGCAACCGAAAGGGTTAAGCCGATAAAGAAGTGAGGCTTACAGCGAGAGATAGTATGCTTACAAAAGCTGGGAGGATATAGAGGCGCGTATAATAGCTCTATATATGATTAAACCGGCAAGCGACAGGAAATGGGGCGGACAGACACAGACAGCTGCTCGGAGTTATTTCTTTGGAACCAAATAAATGCCGAGAAATACTTGCTAGTGGTCAGCACTTGGAGATTGACACAGCTGAAACGTCGATATAGATAGATAACATCTATTCTATAGCGCATCCCGTTCACTTCGTTCATTTAATACGGAGACTCTATTATAAAGGAGTGGATCAATGCTGGTCCGATGCGGGCGCAGGCCTTAACCGTCGTTTTGCAAATTAAAAGAGCAATGGGTCGATATATATTATCTATGGCTGCATGCAATCCTGTTGCAAATACCCGGAAGGAAAGGATCGATGAAAAACGAGTCTTTTTGTCAAATTCCTGGAAGCGGATCGATCGAAATGACATTGGAATATATATATATATATATAATTTATAGACTATTATTTTGAACTGTATATATATACATAATATATATATATATACATACACACATATACACACATATATACACATATAATATTATATTCACACACATATATACACATAGTCTATATACATTGGACTTTATTTTTTGCAAGAATATATCTTGTTGAAGTCTAAAGCTATAAGTCAATGGAAGCCAGCCTTTTAACTTTTTTTGCAATGCCAAAATTGACCGCAGTCTCTCTATGCTACATGTATGTGACTTAGAAGATAACAGATGATTCGATTGCAAAACATCGAAGTCTATAATTAAGCGTAACTAACCAATTTTCACTTTGGTTTCATATGAATGAATATGCATTGTCTTCGTGAGGTTACTGTAAGGCGCTATATAAATGTTCATTATACATACATACATACATACATACATACATACATACATACATACATACATACATACATGCATGCATGCATGCATGCATGCATGCATGCATGCATGCATGCATACATACATACATACATACATACATACATACATACATACATACATACATACATACATACATACATACATACATACATACATACATACATACATACATACATACATACATACATACATACATACATACATACATACATACATACATACATACATACATACATACATACATACATACATACATACATACATACATACATACATACATACATACATACATACATACATACATACATACATACATACATACATACATACATACATACATACATACATACATGTACTGCACGAGCGCCCGCAGAAATCTTTGCAGGAGGTGAGGCGAAACACAATGCATGGTCACGGTTGAGTTTACTATAAGCAAGGGTTTGAAATATAACCGCAAAGGACAAAAATTCAGAGCATGGTAATTTTTCACAGAGATATCTAACTGTAAATATTTCAGTTTCACTTTCGTGCATCATTTATTATCATTTGTGTTTTATAGCCAAGAAATTTGTAGAAGACGAAAAGATGGCAGTTACTAAAAGAGGTGTTAATTTTCCACCGGCAGGGCGCGCATGTGTAGCGGCACAGAGCATGTGTAACGATACAGAACATGTGTCATGGTACAGAGTAAGTGTAACGGTGCAGAGCATGTGTAACGATACAGAGCATGTGTAACGGCACAGAGCATGTAACGGTAAAGAGAAACCCCAACCGTTGCGGTATACATGCAGCGACAGCCTTGTAACAACTTTGCTTTTTGAGCGACACTATTTACAGTTATTGTATCTGACCACCTGTAAAGCGCTTCTCGCAACAGGATCACTTCAGATGCGCTCCCAGTGCGTACCACCCCGATATAAAAGGCAGGTCTTGAGGAGAGAGAACGTTGAGGAAAGGGTATACCAGAGAGAACTGATGGATGGAGTTCATTCCACACTGCCGTAGAGGGATCTATGCAGTCATATGATGATCTGGATTGAGTGATGGCGGTAACTCAATATATAATTATTATAAATATTTATGTATTGATAAATATTTATTTATTGAAACACAGATAAAAACATAAATTAAAATATTTCTATTATCAATGTCACAATTAGGTCTATATAATTTCAATAATAATAGAAATAATAATCATAACAATAGTAATAATAATAATAATAATAATAATAGCAATTATGATGATGTGGGATGCGGTGGTGTAGTGGGTATGTTCGTTGCCTTGCAGCCGGAGGGTTACATGTTCGAATCCACCTCAGGCCGTCGCGTAAGGACCTTAGGCAAGTCCTTCACTCGCAATTGCTCAGCGCTTCGGCGTGAATCTCCGATGCTGTGTCCGCGTTGCAGTCGGGAGCGCCTCTGAGTAGGGATCCCGAAGTGCACATACAGACAGACTATAATAGAACTTAGTGACCTACCTTCGTCAGCGAATTCCTTGATCTTGTTCGTGACCTCAGTCGGCCGTCGTGGGTTGCCCTGCGCCGCGGGGCTCAGTCCTTCTCCGCCTCCTCCTCCTCCGCCTCCTGCTCCTCCCTTCGGTGACTGTCCATATTTGACGCTGTTCACGAATCCCTTCAACGCGTCCTGAATCTCCTTCCCCGTTCTGTTCAGGCTGCCGTTGATGGGTCCATTCTCCTGTCCAGTGGCGTTCAAGATGACCATCTTTATCTGCTCGATGATGTGCGTCTCCTTAGCTCTACGCTGCTCCTCCCTTGCCTTCGCCGACACGGTCGACAGCCTCGGGCCACCACCACCCCAAGCGCCCGACCCCGGTCCGTCCGACAGGGGCTGGTGTTGGTGTTGGTGTTGGTGGAGGTGCTGGTGGTGGTCACCCTTCGCCAGGATTCGGGTCTCGGTCTCCATCATTTGACGCCTGGGATCTATGTCACTTCCGGCGATCGCCGAGGCCAGGAAAATGACGGCGCAACATCCGGCGCTCAAAAGAGCTGACGGGAGGAAGGAGGAGGCGGACAAAATCAACGGACGTCCGTGGTACCGCTGCTGCCGACGATGATGATGGGGATGGTGATGGAGTTGCTGCTGCTGCTGCTGCTGCTGCTGCGGAAACGGGGAGCGGACCGGCATCGTATGTAGAGGATGTCGCGCAACTGATGCTGCTGATGCTGCTGATGCTGATGCTTGTGGTGGTGATTGTTGTCCGAACCAGGCGCTTTTATCTTTGCCGCGCTCGCAGCACGCAGCGTGGCGGCGATGAGCCCATGACAAAACATCCGCCGATAGCACACACACACACACACACACGCATACATGTTCCAGCGATTAGTCCGCTTGCAGATCTATGGTCACAGAAATGACATGATACATCACCGTCGCAAATCCCTATAAGACGTATAATTCGCCAGAACGACGACGACGACGATGACGTCACTGCGTTAAAGTGATATGACGTCATCTGATCAGCTGAGTTGATGCATGGTGCTCAGTGAATGCTCAATAGCAACGGCTGATCATAATTATGCAGACATGTATACATGTCACTCTATATAATTATATACACAGTGCACTGATTTATATTTGCTCTCTCTGTCTATGTCTCTCTGTCTCTCTTTCACTGTCTCTGCACATGTCTTTGTCTCTGTCTCTGACACTGTCTGTCTGTCTGTTTCTCTATATATATATATATAGATACAATCATACATATATATAATTATATATATATATATAATTATATATATATATATATATATATCTGTTGAATGGCCACGACTGAGAGTGGCGCTATAGAAATGACTAATTGCATTACATTAATATTACGCTGTGTATATTATAATAGTGACACGAAAACCTATTGGTTAGACGGTTCGCCCTAAAACGCGAGAAGCATGGGTTCGAATCTGCTCTCTTATAAAATAATATTTTATAAATATATAACAGGTATATCATATATACCTACATGTATATAATTTGCAGCTGCATTACTAATTACCTCAGCTGCACTAGCCGTCATATATAATATTATATATATATATATAGTGCAGTGCAGCAGGGGTAATTGGCAATGGTAACTGCAAATTTATTTAGCGTCAATAATTCCAGAGAGACTTAAAACCAGAGCTGCATGCTCCCTGACTAACCAGTGAGACGAAACTTGCGCTTTGTCTTCGGTCGTGCACTTTGGAAAATCAGCATTGACACATAATTGACACATTGTCGCTCTTTGTCATTAACTGGTATCCGATTCGCTGTCTCAAAACTACTTTATTATTCTTTGATTCTTTCGTACTGGGAGCGCCTCTGATTGGTGTGCACTGTAAGAGACGCTTTATAAATTTATAGATACGATACAATACAATACAATACAACACAATACAATTCGATATGATGCGATTCAATGCAAACAACATATAAAAATACAGAAATGCAACGCAGACGATGCAATGCAATACAATACAATAAAGATACAATGCAATGCAATACAATAAAGATACAATACAATGAAATGCAATACACATAATATAGACCGAAAAACAGACAAAACAATACAATGATATACACACATAATTATCTGCGTGATAATTTTGGATTATTCTATCAAAATTCCGGCTGTGTATACAGCAACATACACGCACGCACCTGTTGCATCTATGGCCTTGCATTTCGAAGGCGGTCACGGAGTCGAACAAATAATACGCGCCGCGTATGCAAATTTATCGTGATAAATATGCAAATTTATCGTGATGAAAATGCAAATTTATCGTGATGAATATGCAAATTTATCGTGATGAATATGCAAATTTATCGTGATGAATATGCAAATTTATCGTGATGAAAATGCAAATTTATCGTGATGAATATGCAAATTTATCGTGATGAATATGCAAATTTATCGTGATGAATATGCAAATTTATCGTGATGAATATGCAAATTTATCGTGATGAATATGCATGAACGCGGATGAATCGAGCGATCATGGAAAAGAAGCTTCCGGAAGACGAATCTTTGGAGGGTTGGACGATGGAAGGAAGGAAGGAGGAGCATTAAAAGTATCGAGAGAATTGGAAATAATTGAGCGTTTGTTCGTTGCGGAAGGTATACGAGAGTCAATCAGATACGCTGCTCTCCTCCGACCAACCATCTGATCGTATCAGGAACGGAGAGGGGCGGACGGATAGGCGGACAGAGAGAGGGAGTGATGGACGGACAGGGAGAGGAATGTGAGGAGAATGAAGATATGGAAGAGTATCTGAAGGGGTGAGAATGTGAGCGAGAAGCTAGCGAGACGTTCGGGCATAAAAGAAGGCAGACAGCAGACAGACAGACAGACAGACAGACAGACAGACAGATATACAAGCAGAAGACGGACAGACAGACGGACAGAGACAGACAGACGGACGGACGGACAGACGGACGGACAGACAGACAGACAGACAGACAAACAGTCACAAATAATTAAGATGAAGAAATAAGCTGCAGAGAAATATAGAAAAGAAAGACTTCAAAATTTAAATGCACGCACACACACACACACACTCACGAAGCCAGACATACAAATAGACAGACAGATAGACAGACATGTAGACAGATAGATAGACAGATAGACAGATAGATAGACAGATAGACAGATAGACAGACAGACAGATATACAGGTAGATAGACAGATAGACAGATAGATAGACAGATAGACAGATAGATAGACAGACAGATAGACAGATAAATAGACAGATAGATAGACAGACAGATAGACAGATAGACAGACAGATAGACAGGTAGATAGACAGATAGACAGATAGATAGACAGACAGATAGACAGATAAATAGACAGATAGATAGACAGACAGATAGACAGATAGACAGGTAGATAGACAGATAGACAGATAGGTAGACAGACAGGTAGACAGATAAATAGACAGATAGATAGACAGATAGACAGACAGATAGCTAGATAGACAGCCAGATAGGCAGACAGATAGGCAGACAGACAGATAGATAGACAGACAGATAGACAGACAGATAGACAGACACGATGAGAAGAAGAGAGAGACACTTTGACTGATCTATGTGTACTTCGGTTGTAGAAGTAGTTTTACTATTTAGTCGACCGACGACTTATTAGCGATCGACAACAAAAGTCTTTAGATCCATTCAGCGATAACTGACAACAGATTGGGGTCGAGGCACTTCTATCGATGCAATGGAAGAGAGACAGACAGACAGACAGACAGACAGACGGACGGACGGACGGACGGACAAACAGACAGAAGACAGATAGATAGACAGTCAGACGGACAGACGGGCGGACAGACAGGCAGATCGGCAGACAGATAGTCAGACGGATAGACAGACAGATAGGAAGATAGACAAACAGACGGACGAACAGACGAACGGATGGACAGACAGACGGATAGACAGACGGATAGCAAGACAGAGAGATAGATAGATAGACAGACATACATACAGACATACATACAGACAGACAGATGGACGGACAGACAGACGGTCGGACGGACAGAGAGATAGAGAAACAGAGACAGACACAGAGACAGAGAGACAAAGAGACACTGAAAGAACATATGAGTGCGTGTCATAGACGCGGAAAGATACATTACAGCAAGAACCACGAAAACAAGATAGTAAGATAATATTTAAGAAGACAACGAGTTAGAACGAAATGAAGAAAAGTGGAAAGGCGGAGGAGTAGGATAACAGGAAGTAGGAGACGAGGAAGAGGTATTGGAGAGGAGGTGGAGAAAACTTTTGGAAGAATAGAAGCATAGTTGTAGAGAGAAAGAAGACTGAAGTTATAAGTAGCAGAAGAAAAGGAATAAGTTGGACGGGGAAAAGTAAAACGGAGACACAAAGAGGGAAAAGACTTTTATAAAAGACGGAGAAGTTGAACATTTTCGTCGTTCATTAGACAAGTCAATCCAAAAGGATTTATTGCTACAAAATAGATATTTCATTTTTGGCCATCGACTTAAGGATAGAGTGAGGGAGGTAGAGAGGAGACGGGGGAGTGCGGGTGGAGATAGAGGGTGAGAGGAAGGTGGGGGAGTCG
Organism: Lumbricus terrestris; assembly: GCA_949752735.1. NCBI lineage: Eukaryota > Metazoa > Annelida > Clitellata > Crassiclitellata > Lumbricidae > Lumbricus > Lumbricus terrestris. Next base: position 33,065,889 of record OX457051.1, read on the forward strand.
TCTCGCTTCTCATTTGTAAATGTCGGGACCGCATCCATTAAAACATAAACCAGTTTAATACAGCCATACTCAGATCCATCATTCGTTCCACGTGGATGTCTGTCTCACCGTATGACACTCTCTCTTTCTCTCTCTCTCTCGCTTTGTCTGTCTCTCTCTCTGCCTCTGTCTCTGTCTCTGCCTCTGCCTCTGTCTGTCTTCTCTGTTTTTCTCTGTCTCTGTCTCTGTCTCTGCCTCTGCCTCTGTCTCTGTCTGTCTCTCTCTCTTATCCTCCCTTTCAGTTTGTCTCCTCTGTCTCCCTCCCTGTATCTGCGCGTATACATGCATGGCTGTGTGTATGTGTGTATGTGGGCATGCGCGTGGTTAAAATATAAGTTCCACCCAAATGAACTTTGCAAGAGGCATTCAAAAGATAGGTTATAATATAAAAATGTATTAATAATAATAATAATAATAATAATTATTATTATTATTATTATTATTATTATTATTATTATTTTTATTATATACAAATATGCAATTATTACTCTTCGGAATAGATTTTAGAATAGAAACTTGTGTGTTTTGCAATAAAGGAAGTTGTTCATAATAATAATAATAATGCTAACAATCACAACAATTTCACTGTTCCAGATTTTTCGTCGTTTCCTGCAGCAGTCTTCGAATATTTTGGGCCTTCTGAGAATCATTGGATAGAAAATGTCATTATTCCAATAAATAACAATAATAATCTTGACAAATATAATAAAAAGCCAGCAATGATAAATTTCTATGCTTTGGTCAATCCATGCCTTCGTGGTCTGATCGTTCCAATCACACACACTGTCATGGCAGTTGATAAAATTCGCAATAAATTGTAGCCACAAATCAATGGCTACTGTATATGGCAGAATCAAATCCTCGGCGTATTTATGGCCAAACTCGTATAGCTTCATGCGTCATAATTCGACCAGTGACATAGTTCTCGATAAATCTCTCCGGCGATATAACATATTATGATGGGCCCATAAAGATTCACGGCAAATTACACGCCAGGGAAGTTTACTAGCGTTGGGTTTAAACCCCCCCACCCACACACACCCTCACCCCATACGAAACTAAAACAGCAATAATATGCTGAGGCCCCTGGGGACAACTATAGACTCATTATAATCAATGCTTTAGCCCCCCGTCCTCCAAAAAAACTCGGAAAAGTCTAGTTGCGTCACTGTTGCACGCGCTGCATTGCTGCTGGTTGATTGACGATTCGACTGTGTGGCTATTACAGATCATTGACCCTGTTTGGCCGTTGCGTCAAATCGACCAGACACTCTTGTCAGATTATTTCGATGTCCCACTATAATTAGGGTCAATTATAATGTTATATTATACTAGACAGTAAAATTCGACCAGAGCCGATGCTTTCACAGTATAGGCCTACATTATTTTTCCACACAATTTCTTCAATACACGACATTACACTCAAATCGAATCATTTATTTAGAAGTCAATCAAGAATCAAAAAAGTTTTCAGAGTGTGATAGATCGGTATACGTGTGTGGTCATTTTAATATTTACACAATCAGTTGCACATGCATGGGTATTATACAAGTCACAACCCCGCTATAGGTATGCCACTGAGCGATGATACCTTGAAGAAGGTAGCTACTACATGTAGGTTACGACGGTGTGGTCCTGGCATAATGCATAAAAATGACTTTAGAAAACAGCAAACAACAATATAGGTATGTTTGGTCCCAGGACCAAGACTTTAAACCTTTGGTCTCCAGGCCAAGACTTTAAGCCTCAAGATCCAAGACCAAGACCAAGACTTTAAGCCTCAAGTCCCAAGACCAAGATCAAGACTCAAGTCCCAAGACCAAGACCAAGACCTTGAACCTCAAGTCTGAAGACCAAGACTTTAAACGTCGAGTCCCAAGACCAAGACTTGAAACCTCAAGTCCCAAGACCAAGACTTTAAACCTCAAGACTTAAGACCAAGACTTTGAAGAGGCAGTACTCAGTTTTACTCTAGAAAAGTTGAGTCGATAAAAACTTTTGCGCGTGTGCGTATTGTGAGTGCAAATTCATTGAGAGTCTGTCCCATATAAATGACGGTAATGTTGCTACCGGCATGATTGCGTATTCTCCAGGCCCTAGTTAATTCCTAGAGTGTCTAGTGTCCTTGTTATGTGTTACATTGAAGTGCTCTGCTAAGTGTGTCTATGGTCTCTATCTGTTGCCTTGGCGCCACGATTATGCGTGTGCCCACCGCCGGTGACTATTCCATTTTTTTCTGTGCGTTGCTTTGCGAAATGATAAAAAAACTATCGACATCTAAATTAAATATCATGTAAGCCAGCCAAGGGAGCATCTCTGTTTAATTTCTGCTTAGACACTTTGCCAGCCATGCATAACGTTTAATCACCAATAATAATAACAACACAACTGACTGTTCTTTTGTCCTGGATTTTTTAAAGAGAGCATCGACCGTTTTCGTCTTTCTCATTGTCATGTACATTGTACACAGGCCATCGCAACCATAACCATAACCACAATTTTATTGATTCCATCAAACAAACAAACCTTTTTCAACCATAGAAGTAGGCCTATAGGCTACCTAACCCCGCTTAACAGGCTCACCATATCTTTGGGTGATAAGGCCTATGCGCCGGTTTGTTTTGGTTGAAGTACAGCGGTGTTCAATATTTTATAACTATTATACAGTTGCAGCCAGCTATACGATTTCCGCAGCGACGGCTATACAGCAGGTCGATGAAACTAAATGTAAAGAAGAAAAAATCAGAATAATTTTTGGCTGGTCATAGGGCAGGTCAAGAGTAAAACGGGTGGGTCAAATGACATGTCGCGTCATAACTATATGGTAGCGTCGCTACTGACTATATGATCATACAGGGTGAGCCAAAAAAGACCACCTAGGTTTTTGCCAATGTATTGGCAAAAAGTAAGAATTTCGAAATTAAATTTTGCAGTCTTATAGTTCAGTTATGACCTGAGTGCAAAACAAATTGTCTAATTTAGGGTCTTCTAACCAACTATTGAGTGTTATGGCTCGCAATAATTTATTATGGCTTGGAGTTATAGATTTTTTAAAGAAATAATGTCACCAATTTATGGCAATATTATTGTTGATAATCTCTGACAAATATCATTGGTGAGAATGAAACGAAAGCAGTTTCCGTGCAGATCATTTTAAATTTCGTAGACTTTTCATTTAATTTATCGACTTATATCCTAGGAATTCCTTTTTTGCTGAACGCGATGCGTATTGGTTGGTGCACAGATAAAAGAGACCCAGCTTTGTATCATGCATCTCTGTCTGTGTCTATGTAGAAGACAGACAGACAGACAGACAGACAGACAGATAGGCGGACAGACAGACATACAGAAAATAGGACAGACAGATAATAAGACATACAGACAGGCGGACAGACAGACAGACAGACCGATAGACAGACAGTAAGACAGACAGGCGGACAGACAGACAGTAAAACAGACAGGCGGACAGACAGACAGGTGGACAGACAGGCGGACAGCCAGAAAGACAGACAGACAGACAGTGGCTGATAAAGAGATACCTCTCTCTCCGCTCTATGTCTTTATGTCAACACTCTCTTCTTTGTCTCTCTTTTCCTTTCTGTCTCTGTCTCTCTCTGTTTGTCTCTATATGTCTCTGTCTCTGTATCTGCCTTTCTCGCTCTCTGTCTTTGTCTGTCTCTGTCTGTCTCTTTCTGTCTCTGTCTCTGCCTCTATCTATGCCTCTGCCCCTGTATCTGTATCTGTCTGCCTGCCTGTCTATCCGTCTATCTGTCTGTTTGTCTCTCACTGCTACATAATTATATATATTTAACATGTATATCAGAGATAGAAAGCCTCAACATTTATATTGCGTTTTTGAGCTTCTGGAGGAAACAGTAACGGGACAGTTCGGAGAAATCAGATGAAATCATATTTTTCCTTATAATCCCGACGCGACGTTGGTAGCCTATTAATAGCGACAGCGCAGACTGTAATGGCTTCAATTCGATTCGGATAGAATAACTGCCAGGCGAATTTTAACGATTAATTAATCTATTAATCGTTAAAAATTTTAATCGATTTAATTTATAACTTGCTCGACTATAATTTTCTGTTAATTTTGTTTACTTATTTCACGATGCTGTAAACAGCATGGTGTGCGATGTTGATGTGAAACCTTTTTATGTAGGCGCGGTGGTGCATGCATGCCATGGATGCCTTGGAGCCGGTGTCACGAAATAGAGTATCCTCCGTATTAATTGTATCCCCCCAAATTAAAAAAGTCGAAAACACAGCTTTCGTGTGTATTTTTGGGGGCAAATTAATTTTCATCTGCTTTATGTTGAACAATGACACTAACAAGTATGTTTATTCTTACTATATAATTTCTTTTACCCTGTTTATAGAGCACTTAAAACTTTTAAAACACTTAAAAACACTCAGAGTCACTAAATAAATTCGAGTTGCCTTTATCTGAGCATTGCTTAGGACACTTAAAACAATTAGAGTCACTTTAAATTCTGATTACAGCATAATTTTTTTTATTATGCTCATTTTTCAAAAAAGGCGATAGAATGGTTTATCCCCCCGGATAGTATAGACCGGTTAATTCCATCTGGGGGATAGATTAATTCACCCCCCGGATAGCTTTCAGGGGGGATACTCCGTTTCGTGTCACCGGAAGGTTGCGGGTTCGAATCTACCTCAAACCGCCGCCGCCACCGCGTATAGGGACCCCGAGCAAGTCCGTCTCTCTCAAATATACTCATGCGCTTCGGCGTGAAACTCCGACTCACGCAGTGTACGTCGCGCTTTAGTAAAGAGCGCCTCTAAAGAAAAATATTTTTGAAGGGGCGGTATGATAGGAACTCATTGCATGCATACTTTGATTGGAAAATTAAATAACCGTATTGCATTTTTATGTATACAATAATTACATACTGATGGAAAACGCAAAATGTCCACAAGACTATAGCAGCACTATAGCTGCTTTCGTTTAAAGTTTCAATGACGAGTTGTTTGTGCAAGGAAGTGGTATAACAGTCTCACTAATAATTAAGCGACCGTATTTTACAGAGTTTTTCACGCTTACGTGGCGTAGACCAAACCAATGTAAATAAATCGATTAACGGCAATTAAATTCATAATCGGTTAAAGTGTTATTTTGATTAGTGCCAGCTAACATTAGTAATAGATTGGATCAGGGCTGTTTTACAGGAATTTTTAGAACTGCACAACCCCTTCTCTCCTTTCCCATCCTTCATGGTAAATTACTTCCAATCGGAGGACAGTGACCTTTTTTGCGAAGTTTAATTTTTGTAATGAGCTGTATTATGCCAAAACAAAGTTTTTTCGAGGGCAACGGCCTCTGTTGTCATACATGTAAGCCCTCGTCAAATCTGGATCCATCCATCCAACTGTACAGAAGTGCTTCTACAACTGCACATTTTGTGTACAACTGCACGTCAAAAAAGTCCTGGATTAGACTAGATTAGATTATACCAGAGTAGAATGGAGTATATGAGATTATATTGGATAAGTTTACAATAGAATGGAATAGAATACATTAGATTAGATTAGATTAGATTAGACTAGACTAGACTAGACTAGATTATATTAGATTATATTAGATTATATTAGATTATATTAGATTAGATTAGAGATTAGATTCTATTAGATCAGATATACCGGACCTGACTGTTCTTGCTGAGAGCCCTTGCATTTTAGAACATATACGTGTAGACGCCGACCTTTCTTGTTCGCCAAAGCATGAGTGGTTGATGTTTAAGGAAGACTTTCGGCACCAAGTGTGTCTGCAAAACAGTCTGGCTTACGCTCCCCTTCACAGACTATACACATCTCTAGTTCTATGGCAGCTTGTATAGTAAAGCCGTTTGATAGAGAGGTACTCGACTGAGGCGCTAAATAAATGGGAGGTCAAACGACTCGCGAGGCTTTGCGGAGTCGAGAACGAAGTATATATCATCGGAAGGTCTCCTATCAACGGCAAAACAACAGCTCAATGAACGAAACTTGCTATTAGAGGTAATAAAACGTCTGGCGCTGAATGTCAGTATATTATATACACGTATGTATTGTATATGCATGCATTGTATATGTGTGTATTGTATATGTGTGTATTGTATATGTATGTATTGTATATGTATGTATTGTATATGTATGCATTGTATATGTACGTATTGTATATGTATGTATTGTATATGTATGCATTGTATATGTATGCATTGTATATGTGTGTATTGTATATGTATGTATTGTATATGTATGTATTGTATATGTATGCATTGTATATGTGTGTCTTGTATATGTACGTATTGTATATGTGTGTATTGTATATGTAGCCCATGCATTGTATATGTATGTATTGTATATGTATGCATTGTATATGTGTGTAATTGTGTATTGTATATGTATGTATTGTATATGTATGCATTGTATATGTGTGTAATTGTGTATTGTATATGTATGTATTGTATATGTATGTATTGTACAGTGTATAAACTGTATATGTCGACCGTCTGGAAAGGTTCTGTAGGCGCTACAAATATTTTCAGGAATACATGCACATAGACACGTAGGCATACACGCACAGCTGCACATGCAATTATTCATACATGCACACATACACGAAGGGAGGGTGAGAAAGGGATGGAGAGTTGGAGGGATAAGTGAAAGGAGGGCGAGAGGGACGTAGGGAGGGAGGGAGGGAAGGAAGAAGGGAGGAAAGCAGGCAGGCAGTGAAGGAGGGAAGAACGGATTTTATATCACTGTGTGTCGAGTTTTCACTTTTGTGTCGATAGTTGCGTTGCTATTGGCGTCTGCCAGTTTCGAATGTCGAATGTTGTTAGTAAAATGTTTGTATTGTCCCTAGTGTCAGTGTGTGTCAGAATTATTCGTGTCGGCATAATTGCTGATATTCTGTGCCTGGATATGTTGGCAGGAAAAGACAAGAAAAGGCACAGGCACATTTTCTAGCGGTTTCTAAGTGCGAATTCCTCTGTTTCATTTTGAGTTTCTCAAGCATCATTGGACGCGGTTGGTGTGGCGGTATGCGTTCTGTGCCTTACAACTGCAGGTTCAAATCTACATCAAGTCACTACGTACATGTATGGCGACCTTGGGCAAGTTGCTCAGTGCTCACCAACTATTATTTTCTTTGAGGAAGGCATCGGGAGACCACCTCACTTATCTCATATTCGGATGACTTGAAAGCTAATGGAACTACCTTTGAACAGAGAACTCATCATCATCATCATCATCATCATCATCATCATCATCATCATCATCATCATCATCATCATCATCATCATCATCATCATCATCGTCATCGTCATCGTCATCGTCATCGTCATCGTCATCGTCATCGTCATCGTCATCGTCATCGTCATCGTCGTCGTCGTCGTCGTCGTCGTCGTCGTCGTCATCGTCATCGTCATCGTCATCGTCATCGTTGTCAGTTTTCCAAAGGCCCCTATGTCCGACTTTTGTGCAGTGATGCGTCAGTTCTGATGTCAGTACACGGCAGCGTGTGTCAGTGCTATCGGTGTCTCTGACAGTCTGTCGGTGTCTCTGACAGTCTGTCGGTGTCTCTGACAGTCTGTAGTTGTCTCTGACAGTCTGTCAGTTCAGCGTCAGCTCTTCTTCCGGCAGTTGTGCGTCAGCAGCGGCAGGTTTGTTGTGGGCGTTGAGTGTGTTTGATGGGAAAGCTGTCATAAGATGCCCTTCGGAGGGACAATCGAAATGTAACGATGAAACACGGACCGATTGATTAGGGGAAGGAGATGGCAGAGAAGGAGGAGAAGAAGGAGGAGGAGGAGAAGCAGATGGAGGAGAAGCAGATGGAGGAGAAGGCGGAGGAGGCGAAATTTGGAGATGGAGAAGAAAGAGGAGGAAAATCTGAGGAGAACAAAAATGACATGATTATGAGGAGGATAATTTTGGGGAGGAGACATACATGTAGGAGCATATTGAGGAGGAGCAGAATGAGGAGGAAGAGGAGCCTGTGGTGGAGGAGGAAGAAGAAAAGAACAAAGTGGATAGAGAGGGGATAACGAAGAGGAGGAAGCGGAGGAGAAGAGAAAGTGAAAGAGAGGGAAAATGCGGAGGAGGATAAGAAGGAGGCCACATGGAAAAGCTTGACATTTATATTTATAGGATGTTACGGGAAAAACTTTCATGTTTCTCTTTCATGCACGATTTTTTTTCAACGACTGTGTTTGCCTATGCGTGTCCACGTGTCTCCCTCTATCGCTATATGTCTCTGGCTGTCTCTCCGTCTGCCCGTCTATTTATCGATCTGACTCTCTGTCTGTCTGTCTGCCTGTCTCTCTGTCTCTGTGTCTATCTGTCTGTCTGCCTGTCTGTCACTCTGTCTGTCTGTAGATCTGTCTCTCTGTCTCTGTGTCTATCTGTCACTCTATCTGTCTATCTGTCTATCTGTCTATCTATCTGTCTGTCTGTCTGTCTGTCTAGCTGTCTCTCTGTCTCTGTGTCTCTCTGTCTATCTGTCACTCTGTCTGTTTGTCTGTCTGCAGCTCTGTCTCTCTGTCTATCTCAATGTCAACCACTTGCTTAACGGGCGACTCATGGGGTCGATAATAATCGATGAGTAGAGGCATGATGACATTGCTGAGTTGCCGATTGAAGGAGGCCAAAGTGAAGGACGACCCAAGGATAGATCATAGAGGTCACGAAGAACGCCGAGAAAGAAGTGCTGTGCATGGTGATGCACATGTAGAAGATGACGAAGACAATGAAGACTGTATACAATTACAGTTATGCCTTGGAGCAGGACGAGGAAGCAAATGTGTAGGGGAGGTGGAAGAAAAGTAGAGCAGGAGATAGAAGAGAGGAATTTGAGAAAGAGGAAGAAGAGGAGAAAGAGGAGGAGGAGGAGAAAGAGGAAGAGGAAGAGGAGGAAAAGAAGAAGGATGGAAAGAAAGAGGAGTGAGTAGAGGACGAAGAAGAGGAGTATAGGAGAAAGAATAGGTGGAGGAGGAGAAGTAGGAGGAGGACGAAAAAGAGGAGATAGAGGAAGAGGAGAAGAAAAAGGAGAGGAGGAGAAAGAGGAGGAGTTAGAAGAAGAGGAGAAGAAAAAGGAGAGGAGGAGAAAGAGGAGGAGGAGAAAGAGGAAGAGAAGAAAGAGGAAAAGAAAGAGGAGCGAGTAGAGGACGAAGAAGAGTAGTGTAGGAGAAAGAATAGGTCAAGGAGGAGAAGTAGGAGGAGGAGGAGGAGAAAAAGGAGGAGGATAAGAAAGAGGATAGGAGGAAAAAGAGGAGGATCGATAAATAGACGGACAGACGGAAAGAGGAGGATAAGAAAGAGGATAGGAGGAAAAAGAGGAGGAGTTAGAGGAAGAGGAGATGGAAAAGGAGAGGCGGAGACAGAGGAGGAGTTAGAGAAAAATGAGAAGAAAAATTAGGAGGAGAAAGAGGAAGAGGAAAAGGAAAGAGGAAAAGGAAAAGGAAAGAGGAGTGATTAGAGGACGAAGAAGAGGAGTATAGGAGAAAGAACAGGTGGAGGAGGAGGAGGATGAAGAGCAGTGGGCGGAAGAGGAGGAGAAGGAGGATGAGATGGGACGCTTCGCTAATAGCGCCGGCGAATGCGATCTCACGAACCGCCCGCAAGGTACACACTTGGCCAAATCGAACTCTATAAATGGCAAACAGCAAAAGGGCAGAAGGACATAGTGGAAGGAGGACAGGAAGAAGGAGGGTGGGAGGGAGGGAATGAGGGAGGAAATATGAATGGTTATTGTCCTTGAACCTTTTGCAATGTAAACAATGTGACTAATGAACGCAGGAAAACAAGACAATGCGATCAGTAAACGAAAGAATAGAACAATTAAATTTATAATTTACGGAGGGAAAAGATTATTATTATTTTTTTAAACCGCGGTATCTCAGATCCCTCGGGATTTCAAAAAATTATCCGGAGACGTAAAGAATTGCATTCTGGAACGGATAATAATAATAATAATAATAATAATAATAATAATAATAATAATAATAATAATAATAATAATAATATTAATATTAATATTAATAATAATAATTATTATTTTATTATTATTATTATTATTATTATTATTATTATTATTATTATTATTATTGTTATTATCATTATTATTATTATTGAACGAATGCATGAAGAGGAGGATGAGGAGAAGAGAAGTAGGAGGAGGAGAAGAAGAAAAAGATGGAGGAACAGGAGGAGAGGGAAGAAATCCAGAAGAGCAGGAGGAGAAAGAGGAAAGGAAAGTGAAAGAAGAAAAGGAGGAGGAGGAGAAACAAGATGATGGGTGAAGGAGGAAAGTGTGGAGAATGAAGAGGGAGAGGAGTAGGAGAAGATGGTAGCGGAAGAGGAGGAGTAGAATGTTGGTTGTGGTCCTGTAGATGCATGTAGAGGAAAAGATGGTGGCGGAAAAGGAGGAGAACGTGGAGAACGAAGAGGAGGAGGAGGAGAAAAAGGAGAAGAAGGAAGGGGAGGAAGGAGAAGAATGTACATGGCGAAGTAGAAGCCATTTCAGATGCTCATATGCATGTAGTGGAACTCAGCAATGATGAGTAGCTCCATATTGCATGGTGCCATATTGCATGGTGCCAAGTATTGTCGCTCCACGATCATATTGACACTGTTTTGGCCCAACTGTGAATCAGCCCAAAAGTTCCATTATTATTCACGAAGAGAGAATGCGTGGCCACTTCCCATGATATGGGAAAGCGACCTAATTAGGAAGAACTAGGTCCACGTTAAAATCCCAAAATAGCATTCCTTGGCCCGGATATTGCGCTATATAAAGTTGACAACGAATTCGCGAAGGGCTGAATGGACAGCAAACCGGAAGACGATGTCGCCCATTGCGCATGCGCACGCTGACGCAAACATCCGGAAATTCGAAACCGGTCGTGTTGCGTCATTTTCGGCGGCTAATTGCGTAAACATTGCGTTGATACGGATGGCCAGCAGGAGGGAGGGATGGAGGGAGGGACGGAGGGAGGGAGGGAGGGAGGGAGGGAGGGAGGGAGGGAGGGAGGAAGAGAGGGAGGGAGGGAGGGAGGCAGGGAGCGAGGGAGGGATGGAGTGAGGGAGGGAGGGAGGGACGGAGGGAGGGAGGGAGGGAGGGAGGGAGGGAGGGAGGGAGGGAGGGAGGGAGGGAGGGAGGGAGGGAGGGAGGGAGGGAGAGGAGGAGAGGGGAGGGGAGGGAGGGGAGGGAGGGAGGGAGTGGGCGGTAATCGACATTCTATACTGCTCTCGTTGACCAGAAGGTCCTTATAAGGAAAAATGGATGCTGCACAAGTATGACTTGTCAATAAAGTGTTTGAAAATGTGTGCGTGTGTGTGTGCGTGTGTGTGTGTTAGTGTGTGTGTGTGTGTTTGTGTGTGTATTAGGGGTTAGTGTGTGCGTGTGGCTTAGTGTGCGTTTGTGTGTGTAGGTGTGTGTCTATGTGTGTATGGTTTGTGTGTGTGTGCGTGTGTATGTGTGTGTGTGCGCGTGGGTGTGTGTGTGTGTGTGTGTGTGTGTGTGGTGGAAGGGGTCGGGTGCAAGTGTGTGTGTGGGGTAGGTGTGTTTGTGTAACTGTGTGTGCATGTGTGTGTGAGGAAGTGTGTGAATGTGTGCGTCGGTTGGTGTGTGTGTGTGTGTGTGTGTGTGTGTGTGTGTGTAAGTGCGTGTTGTATGAGAGTATGTGTGTGTATGTTTGCGTATACGTCTGGATATGTCACGGCAGTAGTACGCAATTTGTTTTGAAATGCCAAAGGTAATCTGTCTGTTTACATTCCAAAAGGGTCTGTCTGTCTCTGTTTGCCTGTTTGATTATTAAGAAACAGGAAAGGTCTGCCTATCTACTTGTCTGTCTGTCTGTCTGTCTGTCTGTCTGCCGTCATGTCTGCCTATCCAATTGTGCGAGTTTAGGCTTCACCAGAGACAATAAAAATACTCTGTATTGACCATGACGAAACCTTTGCGCAGCATTGACTTTCTGAACTTCGAAAGGAGGACAATATGGAAATTGTATTGTGTTGCACTGTACTGTATTGTACTGTGTTGTACTGTACTGTACTGTATTGTATTGTGTTGTGTTGTTTTGTATTGTATTGTATATGGCCATTTATAAAGCGCTTCTCGCTGTAAGAGCCTTTCAGAATTGTTTTCAGCGCATGCAACCTCGAGAAAAAAGGCAGTTGTTTAAAGGCGCAAAACGGCCAAATTTCACCAAAAACGTTCAAACAGAACAAAAGTTGTACTAGTTTTAGTCGGTCCACCTTCAGTTTTTCTTACGATCTGAAAACATAACGTAACAAAATGTGGCTGGCCAAGACATTGACAAAAACCTTGGAAATTATTTTTTTGCCCACCCTGTAAACAAACACATCAATGAGCTATACATGCACAATGTACAAGCACACAAACACACACACACAAACACACACAAACACACGCTCACACATTCACACACACATACTTTCCCTCCCCTTCGATCCCAACATCGTTTGCCCCTCCAGATATGCGTTCATTCATTCATTCATTCTGAGCATTTATATAGCGCCTCTTCAAGATATACCTACTCAGAGGTGCTCTTGGCACTAACAAGCCGAAATGATGCTAATAGTCATAGGGAGCGAAAAATCACAACAACTTGCGAAACACAACAGTAAGCTGAAAGAATCACCAGTGGCGAGCCCTCGCAAACACGTAGATATGGCGCAGCCCGTAATGATGATGACAGCCTTTCCTTTGTATACGACACCCCACCCTACCCAATCGACCTTCGAACAATAACGACACAATGAGGGTCATTTGTGACTCTACCCTCGTCCCTGGTGGATGGTGACTATAGGTTGGTCGGACATGGCAAATTGCAATGTCGGCGACGAAAGAAGCAACATGGCGCTCAATCAATGAATTCCAGGATTCACTCATTTATCACGGTCATACACACAATCATATATAGCCGACGCTTTTGAGAAGCAGGAAAATGCGCCACATTAATGCTTTGTATATGCATATATAGCACATTCGTCTTTCACACGTACACGCACGTATAAGGACAGAGACACAGTCATATATCCATTATTGCTGAAACGTGATTGTGTGTGTGTATTAATGATTAATGTAGAAATGTTCCAGTAATATTCGTGTTTATTTGATATTATGGCTATACAATAAAGTATACATGTAGCCTACGTATGTTATGAGGTTGTATTTCATCAAGTGTCTGATCTGGAATGTTTACAGAGAAGCACACGCACACACACACACACACACACACACACACACACACACACGCACACACACGCACACACATGTGGGGCACAGTGGTGCAGGGGTATACGTTCTGTGCCTTTGGAGTCGGAATATACAGGGTGGCTCAATAAAAAATGTCCCACCGGATAAAATGCAATATTTTCGCAACCGATTGACATTTTTCTGCCAAAATTTCCCAATTTGCAGGGGAATGAATTTCCAACAATCCATGACAGTTTCACCTGAAACTTTTCATTGTTGCAAAAGTTACAGCTGTTTAAACTTTCAATTTTGTTTTTTCGAATTTCCGCGAAAAAATTTAAGTCACTTGTAGATTTCCATGTCAAATAACATCACTTTCACTACGACCTCAGAATTCCTTTTTACAGTTTATCGTAAAGTACGATGGGAGTGTCCACTCCCTGTTTTAACACGAGCTTGAATTATTTTTGTTTAGCTCAGTATGGCCTTGTTGATCGGTTCCTACGGCAACTTGTGCCACATTAGCAGCAAGACTTCCTTCAGCTGGCAAATGTTCTCCAACTTGGGATGAAATGTCTTGCAGCGTTCCAAACATAGCTCCCCAAACGTGATAATCAAGAGGGTTAAGGTCTGGCGAGTTTGTGTGTCATCTCTGCCAATGCATTTACTGCAGTTGATGGCAATAAGGTTGGGCCATCATAATCAACCATGCCGTGCGAACAAGCAGGCGCACCGTCCTGCTGGAAAATAAAACCATGGCAGATGCTATGGAGCATACCTGCAGTCTTCAAAGAGTCTGGGTAAGACAGTTCAACGATAAGTTTGACATTTAGCCTACTGAATATGATAAAGTGCAGTCTATCCTTGCAACCGTACCGGGTAACACACGCCAGCAGATCTGGTGCCGAAACCATGACGTGCTTTGCAAACTTGACCCTTTCGACTACCAAGCGAATTTCGTGAACATCGCGCTTTTTTCCGTCAGATCCAATGGCCACTTCCTGCCTCTCTTCCGACATCTGACCTCCGTTTCAAAAACACGTTTGCAGATGGCCTTCATTGTGCCCAGACTCCACTTTTCACTGGGTATGTCGCTATGATCAGGCGATATCCCATTTTCTGTTCACGCAACGTCCGAATACCCATTTTATCATCCGCAGAAACTTTGCCCATGACGTTCAGTAACTGATTCACAAATTGAGACCTTAATATATAAAATATCAAAAATAGTAACAACTTGCTTCATAAACAGCATCTTTACAGTTCTTAGTGAGGTCGTCAAGCATCAATATCATTTTGTTTGTTGTAATTTGACAAAACAATCTTACGGAAATCACATGTATTAGATCGGGATTCTGCGGAAATTTGCAAAAATGGAAAAATATTTTTAAACAGCTATAATTTCTGAAGTAATGCAAATTCATTATTGAGATTTTCAGAGATTGTTGCAAAATCTTTCCTCTATAAATCCTGCTATTTTCATAGAACAATCTCGATTGGTTGCGGAGAAATTGCATTTTTGCTGGTGGGACATTTTTTATTGAGCCACCCTGTATAATTCTGCATATGTATAGAAAATTGCATGCACACACATACATATATATTCTATATATGGAGGATTTTGACTGGCTACCAATGATCATCGTGAGACTTTCCGGTGGTGACTCATTCTGGTCAAGTCACGGTCTCTTCGACTACAGGGGTGACATTACATCTCAGATATACATGTACCCTGCAGCCAACATACCACAAGAACTAAGAGCAAGAACATCGCCCAATTATTCCAACGAATAGCGTGAGCTCAAAAAGCAACTTTGCAGGGGTAGAGGGGGAGCTAGGGGAAGTCATTTTCTTTTATCTATATACCCGTGCATATACCCCATAGAGGGTCATTACCAGCTATAAGCACCCCTCCAGCACGTCATCCATTGCTACCAATCTGTATCGATACACATCCGCCAGAGTTATCGATTCAGTCAAGACATGCAGCAGCAGCGGTAGCAGTTCGAAGAAAAAGAAAAGAATTTGAAACTTGATTGCCTGGTCATCGTGGAGTCTCGCCGACCAGTTTCGAGTCGTATAGACGAATGTCGTTCAAGCGATCGTAAATCCGGGTTATTTATGTTTTTTAAGAAACTATGAAATGCGTGTCTGCAGCCATGGTGGTCGCATCATGTCACAGTCGAACCAGACCTGCGGCTGCGCTTCCTAGAAGTCTGGGTTTCGAATTGTGTTTTAAAGCGCAGCGACATAAATGGAGGCGTTCCACAATAAATGTCTATTATATCAGTGGCTAATAATTGAGAATATGCTGATGCTGCCAAAAACGTTTCGGGCTAAACGCGTCAGTATCGAACACGCGTGCAAGCACACTAATAGCTTATACTTTATACCCACATCTATTATATTGGGTAGATATATTAATACGTATGGGCGTATAAAGCATTTTTGACCGCATGACCGTAAAGTTTTATTGGTCCAATCAAGGAATTCACAAACAGAAATTCCAATGAAAAACGATCAAATATGAAAAACGAGGGTTATCGGGGAAGTTCCGAGGAAGCGACCCCGAAAAGGGCCAAAGTGCCGCTTGTAAGCGCAGGACCATCCACGTTTTATTGAGTGATGTATGTGTTGCAACTGTTTTCTCTCTGTCTGCCTGTCTTGTCTGTCTATCTGTCTTTCTCTCTGTCCGTCTGTGCGTTTGTCTGTCTATCTGTCTGTCTCTCTGTCTGTCTATCTGTCTGTCTGTCAGTCTGTCTGCCTGGCTGTCTTTAGGCTGCTACATTCGCAGTTCTAATTCGTATGACAACAACAGTTGTTTCCTCTAAATAATACGTCATCTTGTCGTCATGTCAACACCATGGATACATGTGAGCGCGGTGGTGTAGTGGGCATGTTTATTGCCTTACATGTAGCCGAAGGGTTGCGGGTTAGAATCCACCTCAAGCTGCCGCGTAAGGACCTTGGGTAAGTCTTTCACTCGCAATTGTCCAGCGCTTCGGCGTGAAACTCCGATTCGGTGTCCGCGCTGTGGTCGGGAGCACCTCTGAGTAGGAAGCTTGAGGCTATTACAAGTGCGCATACAAACATGCAAAATAAATGCTTGTGAACGCAGAGTATAATAGCAGTAAACAGACGATTTTGAATGGGTGCTATGCAAATTTCCCCAATGAATGAATGAACGAATACACGTACATGCATTATTTGTGCATTTTTAAAAATATCATGTTTGGTTTGTTTACATGCTCAAAAATAAACACACCCGCATAAATTCAGGATAGGTCAAAAAGTAGTCCCTTAGGTTTTTTGCCAATATAAAATATTGGGAAAAAACAGTCTTACTTTTGATTAAAATTTTTAATCAAAAGTAAGACTGTTTCAATCAAGGTTTGCAGGCTTACAGGTAATTCATATCTACGAAAAAACGGCCAAATTTCACCAAAAGGTTCACAAAAAACAGAAGTCGTATTTTTTTAGTCGGTTCACGTTTGCTTTTTTTACGATGCAAAAACAACGTAACAAAACGTTGCTGGTCAAGATATTGACAAGAACCTTAGAAATGATTTTTTGACCAACCCTGTAAGGCTGTAAGCAAACACATCAATGAGCTATACAGTATACATGCACAATGTAGAAGCACAAAAACGCACACACACACAAACACACGCTCGCACATTCACACACTTTCCCTCCTTTTCGATGGCAACATCGTTTGCCCCGCCAGATATGCATTCATTAATTCATTCTGAGAATTTATATGGCGCCTCTTCAAGACATCTACTCAGAGGTGCTCTCTGCACTAACTAGCCGAATTGATGTTGAGAGTCATAGGGAGCGAAAATAACAACAACTTGCGAAACACAACAGTAAGCTGAAAGAATCACCAGTGGCGAGTCCTCGCAAACACGTAGATATGACGCAGCCCGTAATGATGATGACAGCCTTTCCTCTGTATACGACGCCCCACCCTACCCAATCGTCCCCTCGAACAATAACGACACAATGAGGGTCATTTGTGACTCTACCCTCGTCCCTGGTGGATGGTCGGACATGGCAAATGACAATGTCGGCGACGAAAGAAGCAACATTCAATCAATGAATTCCAGGATTCACTCATTTATCACGGTCATACACACAATCATAATATAGCCGACGCTTTTGAGAGGCAGGAAAATGCGCCACATTAATGCTCCATACTTGCATATTTACAGCACATTCGTCTTTCACACGTACATGCACGTATAAGGACAGAGACACAGTCATATATCCATTATTGCTGAAACGTGATTGTGTGTGTGTGTGTATTAATGATTAATGTAGAAATGTTCCAGTAATATTCGTGTTTATTTGATATTATGGCTATACAATAAAGTATACATGTAGCCTACGTATGTTATGAGGTTGTATTTCATCAAGTGTCTGATCTGGAATGTTTACAGAGAAGCAGACACACACACACACACACACCGACACACACACACACACACATACACACACATGTGGGGCACGGTGGTGCTGGGGTATACGTTCTGTACTTTGGAGTCGGAATGTAGCCTATGCATACATGTATGTCTAGAAAATTATATGCGAACATTGAACACACATAATTATATACATATATATTATACTATACGGAGGATTTTGACTGGCTACCAATGATCATCGTGAGGCGTTTCCGGTGGTGACTCATTCTGGTCAAGTCACGATCTGCGACTGTAACAGTGGTCACATCTCAGATATACCCTGCAGCCAACATACCACAAGAACTAAGAGCAAGAACATCGCAAGATTAAACTCACGAACAGCGTGATCTCAAAAAGCAACTTTGCAGGGGTAGAGGGGGAGCTAGGGGAGGTCTTTTTCTTTTATCTATATACCCGTGCATATATACCCCATAGAGGGTCATTTCCAGATATAAGCACCCCTCCAGCACGCCATCCATTGCTACCAATCTGCATCGATACATATCCGCCAGAGATAGCGATTCAGTCAAGACATGCAACAGCAGCAGCGGTAGCAGTTCGAAGAAAAAGAATAGAATTTGGAACTTGATTGCCTGCTCATCGTGGAGACTCGCCGACCAGTTTCGAGTCGTATAGACGAATGTCGTTCAAGCGATCGTAAATCCGGGTTATTTATGTTTTTTAAGAAACTCTTAAACGCGTGTCTGCAGCCATGGTGGCCGCATCGTGTCACCATCAAACCAGACCTGCGGCTGCGCTTCCTAGAAGTCTGGGTTTCGAATTGTGTTTTAAAGCGCAGCGACATAAATGGAGGCGTTCCACAATAAATGTCTATTATATCAGTGGCTAATAATTGAGAATATGCTGATGCTGCCAAAAACGTTTCGGGCTAAACGCGTCAGTATCGAACACGCGTGCAAGCACACTAATAGCTTATACTTTATACCCACATCTATTATATTGGGTAGATATATTAATACGTATGGGCGTATAAAGCATTTTTGACCGCATGACCGTAAAGTTTTATTGGTCCAATCAAGGAATTCACAAACAGAAATTCCAATGAAAAACGATCAAATATGAAAAACGAGGGTTATCGGGGAAGTTCCGAGGAAGCGACCCCGAAAAGGACCAAAGTGCCGCTTGTAAGCGCAGGACCATCCACGTTTTATTGAGTGATGTATGTGCTGCAACTGTTTTCTTTTCATTGCAAATGGGACGAAGGGTTAGGTGGTGCATACACGTCGATCACATGCAGATTATTATTATCTGTATCATTATAAGCTAAGCCATCGCGAAATCTTCGTTAAAAGAGAACACGTTTGCAAATTAAACTGCACAATTATAGTTCATAATCCATATAATGCTTTGTATTCTTCATATCTATAATTACTGAATATTGTACTGCACTGCTTTCCATTGCATTTGACCTTTTATAAAGCGCTTCTGTCGGCAAGAGTCTTTCAGAAGCGCTCGCAGTGCGAGCGACCCCCCCCCCCCCCGAGTTACAAGGAGTGTCACAGAATATATGTTTCATTTTTCATTCATTCATTCATTCATTATATGCATTTATATAGCGCCTCTTCAAGGGGGCTACTCAGAGGCGCTCCCAACCTCAGCGCGGCCAAATAAAACTGTTTTAAGATGAGAGAGGAAAGTCTGAGAAGGATTTTTACAAAGAGAGCGGAGGGTCAGAGGAAGACCATTCCAGGTTGAGGGTCCCACCACCGAGAAAGCACGGCTCTGCATAGTGGAAGCTCGAGCAAAAGGTACTGAGAGTAGACTTTGTTCAGTCGAACTCAGTCGAATTTTTATTGCTATACTTTGAACACGTATTTCATGTGTACATGTTTGTGTGTGCATAGGCATGTACAAGGCTGTATACTGCCAAATTTTGAGGTGAGTACATGCTGACCGGGGGGAAAATCGACTTTTTTGAGTGCAAAATTTCTGATTACCTTTTTTGTCATCCGCCCAAAATCTCCCGATTTTCCGTCCGAAAAAATCTAATGACTTTTTTAGTCTTTCGCTTCGAATTCCATCAAAAATACACCTATAAATAGCCGCGTGTACCGTGATTTACTCGCGTATACCCGTATACCCTGGTTTTTACCCGCGTATAGATCTAACCTGGTTTTCGGGAGGTGAGTATATGATGTCGTGTTTCACCGGAGGTTAAGTATACGCCGTATACCCGCGTATACTCTTGATTACAGCCCTGGGCCTCTATACAACTTTTTGCCTTAAAAAATTTCTTTACGCTAAAGCACTAATGATACCAATGATATTTGAATGATACCAATGATATTTTAATGATACACAAAGTGACGCATTTAGAAATCTTTTTGAAACTATTCACGGATGTTACGGATCTCCTGCTTTGTTCCTCTTCACGTTATGGCGAAAAAACTTTGACTATGGTGTTCTGCCCCTCTTTCAAACACATCTGCGGACAGCCATGACCCTAAGTCAGCGGTTCCCAACACGTGGTCCGCGGGTCTCAAAAATGGCCTTTAATCTCTCAAAGAATTAATAAAAATAATGGAAAAATTTTACAATTTGGACAGGATTGAACACAATTATTTTCTATTACAAATTATTTTTTTTGACGTCTATAAATAATATCAAACATCCTATTTTGAATCAATTATATAATTTTACATTATGCTTCCAGTTAATTAAATTTAGCCTTGTAGCCCCTAATGTCCTTCAACTAAGAAAAAGTGGCCCTGAAGTCAAAAAAGGTTGGGAACCATGCACTGCCCTAAGTGATAGGCTATGGGCAAACGAAGCGGAGACTATACACAACCAAGCGACAGTTCAGGCAACATGCAGTAAAAGGGAGCATAGAGATCAGAGGTTTCTTTTGTACTAGGTACCTTCTTATGTAGCGCATTTCAACGCTTCAAACCACTTCCAACCGTGGCATACACTTTGAGAGAATCCTATGTAGGTCGTTTTAAGCAATAATAACAACCCGCTCGTCCATCCCACCGTGACACCGAATGGATTTTGTGTTTGGATTGTCTGGAGGTGTGCAGGAACGAATTAACACCCGTTTACCCTCCCACCCATGGCCTCCCTCATCAGTCACCTACTCCCTACCCACTCCCCATTACTCAGCACCAGCCCTCCTACCCACTCTTTCATCAACCACCAACGACCGTGTATACTGACTTACTCGCCCATCTGCCAACCCAGACCTATTATCTCGATTGATCAGACACGACTTGATTATTAAGCATCTAACAGTTTGTCTCGATACAAATCGTTTATTTTCCGGTTGGTTTGTGTTTTTTTCCACAGTTGCCAAGCACTCGATTGATGGAGTTAACTTCGTTTTCTTTAATATCAAGTCGCCGTGTGTGTTTATTCCGATCGTCGGCTAAACAGAGCAACCCCGTGTAGGTCGATAGCTTGCCCGGAGCTGGACGGACCGACCCCCGCAGCTGGCTGGCTTAACCCCGGTGGCTTTTCATCTGGTGGAGAGTAAATATTGCCGTGTCGAATTAAATGCCGACTGCGTCGATAAGGCCAAAGGCGATTGGAAATTGAACGGAATGGGTGGATATACGAAGAATTGAATGAAAGGATAAGAATCTGGAGTGGAATCGTGGAAGAGGCCTGGATGGAGAGTGACGAGGAATCGGAAGAGAAATGGAGTTTGGAAGAGGAAAAAGAGTTTGGAAGAGAAGGGATAGGAGGAGCAAGAAGGTAGATTACGAAGAGATTGTAATATTAATATAGATCTACACCGAAATTGGTATTACGTTGGAAATTACACATCAGAGATATTTAGGAAAATATATAACTTAGTAGGCCTACATTTGTGTTTTTTGTACAGAATTTTAATATAGAAATATGTTTTAAAGAGGATTTTCCTTTATTTTGTTAAAGAGGACAAGTTTTACAGCTATCCTAAAGCTCTTGATATGCATATTACATTATTTTAATTAAGTTTGTTAATTAATTTAATTGGATCACTTTTTGCCTAATATCTCGGGTTAGAATAAAGCTAGAGCAATAAATTCTCCGTCATTTTGAAGCCAAAGACAACATCTTTGAACTGATGCATCAAACTAAATATGTTGCAAAATCGCCTTAACACTGGTTTCGCTGTATGGTGGCGTCACATGATAATAGGGACGGAAAGACGACACGTGCTAAAGCAAGCGAGTGTCCTGGGAGCTCACTTGGCTAGACATCGGTCTCATTCCAGGGCGTCGACCCGCCAGAATATTTCTCATCGTCCGTCCCCCGCTTGCATCATCTCCCCGCCATCCTTCCTTCCTTAAGTTGCCTGCGCCAGAGGCACCCGGCGCCGGATGAACTGTCTCGGGAGGTCTCCGAGCGCTGAACAGATTTGTCATCGTGTTCCAGGCCTAGCAATGGGTCGGCGGAGTCGTTCGTGACCTCGTGGCCCGGGCGCTTCGAGGCGCCGCCGCTCTGGCGGTTTTGCCACGCCGCCGCCGCCGCCGCCGCCGCCGCCGCCGCGGAAGGAGATGGCATCTCTCTCGAGTGTGTTGTTCCGCGAAAAAAAGAAGTCCGGCGCGACGCCAGCCAAAGTTCGATGCACTTCGGGAAAAAAAATTAAACGGTTTCCTGCATCGAGTTGAATACGGTTCGCGCGTCACAATGGTAATGACGCTGCTCGGTGCTTTGTGACAATGAACGAGCGATAGATAAGTGCTGCTTGCTATCGCATCTGCACTGGATGGCATACAATGTTATTTTGCGTTATCGTTGGCAGCAGTGCGGAGCGACACCGCAGCAAAACTCGACATACATCAATAATGATGATGATAAAAAATGACTATGATTGCTATGATGATGATGATGATGATGATGATGATGATGATGATGATGATGATGATGATGATGATGATGATGATGATGATGATGATGATGATGATGATGATGATGATGATGATGATGATGATGATGATGATGATGATGATGATGATGATGATGATGATGATGATGATGATGATGATGATGATGATGACGATGACGATGACGATGACGATGACGATGACGATGACGATGACGGTGACGGTGACGGTGACGGTGACGGTGACGGTGACGGTGACGGTGACGGTGACGGTGACGGTGACGGTGACGGTGACGGTGACGGTGACGGTGACGGTGACGGTGACGGTGACGGTGACGGTGACGGTGACGGTGACGGTGACGGTGACGGTGACGGTGACGGTGACGGTGACGGTGACGGTGACGGTGACGGTGACGGTGACGGTGACGATGACGATGACGATGACGATGACGATGACGATGACGATGGCGATGGCGATGACGATGACGATGACGGAGATGACGATGACGATGACGATGGCGATGGCGATGGCGATGACGATGACGATGACGATGATGATGATGATGATGATGATGATGATGATGATGATGATGATGACTATTATTAGTTTCTCTCATCGCATTTGTCGCTTTAAACTTTTTCGGATTTGTTTTGTATGCTACTATTAATTTTGGGAGTAATCAAAATCAAGAAGCAGATTTCTCCACTCTTCAACGGACTTCCCAAGGTTACGCATAGAACTTGAGTTATGGTTGGTCCATGTTGCTGACGTGTATGGATCAGACCTGAGTTTAGGAAACGTTATCCTCAGCCCATGCTAATAATAGCACGAGATTAAACACACTGAAGCATGGCCATTGGACACGTTCTGGTACAAACACACGATATTATTGACGACATTCATCTTGACCTATAAGAGAGGAAATGAAAACAAGAACACGAGGGTATTTATGAGAGATATAATTATTACAATTATATAATTATATTCAATGCATAAAATATGTTTTCATGAAATAACATTTATGCCATAATATTATTTGCAATATATAATTCCTCAAATATATTTCTTCCACAAATGTTTGTTAAATTAGAAGCGACAGTCGAAATACATGAGCAGTTTCAAAAGACCCTTGAAAATGCAGAAATAAAAAAAATATATCATCGTTGAGTCGCGTGAAAGATTGAGAAAACAATAACATTGGAAAGAACGATTGTCAAAAGCAGAGCGGTTTAAACTTCAAAAGGCAATTCGTGGATTATATAGTCTATAGGCTACTCTCGTTTTGAAATGAAATTGTTAAGCAGACATTCACAACCCTTCGCAATTTATAATAAAATCGCAAGCCACAAACCATCCTTCCCAGCTTTTTGTCGGGACCCATATTTATGGGAATACAATAATTATTATATGATCAGATATGGAAAGACGGACCCTACACCTGCCCCACATATAAATATAAATATTATGAGAATTAAAGGCATGCCCCTACTGATTTTTTCATGTATGGAATTGGGATGTATACTGTGGACTCCGTGTGGAAATTAATCGTGGGTCCATTTGATCGTGCTGTCCAGGTCGCTGTGTGTTCATTTATTTACTAACTTTAATTTTTCATTGTTTACATTGCACTAATTACGTTAAGACCAGTAAATCATGAATCCGTAGCATCAACAACGTTCGCGTGAACAGCATCTAAGAGGTCGTTGCAGAGAATCGGCTCAGCGGATTCGAACCCACAATCGTCAGGTAACAGATCCAGCATTCTATATATATACCAAACTGATAATCATGCATGGCTCACTATATGGTAACAACAAATTATAAGCAGATTAAAAGTGAATTATAAGTTAATTCGTACACAAATTCCAGACTTTAAGCTATCCTGATTTGCTTCGTATCTAAAAGATTAGCTTGCATACGTTCCAGGAATATAGTTTAGGTCAAACTCAATTCTTTTATGAGAAGCGATATCATTTGTAGCTCATGAAATAGAAAGCGTATAATACCACAACCTGAGATTCCAATAGCAACAAGCGACGATTTAAAGCATCGTTGTCTGCAAGCTTTTGAGAGATTCTACAAAAGCGCACTATAAATAATCGGTTACATATATTATAGAGTCAAAAGAGATTGTATATAGCAAGATCGACGTATAATAATGCATACAATAACAGTTGAAAATCAGAGCGCAATGGCGCACAATAAACAGCAGCGGCGCCAGGGGGCTAGGGGGCTAAGCCCTTCTAAAAAGGCCTTCCGGGTTTCTACATGCAAAAATTAAATATTTCCATGATTAGCCCCCCCCCTAAAAACTGAAATATACGCGTGAGATGATTTCGATATTTCGACCAAATTATTTAAAAAAAGGTCGTCAGAAGAAATTTTGGCGAGTGAAATGGAAAATTTCCTCCGCGAGGATTCAGCCCCCAAAACTGAAATCCTGGCGCCGCCACGGACTATAAATATTCGGTTACAAATATAGAGTAAAAAAGAGATTGTAGCAAGGTCGACGTATGATGCAGTAACAGTTGAAAATCGCAAGAACCGCTTAAACCCATAACAATAGATCGATCAATAATTGAGTTAATACATTGTAATAAGTTCATAGACTGTGTGTAAGAAACAAAAAAGGTTACACCAGCGATTGAAGCACACGAAAGAACTGAAAAAACAAAAGAATCGCCGTTAAAAATATACGCAGAAACTTAGCCAACCTGTTTAAAAGCAGAAAGAACCGAAACAACAACTATGGGCGGAGTTTATCAGGGACTGGGGGCTAAGCCCCCAAAGAAAGCGCAGATTCAGGTTTTTACCGTGAAAATGGTATATTTTCATGGGCCCATTAACCCCCAAAGAAGACCCAAACTCGTAATTTCTTCGGGAAAAATGACTCTTTTGGCCGAGAAAATATTGTCGACGCCGCTCTGGAACAAGTCTCCGCCCAAAAGCCCAAGCTAATTTTTAGTCCCCTCCCCCTCAAGAACGGAAACCAAACTCCGCCCATGACGACAATTTACGGAATAAATAAACTAACGGTCTTTAGGCTACTGTTACTAAAGAATATAACGATATTAATGATAAGACCATTCATATTTAAGAAAGAAAGAACGAAAGAAAGAAAGAACCCACATTGCAAATAGAAGAATTACGAAATGAATAATATAATAATAATGTTGCGGACTCACTGTTACTACAAAGCACACAACAAAACGCTAAAATCATTCATGTACCGTTGTGACAGAGGGTATACTTATTATTATGTTCAAAAAGAAACCAATGACAGTCATATATGTATTATGATACCTCAATGAGACTGCAGACATCGGTTTGGTCTACAAACTCAAATACCCTGAGAACAGTTTAACCAAGAAAAGCGAGCAATGAAACTAACCTATCATCTATTCAATTACAATCTTAACTCGTGATGCGGACTTCGCATAGGCTACACATGAAAGAGCTACAAAAAGAAAAACTTGCACAATATTGATAGCATTGTAGCGCCGTAAAACTATACCAAACATAAATGGCATGCACATTTTACGACCTCCAGGGCCGCTGACGTTGAATCTAACCCCCGTCAAACATCTTAGTCGACTATGCAGTTACTATACCGTTTAAATCATAATATTGCCAATAATAAATTGAGTAGTTTCGTTGTCTTCCTCAAGCAATTCCTAAGAAAAGTGCAGTGCAAAGATACGGTGTTCTGTGAAAGCGAGACAACAGGTTCTGCTCGAGTCAAACTTAAATCGTATGTAGGCCTACGCTGAAATTTGCTTCTGCTTCGCCTGGCAATCAATGCGGCATCTAAGAATATTATATAGTATACAATTATACATAGCCTACGGTAGAATGGAATAAGACTGGGATTTCTTAGAAAGCAAATGCGAATCAGAAGCGTGGGTACGTGATTTCCCAAGAAAAATTAACAACTGTGTTTTGAACTGATACACTTTTTGGCTTCAAACAAATTTCTTCGCACAAAATCACTAATGATGCCCACGACACATAAAATGAAACTTCTAAATTTACATTTAAAGACCTCTGCCATTTAAAAAATACATGCGTTCATAATTTCCAGTTGTGGATTTTCAAGTTCGTGTTAAAAATATGGTTTTTTTACAGTGGCCATTGCGTTTGCCAACTGCAAAAAATATCTACGGAATACAAATGATCAGAAATACAGATGAGACTATTATTATATCCCAAGCTTCAAAAATACGCGTTTAAGCGGCCGTATGCAACAAGAAACACAGCAAATCGGCTACATTTGTATCGAATGTGGAAATTATGAGTACGAGACAACGCGGAAAACACAGGAGCACTAGACAGCAGTCACAAAGTACCGAGAATAGTCGATAATTGCAGATTGATGAACTCATTAAGGAATGATAGTAAGCATACCAATAGAATATTACCGAAAATCACGATATGTTGACTATAATTATACAACGTCAGATTGAACAACTTAGGCCTATAATAGGCTAAATTATTAAAAATAATATAGAAAATAGGCTCATAGAATGGTATAACAAATTCCGTGATATGTTGATGAAAACGATAGAACGGGTATCTCCGTAGTTGTAAAAAACGGTTTTTTTGGTTTTTCTATATTTTCCCCCCCAAAACGACGTTTTTCAGTTTTTTATTTTATTTTCATCGTTTTTTTACATCTATGGGTATCTCACATAGCAATAGACATCACATGTGATCCGAAAGTCACAACATGCGCATCACGTTTTTAACTAGTATAGAAAATGAGGTAATATTAAAAGCTCAAGAGAAGTAGCCTACATGATGCACGGAATACGTGCATCACCGAATATGTGACAGAAGGTGATTTAATTATTTAATTGTCAACAACCAGTGTTTAATCTAGACGTCTCTGGGGGAATGTTCCATCAGGATTGGATTCCCCCCAAAAGAAAATTCGCTATGTGGTGTATTTACCATTACCCCCAGAAAAGTCAATGCGTGGAAATTCCCCCTCCAGAAAACCTATGCCGAGCTTTTGCGCGCATGCATAAATGGGTATATTGGTAAGTTCGGTAACATAAAAGGAAAGACTAAAATAAAAGATCGTAATTTTTTTCATTAACGAAATTGGTACATTTCTTGGATATTTTTAGAAAATGACTTTTAAATTTTTTCGATGAAGATGTCTTCGGCGGTCCTTCTTCCGCCCAAAATGTCTGGCCAAAGCGGACTTTTTCTCGCCCCCCCCAAAAACACCTAATTTCCCCCCAAAGCAGTGTTACTAGATCAGAGACTGGCCAACGTCGCAAACGCAAGAAATTCTGTAAGTGACGCATCATCAAAGACAAAGACACATTTGATGGCACTGTAGCTTTAGCAAAGACAATGACATCGGAAGTACAATAGAAATGTCAGCACGGAAGTACAATAGAAATGTCAGCACCTAACAATGAATAGAGTCGTTATCAGCGACACACTGTAATAAAATAAACAATGAAGGAATCAGAACTGTTACAGACGCTATAGTAAAACAGAACAACACATAATGACGAATTCACAAACTAGAACAATCAGAACAGACGATATACAGCAAAGCATAACACTATACAGAAAAACCAATATCCAAACTAGAACAACATTCAGAACAGACACAACAGCAGCAAGTAGCAGCTGCCTTGATACACTTGAGCAATCGCGTTGAGTCACATGACTCTACCCAAAAAAACGTGAAAAGAAATACAAAGACAATCGCAGAGGCAATCGGGCAAGACGGCAAGAATTAGTTGTCCGGAATATACACTGTACAGCAACAACAGCCTCACCAGGGCTCAAGGTACGCCGTTCCACCCCCACACTGTACAATAAATATGCCAAATCACGAACCACAACCGCGATGTATACCACAACACCGCTGTCCAATATTACATACCCCGTTTAACAAACAACCGCGACAGCAATACATTGCGCATATAGCTTTGGAAGAGGGGTTCACATTTCTTCTCCTGTGACCACTGTGGCGGTGAGGCGTCTCCCACATTCACTGAGACAGGTTCGGGCACTCCGAATATAATAGGACCAACTGGTCTATACACAATCCCATGGACGGTTATGGACGAAATTGGGAACCAGCCCCAGTTCTGTCTAACTACCGGCATAACTATAGTATCAGGGACCTGAGTGTCAGCTAGGACCAGGTCAGGCGTTGTGAGTGTTGGCCAGGATCAGTTTAGGCGTCGTGAGGGTCGACTACGGTCAGGTTGGGTGGCGTGAGGGTCAGCTAGGGCAATAAAGCAATAGCACATAAGTAGGCTATAGAAATAAATCCCAAATATCAGAACAGACGCTGCCACAACAGAACTTCACGTTAAGGTCTATACAATAGACTTAGAGTGCATTAAAACACAAATTAGAACGAGAAAAAGCAGGATCTCTCCAGCCTGCCAGAAAAGTCACGTGACGCACATACGTCATAGCTATTACAAATTAACACGTCATTATGACGTTATTTCTCTTGCACAAGCATAAACATAATTATTGAAACACATTGCTTTCAACTTATGCTTGTCAATATACATGTCAGCGAACACAAGTTTTAAGCCTACATAATTATTATAGGCCAAGTCTAGTGATTGTGAAATATACCATTAAAAAATGAGTGCCAACTTTTCAACGGTTAATTAATAACGGTTCTTTTTCAGACGCAGCCGTCTGTTCCTTTGTCTAAGAGGTCTACAATTTTATGCCCTAAAATTTGGCGACCGAAAAAATTGGTAAGTTAACTAGTTTCAAGTTAAGAAAATTATTATTGCTATTATTATTATATTTTTTATTTTTTTAAATTATTATTATGCATCAAGAACCATGCAGCCAATCGGCTATCAGGGACGCCCTTGTTATGTCTGAGTTTAGCAAAACCCTACTGTAGTCTTTGGGGTTCGTACCCCACACGCCTCTGTGGCTCCGCTCGTAGCCAGCAGCCGTGTCAGCATCTCCATCACTTTGCATAGATTACATATTACTCAGAAGAGCGTGTCTGATTGGTCTTTTTAAGTCGTCGCCAGACGCCAGCACCGATGCGGCCTAGACAGTGGCGCCAACGCGGCCCACATATCAACGACTTCACTTACATGTACAAGCAGGTCAAGTTCCTAGAGTATTTACACAAGAGAAATCAGCCATAAGTACGTTTGTAGTTCGAATCCGGGCTCTTATGTTGTTCTGCGTGAATGAACTCATAGATTCATGTAGTTATAAAACCAAGAACTCTCGCGTTATCTATTCATCGGGATGGATGCGTAGAAATCCTCACACCCCCACATACACATTGTATTATTTATTCATCGGGTCCCGAAGGGGTAGATGGGTAGAAATCCCCTACATACTCTAGCCCCCCTAAGCTGCTTGTAGTTCTAATGACCTACAAGCAGCGTAGCCAGAAATTTATGATGGGGGAGTTTGGGGTTTTAGGGCCTGGCCGGATGCCCTTCCTGACACCAACACAACAGTATTACAGTAAATAAAAAGGGAATAAAGTAGCAAAGGGAATAAAGTAAGAAAAACAATTGTTAATGCAAGCACTTGTTTTTTCCCTTCTTATTTAAATGGATAAATAACCTTTAAAAACTTTTCCACTAAGCCAATGGGGGTTTAACCCCGAAACCCCCTTGGCTACGCCACTGGGTCTAATTTTTTCTATGATAATTTGGTTTAATTCAAACTGGCACAACGTAATGTGATTAAAATTCGTATATATATATATATGAATTATATATATATATAATATATATATATATATGAACGGATGATCCCAATTTATTACAGGAGTCGAATTATTGGACAGCCATGCAAGACGTCGATCACGTCCTACAACACATATTGATTGAACGCCACCTGCCGATTGGAAGGTTAACACGACTTTTGGGAATGTAGCGGGCAGCGATAACTCGTCTCTGAGCTCTTCGTGTCACCATTACCCTAGAAACCTTTCGCCGTGGAAACAATTTATTTCAGTTGAAGGTTTCAAAAGTAGATTTATAAAGATTAAATCATGTGTCTGCTTCAGTGATTTTGGTAAAAACAGGTCAGGCGTGAAACTTGGTCAGGATTAAAACATGTTACCATAAATAGCGAGCTCGGTGTTAAGGAAAAAAAGTCAAATTTGGGGCAACGTCTTTGGGACCCGTAAATCGGCACAATTTTCAAAGCTGCAGAAATCGGTTCCGAGGAGAAAAAATCACAGCTGTAAAAAAGTTTTTCCGGTTTATTTATCATTCTCAGAAAAATTTAATTTTTCGCGCCTTTTTCCCCGTTTTATCATTTTGTGCACGTGACCATATTCATTCATTCACCGTCTGTAATCAATGTCCGAAATATTATTTTCGTCCGATATACTTTACGCTGTCTCCGTAGGCTACTTTTCAGGATTCCGCCAATTCAGGTCTATATTAGACGTTTTACTTAGCGTTTTCTAATAAAGCTGGATTATTTTCTCACTGATTAAAGTTAAATTACGTAAACATGGTTTTTAATTTTAAACTGTAGTAGGCCTACTAGATTAAAATCCAATTATTGTTCATTTTTTCTCGTTTTCTCTTTTTTATTTATTTGAGAAAAAACGACGTCATATTCCGTTTTTAATCGTTTTTTGCCATTTTTGCCATTTATGCAAAAATCCATTTATTCTATTCCTAGTCAACGACGTCTTCGTTTTTCATAACTAATTCATTGTTGCGCATGCAGACAGACTTGTTTACTAAGTCTGACGGAAGCTGAATTGATGGCTAATCCATAATGAGGTCACGATTTTCATTTATCTTCTGCGCTCAACTGCAGTTTGGGTGGGCCTGAGTCAGCCGCGTCTTGTACCACATTTCGATCAAGGATTTTTCCGACAAGAAATTCAGACCAATTTTGCAATGCGATGATCTAAGCTTGGTGGCACAGCTGGTGTTACTACTACGCGCCTGAATCAACAGTCAATCGCGCAATGTACAAGCGGTCAAAACAATCGAATAATCTAGGCTGTGGAGGTGGCGATGGTGATGATCTACACTTGAAAAACCAAGCGTAGGGCACCAGTTTATTCACGAGCGCTGCAACAATGTTTGGGCAAGAGGATCGAATCCCTAATCTCTACCTTGCAAGATAAGCGCTCTAACCACTCGGCTACCGCGTATATACATGTGTACTGTGTACACACATAAATATATTGTATTGTATTTGACAATTTTTAAAGCGCCACTGATCAGTGTGCACTGCGTTAGGCTCTGTATTAATGTATGGATACCATACAGTACAATGCAATACAAATCGTTCATGTATACACACACTCAATGGTGATTAATGTGTGTGCATAGAGAATCTGAAACAGATGCTAGAATGACCGCGATCAACGCTTAACATTCCGACTGCATGACAATTATATAGGTGTAGACAGTCTAGTTTCATACAAGTATATCTTCGCAGACACGTATTTATCTGTACATTGAGCAGCGAGGCAATTCATTCTTGTAAACAGACACACACACGCACACAGCAATTCCCGATTGCTATACCACGTGCGTATGCATAAAAGACATACATGCATACATACATATATATGTACATAGACGTCAATATCAATGCATATATATATATATATGCATAATTGCACGTGAACAATAGTATATGCTTACAATAAATGCACTTCTGCAAGGATATGTACTGTAAATTATGCAACGCAACAAGACATAATGTTATGTAAGGCGCAACTTAAAAGTCTTCCATAAACGTTGACTATTATGTCAACATTTACGCATACAATTTACAATGTGTGTACAACGCTTGCACATGGCACTGTCCAGCTAATTGCACGATGGTGTTTTGCATTATGTAACGCAGGCACTATTTGACATTTTTAATACAATTATTATATGCAATATAGGCCTACTTGAATATTAGATCTAATCTAATGAAAGCGGCGTCGAAATCAATTATTATAGAAATTTCTGTCATGGCGGTCATTCTCAAGCAATGACTCCCATAATCCCATTCGACAAAGTTCACACTGTGTAACAGTGAGGACTGTCTACAAATTCATTAGCTTGATCAGGGCATAGTCATAACAAAAATTCGCAGGGATTTCCCTTTTGGGGAGAGGGGTGAGTCTCCAATGTGCATAGTCAGTAATACACAGGATTCGTTTAAGAAAAAAATTGAAATTATTTTTCAGGAGGGCTGAGCGTAACCGTCCATAGGTTTGAACTGTGTAAGAGAGGATACAGGTCAAATGTCTTCAGCGTGCATTCAACTGAACTTCATTTGTGTGCAGCGATTAAAAGCATAGACTAATAACAGCGACGTTTGACGCTTTCAAGTGACTAAAACGCATAAACTAACAGAGTCTGGACATTATTGGAGCGGTAGCGCTCTTACACATTGATACAACCACAGACGCAGACTTCGAGACAAAGAAAGACATATATACGAATGCAGAAACCTCACACGAACATTGAACATGAACACGTTTATACACACACAGACACAGGAATATCCTGTAGATATGCGGACAAAGAGGCACATAGTATGTGGCTGGAACTGTCACTGTTGGTATACGTCTGATTAATTATTTGCGTCAATTTGAAATTCTACCAACCCCAAATCAGGCCCAACCACCCACACCCCTAAATTGAAAAGTCAACCCTACAGGAATGTGATCAAAACAACCATGTTTCGTAAAATACCCACTGGTTTGTCTGATCGGCAAGTTTTAGACGACCGCTAGTGTGTCTAAACACCAGACATCTCCCAAGAGCGTCCCAGCCACATTACGAGTGCCAGTTGTCAGCGGACACGTGTGTATTACTTACACAAACATAGAGTGAACTGTATACTGCGCCCAGACCAGTAGGCGTACGGAGGAAACCCTGTGTCACGTGACCCGGAAGTGAGCGATAAATGCAACTAACAGTTTTGCGACGGTTCTCAACACGACTTCCTTCATTCGTTGAACATTCTATGGTGCTCCAAAGCTGCGGATATCTATGGTGAATAGACGACAGTAGGTGTCTATGGGGAAATGGGTGGCCACTGGAGGCTGTTGGCAGCGACCCCTGGTGAGGTGGTTCTGAGGTGTTCGACGGTACCCTGTTCGTGTGGACGATGGATGAACTGGATGTCAAGGGGGCGATCGGGAATCGTGAACGGCATGTGGATCATTCCGAGTCTATTGGATGGATCGACACATCGCATCCGGTATTTCTGGACGATCTGTATACAGACAGGTATCAAACACATAATCATAATACATACTTAAATGCATACTCATGTGTGCACACACACGCATGCATGCATGCATACACACACGGGGACACACTTAATTAATTAATTGTGCTACAGTCTAGCATCAACTAGCAATTTTGATATAAAACATTTGCAATGAAGGATCATAAATATTTTTTTACATGCATGTATGCGTACTTGTTATGGCGCCCCTTCCAGATTACTCCTCAGAAGCGCTCCCGACAAAAGCGCGGACACTGAATCGGAGTTTCATGCCAAAGCGCATGAGCAATTGTGTATGAAAGACTTACTCAGGGTCCCTACCAAGCGGCTTGAGGTGGATTCGAACCTGCAACCCTCCGGCTGCAGGGCAACGAACATACACACTACATCACCGCGCCTCACATTTTATTTGCATACAGTAGCCTATGAGTAGTAGTAGTAGTTGCAGTTAAACGTCACTGTGTGGCAACAAAGACCATTAGCGACGCCCTCCTCCTTTATCCGGGCTTAGGACTGGCACTGGCAGAGTGCAACCAGTGGCGGAGTTACAGGAGGACTCCCTGGAGGAGCTAAGTCAATCTATATAAATAAAAATGTAAAAAGTTACTGTTTGTTACATCGGATTTCGGAGAGTTCTGAACCGATTGCTTTGAAAATTTTCGCAAACCGTTCCATTCGAACATCACCGGGTTTTTTATGCCTTTTGGGAAAAAGCGCAATCTTTACGACCCAAAAAACACAACTATGCGATCTATTCGAGCGATGTCGATTTCAAATCTCACCCAATGTTGCTTTCGAATACGACCGTCTATTTATAGCGCACATGCGTGCTTCCTTCTATAGCCATTTTTATAGCGCATAAATTTATCCAACTGTTGGTTTGAACAAAATCAAGGATCTCTTCACCGATTGCTTTCAAATTTTCACACAACGTTCCTTTCGAATTCGATCGCCAGGGTTTTTAATATGCTTTTTTTCGAAAAAGCGCAATATATCAAGGATCTAGGAAAGTTTTGCGGAGGACGGACGGACGGAACGACAACGGACGGACGGACGGACGGGGAAGGACGGAGGACGGAGGGACAAAGAAAAGGAAGAGAGGGGTGAGTGAGGAAGGGAGGGGAGGGTGCGGGATGAAGAGGGAGGGGAGGGAGGAAGGGGAGCGGAGGGGAGCGAGGGCAGGGATGGAGGAAACGGGAGGGAGGGGAGGGGAGTTAAGGAGGGACAGAGGGAGGCAGTGGAAGGAGGTAGGAGGGAGGGAGGGTCTTTTCAGCCACAGCAACGCGTGGCCGGGTACAGCTAGTGCCTAATAATAATTCTCATAACTACTCACAGCAATGACAGCCGTATAGAGTCCCTGCTCGGCGAGTCGTCGACCCGGACAGGCGCGCATGCCGTGACTGAAGGGTAGGCAGAGGTAGGCAGGGTCCTTGGGCCAGGTGGTGACCATGTCGGCGCGGTCGTCCCTCAACCATCTCTCCGGATGGTACTCGAGGGGCCGCGGGAAGTACTCCTCCATCCTGGACGTGGCTGCCAGGTTGGCGAAGATGAAGACCTGGAAAAATAATTATAGAGAAAACGACATGTTTTTTTATTATGTATGTTACGTTTTATAATTTTGTATGTATGTAATTATGTATTTTTCGTCTAATTGAAAATCAGACAATAATATTCATGGTGAGTGGTGACACGTCGCACCCGGTCAAAAATGTGAAATAAAACGCAGAAATAGAAACAAATTATAGTAATGATAAAGTTAAAAAATAAAGTAGCGGCAGCCATAAAAAAAGGCGCCAATCTGTCTGGTTGTTGATGTTACAGGAAAACGTTTCCGGAGTAGCCATGCACGGTTTCCAAATTTTCTAACTGATCGTGTGACCCCAAAGTCACCTTGAGATGAAGAAGCGCCTTCGTGAGATTGTTGTAAGGCGCTACATAAATGTTAATATACATAGAAACATACATAATGCCATATACATCGTCGTCCTCGTCTGGATTGAAAGGAACTGAGGCATGCATGGTTAGAGATTTCAAAGCTATAGATTATTATAGTACAATATCGCTTGCTGAAATAATATTATGGTTAAATTGATGGCCCTATTGTTGAGCGTGACTTCTGTCCATTTTGTGTATACCTTTATAACTTTAGAAAGTGTAGGGCCAACCATTTCCTTGCGTACAAATTTAATTTAAATGTCTCTGGATAGATACATGTAGGTAGATAGATAAATGATTAATTGACTGATTGATTAATTGATTGATTAATTGATTGATTAATTGATTGATTAATTGATTGATTAATTGATTGATTAATTGATTGATTGACTGTCGAATTGTTGATTTTAATCAGAAAGTCATTTTATTTAGTATCAGTCGCAACAGAATTGAATAACTGCACCAAATAGTAAATTCATCAACCAAATCTGAAGCATACGAGCAGGCATTATCCATGAACTTGTAGCTGCTGCACCTGCCAGAGTGATAGCGCAGACAAAATCAATTGGCCAGCATTACTTACTCCCTTTGGGACCCGATATCCGCTGAAGACCGTATCCTCGGGCATCACTCGTCCGGATCCGCCGAAAACTGGATAGTGAAGTCTGGAAGTAAACACAATGGCAATACTTAAAGCACCAGTGTGTTCTCAAAATCGTTAGAAACCACGCCACTGGCTGTTCTCTGCCAGTGCCAGTCCCAAGCCTGGATAAAGGCAGTGGCGTAGACAAGGGGGTTTCGGGGGTTAAACCCCGCATTGGCCTAAGAAAAAGTTTTTTA
This sequence comes from Lumbricus terrestris, assembly GCA_949752735.1. Taxonomy (NCBI): domain Eukaryota; kingdom Metazoa; phylum Annelida; class Clitellata; order Crassiclitellata; family Lumbricidae; genus Lumbricus; species Lumbricus terrestris. Next base: position 33,102,467 of record OX457051.1, read on the forward strand.
AAAGGTTATTTATTCACCTAAATAAAAAAAAAACCAAAGCATTTACTTGTAGTAACAATTGTTTTTCTTACTTTATTCACTTTGTTACTTTATTCACTTTTTATTTACTGTAAGGGGTCAGAAAAGGCATCCGGCCAGGTAAAAAAAAAACAACCCCCCATCATACACTCTTGGCAACGCCACTGGATAAAGGAGGAGGGCGACACTAATCGTCTTTCATATGGCAGTGTCGTTAAGCATGTAACAATACTCCAATTGTTAGGCAACCGGGTCGGCATGCAATCACCATGCTACGCGCTCGTCGACCTATGGAGACATGCAGGTGTCGCGCTTGTCATTTCGATCCTGTCTTACGTTCTCGTGTGTTACACCATCCTTCTGCATGGGAGTCTGGTCAATGGTCATCCATTGCATTTAAGTTACAACGCAATTTCAGACTGTTCATTGCTCAGATAGCCAGCAGTGCATGCCTCACTTTGTGATATACTAAAGGCGCTAGATCAACTGTATTCATAATTATGATCCCTCAAAAAGAAACACCAGACAACTTCTTTAGCACGAATTTATCAATCGCAACTATTTATTGATCGGAAGTCAATTATTATTATGAGTGAAAAACTTGTTCGAGTTGCCCACCTCCGAGACTCCTTTACATAAGACTCCCATTGCTTACGCAAAGATCTCCTTGATTACTTAAAGAACTCCTTTCTCACTCAAAGGACTCATTGCTCACCCAAAAAACCTTGCTCCCCTTAAAATATCCTTGCTCACCTAAAGGACTCCTTGCTCACCCAAAGGACTCCCTGCTCACCTGAAAAATCCTTGCTCGCCAAAAGGACCCATTGCTCACCGAAAAGACTCCTTGCTTTCCCAAATAACTCCTTGCTCACCTAAAGAACTCCTTACTCACCCAAAGGACTCCCTGCTCACCTGAAAAATCTTTGCTCACCCAAAGGACTCCTTGCTTACCCAAATAACTCCTTGTTCACCTAAAGGACTCCTTACTCAACCAAAGGACTCCCTGCTCACCTGAAAAATCCTTGCTCGCCAAAAGGACCCATTGCTCACCCAAAGGACTCCTTGCTTACCCAAAAAACCTTGCTCACCTGAAAAATCCTTGCTCACCAAAAGGACCCATTGCTCACCCAAAGGACTCCTTGCTTCCCCAAATAACTCCTTGCTCACCCAAATAACTCCTTGCTCACCCAAATGACTCCTTGCTCACCCAAAGAACCCCTTGCTCACCTGAAAAAATCCTTGCTCATCCAAAGAACCCCTTGCTTACACAAAGGTCTCCTTGATTACTTAAAGAACTCCTTTCTCACTCAAAGGACTCCTTGCTCACCCAAAGAACCCCTTGCTCACCCAAAGGACTCCTTGCTCGCCTGAAAAAATCCTTGCTCACCTAAAGGACTCCTTGCTCACCTGAAACATCTTTGCTCACCTAAAGGACTCCTTGCTCACCTGAAACATCTTTGCTCATCTAAAGGACTCCTTGCTTGCCTAAATGACTCCCACTGCTTACCTGAATGACTCCTTGAGGCAGGCTTTGAGGTAAGTCATCTTCTGTAGTGCATCGAAGGTTGGAACGCCGTCAGCGGGCAGGTACTGCTGAATCTCCCGATAAAGTATTTCCTGTTTGTCCGGATTCGAAGCGAGATTGTGCAGGAAGAACGCCAGCGTATTTCCCGTCTGTAGAGTACAGGCCACGTGGACAAGTTAATGGCATTATAAATCACCGTCATCATCGTCGTCATCATCATCATCATCATCATCATCATCATCATCATCATCATCATCATCATCATCATCATCATCATCACCACCACCACCACCACCCATCGTCATCATCATCATCATCATCGTCGTCACTATTAAGCGACACCATCTGAGGCAAAAGTATCAATTTGTTGGTGCTGAACAACAATTAAGTGTAATGGACTTTGTTGAAGGTACAATGGTACATGTAGCTGGGGACCGTTAACGCGAGATGTCATGGTGAACTTGATTCTGATGCAGAACCGGTGACTAATAAGCTCGTCTCTCTGACGTCGCTTTTGCCGGTCCCTGAGAAATAAGAAGAGGAGGATTTGTAGATTGTTGTAGAAAGACGAGGAATGAAGATGACGTGGAAAGAGACAGAGGAATAAGATGAAATAACATGGAAAGGATATATATATATATTATATATATATATATGTTTGTCTGTCTGTCTGTCTGTCTGTCTTTCTGTCTGTCTGTCTATCTGTCTATATATCTATATATCTGGATATATATATACAGATAGACAGACAGACAGACAGACAGACAGACAGACAGATAGATAGATAGACAGACAGACAGACAGACAGACAGATAGACAGACAGACAGACAGACAGACAGACAGATAGATAGATACATACAGGAGCTGAGTCGTACCGAGTCAATTCCCGTTCGAAACAAAGCCATGACTAAGTTGACGGCCAGCTCAGCAGACACCCTCTCATCACTGCTCAGCATCTCGAAGACGCACAGCGCCTGCTCGTCCATCGCATCCTCAGCCACGACACCGTCAACCTCAGCAACCGCATTACCACCAGCATCCAGTCGCCCGGATGAAAACGGACACCCTCCTCCTCCTCCTCCTCCTCCTCTGTTGCCATGGGCAACGCGGGTGCCAACTGTTGAGCCGATTCGTCGGGCCATCTCACGACGCTTCCCGGCTGTTCGAGCCTCAACGGCGCTCACGTACTTGCTCATTATCCTGGAAGAATTAAACACGTTGAGCACTGTCATTATCAATGTTATTGCTAATGTTATCGTTGATGTTGTAATTATTGTTATTGTTATTGCTATTGTTAGTGCTATTGTTATTGCTATTGTTACTGTTATTGTTATTGCCATTATTGTCATTGTTATTGTCATTGTCATTATTAATGCTATTATTGTTATTGTGATTGTGGTTGCGATTGTGATTGCTATTGCTGTTGCTATTACTATTGCTATTGTTATTGTTATTGTCATTGTCATTGCTATTGTTATTGCTACTGTTATTGAAAGGCACTTATCTTCATCTTCTTCTATGCACGAAGTCTTAAAAATTCGGAAACTATTTACATGGGGGGAATTGAGCCCGTGATTCCTCCACCCTTCAAATACGCCAGGTCCTCTTTAAAGGAATTGTTAGAACTGCACAATCTCTTCATTCTCTTCCCATCCTCCATGGTATACCTTAAATAACTCCCAATCGACTGACAACAATAGACCTTTTTTACTGTTTTTGACCGCACAGAAGTGCTCCTACAACTGCGCAAATCCATTTCGAACCATTGCGCATTTCGTGTAGAACTGCACAAGGCCGTAGCCAGGATTTAGTTGGGGGGGGGGGGGGGTGGGGGGTGTTTACCAAGACCTTGAACAAGCCGACAAGTACACGAATCAACTGACTAAGTAGCTTGGAGAAGTGTCGTGAGCTCTCAGAGCGGTGTTTTGGATCTAAACTAACTGTACATATCACATAATAAAAGAGTCTAAAAATAAAATCCCCTTAGTTCTTATTTCGTGTGCAAGCAAACTCATTTTTTCATTTTTAAACCATTTAATTTCGGGGGTTGTTTAAGCACCCAAAAGACCCCCCCCCAACTATCTATGGCCTTAAAACTGCACGTACTTAAAAGCCCTTAAATACGCACAGTCATGCTTAGGCCCTATAACCTTTATTAGCCAACTTCTAATTAAGAAATCTATCATTTTTTATGGGAAGCGTGTTATTACTGTCTCATGTTGTTGGCCGCTCTCTCGAATCGTCGGTACATCGGCGTTCGCATGTATTGGTACCAAGGGATGTTGAACATGCAGCTGCGGAAGCAGAAAAGCGTCTCGGAGATGGAACCTGCCAACCGCCGAGCGTTCCCCGTGTCACCGCTGAAGGCCCCGACTCGATCACCAAAGCACACGGCACCAATGGCTGAAGACATCAAAGAATGATCAAATGAGGAATGGGGGATGATTGGGGAGAATGGTATAGGGAGGAGCAGAAGGAGGAGTTGTATAGGGGGATAGATGAGAAGGGCGCGGAGGATGTGGTATGGAAGGAGGGGCAGATGAAGAGGAATTGGAGGGGAGGAATGGTACAAGGAGGAAAATGCGATGAAGAGGACAAGGAGGGAGAAGAGGAGGAGGAGGACTAGGAGGATAATAAGATGAAGAGGATGGGAAGAAAAGGATTAAAGAGATAAAGAGGACAAGAAGGAAAGGGATGAAGAACACTGCAAAGAGAAGAATAGAATGAAGAGGAGTAAGAGGGATATAGAAACAGGATGATAAGAAGAATAAAATAAAGAGGAGGAAGAGGGATAGAGAAACAGGATGAGGCGGAGGAGAATAAAATAAAAAGGAGGACGGGGAATAGAGAAACAGGATGAGGAGGAGAATAAGACAAAGAAGAGGAATAGGGAGAGGAGAATGAGACGAGGATGATGGTGAACAAAAGAATCACGATCAACATGTGGGGATACTTAAATTCTGAGGAAGAGGAAAAAGATTCTTCTAGCAGGAGGAGAATAAACTAAAGACGAAGAGGAGAAAGAGGAATAGGTAGATAATTAAACGGGATAATTTTTTCTAGACATCGACTTACACTCCATCGTGTAGTTGAAGAGGTTTTCATAGAGGTTCGGAACCAGTCCATCTCCCTCTCTCAGACCTCCTATGTAATCGGCGAAGTCCCTGGCCACCGGCATCTGCCAGCTGAGGTATTTGGCCGCCGCAACCGGATGCATCATCAGCCGTTGGATACAGCTCCTCTGCCGCGCCCACTCCGGACCGTCCCTACAGACAACAGCACGATGGTAGAACAGTTATAAAGTCAGTTTAATTATTTGTAGATCAATTAATTGTATAATTAATTGTTTAATTTATTATAGATTAATTATATATTAAAATAAATCTTTTAATTATAGATTAATTAAATATTATAATTAATCTATAATTAATTATACAGACGACAAAAGATCGATTATATTATCGAGGAATTATAAAGTCAGAGTACCCATCGATAAATCATTGAATGAATTTGTTTATTGCACACAGAAGTCCAATAGTACAAGCATGAGTCACTAAGTATAGGCTACAGCGCAACAGGAGCCAGAAGAAGCCAATAGCTTTTATGACTGGGATTAAATGATGCTGAAGCCTTAACCGTCTTCCTTGAGTATTATTCATGAATGTTTTCATAGAACTCTTAATTAGAACTTAACTAGTAAAAGTTATAAGGCCTAATCATGATAATTATAGTAAGAATAGTAACAATTATGATTACAATGATTGTAACAATAATAATTATGATCACAGTGATAATTATTGAGGCAATATATCAATTATCGAGTGATTAATTATCTTATAGGGGAGAGTTGCCATAATTGGACCACAGTCGATTTACGCCCTAGATGGACTTTACACATCTATTCAACTGTTGTATTCTTGAGCAATTGAATATTTATCGTATCGCTGTAGACAGCCTGTAATCAGTTTTGCGGAATACCAAACATTTATTGAATTGCGGTAAAAACTCTATTTCATGTAGTTCTGATCCAATTTTTGACGTACCTGACAACGAGCGTGCACATTTTAGACAAGTTCTTAAAAATGCAATCATGATTCTTTTAACTGTGGCCAGGCTTCAAGTTTCCTTAATTGGACCGACAATTTAGGTGTGGTCCATTTAAGTACACCGGTACTTGTTATGTCAAAATGCTTCATTATATAATTTTTAATAGGTTCTATTGGCTTCTGTTATGCCGAGCAACAGCGAATAACTGCTTAACAGCAGATAAAAATAGCAACAAAAAGCGTAATCGTCATCCGATTGGTAGTGGGACTAATTTCCACGGAGGACGGAAGGGGAAGAAATGTTTGCGCATCTCTAAAAATTCCTTGAAAGAAGCCCTGCAAACAACAATCCACAAACTTGCCACTCTAGCAAACAACAATCCCCAAACTTGCCACTCTAGCAAAAAACAATTCCCCAAACTTGCCACTCTAGTAAGCAACAATCCCCAAACTTGCCACTCTAGCAAACAACAATCCCCAAACTTGCCACTCTAGCAAACAACAATCCCCAAACTTGCCACTCTAGCAAACAACAATCCCCAAACTTGCCACTCATAGCAAGCAACAATCCCCAAACTTGCCACTCTAGCAAGCAACAATTGCCCAAACTCGCATGCACTTACAAGAAGGCAAACCCGATGAGTTTGTTGTTTCGCTTGAGGTATGTCACTTCGAGGTTGGCGATCTTTCCGCGACTCGGATATTTTCCTTCGAGTTGAAACATCGTCGCCAGGTCTGTCGGATCGAACAGGTTGACCATCATCATCGACCCCAGCTTCTCCTTGTAGATCTTTCCATACTTTCTCATGTATCCCAAACGGTTTTCCAGGATCTTCTCAAAACTGTACGGACCTTCAATTAAACGTAACATGTATTCGAAACGTTAATCAATCTTCATCGTGGGGCGCGGTGGTGCAGTGGTGGTATTCGGTGTCCTTGTAGGGCAGAAGGGATCCAGGTTCGAATCCACCTCGAGTTGCTGCGTAGGGACCTTGAACAAGTCCTGTATTCGCAATTGCTCGAGTGTGAAACTCCGGTGCAGTGTCCGCGCTGCAGTCAGAGTAGTCGAGAGCATAAATATAAATGAATATTTGGCATGCAAGACACATGCACTTATCTATAATATATTTCTCAAAGTTTGTCCTTCCGTTTGTGTGTATGTATGTATGTATGTATGGATGTCCGGATGTCCGGATGTATTTTCACACTTCGTCCCAGAAAACCAAAATTTCACGGGGGGCGTACCGGTGGAGGTCAGAGATAGTGGTGGAGTGTTGTGGGGAAGGGGGTGGGGTGGGGTGGGGGTGGGGTGGTGGAAGGTGGGGTGGTGGGGGGGGGGAGAAATTTGGGGGAAATGTTTTTCCCCGAAAACTAAAATTTCACGGGTGGCGTACAGGTGGAGGTCAAAGTTAGTGGTGGCGTGTTGTGGGGGTGGGGTGGGGTGGTGGAGGTGTCGAGTGGGGGTGTAGGGGTGGGCCTGGTGGATGGTGGGGGGTGGAGAAATCGGGGTGAAATTTTTTTCCCCGAAAACTAAAATTTCACGGGTGACGTAACGGTGGAGGTCAGAGTTAGTGGTGGCGTGTTGTGGAGGGGGTGGGTAGGGGGTGGGTGAAAATTGGGGGGGGGGATTTTTTTCTCGAAAACCAAAATTTCACGTGTGGCGTACCGGTGGAGGTCGGAATTAGTGGTGGCGTGTTGTGGGGGGTGGGGGGTGGGTGGGGGTGGAGTGGGGGGTGTAGGAGTGGAGGTGGTGGATGGTGGTGGGAGAAATTCGGGTGGAAATTTTTCCCCCGAAAACCTAAATTTCAAGGGTGGCGTACCGGTGAAGGTCGGAGTTAGTGGTGGCGTGCTGTGGAGGGAGGTGTGGGGTGGGGTAGGGGTGGGTGAAAATTTGGGAGGGGGGCCCCCCCCCCCCCCCCCAAACCAAAATTTCACGGGTGGCGTACCGGTGGAGGTCAGAGTTAGTGGTGGCGTGTTGTGGAGGGGTGCGGTAGGGGGTGGGTGAAAAATTGGGGGGGAATTTTTCCCCGAAATCAAAAATTTCACGTCTGGCGTACCGGTGGAGGTCGGAGTTAGTGGCGTCGTGTTGTGAAGTGGGATGGGGTAGGTGGTAATTTGGAAGGGGGATTTTTCCCCGAAAACCAAAATTTCACGTGTGGCGTACCGGTGCAGGTTGGAGTTAGTGGTGGCGTGTTGTGAAGGGGGTGGGGAGAGTGAAATTGGGGGAGATTTTTTCCCCGAAAACCAAAATTTCACGGGTGGCGTACCATTGGAGGTCGAAGTTAGTGATGGCGTGTTGTGGAGGGGTGGGGATGGGTGGGGGAAAATTTGGGAGGGAATTTTTTTTCCCCGAAAACAAAAATTTCACGGGTGGCGTACCGGCGGAGGTCGGAGTAAGTGGTGGCGTGTTGTGGAGGGGGTGGCGGTGGGGATGAGGGGAAATTTGGGGGGGGGGAAATTGACGGAACCCGGGCGAAGCCGGGTATAAAAGCTAGTACGTATATATGCCATTACCTTGTTACCATGTGCTGTCGTTTCGTGGAACCTACCGCCATGACCAGTCATTTCTATTATAGGCCGTATACATAATGCTATATTTTACGTATAGATCTAATTATTAATTATATGTGCGTGTATTATAATAATTATATCCTATATATTTAGGTGATAAGCATACAGTATTAAGAAGATAGGAATTAGAGAAGGTTTCCGTCGATGCCGGAAGTTTGTGAGACCAGGTGACTGGTTTCCGCAGATTTGACTTGTTTTCTGCATACTTGACTGGTTTTTCGTATTTATGACTGATTTGTGGCAAGATTGTGGCAATTCTGACTGGTCTTTTGCATATCTGGCGGGTTTCACAATACTGGCTTTCCGCATATCTGGCTGCAATCTTCTGCATGTCTGGCTAATTGCCCGCATGTCTAGCTGTTTTTTTTCTAAAGTTCAACTGGTTTTCCGCATGTCAGGCTCTTGTTCCAAATGTTTAACTGGTTTTCCGCATGTCTGGCTGGTTTTCTGCATGTCTAGCTAGTTTTCTAAAGTATAATTGGTTTTCCGCATGTCTGGCTCTTTCCCCAAATGTCAAACTGGTTTTCCTAATGTCTAAATGGTCTTCCGCATGTCCGGCTGGCTTTCGCACGTCTGACTGATTGTTCATACATCTGACTGGTTATCCGCATGTCTAACTGGTTTTTCGCATGTCCGACTGGTTTTCCACGTGTCCGGCCAGTTTTCCCGCATGTCTAACTGATGATCCGCCTGTATGACCAGGGTTTTCCGCATGGTTGGCTCCATAATGGTGACAGCCGGGGCTACTGAGCACCTATACAGTCCTAACAATATCCACTTCGTTTAACAATCATCACTCGATCGACTGAAACGTCACTTGCATCGGCGGATCAAACTGGTTAACGATTTTCCTCTCCTTACCCTCCTTCCTCTCGTCCTCCTCCCTCCCTGTCATTCACTCCCCTCCTCCTATTCCTGCTCCTCCTCCTCCCTCCGCCTCCTCCTGCTTCGCTGTTTCGACACCGCGTCAGGTCAATCGCTCAGTCAACGTGTTACTACATTCCGACCCATACACACATGCGCACGCATACACAGGCGCATACAATATACATATATACATATTAGATCTATATATGTACATATATACATATGTATATAGAGATTCTATGTATAGTACGATGTGCTAAATATATCATATGCGTTTAGCCTCAAACTTAAATCACTGACAAGAAATGCATACAATGTGTTGAGTTTCTAAGATTTATGTAGATCTATAGATCTAATGGTTCATATATAGCAGAGGTTCTCAACCGGTGTGTCGCGACACACTAGTGTGTCGCGAAGCGACCGGCGGTGTGTCGCGTAAAAATGGTGTGTCGCTGGTGTGTCGCGAAAAATTGGTGTGTCGCGAATTCTCACAGCATACAACCGTACGTCGTTCTTGCGTTGTACTGATTTGTTCACTTTAGCAGTTTTGGTAGGCGTAGGCCAGTGGTTCCCAACCTTTTTTGACTGTCGGGCCACATTTTCTAAGTTGGAGGACCCGAGGGCCACTTTTTCTTAGTTGAAGGACATTAGTGGGCCACAAGGCTAAAATTTATTTAATTAAAGGCGTATCAAATTGTCATAATTGAATCAAAATAGAATTTTGGTGCAATTTATTAATGTCCAAATAAAATAATTTGTAATAGAAAAAAATTATATATTCTAACATACCCAAATTCTCAATTTTTACGTATATTTTTCTTAATTCATTGAGATACCGCGGGCCATTTTTGTGGGCCTTTTGGCCCGCGGGCCACGGGTTGGGAACCGCTGGCGTAGGCTGTGAGAATAAAATAGTAGGACTTCATATATAATAATTCCATTTGATCACAATATGGAGCAACCTATATGTAAATTTTCCTTATAAACCCACATGCACTCCTTATGTATGCCTACATGACATAGATTACAGTAGCCTATAAGACGTTGGCGAGCGCACCGGTTAAAATTTTACCCAATGCTACAACCTTCGAAAATAATGGGACAAATTATCATTTATAAAGAAACCGAAATTTTGCGATTCTAAAATTGCTGACGCGGAATGGTTGAATGTGCTATCTTAGCTGTTTGCGTATTCAGAGCGTGACAGTGTAGCCTACCAAATAAATAAGGTGGACAAATGTCACAAATAAGGTGGACAGAAGTCCGGGGACCAGCTAGAAGTCCCAATGGCCCAAGTTTTTTAGCTAAGTAATTTCCTGTAGGCCTACGTTTTCCAGTTTTCCGTTACAATAATTCGACGTTTTGAAGAGCTTTTAGTTTCGGTAGTGTTTAGCTACCCTTAGCCTATCTCATGCTTTCTTATTTTGCCTTGAGCTATTAGGGTGACTTGGACTATGGATAATTGATAAGTTTCATGCTCTTTTATAAAACTATGACAGTTATCTAAAAGAGTTTTAGATTACACCTTTTTAACTATTTTCATTTGTTAGTCTCGTTAACGGATAACCCAATAACGGTTAACCCAGGCATAAAGTCTTCAGGTTCATCTAGCTGGGTTGCTACGCATTAGGACTACTATAGGCTACGTGTTGCACTCACAAAGCATGCACGGATTCTCATCTTGCTATACGACCAAAAGAAAATCCATAAGCAGAAATCCCGTTAGCTGTTAGGTTAAACAATAATACGCAGAGTCATAAAACTGCGTAGAATTGTATATTTAGATTAGTAGGTGGTTAGTTCTCTTACCAAGTTTGCTGTATTTGAGAGCGTTGCCGATAAGCGGAAGTCCTCTGGGGCCAGGCATCTCCTCGAAGTTCTTGACGGCGACTGACCTGTTCGCGACCTCCATGACACCATCCCCGACCTCTGAACCAGCGAGGTCGTGTGTGGCGTGGGCGGCCGTGAACCTCCGAAACGACGCTTTGCCGAAGATGGATTCCAGCGCCGCCGCAGAACGAGACGACGTCTTCAACGATTGGAGAGATTGGAGCCTCATCGCGCGCATCTTTGAAGAAGACATAAGATCACGTGATGGCATCACGATTGATTGATTGATTGGTTTTAATGATTTGCTAATTGGCTATTTATAACACAAATACTGGCCCAGGGCTTTTTTTAGCGTGCAGTTGTACACGATTAAAATGTGCAGTTCTAAAAGAATTTATGCAGTTGTAAAAGCACTTCCGTGCAGTTGAAACTAGTAAAAAAAAGACCAGCGTCGTCCGATTGGAGGTAATTTTCCATGGAGGATGGGAAAGAAAAGAAGAAGTTGTGCAGTTCTAAAAATTCCTTAAAAACAACCCCGTTCTGGCCTGATTTACACCTCTCAGTATACCCTACGTGTCGATCGTGACAGCTCTGGTGAAAGATCTCACCATATCAAACCATTGAACACATACAGAGTGTTATACGAACGCCTTTACACATCAGTTTCTGACAACAGTCTATGCGATTTCTGCAGCTATTTTCGAACAAATTTCGCTCGTCGGTAAACTGGTGCCCCGTGCCCAATTGAAAAGCCAAACGACTAAAAAAGGTCATCAGAATTTTGCTTCAAAAACATAAAATGCTTCAAATGTCGCTTAGAAATTTTGCGTTCACGATTTCACGGTAGCACTACAAAGCAGATTCTCAAAGATTGCAAATAGACTTTCAAAACAAAACTGTGATAATAAATGTTCGACTCCAACTTACACGTTAAGGACGGTCATCATGACGGGTCGTCTTGAGCGACGAACTTGACCACAAACAGGGTTGCTTTAACGCTGTCTGTTTGTGTGGGTGGGTGGATATCTAGGCCACCCCATTGACGTACAATATAATGAAAACCATCGTCGATAATAGGGTCTGGGCCGGGGTGCGAGCGTCAGGGACGCCACATCATTCTCCGAAAATTACCCCTTTACACAGTCTGTCTCTAGACTCTAGATATGTCTGGCGCGCAGAAAATTATATGTTGTGAACTTGAACTTTGGTCTTCGACCTGGCCCAAAAACGCAGACCTATATAGAATAGAATCCAGGCGGCGACGACCATAGAAAAGAATCTGTGTTAGATTCAGTTCTTCCGCCGTCTGCTTGTGAAAGTGACGTCTCGAATGTCGTTGAAACCAGAAAAACACGCTAAGTACTATTTAGGCCGTGAAAGTACAGCAGACTTTTGATTTCGGAAACCGTTGTGAATGTATGTATGTATGTATGTATGTATGTATGTATGTATGTATGTATGTAAGTATGTATGTATGTATGTATGTATGTGTGTGTGTATTTGTGTGTGTATGTATGTATGTATGTATGTATGTATGTATGTATGTATGTATGTATGTATGTAAGTATGTATGCATGCATGTATGTATGTATGTATGTATGTATGTATGTATGTATGTATGTATGTATGTATGTATGTATGTATGTATGTATGTATGTATGTATGTATGTATGTATGTATGTATGTATGTATGTATGTATGTATGTATGCATGCATGCATGCATGCATGCATGCATGCATGGATGCATGTATGTATGTATGTATGTATGTATGTATGTATGTATGTATGTATGTATGTATGTATGTATGTATGTATGTATGTATGTATGTATGTATGTATGTATGTATGTATGTATGTATGTATGTGTGTATGTGTGTATGTATGTATGTGTGCGTTTGTAAGCATGCATTCATTCATTACCTTTACATTATCTCACCTTAGCTTACCTATAGCATCATCTTTACCGTAACCTAGCCTAAATTACCCTAAGCCACCTTTTACCTTACAGCAATGTACCTTATCACTCAAATAATACAGCTTGCGCAGCGCCGAACTAGTGACACATTTTCATATTATAATATTTACCAAGGGCGGATACAGAAATTTTCGAAGGGGGGCCAAGATTTTCGGTCTTGGGACAGGGAAAAATTTTCGTCTTGGGCGCCGGAAAAATCTGATGACTTTTTCTTTAGTCATTTGTCTCGAATTTTCAGGGAAAAGACACTATTTTGTCCGCCAAAATAGTTGATTAGCTTTTTAGTCGTACGGACCACGTCTACGGACATGGGCGGAGTTTATCAGGGGCTAGGGGGAGCTAAGCCCCCCCCCCAAAAGACCCAAATTCATTTTTTCTACCGTGTAAAACTGTAAATGGTATCTTTTCCCTGGCTTAGCCCTCCAAGAGGGCTTTAGCCTCTCCAAGAACGGAAACCAAACTCCGCCCATGCCTACGGACCTCGTGGGCGTGGGGAGGGCCTGCGGAACTACTCGTAGGGGGTCGTCAACTTTCCGAGCGAGAATAGCTGGTTAGAAAAAAACTTCTATATGGAGAGGTCATGGCCTGATTGGCCCCCTGGATCCGTCCCTGATATTTACTGATTGTTAATCACAAGCACTTCATCTCGATCAGCAATCGCAACTTGACTGCAGATTCGTAATAATTTGTAATAATAACAATAATAAGATCATTTTCTGATAAGGTGCATCCATGGCGGTTGAAACTTAACAATCGAATATGTAGACCGAGAGCGAGAAAGCGATGTAGTCAACGTTTGATAGGAACTCGCAGAGGCTTGTCTGCTAAATAAAGAAACTGAGGTAGGGAACACCGGTGCAAATTGGACTCTGTCGTTTCTTGCCCTATTTTAAGTGGAATGCGCTAAACGGCTAAAGCATAGACTATACACGCGCAACGCTTCAGCGTTTCTGCCAAGTCTAAAATTTATGGTCTCCATCAACACCAATGGATTTCAGAGAAGCATTTAACAGGAATGATGATGATTTCGTCAAACGTCATGATGACGGTGATGATTACAATGACAACGACGACGACATCAAAGATCAGATAATATTATTAAAAGTTGTAGCTATCAGTATACTATAGCTATTCGAGTAGTTAGTATTTTCTAAGAAGTCGCCGATTTTGCATAGCCTATACTTAAGTGCCACTGATGACAAAGTCCTGTGCAAGATATGTACTGAATTGTTATAACCTATGTAGTTTTTTAAATTTAAATATACATGTATAGGTGCAAATGCATATAGTAGGCCTAATAAGAATAGGCCTACGCCTATATGGATTATCTGTCAGGTTATAGGACTTGCGAAATGCAAACAATCCAGTGCTAAACGGCTAAAGCATATGCTATACACGCGCAACGCTTTAGCGTTTCTGCCAAGTCTAAAATTTATTGTCTTCATCAGCACCATCCACAAAACATGTTACGAACGAGGAAGTGCTGACGATCGATGGTGGAAGAGAAAAGATCTCTGCTAGATGCAATAAAGACAAGACAAAAGAATTGGGTAGGACATTTGCTGCGAGGAAACTCACTGCAGAAAGATATAATTGAAGGAAGATTAATTGGAGGGGAAAAGGTGCAGAGGAAGACCTAGACAAAAACTGCTGGATGGGATGATCGAGAAGGGTTACAGAGAACTTAAGGACATGGCACAACAAGCGTGAAAGATGGAGATATTGGACGTTTGGACCTGCCACTTGGCAGAGAACCTAAAGAAGAAGAGATCAACACCAATGGATTTCAGAGAAGAATTTAACAGGAATGTTGATTTCGACAAACGTCATGATGACGGTGATGATTACGACGACGACGACGACATCAAAGATCGGATAATATTATTAAAAAGTTGTATGTACAAACTGAAATTTATGTAGCGACTATTCAATACAGACTTGTCAGAGGCAATGTTATTCGTAGCTATCAGTAGCTATTCGAGCAGTTATTATTTTCTAAGAAGCCACCGATTTTACATAGCCTACTTAAGTGCCACTGATGACAAAGTCCAGTGCAAGATATGTACTGAATATTGCTATAACCTAAAGCTTCTTAGGGTTTTTTAAAATTTGAATATGCATGTATAGGCGCAAATGCGTATAATAGTAATAAGAATAGGCCTATACACCTAGGGATTATCCGTCAGGTTACAGGACTTGCGAAATGCAAACAATCCAATTGATAAGTACCGAAAAAGCTAAGTTGGCCTATACGACGTCGTGTCTAGAATTAAAGATTATGCGATATCTCACCTTTTCAGTTTCTTTCTTACGGTTCCAAAAGGGATTCCTCAGTTACAAAAGGGATTCTTCAGTTACAAAATGGTTTTCTTAGTTTCAACAAACAGGATTTCCTCCGTTTCAAAAGGGTTTGGTCGGTTTCAACAGGATTTCCTTAGTTATAAATACGATAACACCGGTATCAGAGTTTTCTGGAAGCTTCTTTACCTTTGAACCAGCAAAGTTCAGATTATCTTACAATTATTTATTTCCACAGAATCCACAACAGACCGGCTGTTGGTGCAGGAAAACAGACCCGCTGCTCTCCTCAAAATGCACAAAAACTCTGACGACAGGCCAGTTCACTCACTCCCTTAAGTACAACCCAATAGTCTAGAAAAAACTGATTGACCTTGCCCAGCCAATCAGAACGTCGCACGCGCTCCCATCGACCAATCGGAGTCGACATCTGCAACCGACGATGATTATCGATTTACCAGGCGGACGCTCCGATTGGTCGCCTCAAACTAGGTCAACGGAACTGGGTCCGAATTGCTGATTCGAGGAAAGCGTTCGATAGCGTTTTTCAATCGTTTTACAACCAGTCGTCTGGGGTCGCCACGTGTCGTAATTTCGCAAATCGTCGTTTGATGGCGTACGTCGCAGCTGTCTGTTCTGGCCGTGGCGTATAACAAAAAACCTATCCTTAGCTGTAATAACACTGGTGCAATTTCTAGCTAAGTTCACAGATTCGTTCGGTTTTAAGTACGGTATTCTCGGTCTATACCCTGTACTTAATGCTGTTGACTTGCGGTATTTAGATGGCTTCTAAGTACCGTCTGCGGTCCAGATGGTATTTTATGCATTATTAATACGAATTGGTGTATTTAGTGCGTACCTATTAGATCACTTGATGACCCTGATGGTAACTTTGCGCAACACGCTATATCGAAAGATTGCTTATACGGTAAAACAAGGTCAGCTTGACTCTGCTTGAGTACGAAGCATTTGTTCACTGAAACGAATTAGTTGTGTATCGAAACATATCTATAAAGGAGAAAGTGTGCGTGCATAATACACGTATGTATGTATGTTTGTCAAGAATGCACGCCCACAGTTTCGCAGCTATTGACCTGAAACCTTGCACATAAACAGAGTGCCGCCAGGACTACCCAGTTGAAGGGTTGGTAAATCACCACCACCCTTAGGGCGGGTGGAGGCAAAAACAAAATTTCCCGCCGGTTATGGCCATAGTTTTGCACCTATTGACCTCAAACCTTCCACCTAGACAGATCGAATGCTACCAGGACCTTTGTCATGGGAAGGGTGGGAGGTGAAAAACAGAAATCGCCCCGGGAACGCCGTGTAGGACTGTATGTCAGCAGCGCATGGGTACACTAGATATATATATATATATATATATATATATATATGTCTACATATATTACAAACATAGGCTGCTTAGGCGTACTATGGAAGACGAGACACCCCCCCCCCCCCCCCCCCCCATAAACCCTTTGCCTGCTTCCCCGAAATTCTTAATTTTTTTACTATAGCCCTGAGCATGAAGAGGACATGAAGATTATGTTTTCTTCTCATGTTCAAAGTGCGCCGACGCTACATCTATAAAAATTGAACTCTATGGTAATTACAGGCTATCAAAGTATAAAGCAGTTTATATAAGGTGCGATGTCAACATCCTGTGCTTGACACGTAACATATCTTTATACCAACGTAAAGAGGTAATTTAAAGTAGGCTAACTGTAGGCCTAATGACCTGTTAATTAAAGTGAAGACGGCCTCAACGGTGTCAAGAAGGCACTGCGTGTGCAGAATCATTTAGAAACGCGTACGTATCTGGATATTTAGGCTACTATACATGTAAATCGCTACCAACGTCAGTTTCTTATGTTGTTGAATTGAATTTCAGGGTTTTTTTAACGTGCAGTTGTACACAAAATGTGCAGTTCTAAATGGATTTGTGCTGTTGTATAAGCACTCATGTACAGTTAAAACTAGCAAAAAAGTCCGATTGGAAGTAATTTACCATGGAAGATTTGAAAGGAAAGAAGGAGTTGTGCAGTTAAAGAAATTCCTTAAAAACAGCCCTGTTGAATTTGGTTTTTTCATAATCTCGAAATTTCTGCAACACCCAAAACTACAAACTAAACACCAGGCGTAAGTGCAGTGCCCTTGCAGGCGGTTCAATAAAGTACATACTTACTTACTTACTTACTTAAGTAAACTATACGACGTATACGTGTAACCAATAATTATTGTAACCGGAGAAAATATCACGCAAGGGAAGCCTGTGGTCATTTTTGTTCCGCGCGGTCAGTATATTTTATTCCCTGTTAGTTGTCTTGTACATTCAGCGTTGCCACTCCTTGGTTTTTTCACAAGATCTTGGGTTTTTCGATCCGAACATGGGAAATGACTTTTTCGGGAAGAACTTTGGTTTTTGCTTGTTTTTTGTTCGACGGGAAAAACGAACTTTTTGGACATTTTTCTTAAATGTTTGACATTTTCGGGAAATTTCTCACATTTTCGAACGATTTTGTGCCTGATGACTAAAAAAAGTCATTAGAAATTTCGGACGGGTAATTGGTCTCTGGGGGGGTGGGTGGGGTGGAGATGGTACAAACGGCCGTTCGGGTGTACGACGCGTAGGCGAACAGTGGCGACACCCTTAATTTGTGCGGTAATTTTTTTGTCATGACCTTTTCTTAGTCTTTCGTTTATTACTCTTCAGTCTCTATTATTGGATAACACTTTTAATCATCTAATGGCAAAGCCGTTCGTGTAATGCAATTCAACATAGGTGCAAAAAAGTTTTGAAATTTTTCTGGTGGGGAATGCCATTCCTGGGGAACTTCCACCCCCCCCCCCCCCCCCCGATACCCATATATTAAACACTGTGCGTGTACTACGTAGCACGTTGTTAGGATAACGCCTTTAATAAAAACTATTCTACCGTTTCTACGAAGTGTGATTGCATTTTTACCTGTAGGCCATGCACGCGTTTCGACATAAGTTCCCTAGGGTGCAGCTATTTTATTGGGCATATCTGAAGAGCGCTGATTTTCTTAGGAACACGCTGTACGCGGAAAGGAATCAAAGGGCGGCATGACCAGCCGAGAACGACTGCCCCAGATCTTGCTTCAGAGAATGTTCGTCTTGTATATGTAACTGTTACATGCCGTGTAGGCTATCTCTGTTTTCTAACCCAATTTGCACGTGCCGTTTTCTGAGTTCTGGCCCGCTTTTTGTATACGATTTCATTTTATTTAACGTTGCGAAATGGCGTATGTATCGACGCGGTCTAAATAGCCTAACTAGAGCTGCTGTTAGTGATGCCAATCTTATTTTGCTGGGCGAAAGGGTTTAAGCGTCATCGCTATCAAACACAAATGCCACTGTGTTAATCTCTACGTCAAACAAAGAACGCAGGCCTATGCTAAAAGTTACATGGTTCCCAGGAGAGCGCTTTAACCATTTGGACACCGTCATTGTCAGAGTGATGATGGTTTCCGTGTATCCGCTACAGAAGGTGGCCGAATTGACGACAACGATGATGGAGATGATGATGGAGATGATAACGGAGATGATGATGATGATTGATGATGATGATGATGATGATGATGATGATGACGATGATGATGACGATGATGATGATGATGATGATGATGATGATGATGATGATGATGATGATAATGATGGTGATGGTGATGATGATGATGACGACGACGACGACGACGATGATGATGATGATGATGATGATGATGATGATGATGATGATGATGATGATGATAAAGCATTAGACACCAGCAGGTAGAATTTACTAATAAACATTAGTAAAAATTGATACACAACCTTGTCACCACCCCCTAACCACACCCCCGCCCGCCCCCGCCAACCCTCCACTTCTACCTGCCTATGCAATCACCACCCTTCTTGCGCAGGACGGAAACACAACACCCGTGCCCAGATGTCTCCTCTGTACGTGAATTTAATGACGAAGGTCGGACTTGTCTCCGAGATATTTTATCGTCGTAGTCGGCCTATTTACGCAAGCAATGGTTTATACGTAGGCTAGGTGAGACGAGGGAAAGCATGGAGGAAAACAGACAACAAAGAAGAAAACAATAAACCATATATACTACCAAGGACGCTATAGATGCAAACGTCAAACAACGTCATTAAACCATTTCCAAGTATTACATGGCTGCAGACATTGTGGGCCTACGCTGGGGTTGCAATAACGTCAACTATTAATACGTCGTAGATTAGATACATTGGCGTAATGATTTGTTGCAGAATAAAGTTGCCGTATGCACGTCGAAACGTGAAACGTGTCAGGGGCGGATCCCGGGGGGGGCAATGCGGCCATGACCCCCCATTTAGAAATTTCTTTATTTTTGACCAGCTATTCTGTCTCGGAAAGTTGACGTGGGGTCCCCCCCCCCATGAGTAGTTCCGTAGGCCCCACGAGGTCCGCGCGCATGAGCGCAAGAACAGTGTACGCCTAAAATGGTATCTTTTCTTGGATATTGGACGAATGACTAAAAAAGGTCATCAGAATTTTCGACGACCAAGACGAAGTTTTTCCCTGGTCCCAAGATCGAAAATTTTGCCCCCCCCCCACCTTCGAAAATTTCTGTATCCGCCCTTGAAACGTGTAAGCTTATACAACTACAATGCATCTAGACCGTGGACGGACAAAATGTCCCCGGACAAAATGTCCCGGACAAAATGTCCCGGACAAAATGTCCCTGGACAAAATGTCCCCGGACAAAAAGTCCCCGGACAAAAAGTCCCCGGACAAAATGTCCCCGGATAAAATGTCCCCGGATAAAATGTCCCCGGACAAAAAGTCCCCGGACAAAAAGTCCCCGGACAAAATGTCCCCGGACAAAATGTCCCCGGACAAAATGTCCCCGGACAAAAAGTCCCCGGACAAAAAGTCCCCGGACAAAAAGGCCCCGGACAAAATGTCCCGGACAAAATGTCCCGGACAAAATGTCCCGGACAAAATGTCCCGGACAAAATGTCCCGGACAAAAGTAATGTCCCTACACTACCTAAACCCAGCGCATCCATGGGCCCCTAGCAGTAGGCACACCTACATTGAGAAAAAGAGTCCTTGTGTCAGTAAATCACCTTGTCTAAATGCATGAAAACGAGTGATTTTGAATATAACCGAACATTCTTAGCAAATCAACCAACTGCAAGCTGCATTTGGTTCAATCTTTTAGAAGAATTCCGATTCTTGCGTCAGAAATGTACAAATTTGCCAAGTGGTTCAGCTATTTTTTATAGTATCTTTTTTGGTCCTACATATAGGCAGCCTTGAAGGTGTGTATCCGGATCGCTCATTATTTTGATAGTTTATAAATTATCCTTATTATAAGTTTTTTTGGTGAGACAATCGATCCGTCGAGAAATTATTTCTCGATCGTTAGCGCGAGGACGTAGCCTAACTAGGCAGTAGCATGACAACCCTAGGCCCTGGACACTCGAAAGGCTTGGGGCCCTTAAACATTAACTACACCACACTACAATGTTGCAAGACTGTTCTCTTTAGCAGTGGTTGGGTCGGGAGCGCTTCTGAATAGAAACGCTTGAAGAGGCGCTATAAAAATGTCTGAAATGAACGAATGAATACACTAATATACACAAGACCTAATATATGGAGTCCATAATTATGTTAGGTTACATCCTTTTGCATGTAATGTTGCACATCTAAGCAACAAAATTAGACCTAACCTACATTTACATCAGTGATGACGGGATTAACATAGGAAAATTATTATATTTCTACAGATGTGTTTCGGAAATCAAACGGCAATTAAACGGCAATTCCATTCCAATCCAAGTCACATAAAGTTGTTTAAAAATGGTAGAAATCACAGAAATCGTCGCCAAGATCCATTCAAAATGATGTTTAATTAAAACTCGACAAGAAACCTTATTAAGCGATTAATCACGATAAACTTGACGACATTTAAAGCAGTTAATCACAACAGAGACCATTTGAGGTTTCACAGCAGACTAAGCAGATCACATTGGGATTTCACAATAATTCTAAGTTAATTAATTACTTATTCGAGTTAAACAGATCCCTTGGGGATTTCACAATAATTCTAAGTTAATTAATTACTTATTCGAGTTAAACAGATCCCTTGGGGATTTCACAATAATTCTAAGTTAATCTAAGAGGCAGGATCTCGCCGAGATTAGGTTGCAAGAACAGTAGGCCTAAGGTGCTGGCTAAGGTTAGTATTGAGAATATGAAATGCACGGATACAAACCGTCTCCCCCCAATCAAGGACAAGAAACCCGCCTTCATAAAAGGAATTAAAATTTGAGCAATTTAAATTTGAGCAATTTAAATTGGAGCAAGTTAAATTGGGCCTAAGATTGATGGAAAATTAAGGTTAGGGTTTGTTTTAGGGTCAGGGTTAGTATTAAAATTTAAAAAGGTCTAAATTTCAAAGCTAAACTTCTCCATAATTATACTAAAAGGTTAAACATAGCCTCAATACTAACCTTAACCCTAAAACTAACCCTATGTAAATTTTAATACCAACCCTAACCCTAAAACTAACCCTTAATTTTTTATATAATCTTAGACCTTTTTAAATTTTAATACTAGCCCTAACCTTAATTTTCCATCAATCTTAGGCCCAATTTAACTTGCTCCAATTTAAATTGCTCAAATTTAAATTCCTTTTATGAAGGCGGGTTTCTTGTCCTTGATTGGGGGGAGACGGTTTGTGTCCGTGCATTTCATATTCTCAATAATAAACAAAAACCTTATGCGACGTAGTGTAGTAGCGACATCACTTTTGCCCTACGACTTTCTGTCCGGGACTTTTTGTCCAGGACATTTTGTCCGGGACTTTTTGTCCGGGACATTTTGTCCGGGGACTTTTTGTCCGGGGACATTTTGTCCGGGGACTTTTTGTCCGGGGACTTTTTGTCCGGGGACATTTTATCCGGGGACATTTTATCCGAGGACTTTTTGTCCGGGGACTTTTTGTCCAGGGACATTTTGTCCGGGACATTTTGTCCGGGACATTTTGTCTGGGGACATTTTGTCCTAGCACCATTTAGACTACAAGACGTGATAAAGGCCTGATTGCGATGTTGGCCTACAAAAATAAAAACATCCATATCTGTACCAATTGGATGCAGGCCTACTTTGTAGCCTACTTTTAATTTCCTCACGACCATAGGAGCCTGCTCAATGGGGCAAGAGGGAAGTGCCCACCCCTGGAAAATTGACACCTATTTTGTAACTAGTATTTTTTTTTAATCAACTTTTCGCACTAATAAAGCTTTAACTATTGACATACTATCATTAATAGACCACACGAAATGAAACGGAGCTATTTACATTTAGAATCTATGCGAAAAACCGGTGTTCTTAATTTGCTGCTTTGCAATTCAAGCTCTTGCTAAAAGACCTAATTGCGACCACCGTATTTTGACCATCCAGTAAAGATATATGTGGGCGCTCATGGCAATGAAAGGTGTTATAATCAATGCTTTCAACATATTGATAATTAAAGGTCTATGCCTGTGTTTTACCCATTGTAGTTGCCATACAGTTTAAAAACATCTGGAACGGCGTCTATTAGGCATACACGCAGTGACATAGACAAGGGAGTTTCGGGTTAAACCCCCTCATTGGCTTAGTAAAAAGTTTTTTTGAAAGGTTATTTATCCACTTAAAAAAAGAAGACACAAAACAATTGCTGTTTGTAGTAACAATAGTTTTTCTTATTTTATTCCCTGTATACTTTATTCCCTTTTTATTGATGTTATTTACTGTGATATTGTTGGGTTGATATCAGGAAGGGTACCCGGCCAGGCCATAACTCCCCCCTCCTAATAAATTTCTGGCTACGTCACTGCCTACACGTCAAGATCGAATGCGACTAAGTGCCGGGGAATGATGATGACGACGACGACAATGATAATGATGACGACGACGACGATGACGGAGATGATGATGATAATGATGATGATGACGACGACGCAGCCTATACAGTATACACGCTACTGTATTTGAGCCAATGGACCGCAAGTGCTATATAGGAGCTAAAGCATAGGCCTAATATCCCCAATGATCAGAGTTACAATATTAAGCCTATAGGCATATAATAATATTATATGTAATAACAAAACAATAGGGGCCTAGATTATCATTGTTACTGCTATCGTAATAATAATATTATCCTTATAAATAGTAGTATTAGCATTAATTACACTTCTACTCTCTGTCCATTCCACTATAGGCTACATTCAAAACCGTGCCTTATTGTCCTTCGACCTAGGCTATAGGTAATGATCTCCCCTTGAGTCTTGACTCCCTTTCTGGCTCCCTTTCTGGAACAAAATCAGTCAGTAATTCCTCTCTGGTCTTAAGGCAGTTTTATTGGCCGCGTTGCCATGGGGGGAGGGGGGTTAGGACATTGAGATGCATTATATGTATAACATAACGCTAGAGAGAGTATGACGTATCTGCCCTGCAATAAAATTTGAAGCTGATCGAAGCTGTAAGACTGTGATTGGTCGGTATAAGAACTCGTCTGTGATTGGTCGACATGACTTTAGACAGATATGATATGATGTGATTGGTCGACATGACTTTAGACGATGATTCAATATGGAGACGTGATACTCCCTCTAGTGATATATTTATTATATAATACACCTCTATGGGTTAGGAGCATCTCTGATTAGTTTCCACTGAAGAGGCGCTATAAAATTTCGCAAATAATTAATCAATGACATAGTATAGTGATAGTGGTCGTCGCGGTAGTTTGAGTAGCAGGATTCGCTTCGCAACAGCGTGTGTTCCGATGATCGAGTTTTCTGTGTAGGCGTGTAAACCAAGGAAGTGGGCCTAAAGCAATTCGGTCGATCGATCAATATGTGACAGTTAATGTGATGACCTATGTTTCTGTCGTGGGTCTTAATGGTCTTAACTGCGACTGTTTATTCGAAACAGTTTCATAGATCACTCCCACGTAATACGAAAGGCTACGAGGTCAGAGAGACCTGTATACACGTGGCTAGAAATTCGTCGTTGTATTTCTAGGCTAGCTATAGAAATTCACAATTTAAAACTAGGCCGGTGTCACGAAATAGAGTATTCCCCCCCCCCCTATTAAATGTATACCCCAAATTAAAAAAGTCGAAAAAACCGTTTCCGCGTGTATTTTTTTGGCAAATTAATTTTCATCTGCACACAAACAGGTATGTTTATTCCTACCAGATAATTTAATGTTTTGCCCTGTTTTTAGAGCATTTAGAACATTTAAAACACTTAAGAACACTCGCGATCGAGTGACTAAATAAATTCGAGTTGCCTTTCTCTGAACATTGCTTAGGACACTTAAAACAATTAGTCACTTTAAATTTTGAATTCAGCATAATTTTTTATAATGCGCATTTTAAAAAAGGGTACAGAATGGCTTATCCCCAGGACAGCATAGACCGGTTAATCCCATCCGGGGGGATAGATTAATTCATTCCCCCGGATAGCTTTCAGAGGGGATAGCCTACTCCGTTTCGTGTCACCGGCGCGTGAAAATATGAAAATTATAATTTATTTATAATGCACCCAAACGATGTTTTCAATCTGTTAATAATTGTCATTAATCCTATACTGTCATTGCTATAAATATAGTCCATGACAATTATTAGGCCCATCCGTGTTATCAACATAAAAGGGAATAATAATAGTCTAATAATAATAATAATAGTCTAATAATAATAAGTCTAATAATAATAATAAGTCTAATAATAATAATAAGTCTAATAATAATAATAATAGTAATAATAATAATTTCAGACTCACATTAGGCCTAATTGTGACATTTCCCATCTGCGAGAATTGAAATTTCGAATAAAGAACTGACATATAGGCCCCTATTGATTAAAACATAGGCTAATAACAATAATAAATGTTGACGGAAAATAATTAATAATGGCAGTAATGATTATTATTACTGCAGCTATGACTGTGATCATAAAAATTATTATTATTAGGCTAGGCCTAGCTGTTGCTGCTGCTGGTGCAACAGTTTTTGCTGCGCTTGTTACACGACTATTTGCGTTTAATAGGCCTACAGAACAACAAAGACAGAGCTTCTTTGAAAGAATTTTTAAAACTGCACAACCCCTTCAACCCTTTTCCACCCTCCATGTAGGCCTATAAATTCTATAATTGTTCCAAATCGGACGACAATGAACAAATTTAACTATTTTGGACTGATCAAAATGCGTCTGCAGCTCCACAAATCCATATATATATATATATATATATATATATATATACATATTTTATATATATATATATAACCGCACATTTTTTGGGTAGAACTGCCCACTAAATAAGCCTCTGGAAACGGACAGATACGGAAAACAGGCAAACAGACAAACGTAGGCTACAAACTAACAAACACGCAGACCGGCAGGCCTAGATTTATCGGTTTGCCCGCACAAGTATAGTCGAACGACGCGTGAAGATGATGATCAAAAGACACGAAACGGTACTGTCAGTACTGGTCCGATAACAAAGATAAAACGACGTATAACACTAATTGAACTCAAAGGAATTGCAATGATTAATGATTCTACAGTCAATATGCAATTAACCCCAGTTGTCAGGAAATCTTTATCGACTTTTTCCTCGCAATCATCAATACGTTTTTCTGATCGCACGGATTCATATCGAGCTGAAGATTCTGCGTTTGGCGGCTTGGAAAAGCTACAGTCTGAACATCTATGTAGACCTATGCGCACTTGTTATAGTGCCATTCCAAGATGCTACTCAGAAGTACTCCCGACTCGGACTACAGCGCGGACACCGAGTCGGAGTTTCACGCCGATCAATTGCGAGTGAAGGACTTGCCCAAGGTCCCTACACGGCGGCTTGAGTTGGATTCGAACCTGCAACCACCCAGCTGCAATGCGAATATAGGCCTACCAACTACACCACCGCGCCCCATTAAATCTAATCCACGAACGATCAATATGCCTTGGCGTCAGCAGATGGTTGATACTAATATTTGGAATTCAAATATACTGACGCTATACAAATCTGTAATAATCATTATCATGCCAATTCCAGGATGAGACCGTTTGCATTCGAATAAATTCTAATTATATTATGGCAGTGAAATTTCCAGTAAAGAGACAAATGCCATCCCTTGCATTAGAATAAGTTCTAAACTTCTAATATATGGCAGTGAGTGCTGTTTAAAGCTTAAATAGAAACAGGTTAGGCCTAGCCTTTAATATAAATTAGAAATCTTCCTTTTGAAGCGATTGCTAGGCCTCAATAAATTAAATGTCTTCCTTTTGATCTCACTGCATAACAGCTACAGTCGGGGGGGGGGGGGGAGATACAGACATTTTCCTCAGCTCAGCCCTTCGCTCGACTACTAATGCCTACTTGTTGTCCCTCGCATGTGTGGAGCTACGGCCCAAAATCTAGAAGCTTTGCTTAGGTTGGTCCTTCTTGATGGAATCGCCTTGCCCACAAGATAATTACAATTTATTTTTGACTCTGCGTCACGGACCGGCACTCAGTACTCCGCAGACTGGTGCTGGTCCAGGGATTTCCACTTTCAGAACCGCTGCCCTACATCACATATTAAAAAAGGGGGTAGAGTGCAACAATTACTCAGAACATACACAAACAAGACGGTCAAGGTTTTTGTGGTTACATCTTGCAACCAAAATGTTACATGAATTCACATGTTATTATGATTCTTGAGTTACAGACAGAAAAATTCAAAGTAAAGCATAAAATTTCGACAAAAAATTTCGCCCGTCCAGAATTTTCTTCCCGATAAAACATCAAACTGCATAGAAAAAACTCATCAACCGTGTTCAACCATGCAGTGCCTCCGCAACACCGTAATCGTTAACATTCAGCTGCAGAGCCCGACGCCACAGGATTTTTCACAAAGCATGATCACGAAAACCAGCACGATAAAAACGCGTCAAAACGCAAGCCGTGTTTCTCTTGCGTCGCCGTTTCGACACCGTCGCATTGCAAGACTCGAGATTTCAAAGTTGCATTTCGCCGTTACATAATCGCATATCGTCGCCGACACTCTGAAGTCCGTCTACTTCCTGTGACACGGAAACTACTACTTGTGACCACCCTAGAAGGAATTTACAACGTCTGCAAGACCGAGAGAATAATGATCGACAGGCTCCGAAAGCTTTACCATTGTCTCTGCCCAACAACAACAACAGTCTTTGTTGCGGTTCCAACCCCGGTTGACGTCGTCATCCGACGATGAGGCCAACCCCGATGCGGTAGGCGCCCTTGACGTGGTTGGCAAACCCACTCAAAGCAAAGGTGAAGGGTAAAGGCGGCAGCTTCTTTTCCATCACGGCACCAACACACCAGTTGGAATCGAACTGACCTGGAAGAGTGTAGAAAAATTTAGACAAATGTCAGCGCACAGACTAGAAGGTCAACTACAAAATCTCCTATTGTCGAACAACGATAAAAAGTGCTTTGCATCATAATTATGAGTATCCACCACCACCACCACCACCCTCATCATCATCACAAATGGGGAAGAATGGAGGACAAGACGACAAGAGTAAGACCAAGAACAATGCTATCGAAGTGGACATGCAGAAATATTATGGCAGGTTGAAGTAGGGAGCCTTACTACGTGACAAATGGAGACATTGGACGAGTGAACCTTTGTGTAAGCCAAAACAAGCATACAGCTTGCAATTGGCTGATTAATAAAGAATGTTCCATTACTTAGCACAGGCCAATAAAAAAAAGCAGAAATATAAACAGTACCTCTGAACGTAAGATTTGCTTTTGGCAGTTCCAGCTGGTACCCTAGCGTCGCCGTGCATTCCTGCGTCCTCAGACTACCTTCCAATTCAACTCCTATTTGCAACGCCTCGTTGGCCTTTTGATAATAACACACGTGGACTCCACCGGCCATTGGCGTCAGGCTTGTACTCACCTGGTAATTGTCTCCTGATTAAAAAACAAGACAATCACATAATTTTCATGACCATTAATTACAATTAGAAAATTACTACATTAAAAAAACAAAGTAATCTATTGAAATCCTTATCAAACATCTTTTGAAATCTGGGCGTACTAAGAAACTGAACAGATTTTTGCTGAATCAACATAAAACTGATATCTTACATAAATTTGTTATTCTTTTTATTTTAATTTTTTATTACGGTCAGGACAAATTTAGTCCGCTGTGACAAAAGAGTAAAAATTTACATCAATTTTGCTCATGATGAACCAGCAGAGAAAACTCATCACAAAAAAGTTTGACTAATGCCTTAATCTTTTATTGTCAAGCATTGCCAACAGGAGGTCCAGGTTTTAAATCCCATCCTGGGAAAAACTTTGCTGTGAGACAACCACACAAGCAAAGTACATTGATAACATGCTGTCACACGAAGGATTAGTGGAAAGCCAAGACCAAGAAAATTAAGTTGCTAATGCTTCAAGCATGCGTGCTTCAAGCACGCGGCCAATTCTCGGCCTAGCACAAAATGACCGCCCTTCTTTTTCTTCTAACTTGCAGCAAGTAAATATTCATTCATTCATCATGGAGATCTATATATTGCCCCTTCCAGGTCACTACTTAGGAGCGCTCCTGACCCAACCTTGGCTCAAAAAGTACCGTTTTAAGGCTGCGATAAAACGCATCTGAGCAAACAGCTTAAGGTGCATAGACAGTGAAAACAAATTCTGTACCATGGGGTCAATAACATAAAAACCACGGTTCTGTCCAAGAGCAATTGGGAGTGCCTAAACATACATAATTTCTGTATTATCAAATTGTGTTGTGAGGCGCGTTGCTTTGAAGCCGGAAGGTTCGAATCCACCTCAAGTCGCCAGGTAGGGGGGACCTTGTGCAAGTCCTTCACTCGCAATTGCTCAGCGCTTCGGCGTGGAACTCCAATGCAGTGTCCGCTCTGCAGTCGGGAGTGCCTCTGAGTTGCGAGCTTGAAGGGGCACTATAACAAGTGCGCATACAAACAAAAACAAATATACAGGTCGTGGATACAAATTCAACTTCGATAACTGCATATCATAATTTATAAATAAGCAGCAAAGAAAATATGTCTAAAAGCGATATCTTCTCACAATCATAATTATACAAGAAATGCCTTCAGTCTGAGAAGTTTCCTTCAACGTACCTGTGTATCGGCCAGCGAGAGTGTGAACGGCTATCTGGTTCCCTGGAACATTTGGTCCGTACTGGTAGAGCAATTCCGTTCCAAGAGCCAGCCGCTTGGTCACGTTGTGCAGGTACTGTCCAACAATGACCCCTGGGTAACAAAGAAACAAAATTCTATTATCATAGACAACCATCAATACAAGTATAACAATGCAAGTATAACAATACAAGTATAACAATAACCACAATTCTACCATCAGAGACAGCAATACAAATATAACCATAAACAATGACCATACCACATTTTACTATTTAAAGCTTATCCCGCAGTAAGCTGTTGGTTAGGCGCCCTTGTAGTGGTATGGCCTCATTATGGCGCCATATAATTTGTTGTTATTATTATCATTATTATTATTATTACTATCAGAGACAACTATCAATATAAATATAAAAATAACCCGTTTTGAGTGTTTTGAGCAATAATAAGAAAATATCTTTTTTACATTTACTGGACCTAAACAAAAAGTAAAGGAAGAAAACCATCACAAGACTACTGTCCTGCTGTCAGAGTCATCCAAGTACAAATAAAAAGCAACAGTGCGCAACAGGTTATGCAAATATGTTAGAGATAAGATATGACTTAACTAGGTGGTGTCCTAAGGCAATGTAGAAAAAGAATAAGGAGCATATAAGTATCACTGAACCATAATACTAACAGCATCACTCCTGTAACTCTTTAACAATGAACTACATTTCAGTCACTTTTCGTTGTAAAACTGACAAGCACATGTGACCTCGTAGATATGTAAGATGGCTAACTAATGGATATATATGATAAAAATTATGTGATTGATTGTGACTGGAAAGGCTAATAAAGGCTGTCAGAAACTTTTGGGCGCCAAATGGCACTAGATTAAACATTGCTGGCTGTGCGCATGGATGGAGACTTAGGGGTGACAGAGGGATGATCCCCCAAATGTTTGCGGCCATGTTAACTGAAACATCTTCCATCAAACCTGATCCATTGAGAATGTCCGGGTTTCCAAAAGTGAGGGACGCCACGTAGTCCTTTCCTTTGAGGTCCGACGTCAATTGTGTCACAACGCACTTGCTGTTCTGAACCTTAAAAGCAACAAGACAAAACGTGTCCACAATTCAATCGCAAGCAAACAATTTTCTGGGGTGTCAATTTGTGTCTAGCCAGATTTAGAACCTGAAAAACGAAAGCATTCTGTCAAGGACTTCAAACCTTAATAAGCAAATTATATCTAGCGAATCAGAGATTCAATTCTTGGAAATCATATTGCATTGTATAATTGTATGCGAACATTTATAAAGCACTTCAAGAGCCTTTCAGAAGCCCTGTGTGTGAGCACCCATGATTATATACAAAGAAAGGGAGCCAGTGAGGTTGTTCAGTCATAATATAGATATAAGGGAATCGAGGAAGACGGGTTTTCAGTCTAGCAGCTGCTATTGTATTTAGAACGAGCACAAATGTGGTGTGTGGTGGTGTAGTGGGCATGTTCGTCGCCTTGCAGCAGAAGGGTTGCAGGTTCGAATCCACCTCAAGTCGCCGCGTAGGGACCTTTGGCAACTCATTCACTGGCAATTGCTGAGAACACTTCGGTGTGAAACTCTGATGCAGTGTCCGCTCTCTAGTCGGGAGCGCCTCTGAGTAGGAAGCTTGAAGGGGCAGTACACATACAAACAAAACAAATGAGTTGAGCACCTATATCAAGAGCAAGTCAGAGCAGAGCATGTCACATTAGTCTCCATTCACACGTCTACTGTACCTGCGTCACAAACCGACACCTGAGCGCCCTTGTGAAGTGATGAACCAACGTTGCGTTCATGTTCCCACTCGGATCAATTTCCCCCATCATGATGGGGTAAGCCTGCAATAAACAGCACTCTTTCGTTATTATCCAGTGTAGAGTAGAATTCTTAACTTACGCAGATTTTTCTTAAACAAATACTAAACATGATTCAAATCAGACGACCAACTGAAACATTAATTGAAATTTCTCGGGAGAGCTTTTTGCCTCAACAATAACTTTCAACAACAATAGGAAATGCAGTGTTCGTAGCAGGTTGTCATAAAAATACAGGACATTTTACAGGACACAAAAAATAAAAATACAGGACATTTTACAGGACATTCATAATAAAAAATATCCAGTACAGATTTGTTTTCCTTCTACTATACTGTAGCAGTCAGTGAGTAGCGTTTGCTCATCGTCAAAATACTGCCAAACTTTAGTTCTGCATTGCTGATTTTTTTTCTTGAGCTAAGATAACAGGAATGAATCGGTAATAAACTAATTAACATGCAATAATTGTGCATTTAATCAGGTTATACATGTGCTAAATTAATTATTACTCTGCAGACTGCATACACAACATTTGGAAACTATTACTAGAATGTCATAGAATTTATCAAGTTGTCACAACTGTTGTAGAAACTATTTATCGGAAGCTTGTTAATTTATATGCAATAATAAGAACAATATTAAATGCATTTTTACAAATATCAAACATAGACTATGTCCAGTAGTTTGCAATAGTGCCTATCACAAGACATCTACAAGATTCTTAAAATTAGGGTCAACAATTTAAAAAAAGAAGATTTACTGTCAGTACAGCAAACAATGAAACAGGAAAACAATAAAAAAAAAACAATTTCAACTACAACTATGCGCAGTTTGCCCCATTGTCTAAGCTCATGAAAGTCATGCTCTGACTTTGGTCAAACTGTCCACTTAAATATAGTGAGTCATGTAAGAACAAAAACTTGGAAATATTCCAGCAAATGATAACTCCTTCACCTAATCATTCAATCCAGAGTGAACAATATTCACCAAAGTTAGCCGATCAAAGGCTAAAACTGCGATTCTAGCTACAATTAGCTATTTCAGGAGCATTGAAGTGCAGCTCTTCAACTTAAGACTCGTGATATTCCTTTTTCCCACACAGATTTATTGCTTTCCCGCAAAAACGCAGTTGTTCAGTAGCAATGTCCATGAGACTGCAAGCCACATCCAACAAACCATTGCTAAACTGAAATCATATTCACGTCTCCAGACTTAAATGCATCTGACAATTTCTTTCCCGCCTCCCTTAACATGTTGTGCGGCCAAGTTTATGTGATGTAGATTTCAACAGTCTTTTTCAACCTTTCAATACTGTTTCTGCTCAACTTTTTCAGAACTATCTTCTTCAGTTTTCTTCTGGCTTCTGCTTCTCGGTGCTTATGCAGCTCTATTTTCTCTTATCTTTTTTTCTTATGCTTTGTTCATCTCTTCTAAATACTGTTTGTACTTGTTTGATTTGGCACTATATAGCAAGGCAGGAACAATAATGACACCTGTGGAACTCCCTCCATGGCATGCAAAGCATTCTCGAATAATCTAACTGCATCGTGTTTCCATGTTTAAAAGTGGTTCGTTCTTGTGTAACCATTCTCTTATTCGCTGGCAAACATATTTCTGTATCAGGCTCCTCCATCCATCACCTCCTGGGCTTTCCATTTAAAACTAAAGAACTATGGAACCAGACTCAGACCTCCTTTGGACTGCCCTTTAGAATTCTGACTTGAAGCAGAGCTCATGAATAAGTTGGTGCCCTGTGCTCGGCTTTCGACTGGCGTTAAAGAAATTTGGAGATTACGATAACAAATCCATTCAGCACTTTCACCTCGTGACCTGTTTTGCATCCAACAACCTATATCTTCATCTCTCAAGAGAGGCTTTCAAACAAAACAGATGAGCCAATGCACAATACAAGACATGAACCAGTGGAACTTGAAACAACTGAAGGACATCGCCAAAAATATGACAAACATCTGCAATGAAGTGCTGAATGATAAAATTCATGGACTGTCATGCAACTTCTTTGTATTTAATTAAAAACCAGTCATCTAAAGAAAAAACTGATACAATGTTGAAGAAATATAGTATTGAATCAGCCTGTTTATAACATATACCACTTTGAATTATAACAGAAAAATATATATAACAAAAATTATAAATAATCACGGCAATAATAATTCGCGACAAAAAAAGAGCGTGAAATCTGACTTTTGCAAAAATACAGGAAATACAGAACACTTTTGCAAAAATACAGGATTTTACAGGACAAGCAAAAAAATACAGGACATTACAGGAAATACAGGACCGCTACGAGGACTGGAAATGCCTAAGTTTCCTAACAGACAAAAGCAGCATTGACAACTGGTCATAAGAAAGCAATTCTTCGTTTGTCTTTTAACATTTATCAAAATGCTAGCCCCCGTAATCCCATATATAACCTAAATCACAAAAATTGGCCCCTTTGGTCTGTATATAACCTAAGCACAAAACTTTACCCCAAGTATATAACTTAAAATTTAAAAAAATACTGGCCCCTTTATATACCTAAAGCACAAAAAACTTGTCCTAATATATTGAAAATTTGGTTGATTTGACACGGAATGACACATATAATTATATATATCAAATAAAGCACGCGCATTTATGCAAAGAAGTCCTTTGAACCTAGAAAGTAGAAACCCATAAATATGTCCATGGTTTCACACCTTGTGCACGTCATCAAACAAGACATGCTTGTAACATAAGTAAAAATCTTCGGCATCACACGATTAGACCACGAACAAAATTCAACACATTTTCAACAATTAAACTGACGTAACTTGAATCTTTGCCCACATTTAATTTTCTAAACAACAAAATTGATTCCGATTGTTATTGTATTGTATCTGACTTTTTATAAAGCGCTTCTCGCATCAAGAGTCTTTCAGAAGCGCACCCAGTGCATTCAACCCCGAGAAAACAGGCAAATTTTTGGACGGACGAGAGAAAGACGAGGAAAGACTACCAGAGAGGATGGCAGAGCGAACTGATCGGGGAAGTCCATTCCATAAGTAGGGACCAATACAAGCAAATGATCTGGACTGAGCGATGGCGGTTGTGACTCGGGGGACGAAGAGGTCAAGCCGATCAGAGGACCTAAGAGGACGCAGCGAAAAAACAGGACAACATGTATTGATGTTTTGTATAGCATTGAGTTGTAGTCACGGATGGAACCTACCTCTGAAGGACTGAACTGTTTTGTACCGACGTACGTACAGCCAAACTTGTAGCCAGAAGGCTGAAGGGAGCTCATCGTCAAGTTGTGGCATATCTGGAAATGATTACTAAGACCTTTGTTGATGACTAACTTCGCTCCTTCGAATGGCACTGGAAATACATCTAAATCAGAAAACACAACACGATCAGCAATTGTTCCGATGATCAGCAAGCATTTAAATCACTAAGTTAAGTTACCGAACCCACTGCTGTAAAGCCGACCTGCGTGTCATGCTATAATGTATATTTATGAGTTTCGTGTCATATAGTGGGTCGTATTTCGTATAACCTGTACCTGTAATCATTCTGCGGTGTGTCAGATTGAATCATTAAAAGAAAAAATTATTATTTGCACTGGTTCACTATCTTGGTCGTTCAAACTATTTATGATGTTGCAAACATCTGAATGTCAGATTCACTGTACTTATTTATCACAAGTGCTTGAAATAAAAAAATATTCAAAAGAATTAAAAGGAAGTCTGTGTATTTGAAAGCCTGGAAAAGCAAGCAACGCTAACAACCGTTGGACCACGGCAATTTCAAAGGGCGAGTGTCTGGTCGAGAATTCATCATCAAGAAACACAATTCCGCAGCACAATATCTTTAATATTCCTTTATTGAATAATTCAGTTGAGACACCGCAACCAGTTACAGTGTACAGTCATGCAATTGAAACAATTCACAGAATACATGAATCGCAACTACTAACAGAACAGACAGCCTGCCACACATGGTAAAATCATTAAAAGTAGCTTTAACCGATTACATTAAATGACACGAATTTGCTTTATAGATAAGATACCTCGGCATTTTTTGTGTAGGTCCTCAAACGTTCCCGGTCCAGTTTCCTCGGGGGTGGCTTCTGCCGATGCTGCATTGCTCGACCCAGCATCAGCCGCGGGCGAAGGGGGAGCCGGAACAGACGATGGCCTAAAACTAGTCGGAGAAGACCCCAATCCCGTTCCCGATGGCCCCACTGACGCTGGTGGCGGCGGCGGAGGGGTGGAGGTTATAGGCGGCTGAGCGGCCGGAGTAGACGATGACGCTCCCATTTTGCTAAATATAAGTACACAGATTTAACTAACTATTCTTCCTAGCTTAAACGAAGTAGCCAAGCCGCCGTTATCTGATGCATAAAAAGATTTGCAGTTATTTTCTTCGCTTGAATTACAACTTTAGCCTATGCCCTTGATACATCGCCATGTGCAAAGGAACTCAATGCTGATTTGTCGCGGCTGCCGGAAATAGAGGGCGCCATGGATCATGACTTCGGAAAACATAGAATGGAGAACGGAAAACAAGTAAGTAAGTACAGCTCTGCTGGGGGCAGAGCTGTACTGCTACCCAGCGCGTCCACAAGTGGCGGATAGTGGAATGGCCTTCAGTAAGAAGGGTAGCTGCGAAATAAGCAGGGGAGTTTCTCCTGACGAATAAGCAGTCGTGGACCAACAGCGGCAGTGAAACCAGGGTGTAGTGGGAAGGCGAGTGGCGTCGTCATCCCAAATAAAAACTGCATAACCCAATTGGTGGAACTGTGACAAGGCGAATACAGGTCGCCTTAAAATAAACCTGGCCCCTGCTGCCTAGCAGGTACCTCGGGAGAGGAACAGGGCTAAGAGAAAGAACTCTGAAGACAAACTACATTCGACCTCCGGAGGAACCAGAGCTAGTCCCCAAAGAGGGGGGTTGGACGAATGGGTGCAGATACTTCGCCGTAAAAAAGAAGACGACAGAAATCCACTATGCACGAGACGAAAACAAGAAGAGGATATTGGCTTTCGAAATGTACTGTTATAGGAGAATACTGCAGATCAACTGGACACAGAAAATAACTAACATAGAAGTGCGAAGAAGACTCAACAGCAAATCAGATATGATAGAAACCATAATGAAAAGGAAACTGAAACTATTCGGACACATCCAAAGAATGAGCGATGATAGAAAGATAAAGAGCATAATGACGGGAATCATGGAGGGAACGGGGAGAAGGGGAAGACCATGCAGAGAATGGTTGCAGGACATAGAAGAGTGGTGTGGGATGAATGCACAGGAGCTGACACACCGAGCACGGGACAGAGAATCATGGAGGAGAGTAGTCAAGTGTGCAGTGGACACCTACGGGCTGTCAGCCCATGGACAATGAAGAAGAAGAAGAACTTGTCGATAGACGAAAATTTTCAATCTTATGTATACATTTGTTATCGAGACTGTTGTGAGCTAATGTTGTATAGTCTATGTGGTCAGTTGATGTTTAGGCGTACGAATAGACCAGCTCAAGGTCAGCGTCTAGACAGTTAGGCCTGCAGGTGACAGACTGGCGGGAAAGTTGGCGCGGCTCGGCCGACCGTCGCCGGAGAGCGCGAGAGAGAGAGGGATAGGCAGACAGACAGACGGACAGATAGAAGGACAGAGCGGCAAGGGGAAGAGTGTACGTCTAGAGAGTGAGTTAAGTTGTAGAAGAAGGAGTTGGTAGTAGAGAGTAGAAGACGTTTTAGAGAACAGTGGAGTTAAATAATAATAGTTGCGTTGCTGTCGTAGAATTCAAGCGTTTGTCGTCGTTGATCCATTGTTGTGTTATTTGCGTTGTTATGAAGAAAGAAGAAAATACAAGAAACAGAGCTTTGTTGTAATTGAACAAGTTAAGAACTTTAGAAACTTATACACTAGCTTTAGATACCGAAATACAGTGACTAGGTTAGGCGTAGGCTGCGCTACTGAACACAAGGAAAAACTGGAGAAAACTTTGAAGGTCAATTGGAGGTTGACATTTTGGTGGCAGCGGCGGGATACTGAATTCAAGCAAAGGACGTTGGGATAGCGAACTCATTTGGAGGAATATTTTCAATCGGAGGAATATTTTCAATTGGAGGAATATTTTCATTTGGAGGAATATTTTCAATTGGAGGAATATTTTCAATTGGAGGAATATTTTCAATTGGAGGAATATTTTCAGTCGGAGGAATTTTTGATTTGGAGGAATATTTTCAATTGGAGGAATATTTTCAATTGGAGGAATATTTTCATTTGGAGGAATATTTTCAATTCGAGGAATATTTTCAATTGGAGACGCATTTCGGAGTCTGGTGAGAAGATACAACGGGCATACGAACGACATTACGACAACGCAACGCCAGAGAGAGGTATACAAATCTTGCTTGTTTACCCAAGGAGCCAAAAGAATTAAAGTCAGCCAATCACAGATATTCATAGCCACTCCCTCGATTTCTTCACGGTAATCACTGAAGTAAAGAAGAAAGATGGAGAAACTTACAGAACAAAAGCAAGCCAGTATAAAGAAGATGTCTTCTGATCGATTAATAAAGTTATTAATCGAAGAGGGTCTAGACGTAGAAGAAGTCGAAGAGATGTCTAGAGAAAATTTGATGGGAGCATTAGCAGAGGTTTGGCTTAAAAAGGAAGCTGAAGAGAAAGGTGCAGTGGGTGGCGTTGAGGAGAAGCCAGTTGAAAAACCTCAGCCACCGATGTCTATGGAGGCGTTGATGCAATTTATGATGATGAGGGAGGAGCAACGCAGACAAGAAGAAAAAGAAAAAGAGGAGCAACGCAGACAAGAAGAAAAAGAAAAAGAGGAGCAACGGAGACAGGAAGAAAAAGAACGGAGACAAGAGGAGAAAGAACGGAAACAAGAAGAGGAACAACGGA
This sequence comes from Lumbricus terrestris, assembly GCA_949752735.1. Lineage (NCBI taxonomy): Eukaryota > Metazoa > Annelida > Clitellata > Crassiclitellata > Lumbricidae > Lumbricus > Lumbricus terrestris. The sequence continues at coordinate 33,140,555 of OX457051.1, forward strand.
GAAAAGAGGAGAAAGAGAAAGAAGAGCAACGTAGACAAGAAGAGAAAGAGAAAGAGGAGAAACGGAGACAGGAGGAGAAAGAGAAAGAGGAGCAACGGAGACGAGAGGAGAAAGAACAAAAACAAGAAGAGAAAGAGAAAGAGGAGAAACGGAGACAGGAGGAGAAAGAACGGAGACAAGAAGAGAAAGAACGGATACAAGAGCAGATTGAACGAACAGAAAAGCTTCGACTAGAAGAAAAAGCAAGAGCAGAACAAGCAGAAAGGATGAGACAACAAGAGATAGAGATGCAGAAGCAGCAGTTCCAGCTTCAGCTAGAACAACTGAAAAAAGATCGTGACGAAGCAGAACGAAGAAGAATGGAATTGATGATAGAATACGAGAGAGCAAGGAAAAGTGATGAAGAAATACGAAAACAACAGATTGAAGAGCAAAAGATTCGTGAGGAAGACAAAGAAGCCATGCGTTTGGCAGAATTACAAAGAGCCGAAGAGATTCGACAGGAAGAATTGAAAATGGAGAAAGAAAATTTGGAAAAAGCGGATAGAGAAAGGGAAGAACAATTAGAATTAGAACAAAAGAAACTCGCTCTTAAGGAAGCTCAGCTCCGAGAAATGGCTATAGAAAAGGAGGAACGCAGAAGACAGTTAGAATTGTTGCAGCAGAAGATAGAACAAGAAGAACTGCGTAGGGTAGAAGATCAAAATAGACTGAGGGAACGAAATGAAGACGAAAGAAGAAGCCGTGAGGAGTCAGAACGAAACAGGATCAGAGAAAGTGAGACAATGGTGTCCAAGATTAAAAGGATAGGTGATGCAATGAAACACGTATTACCTAAGATGCCATATGATATGATGGAGGTGCCATTATATTTTGAGACAGTTGAGAATGCATTCAACAGTTTTACGGTGGAAAAGCAGTTTTGGGTCAAATTGCTGTTGCCACTAATGACGCCTAGAGCAAGAACGGTGTTGAACCGATTGTCTTTCGATGATCTGGATGATTACGACATAGTGAAAGAACATTTACTGAAAGAATTCAAATTGACAGCGAGAGAATATCGATCACGATTTGGAGATGCGAGGAAAACGGCAGAAGAAACATACACGATGTTTACAGCAAGATTGAAGAATCTGTTGAACTATTATGTCAGAAGTAGGCGAGTGGGCAAAAGCTACGAGAAGTTATTTGATCTGTTGGTGGCGGATAAATTGAAAGAATGTCTACCACCGGGTCCACTACAGTTCGTACTAGCAAAAGAGGGTACTGAATGCTTTGAAGCTAGTAATGTTGCAGAACTCGCAGACGTACACGTGAACAATCGAATTGGTCTAATGTTTCAAGACAAACCGAAATATGAAGCATGGGGAAATAGTTCGAAGCAACCCAGGTGGAATAGTAATAACAAAGAAACAGGAAACCAAGCCAGAAATAACGAAGCAAGGAATGATGGTGCTCATGGAAGACAGTTTGGTCAGGATAGAAGAGAAGCAACGGGTGACAGACAAATGTACAGTCGAATTCCAGTGATGGGACGCCAAAGAGAAAACAATACAGCGTACAATTACAGGCGGGAGAGCACTGAACAGAGAGGGATTGTTAAGAAACGTTGCCATAATTGTCAGTCAGACCGACATCTGATAAAGGATTGCAAAGTACCACCAAGGATGACAAATCTGAGAAATAGATTTACTCGAAGTGCAGAAAATCTCAGAGTAAATCAGATACAAGTAATGAATGCACCGAATCAGTCTGAAGAACAAGACAACCGCGAAACGGAAGTGGAGTCAGTGATGAAGTGCACGCCTCAATTTGCTATACAGAGAGAAATAGTAAATTCTGCTCCAATTAAAGATACTGGTCGAGAAACAGAAAGCAAAGATGAATGTCAACGTACGAAGAAGTCTTTACTACAGCATGTCAATGTAGAGATACGTGGAAATGATGACAGTTGTCATCCCGTGCAAGTCAGAGCGCTGATTGACTCTGGTACTGAGATTCCAGTAATCAATGAGGAATTGTTGAAAGGAGCGACAGTGGAAGAAATTGGCAGAGTACATTTGCAATGTGTGGCTGGAGAACCCATTCCAGCTAAGTTGGTGAAAATCGAAGTGCGGATGAGTTGTCATAACGAAGGAGGAGATTTGAAAGACAAGGGAGTAAATATCGCGCCATATTTAACCTTGGTATGTGCCAGCATTCCGGCAGTCTTGTGCAAAGATAACAAAGAAAAGTTCTTGCTGCATCCAGAGATAATCGCAGAACTGAAAGAGGTTCCACCAGTGAATGTATTACAAGGAGAATTGCAAGCGAATGTGACTACAAGAGCACAGAGTCGGAGAAGAGAAGTGGAAGAAGGAGAAGAGGAAAAGTCAAATGAAAGTTTGCTAGATGAGGACACAGAAAGCGATGATGAACAAAGCGTTCAAGAAGAAGAAGAAGGAATAACATCCGGAAACAATGAAATTGAAGAAGAGATGGTTGCATGTGAACGTGATAATGATGATGATTCTGAGAGTGATGGTGAAATAGACACGAGTATGAGGGATTTGTTTGTCGAGAATACGAGTGATGAAAGACAATTGGCAGACGCAAAGAAATTTGAAGAGCAGCAGAGAAATGACGAGTCACTGAGGTCGTGGTGGAAGATAGCTGAAGACAAAGGATCAGAGTTTAGTGTGGTGAATGGGTTGATGTATAAGAAGCATCAAATGTTGGACCAGTTGGTGTATCAGTTGGTGTTGCCGAAGGAAAGAAGAATTCAGGTGATGGAATTGGCACATGAATCAGTATTTGGCGGACACTTGGGAGAAGAGAAGACAAGGGAACGTATCAAGTTGTCCTTTGTGTGGCCAAGAATGCGTAGAGATGTGGTGAAGTTCTGCAAGTCCTGTGAGAAGTGTCAGTTGAAAGCACGAAGTTTGGTGATGGATCGAGTGCCGATTACACCAATACCAAGAGAGGATGTACCGTTCAGAAGAATGACCATGGACGTCGTAGGACCAATCGAACCGACTTCAGCAGCAGGGCATAAGTATTGTTTGTGCATCGTGGACTCATGTACAAGATGGCCGACAATATTCTTGATGAAGTCATTGACCGCTAAGGCTGTATGCGAAGCTTTGATGAAGCTGTTCATGGATGTGGGAGTTCCGTCAGTAATCACGAGCGATAGAGGGACGAATTTTACAGCCAGTCTAACAAGAGAATTTCTGAAACTGATGGGGTGTTGTCCTCGATTCGATTCGCCAGGACATCCAGAAGCGGCAGGATTGGTGGAGAGATGGAATCAAACGTTCAAGAAAATGATTCATCATGTCGTTGTGGAAAATCCGAGACAGTGGCATAAAATTATTCCATTTACAGTCTGGGCATTGAGAGAAGTGCCTAATGCAACTACAGGAGTGGCACCGTATTTGCTGGTCTATGGAAAGTTGCCGAGAGGGCCACTCACCATCCTTAAAGAAAGCTGGACCAAAGAAATAAATCTACCACCGAACATTGGAGTGCAACCGGCAAAGTACCTGAAGAATTTAAGAGCAGACATGGAAAAGGCCTTGACATTCGCCGAGAGCTGTGCTGAAGAAAAGCAAAAACAGTACGCCAGTCAATACAACAAAAGAGCAAAAGATAAAGAATTCGAGCCTGGAGAGAACGTCATCGTGCTGTATCCAACGTCAACCAATAAATTGATCTCCCGATGGCATGGTCCATGCACGGTCCTGCAAAGAAGATCCAAATATTCGTATCTCGTGGACATGAACGAAAACGGTCGACGGATTATTCATGCTAACAAGATGAGGAAGTTCATTACGAGAACATTGTCTTGTGGTCTGATCGTGGAAGAGGATGACGAATTTGGATCAGTGGTAGAAATACCGCTGAAGGAAGATTATTCAGAGACAAAACAGAAGTCACTTCAATTGGATTACGAACAAATTGGACATCTGACCAGCGAACAGCAGAAACAATTACTTGATGTACTGAATCGATATGCAGACAGATTTTCAGACCAACCTGGACTATGTACATTAGTAGAACACGAAGTGGTGCTGAGACCAGACTTTCGAGAAAAAGAATTCGTGGCATATCGAATACCATTAATATACCGAGCAGAAGTGGAAAAACAAATACAAGAGATGCTGAAAGAAAACATCATTCAACCATCGTCAAGCAGAATGGCAAGTCCACTTGTCATTGTCAAAAAGAAGAATGGATCCTTGAGATTGGCTTGTGACTACAGGTACATTAACTCTTTTACTGAAAACTGCCGATATCCTATGCCAATCGTCAACGATGTCTTGAGCAAAGTTGGAAAATCCAAGTTCATTTCTGTTATGGACTGTCGCAGTGCATATTGGACTTGTCCTGTGAAAAAGAGTGACCAATGGAAGACTGCGTTTGTTACACATAATGGACTGTATGAATTTACGCGTGTTCCGTTTGGAATGATTAACTCTGGACGGACTTTTGTAAAAGCGATAAATATGATTTTGCAACCGATTCATGATTTTACTGAACCTTATGTTGATGACATTGCAGTGCATTCTAATGATTGGGACATTCATTTAAGACATTTGGAATTATTTTTGAAACAAATAAGACTGCATAATGTAACATTGAACTTGAAGAAATGTGTGTTTGGTAAGAGTGAGGTGAAGTTCATCGGTCACCTCATAGGATCAGGGAAGAAGATGATGAATCCAGACAGGATGGACAGTTTAATTAATTTGAAGAAACCTGAAACCAGGAAGGAAGTGAAGCAAATCTTAGGATTTTTTGGGTTTTACAGACAGTTTATTTGTAATTTTGCTGAAATTGCTAAACCATTGACAGACTTGACCAGCAAGAAAGTACCTGATAACATTGTTTGGACTGATGCACATCAGAAATCTTTTGATTCCCTTAAACAGATTGTCTTATCAAATGTGATTCTATATATGTTTGAGGTTGGGAAACCATTTAATTTGTACTGTGATAGCAGTGATTTTGCTGTGGGAGCTGTACTGTCTCAGGTGGACGAGGAAGGGATTGAACGTCCTGTTTCATTTATCAGTCAGAAGCTGACAGATACTCAGAGGAGGTGGGCGACGATTGAGAAGGAAGCCTATGCAATCATATGGGCTTTAAACAAGTTGAAAGAAATTCTTATTGGTTCTAAAATCAATGTGTTTACAGACCATAATCCTTTAGTTTATTTGACTGAATCAATGTCGAAATCTGCTAAATTAGTCAGATGGTCTTTATCATTGCAAAATTTTGACATTCTGTTGAACTATAAGAAAGGTAAATTGAATGTAGTAGCTGATTGTCTGTCTAGATTGTAGTGTAAGATATTTTATGATGTATTATGTTATGGACTATTTACATTGTTTAGTTAAGGTACGTTCGCTAATTTTTATAGATAATTAGCTCTCTTTAAAAGAAAGGAGGGAGGTAATGTGAGCTAATGTTGTATAGTCTATGTGGTCAGTTGATGTTTAGGCGTACGAATAGACCAGCTCAAGGTCAGCGTCTAGACAGTTAGGCCTGCAGGTGACAGACTGGCGGGAAAGTTGGCGCGGCTCGGCCGACCGTCGCCGGAGAGCGCGAGAGAGAGAGGGATAGGCAGACAGACAGACGGACAGATAGAAGGACAGAGCGGCAAGGGGAAGAGTGTACGTCTAGAGAGTGAGTTAAGTTGTAGAAGAAGGAGTTGGTAGTAGAGAGTAGAAGACGTTTTAGAGAACAGTGGAGTTAAATAATAATAGTTGCGTTGCTGTCGTAGAATTCAAGCGTTTGTCGTCGTTGATCCATTGTTGTGTTATTTGCGTTGTTATGAAGAAAGAAGAAAATACAAGAAACAGAGCTTTGTTGTAATTGAACAAGTTAAGAACTTTAGAAACTTATACACTAGCTTTAGATACCGAAATACAGTGACTAGGTTAGGCGTAGGCTGCGCTACTGAACACAAGGAAAAACTGGAGAAAACTTTGAAGGTCAATTGGAGGTTGACAACTGTATTAAGCTATTTGCGCTAAACATACGGTTTCAGTGTAACTAACCGAAAGTCTTTTCCAAGATCGGGTCTTACTATAAATTTGCCTGTATAGAGGCACCTGCCCTCCCCTGGAAAATTATCACGTAATTATTAGGCATATTGTTATTAACTAGGCCTGCAAACTTGGCCTGTAACAAATTTCTTCAGGCTAAAGCATTATGGCCTAATAGGCCTGCTAATGATGCACAAAGTGATATGTACTTTTATAAACCACTATGAAAATGCCCATGTTCTTAATTTCTTGCTTTGGATTTTCAAGCTCTTGTTTAAAATCTTAACGGTTGACCCGTTACCGCTAAAATATTGTGTTTACCCCTTCTGCAGGATATAGCTGCGGTAGCCCATGAAGACTGATTTAATGCGTAGTTGATGTAATGGATACTGCTTGGTCGACAGGTAGGCTACAAGCAGCCTAGCCTATTGTAGGTGGACTATAGGTTGCATATAGTATATAGCCTACATTGTTTCAGCGAAGCTCGCATGAGTATTGACTTAGAGGGCGGAAACAATTAAATTTACGAGGACGACAGATTTGTACTGCTGAATATAGACCCAGGCCTAATCCAAATAAATTTGCTACTCGATCAGTGGCTCTGAGATTTCTTACAGGACTATTGCTGAAAAGTTTTCTATGTGGGAGGGACCTAAAGCAATTGAGCGATAACATTATTGCCCACGTGTCTTTTGGGTTTAATAAATTCTTTGTCACCACATGGTTCAGGTATCATATCACTGCTGTGTTATGTCGTGTCATGTTATGTTGTGTCATGTTATGTTGTGTCATGTTATGTTGTGTCATGTTATGTTGTGTCATGTTATGTTGTGTCATGTTATATGTTGTGTCATGTTATGTTGTGTCATGTTATGTTGTGTCATGTTATGTTGTGTCATGTTATGTTTGTCATGTTATGTTGTGTCATGTTATGCTGTGTCATGCTATGTTGTGTCATGTTATGCTAAGTTGTGTTATTTTCAGGTTAAGCTATGCGCCTATGCCATATTGCATGTATGTCGTGTTATTTTATATTATGCTGTGTTATGTCATATGCTATGTTATGCTATGTTACGTTATGCTATGTTATGCCATGTTATGTTATGTAGTATCATGACAGGTTATGATGTGTTATGTTCATGTCATGCTATAATGTATGTTATGTGATGTGATGTCATGTGATGTCACGTTATGCCATGCGATGCTTTGTTCTAAGTATTCTGCTTTCCAATGGCGTAGCCAGGAATTTATTCTGGAGGGGGGGGGGGGGTTATGACTTGTCCGGATGCCCATCCTGACACCAACCGAACAGTATTATACAGTAAATAAAAAGAATAAAGTAACAAAGGGAATAAAGTAAGAAAACAATTGTTACTGCAAACAAATTTTCTTGTTTTTCTTATTTAAGTTGATAAAATAACCTTTAAAATGTCCTAAGCCAATGGGAGGGTTTAACCCCGAATCCCCCCTTTGACTACGCCACTGGTACTTCCCAAACTTCAGTTCTGCCGTTTGGTAATAATTATCTTGTGAGTATGATTATCATGTTTCAATATAAATTATTTACATTGAAACATGATAATGCCTATTCATCATCGCCCTGTTAAGAATTTCACTACCAAATAACCTGTGACGTCAAATGTACGACGACAACACTGCTGAAGTTTGTATGGGTAACATTATAGTATCGCAAATCTGATCACAACATGAATGGGACTTGTAGTAAGGGAATGGAGTCGTCGTATAGTTGTTCATAGGCCTATACACTAAGTCTGGGCGAAATTTAAACCGTCTACTATAACATCTGCATTGAATGGCACCAAATAGCCTATAGGCTATTAAGATGTTAACAGAGATCTTTGTTATGCCATTGTTGTCTTGCAGATTAAAGAAAGTACATCCGCGCAGGTTATTGTGAAGAACTAGGGTCCTTCATTTATAGAGCGCCACGTACTTATAGTCAATTATAATCAACTGTGTGTAATTGTGTATGAATGAATGTATGAGCGTGCGAGATGTGTGGTAGAGAGGTAGACCTGATCGATTATCTAGACCACGCTGACAGTTGCAGAATTCAGGCCTGATAATCTAGTCCACGCTGACGGAGGGAAAACTTTGTCTTACTTCTTTCCGTGTCTTTGCCAGTGGATGGCGTGGCATACGCACAGGGACACAGGCACTCCATTTGGACGGTGGCAGACGGACAAAGAGAGAGAGCAGGCAGAAATAGCCGTTTCTGCTGATGCGAATCTGAAAGTGTATAAAAGGGAGTGAAGACGAACAATCGAGGCCTTTCACGCCTTTCACGTTGTGTTCGATCAGGAGAGTCGACGGAGCCTTTTACGTTGTGCTCGTTGGAAGAGATGGTGTGAATTGCGGCCCGCCGTGCCCCTGGCGATCGATGGACCAGGGAGGCGTTAAAAATACGATGAGGAGCTGAGGATTTCGTGGATGAACGTTCCACGACGATGAGGATTTCGCGGATTTCGTGAGAGGAAGTTGCCGCGAAGTTAAAGAAGCAGTGACGACGTCGACCTTGGATCAAAACGGATCAGGATCGGAAGCGTTACTGGAAACAGAGGATTTAGAGGTCCAGTGAGGAGATATTCCACGAGTGAAGTGAAGCAGATTATTTTGGGATCAAACGGATCGGAATCGTCTGCGATGGTGATGGAGCGAGTTACGTAAGACTGTGCTCTTCTTTACGACGAAGGCATCGGACGAGCTACGAGGATGAGGATTGCTCAGGCCTAACTGGAACTGTTGGAGGATCGAGTAAGCACGCGTCTATTCGGAGGATAGGACGAATGGCTGGACTCGACTAAGAGGACGAAAGGAACTGGATTGTGAAGGAACTGAAACCGAACGAGGCGAGGGTATGTTACGTGGGCTACAAAAGTCAATGTTTATATATTGGGAAAAACCCGTACATGAAATTCTCCCTTTTATAAGCGGTTGCCTTAGTTGAGCTGTATGAATGAATGAGTGAGTGTGTGTTTTATTCTTTGCTATTGTTCTAGCGCCGTATTATGATTTGTGTTATTATTGTGAAGTTGTGTTTAAGATACATAGCGGAAACGCTATTCAAATACTGTGTCTGGATAATTCTGTATTTAGTGACTGAGTTAGTTTAATGACGGGGATGACTTTAGACGACTGGAGAGACGGAAGAGACCAGTGTGAGACTGTACTAAACTAGGTGACTATATACGCATATATATATCTCGATACTATAATATAGAGACTATATACGGGCTGAGATGCGAGTGACGGTAGAGGAAGTTAGGGGAAGTTGGCAAGAAGGAGGACGAGGTTAAACGAACCCAAGTTGTGAAAGAAAACAATCGTAGGGCCAACGCCCTTCCGCGCCATGCTCGGCTGGACCTTGTCAAGAGAAGTGGAGAGAGGGCCTCGATGGTAAGAACCGAGGGGGTATCCCAAACAACCGGGGGTAGCGCCCCAGTTGGCCCTCTCGGGGACTACAACAACAATTCGACTGGGGCCAACCCCTTTTTCGGGTCGGGCGATGGAATGGCAGACTGGGGAGGGATAGAAGACAGAAGCTTGGAGATCCCTCGCAGTGGTGCCAGACCAGGCGCGCACGCGGAGGAGGGGTAGAATTGTACAATGGCGACGAGGATGGGATGTGAGAGTGAGAACAGAGCGTTACAATGATGAAGAGGCTGATGGGATAATCATGATTAAGGAAGATTAGTGATGATTAAGGAGGATTAAGGAAGATTAAGGATTGATGTAAATTAAGGATGAGACGATCTGTGGAGATTTGAGTAGTTTAAGAGTTGAGTAGTTTAAGAGTGGATGATTAGGCATGAGTAGGGATGATTAAGAACGATTAACGATGATTAAGAATGATTAAGAACCGATAGATGATTTTTACGAAGGAACAGAACGAAGGAGGAAGGATATACGACTGTAATGAAAACAGACATGGAAATAATACGACTATCAGACTAGAAGACAGGAAATGATTAAGATTTGATTAACGTATGTGTTATGATTAGGATGATGATGTTGTTTTGATGGTGTTGAGCAAAACATTAACTACGGCAACTAAATCAAAATTTGGGGTATAATTATGGTTTCCATTGAGCGATGATGCGAATGTTTCCAATGCATTCACGAGAGGGCATCTTGAGTACAGGCCACCGTCACCGATATGCGTTACTCTGGTTATACGTACAACGAGTGATGTAGCGATGACATCTGGGGCTTACTTTCTAACTGGAACGAGAACGATGGATTCAATGCTCCATGACAACGCAAACTACGGGAAGCGAAACCAATAAAAAGACTACTTTAGAAACTGTTCAGAAACTGTCGTCGAAAATACAAACGTTGCACCAGAGTAAAAGAAAAACAGTCGGATAAAACAGGCGTATATTATAATGGGAAAAACGGACTTAGCCATTTTCTGCGACGCTTCAACGGGCGTCAAAGACAACCCAGATGGACAGACGAATGCGACGGATGCGGGGGAAGCAGCCAGATGCTTCACTGTTCGACGGAGGAGGAGAGGAGAAGGAGAGACGTCGTCAACCGGAAGCCTGACGAACGGACGACGCTGCGAGGAAACGAGATCCTCGACAGCCATGGATTTCTGGGAAACCTTCGCGGATGGACGGATGGAGAAACGCGGAGAAACGTAAACGACGATCGAGGAGAACGAGGAAACCGTTCAATGGATGGAAAGACGACAGAAGAGAGCTATGGACGTGCTCAACCGTGTTTATTCTGGTTAAATGTGTTATAAATTGCCGTGTATTTTGGACTTATTTTGTTTTGGTGTGTGTTAGTATGTATAACGTTGTGAAAGACATTGAGGAGATAGAGATTAGTTGTTGACGAATTATGGACACTTGTAACTTAGAGTAGGCTAAAGCATTGCCTATATGAATTGAACTGCATTACTTTGCGGATGTGAAGGATGTTAATCTGTTAGTTTGAAAGATTTGCTGAATGGAACTGCATTATTAGAATATCGAGTACTGTATTGATTGCATAACACTGCATAAAGATGGACTATTAGCATAGGCATTGAATAGCATTGAGGGTATATTTTGTGTGGACACACAGTTAATATAGTTGTCCTTCATGCTTCAGGATTCGCCAGGTGGGAGCAGTGTGAAGAACTAGGGTCCTTCATTTATAGAGCGCCACGTACTTATAGTCAATTATAATCAACTGTGTGTAATTGTGTATGAATGAATGTATGAGCGTGCGAGATGTGTGGTAGAGAGGTAGACCTGATCGATTATCTAGACCACGCTGACAGTTGCAGAATTCAGGCCTGATAATCTAGTCCACGCTGACGGAGGGAAAACTTTGTCCTACTTCTTTCCGTGTCTTTGCCAGTGGATGGCGTGGCATACGCACAGGGACACAGGCACTCCATTTGGACGGTGGCAGACGGACAAAGAGAGAGAGCAGGCAGAAATAGCCGTTTCTGCTGATGCGAATCTGAAAGTGTATAAAAGGGAGTGAAGACGAACAATCGAGGCCTTTCACGCCTTTCACGTTGTGTTCGATCAGGAGAGTCGACGGAGCCTTTTACGTTGTGCTCGTTGGAAGAGATGGTGTGAATTGCGGCCCGCCGTGCCCCTGGCGATCGATGGACCAGGGAGGCGTTAAAAATACGATGAGGAGCTGAGGATTTCGTGGATGAACGTTCCACGACGATGAGGATTTCGCGGATTTCGTGAGAGGAAGTTGCCGCGAAGTTAAAGAAGCAGTGACGACGTCGACCTTGGATCAAAACGGATCAGGATCGGAAGCGTTACTGGAAACAGAGGATTTAGAGGTCCAGTGAGGAGATATTCCACGAGTGAAGTGAAGCAGATTATTTTGGGATCAAACGGATCGGAATCGTCTGCGATGGTGATGGAGCGAGTTACGTAAGACTGTGCTCTTCTTTACGACGAAGGCATCGGACGAGCTACGAGGATGAGGATTGCTCAGGCCTAACTGGAACTGTTGGAGGATCGAGTAAGCACGCGTCTATTCGGAGGATAGGACGAATGGCTGGACTCGACTAAGAGGACGAAAGGAACTGGATTGTGAAGGAACTGAAACCGAACGAGGCGAGGGTATGTTACGTGGGCTACAAAAGTCAATGTTTATATATTGGGAAAAACCCGTACATGAAATTCTCCCTTTTATAAGCGGTTGCCTTAGTTGAGCTGTATGAATGAATGAGTGAGTGTGTGTTTTATTCTTTGCTATTGTTCTAGCGCCGTATTATGATTTGTGTTATTATTGTGAAGTTGTGTTTAAGATACATAGCGGAAACGCTATTCAAATACTGTGTCTGGATAATTCTGTATTTAGTGACTGAGTTAGTTTAATGACGGGGATGACTTTAGACGACTGGAGAGACGGAAGAGACCAGTGTGAGACTGTACTAAACTAGGTGACTATATACGCATATATATATCTCGATACTATAATATAGAGACTATATACGGGCTGAGATGCGAGTGACGGTAGAGGAAGTTAGGGGAAGTTGGCAAGAAGGAGGACGAGGTTAAACGAACCCAAGTTGTGAAAGAAAACAATCGTAGGGCCAACGCCCTTCCGCGCCATGCTCGGCTGGACCTTGTCAAGAGAAGTGGAGAGAGGGCCTCGATGGTAAGAACCGAGGGGGTATCCCAAACAACCGGGGGTAGCGCCCCAGTTGGCCCTCTCGGGGACTACAACAACAATTCGACTGGGGCCAACCCCTTTTTCGGGTCGGGCGATGGAATGGCAGACTGGGGAGGGATAGAAGACAGAAGCTTGGAGATCCCTCGCAGTGGTGCCAGACCAGGCGCGCACGCGGAGGAGGGGTAGAATTGTACATTATTATCTAACATTCTTGTTGTTTCCTGACCCATTAAAGTCTTTTCAGGCAAAGTTTTTCCGGTGCATTTTTATCCGTAAAAAAATCTGCATTGTATTTTCCAGGGTAAAAAGGTAAAAGATATGGTAGAATAGGGCTTTAAATTAACACTCGATATGCTTCAAGTTTAAATTTCTTGATCCTATTATTTAAGAACAATAGGCCTATTCAATTATGGTTTTCAGTGCCATCTTCATGCAAAAGATTGCATTATCAGCTTATTGCAGGTCTAGTGTTGCGCATAGGCCTATCAACGTTAGGGGCATGCGTAACGGGAAACTTAAGCATCCATTATACCCCCGGTCACCCTTAAACGCTTTCGCTTGGTTTTCGGAAATTCTTTCTTTCTGCTCCGTTGATGTTGATCGATTTTGCCCTGTGTCGCCTTTCTCCATCCGTTTGTCAAGTGCCATCTCTTGTGCAGACTCAGTCTTCGTATAGTTTCATAGTCTTTGCATATTAATTCAGTTGTCACGACTCCCTGTCATCATCATCGTCTTAAGAAGCAATTGCATTCTCTGTTTCGGTTGAATCCTTAATAATATTTAACTGCTGTCGATCATTCCGAACATGATCTGTGTTTCTGTCGACATTTTATCGTGTCACTTATACATATTTTAAAAATATATTTTAAATTTTATTATATATATATATATATATATTTAGAGTTGAGAGGACATGTGTGTATGTGTGTGAGGGTGGGGGTGGGGTGGGGGATACGTTCGTGCGTGTGTGAGCAGTGCCACAAACCAATAGGGACCAGATTCATTTTCAGTCGGCAATTAATTAATCAATCAATCAGTCAGTCAGTCAATCAGTGAGTCGGTCGGTCGGTCGATCAATCAGCTAATCAATCAATGTATTCGTTCTTATAAGTAGGCCTAAATAATAATTGAGCTGACACACACGCAACTTATTGTTCGGGACATCATGATGAAGGCAGTCAAAGCGAAACCATAAAATACGAGAAAATTTACTTGACTTAATATATACTGAAACTTTCAATTCTTGTCTTCGTCATGATCTTACTCAAACGCCCAGCTTTTCTTTGCAGATGAAGTTCTTCGTGATCTCGATCTGCTTCATCATTGAATGCGCATGCACCGATTTACAACGAAATACGAGGAAGGCTACCTCTCCCAAAGAAGCAATCAACAAAGACAAAGAAACCAGATCAAAAGAAGAAGAAGTTCACTCGTCGTCTTCCAAAGTCTCTGACAGAAGAAGTCCAAAGAAAACTGAAGACATTTACGGAAAACAATCGTCCGCGGTCGTGATACCGAGGTCGGCAAGAAAGTTGAGCGAGCAGATGTTCTATTCGGGAAAACTATTCTTTGGCTTCTTCTGGGTTTTGGACGAACTTAAGTAAGTAAGTAAGTAAGTAAGTAAGTAAGTAAGTAAGTAAGTAAGTAAGTAAGTAAGTAAGCAAGCAAGCAAGCAAGCAAGTAAGTAAGCAAGTAAGTAAGTAAGTAAGTAAGCAAGCAAGCAAGCAAGCAAGCAAGTAAGTAAGCAAGTAAGTAAGCAAGTAAGTAAGTAAGTAAGTAAGTAGCCTTTATTTGCATATGTCTTCATCAAAGTCTTCCTAATACATCATCATCGACAACGAATAATTACTACACGGATACGGACGACTGGGATTGGGAGCCAGAGACAACAACGGAGGTCTATCAAACGCAGACGTATGCAACAGATCCCGGTGAAAGTGTTGTTGTTGCTGCTGCTGCTGCTGCTGCTGATGATGATGACGATGACGATGACGGTTATGGTTGGGGCGGTGGTCATGATGATGATGATGATGATGGTGGTTATGATTGGGGCGGTGGTGATGATGATTATTATTATGATTACGGCGAAGATGACTATGATTAAATTGTAGATTTATTCAGATAACATTGCAATCTTGGTTAGAACTAGAGTAATAAATATTGTGAAAAAGTTGACATCAAATTGATCCTAATATCAGAACATTTCGGATCCAATCATGTTGATTATTAGAATTTGGAACAGATCCCTCCGATTAGATTGTTTTAGAACAGATTAGGTATACGATCTTATAAACGAACATGCATATTGCTGTATCGCAATGACATTGAAAGTGTGTAATACATATTATATTTTATATGTATATATTCTTTTATAAGTTTTGTAACAGTTGACGTATGTCTCACTGCGTTAATTAATTTTGTTTATCTTCTCAACACTGTATTGACCATAGGCGGAGACCTGGGCCGAGATTTGGGAGGGACGGAAAGACGCGAGATTTTCAGAAAAATTTCTGACGACCGGCGAAATCTCGGAAAAAAAGTTATCTTCGCCGCCAAAAAAGTTGAGGACCTTTTTTTAAATCTCGACGAAATTTTCTATTTTCGCCGCCAAAAAATTTGATGACCTTTTTTTAGTCATCCGGCCAAAATCTCGACGAAATTTTCTATTTTCGCCTCCAAAAAAGTTGATGACCTTTTTTTAGTCATCCGGCCAAAATCTCGACGAAATTTTCTATTTTCGCCGCCCAAAAATTTGATGACCTTTTTTTAGTCATCCGGCCAAAATCTCGACGAAATTTTCTATTTTCGCCTCCAAAAAATTTGATGACCTTTTTTTAGTCATCCGGCCAAAATCTCGGCGAAATTTTCTATTTTCGCCTCCAAAAAAATCTTCTTGACGCTCAAAGATTGGGGGGGGGGGAGACAAATGCATGGGCCGTCCCCCCCAACACTTTCATTGGGGGGGACCGTCCCCCCTGCCCCCCCTAGGTCTCCGTCCATGGTATTGACTAACAGTAGAACTGTACGTCCAGTGGCGGAGACCTAGGGGGGGACAGGTGGGGACGGTCCCCCCCAATAAAAGTGTTGGGGGGGACGGCCCATGCATTTGTCCCCCCCAATGTTTGAGCGTCAAGACTTGTTTTGGCGGCGAAAATAGAAAATTTCTTCGGGATTTGGGCGAGATTTGGCCGGATGACTAAAAAAAAAAAAAAAAAAAGGTCATCAACTTTTTTGGCGGCGAAAATAGAAAATTTTCCGAGATTTCGCCGGTCGTCAGAAATTTTCGGAAAATCTCGCGTCTTTCCGTCCCCCCCAATTCTCGGCGCAGGTCTCCGCCTATGTGTACGTCTTATTATAGACAAGAAAACTGCTACGGGCTGTCACTGAATTCGATTCAAAAATAAACCATGGAACATCGGTGTAAACTGCTAATAATCGGCTCATAGATCAGGCTTCAACAAAACACATGCCCGCCTCAAACCTCCCTTCGACGGCTTTTTCAGAATTGCGCAACCCCTCACTTCTCTTCCCGTCCTGATAGAACAGTAAATTACTCCGAATCGAGCGACATCGACTTTTTGCCAGTTCCCTATATATTACATGTAGCTCAGTTTCTTCCGTAGCGGAACAATCGTCTTCCTGGCAATACCGCTCCGTTTCCGCCACTTCTCGACTCGCTGACCTTTAACCCCACAGCGGACCTCTTCCGTGACGTCATTTCTCGTCTGTAGTGACCCGCAACAGGTGACGTCATCTTACTCGAACCGCTCAAGCGTGACGTCGAATCAGCGATGCGG
Source organism: Lumbricus terrestris (assembly GCA_949752735.1). Taxonomy (NCBI): domain Eukaryota; kingdom Metazoa; phylum Annelida; class Clitellata; order Crassiclitellata; family Lumbricidae; genus Lumbricus; species Lumbricus terrestris. Next base: position 33,157,044 of record OX457051.1, read on the forward strand.
AAAAACGATCTCTTGATTTCGTCTGCAGAGGGCGCTCTACCGCTGACGTCGCTAGACGGGACTGGTTGGTTTTTGACCCGATCGATCCTCAATGCTTGATCGGCATGCTTGACTGGTTCGCTGACTGAGAAGTGAACCGTGAACAACCTCGAGCTTGTCGGTCTTTCTCCTGCAACAAAGGATGAATCAGGGTTTTTAGTGTGCAGCTTGTTCACAAAATGTGCATCGGTTCCAAATGGATTTGTGCAGTTGTATATAGATGCAATTCTGTGCAGCTGAATAGCCTGCATGATAGCGAAAAGAGTTCGTTGTCATCTGATATGGAGTAATTCACAATGCATTGGGAATGAAAACGGGGAAAGGGGGAAAGGAGAAAATGGTGTTAGGCAGTTCTAACAATAATTATCAGAAACGAAGCCATGAGATGAGCTGCTGTTTGTTGGTCATTGAAAGTAAAGCATATACATATCTAAACCTATAAAATCAAGTTGTTACAATTTAATGAACCAATTTTCTTCTTATCCACCTGACCGATTTTTCTCAATATTTACAAAAATACTTTTTAGCATCACCGGGGAAAACTTTCGGGCTTCGCGATCCAAAAATCTTACCGTTTCCCGAGATTGAAACATTTCATTTTCCATCCAATCCTAACGCTGTGTTTAAGACGCCATTTTATTTGCTTTCAACCATATTTTCAACAGACATTGAAACCATCGATGATATAATTATTGATGATTGAAACCAGTACATTAATGACGTCACCGCCGATTTTAAAATTATTGCGCTTTGTGACGTTAATTAATATCTATACCGTATATGTATCACTAGCCTATTTAAGACGCAATAGTTTTCGCCGATCGGTTTTTAACGAACCAATAGATTTTTAACCTCATTTTTTTTCGACGAGGGCAGGTCTTTTGACACGCGGTTTCGCAAAAATGCTGACTATAATAGCGCAAACATGGATGGGTGTGAGCTGGGTTGGACCGAAAACCTAAATGTCACGGGCAACGCTGGGCACTCAAAGTGGTTGGACCGGGTGGGGCCGATGGAAGAAGGCGAGGTGGGAATGGCGACCAGAGTGGGATCGGGTTGGGGCCGATGTAAGACGAGGTGAGAAGGGCGGCGTGGGAGCGGGGTCAGGGGTGGCTGGGAACTAAAAATCGAAATTTCCCGGGCAACGCCGGGTAGATCAGCTAGTATCCTATATACTGCAGGTTACCCCTATGGCAGAAATTCGTCAGCTTAAGATGTTGGCAAATGGCAATAATAAAACCACAGCAACTTATAAGTTCTTTAAAGGGACCCTTAGCAAGTCCTTCAGGTACAGCTAGTTGCATAGCGTCATTGAAATTCTAAAAAAATTATTGTTATGGTTACATGTATGATGTATATTCGATGGTCGCATGTGCTTTTCTGAGTACCGGTATCCGAGAGCAGTGGCGTAGGCAAGGGGGGGGTTTGGGGGTTAAAACCCCCCCATTGGCTCCGAAAACAAGGTTTTTTAAGGCTATTTTTCCGCTTAAGTAAGAAAAAATAGCAAAAAATAGGGTTTCCGGCCATAAACCCCCCCCCCCATGAAAAATTCCTGGCTACGCCACTGTCCGAGAGAAGGCAACAACTTATAACTACGCTAATTATAGCGTTAAAAACTTGTGTGTGACAGATTGCCACCAAGATACACACTCAACAATCATCATCATCATCATCATCATCATCATCATCATCATCATCATCATCATCATCATCATCATCAGTGGCGGCGCCAGGATTTCAGTTTTGGGGGGCTAAAGGGGGTAAATCGTCCAATTTTTTTTATTTTTACATGGGAAAAAAATGGATGGCCTTTTTTAGGGGGGCTTAGCCCCCCCCCCCCCTATCCCCCCAGCGCCGCCACTGATCATCATCATCATCATCATCATCATCATCATCATCATCACAATAATTATTGTCATCATTCGAATTGTGATAATCGTATTCAACATTCTTACCACCCACCATTCTCATTCATGATCGGGTTTGCCTTGGCTGGTAAAGTTATCTCTAGGCTGTGCAATGGTGAAGATGACTATTGTCGCCCTATTCCTTTTCCAAGCTTAAGACAGGCACTATAGGCCATAACATTATCAGAGCACGTCAACGGTAGAATAATAATACTTATTCTCTGTTCATTTCACCACTATCTAGGGCCCCCAGAAATTTGCGCCAAAAAATTGAAAAAATTGCGCACCAAAACCGATAAATTTGCGCGAATTTTGCGCAAGTCAAAAAATCAAAATGTTCTTTATTTTTTTCATTGAATCAGTGTACCAAAGTATCTAGCACTGCTTTTGTCATTTAGTGCAAAGCTTTGGCGTTCTAGAAATTAGACAATGAAGCCAAAAATGCATTTATAAAGTTCCTATAACCATGAGATTAATGTATTCAGACGATCGCAAATAATTTTAATTTTGCAAAATTCACGCCCACCGAAATCTACGCTCATTGCAAATGTAACATCAAGATAGTATTATTTGTACCTATATTATAATGAATCACCAACTTACACAACGTGCTGAGTACTAGCCTTCCGTTTTTGTATGCACGCCTGACGCCTATAAACCAAATGCGTTCGTTCTGTTATAAGCCGAGACAGCACGCGACGCCACTGTGCGACCGCTTTGAGAAACTTCGTCTAACACATTTTATTGTTTGGCCGTGAAGTTCTGGAATTTTTTATGCTATAAGTTTGTGTGTTACTACCAAAAAATCGATCTTTAACTAAAAATTAATCTATAATTTCATCCCATTCGGCAGCCGCCATTTTGATTATCGCACATCGGTCGTCGTTGCTATGTTGAACTGTCATAGGCCGCGGTTATTTTAAGTCAATCAAAGCCCAATTTAGATAGATTAGCAGGATTTGGTCAGAATTTGCGCTAAAATCGCGCGGATTGCCAATTTTTGCGCTGTTGCGTTAAATCTGAAAATTTGCGCAAAATTTGCGCTGCGCAAGATCGCGAATTTCTGGGGGCCCTAACTATCATATTATGCAGCTCAAACTGACCTGACACCAGCCATTTGTGTCGAATGCAGTGACATCTGGCGATGAGAAGAGGCGCGAAGAAGCAGACGACACAGAGCAGACGGTGACGGAGCTGCGTCATGATGACGTCAGATAACCGGTTTTCGGCAGTTACTATTAATCCCAGCGCAGGCGCTCCCTTTTACGACGAAGTCACTTTTTATTGTATTTTCGAACCTGCTTCTGGCGTCGACTTTTATAGCGCGATTAAGGCGTTCGCTGCTTATATATAACTTACATACATGCATGCAAACCAACGACGGATGCAAACAGCCTATAATGTTGGATATTATAATGAACAGACAAGCCGGTGTCACGAAATAGAGTAGCCTATCCCACGTATTAATCGTATCCCTCCAAATGAAGAAAAGTCGAAAAAGTCACTTCCGCGTGTATTTTTTTGCAAATTAATTTTCATTTGCTTTGTTTTGAACAATGGCACTGACAGGTAGGCCTAGGCCTAGCCTATGTTTATTCCTACTAGATAAATTTTTTGCTTTGGTTTTAGAGCACTTAAAACTTTTAAAACACTTACAAACACTGAGAGTCACTAAATAAATTCGAGTTGCCTTTCTCTGAACATTGCTTAGGACACTTATAACAATTAGAGTCACTTCAAATTTTGATTAGAGCAGAAATTTTTCAATTAGGTTTATGCGCATTTTTCAAAAAAGGGGATAGACTGGTTCATCCTCCCGGATAGTCTAGACCGGTTAATTCCATCCGGAGGGATAGATTTATTCATCCCCCGGATATAGTTTTCAAGGGGGATACTCCGTTTCGTGACACCCACCGGGAGATATAGCATAGCCTATATATATATATATATAGTTAAGCTTCCGACACACGCGTGTCAAAGCGCGCGCACACACACACGCACACGCACGCACGCACACATACACGGGCTCACTATGCTCATTATACAAGTATATACAAATACAATTAAATATATTCATAGACCTTTAATATATATAACAAGTACAATTAAATATATGCATATACCTTTAATATATATATAATTCATTTCCTGCGTTATGACTCTTATGAGTATTCTGTCTGCCCGTCTGCCTGTGTAGGCTATAGCCTAACTATGTATCTGTGTCTGTCTCTGTCCCTCAGTCCCTGTCTCTTTATACTTCAACTGAACTTCGTTATAGAAGACGTCATGTTTGAGGCGATCGACGTGTCCTTTCTTGACAATGCCTCGGTGTTACATTCTAGGGAGAGCGAGAGAGGGAGGGGTGATGGAAAGATGAAGGGCATCAGCGAAGGGCAAAGACGACTGACGGGAACGTGTAATCCACCCCTCCTTTCCAATTACTGCCAGGTTTGGTTAACGGAAATGAATAGACGACATATAGCTGACATGATGACAGGCGACGACGAAACGTTGATAGGTCTTTGAAAGGCGCTAGATAAAGTGTCTTGATGGATACACGCATACGGCGCTTTCTTCGGCCGACGCTAGGTGGCTAATCGTCAACAAAATGGCAACGATAATGGCTAATTAGCCTACTATTAGTCTTTGAAATGGCGAAAAGACGCCGTCTAGCGAATAATAATAAATGCCAGGGTTATCACCCTTGGTTGCAAGGACAAGGTCAATTAGCGATCGCTATAGAAAGCGTTCGCTTGTACATTTAGGTCTAAAATAGTAGGCCTAATCTAAAAGTAGACCTAACTGTTGCTATCTAAGCTTTCAACCAGCATAGCGTGTTTTGTTATCTAGAGTTCTAGAGCAGGTTTAGAACTCTAGATTTTTTGTCAAATTTTTAACCTGGCACCAACTGTGACTAAGCAAACGGTCTCTTTTGCACTGAATTTAATACAGAGCAGGTGAATGAGCATGCCTTCCACAAGTAGATTCTATACAAAGATGATACATCTACATATTTTATTGCATTTTTATAAAATCAAAACCCATGTTATGTTATGTTAATTCTCATGGTAGTCGAACTATCTGACACTAGGTGACGGGAGCTAACCGTTGGATCTCATCCGGTGATAATATGTTTTGTTTTTTGAGGCGCTGGTGTAACGTATGGAGCGGGTAAATTCCGAGGGTGGTATAATAACATCGGGGGTTTCTTATTCATATGGCTATTAAAAATCATATTTTTCTCGCGCTGTGTAATAAACGACGTTTTTAAGTTGCTGTCCTAATTTTCACGAAGGTTTTTTGTTTGCTGTAAACTAGAAAATCGGTGAGACCAAAGATTTTATATTCGTTTACACTCTGCTGGAACAACTGGGAAGTGTAAATTATTATTGGACCTGACCTTGTTTCCGCATGATTTTCTAAAGTCTCGTGCTTTGAGCCTTTAAACATTCTCTTTTTATGCGATCATATGCTTTCGCTTTGATGTGTTAGTTGGAAGTTATACTATGATGGTCTTTCTGTTGAAAGTTTTGCCATCTCTGCTTAGACATTACCGTCGCCGCTATTATGCGGTTATACAAGTTTTTTAAATTTTATGGACATTTATTTCCGGCAGTAGGATATGTGCATCAATAAACCACCCCCACCCCGACATATCTTGACTCTTTCTGAACGTTTCTTTCGCATATTGTTGCAGTAATGGAACATAAAAGAGGAGCAAATTTCTGTATAGATAAATGTTCTTCCAAGAATTTACTACCTCGTTTTTTATGACTAATAAACGTGGAGAATCATCAACAAAAACTGATTAATGAAATCAATGATTGCTGTTCTATAGTGTACAATCAATCGATCCAGTCCAGCATGACCTGTTTTGACTCGTATAACCTGTTAATTGTAAAACACCACATCAGTTTGATTGTTACCTCACACTGGCATTTTAATTTGAGCATGTAGTTGTATTAAGTTTGGGGAATTGTGTCAAGATCTAAGACATTGGATAGACGAGATCACAAGAGAGGTTATCCAATAGTTTATGTTGCTAAATTATTTTAATGTCTTCAATGCCATTGACTATGAAAAAACTTGGTGTGATGTTTATATCTTCTATAAACTGTTATTTTAATGTGACTGTGTTTTCAATAGAATGGCCAGTGCAGTGGCCAAAAGGAGTAACCATCGGGCTACAAGGTCGGCATCGTGGTCAGTGATGCATAGCGATGAGGAGCTGGCGAGAATCTTACAGATGCAGGAGGAGAAGGAATATCAGGATCACCTGGCTGCTAAGGAAGTACAGGTAATGTTTTGTCATTATCATTTTTGTTGTTGATTACCGGTATTTTACACATGACTTCGTGGCTTTTCCATTTTTCTTATTCGATGTCTTCAGTATAGCTTTGTGACTTATTCGTTACTTCTATAGGTTATCTTCATTTGGTTTTTTGTGCATCATCTTCATTATTTGTAAATGATTGCTTCATTGGTTGTATTTGAATTCTTCATTGTTTCTTCATGTCATATTTCCACTGAGCGTCTTCATTTTGGAACAGATGAACTGTAATGTGTCTTTATAGCAAATGACCCATGACTTGTGTTTATAATTGACAACCAGTGATGCATGCATAATATTGCATATGCAATTAATGACCTGCTGCATATATGTAATAAATTACGTGTGACATGTATTTATGCTAAATTATTTGTGTCATGTCTTTGTAATAATTTACCTGATGCATATTTTGAAATAAATGACCATGACCTGTGACTTCTTTCTAGCAAATGACCAGTGACATTTCTTTACAATAATTGACCTATGACATGTCTTTAATTATAATTGACCGGTGACATATCTTGAAATAAATTATGTGCTACACCTTCATCATAAATGACCTGTGATTTTTTCTTTACAATAATTAACGTGGATGTCTTGTCTTCATAATAATTGACCTGTGATGTGTCTCTGTAATAAACGACATGAGTTGCATATCTTTAATAAATGACCTGTGATATGTCTTTGTAATAAATGTCCTGCGATTCATCTTTTTATTAAATGACCTGCGATGCATCTTCTAAAACGTGACCGGTGAATATTTTCCAGTGCCAAAGCGATCACCAACTGGCACGTCTCCTCTCAAAACACGACGGCCACCTTCCAGGCGGAATGAACCTAGACGAATTCCAGGACGCAAGACACCCAACAAGACCACCTACAACGAGCAGAAACGCTTCAAATTCCAACGGTCCACCGCCTCGCTCAAGGTCCCAGAATGCAACGGCGATTTCCGTAACCGACAGCGACACGGACTTTTCCGACTGTTTTGAGGACACGACCTTCGATGACGAGCTTTCCACCGCTCTGGAACGCGACCGGACCGCGGCGGACTCTCAGGCGGAGCGGCAAGATGCGGCCGATGCGCTCATTCGCAACGACGAAATAGCGGAGGCGCTGCAGAACGACGAGCAGTTGAATCGAATGGGGGAAAACGAGTTGTCCTGGTCGATGGGGGAGCCCGGGAATGCTTCGTATAACCCAGTCGTCGTGAGTCCAGGGTCGGAGGCGAGCGGCATTTCCATTTCACGCTTGGATCTTTCGAATCTTGGAAATGAGCCGATGGAGTTGAGTCGGGTGTCCGTTGATGGGAGCAATGATGGCGATTGGGCGAGCGCGAATGAGTCGGCGTTTTCGCCGGAGTCGGCGTCGGCAAATAATTCCTTATTGACGTCGGTTAACATTGCGTGGAATGCGGTTGGTTCCGCTGTGAGTAAGTATTTGAAGATGGTGTTGTTGTTTTTGTTTGGTTTATTTTTCTTGTTGTTGCTGTTAAGTCTAAGTCTGGTGCCGCTTGCTGGGCCTCACTCCTGCCTCTGGTGCCGCTTGCTGGGCCTCACTCCTGCCTACCTGTGCCAACTCTGTGACCCTGCTCTTAGTGCTCACCACTTTCGCTTCCTTCATTCGGCTGAGCGAGGTCTGCTCATTGTTCCTTTTGCTTGTACCTCTACTATATACTGAACCATGCCTTCGCAGTGGTATAACCATTGATTGGGAATGACCTCCCCTTGATGCTCTGCTCCCTGTCTAGAACTCCTCAGATATTCCTGTCTCTCATCTTAAGACGGGCTGACTAGTCCTAGGAAAAGAATAGGGGTTTAACCCCTCAGTTCTTCAGAATTTCTTGCCATGAAGCAAATGAAGGTATGGAGGTGCTAAAACTATGACTTGTTACCAGTACATTATCAAGAGTTTGTACTGACTACTCCCAATGATTAGTTGTGAGTACACTGATACTGTGAAAGTAAAAAATCTTGAATTTCTCGATTTTTGCATTTTTCGAGCGTAAGACTATGCCCAAAATATCCATTGTATCCAGTAAAGTTAGATATTTGTAAATTCTGCCATTTAAGAGCTTTCCAATGGTTTTAAATTTGTTATAATAGGATAAATGGTTGGGATATAAAGCCATTTAGAAGTTGGTAAATATTTTTGTAATGTCATAAAAATTTTGAGGTGTTAAACTGGGACCATATGGAAATTTTTTAGGAGGACTGCATAGAAAATTTCGGAAAAAATATTTTTTGGGACACCCTAATGTTTGTTGCATTGCAGCTGGAGTGTTGCAAGTTCGAATCCACCTCAAGTCGCCGCGTAGGGACCTTGGGCAAGTCCTTCACTCGCAATTGCTCAGAACTTCAGCGTGAAGCTCTGATGCAGTGTCCGACTGTCCGTGCTGCAGTTGGGAGCGCCTTTGAGTGTGGAGCCTGAAGTGGCGCTATAATAAGTGCACATGCAAACAAACAAACATGTCAAATGTAGGAGTATTGATTGATTAAAGTGAATTACAAGTTGCGGGAATCGGCATCACTTCTGAGTAGAGCTGCTATAATAAATGCGTGAATGAACGATGGATTGAGTTTCTGTTACGAGCCGAACCCTCTCGAACCTGTGCGACAACTGAAAAGCTTTCTCTTTGTTTTCTTTCCAGATTGGGTCTCCGAATTGTTTTCCGGTGCCCAGCCACCAGCGCAATCCGGCGTTTGCAGCAGGGTAACGGCACATCCCGCTGGTGATGCTGAAGAAGAAGAGGATGATGATGAAGATGAGGAGGAAGGATGTGAGGAAGATGATGACGACGATGGATGGGAAGATGAGGATAGCGATGATCTTGGCGATTTGGATGATGGCGATGATATAGATGACGATGAGGTTGCGGCTTTTGATATGATTGACTCGGATATGGATGACTCTGATGACGACAATGTCGACGTGAGTGGAAATATGTTTTCTTCTTTCCTTATTTATGCAACATCCAGTTACATTGTATCATTTTTTATTATTGTTATTCCGTTTTTATATATAGCACACCTTCAAGGAAAGCTACTCAGAAGTACTCCAAGTTCAACCATGGTTAGATAAGACAGTTTTTTTGAGTTTGAAAGGAAGTTTGAAAAACCATAAATTTTAGAACAACAAAAGCTAAATGAAACTTGAATAAAAGTTGTGTATTTAAAAAAATTAGACAAAGGACAAACTGAGTGAAAAAAAATGGAAAAACGGTAAATAATTGGCCTAAAGTTGTTACATCTCGTACTACTGCTTAACATTAAAAACCTTGTTACATGATTTAGTTTTAATCGGCAAGCAAATAGCATAACGTTATTTGTAGACATTAAGTAAAACGGTCAAATAGTGACCGGAATTAGCGGAATCCTTGATGTGTGGAGACAGTGTAATGGATATTAAACAGCAAATAAATAAATGTGGTCACCTACAAAGAATAAAAAGCAAAAACACAGATTTTCTGAGAATAATAAAACATGAAAAACCCTGGATTTGATGGTTTGGGGTAGATGATTTTGAGGTGAAACCCTTCAGGGATTTGACAGTATGGGGTAGATGGATTGGAGGTGAAATCCACCAATGGATTTGACGATATGGGGTAAAAGGGTTTGAGGTGAAACACATCAGGGTTTTTGATGGCATGGGGTAGATGGGTTTGAGGTGAGACCCATTCAGGATTGGGACTGAAAAAATGAGTGCTGCTCAGTATAATCAAAAAGGGACGAATGATTTCTTTTGATTTCAGCCGCTGGCAGTCTTCCGCGTCAACGCTGTTCCCGGCAGAGGAAGAGGACTTGTACCATCAGAAATCGATGTCTTACCCACTCGGACGTTCCAGTCTCGTCCACCGCAAACAGCGACGAGTGGTACTGCTGATGCGGCCGGTGCTAGTGAGAATCAGCGCCAGAACGAATGCCAGGTCTGCCTCAGCAGCTTCGCGGACGGCGAGGTCCTTCGGACGTTACCCTGCTGCCATCTATTCCACTCAGAGTGCATCGACGTCTGGCTCCAGGTTTCTGTCTTCTCCGGACTCCTAAATTTATTTATTTATTTATTTCAGAAATTTATATAGCACCTCTTCAAGGTAAGCTACTCAGAGGTGCTCCTGGCCCAACCACGGCTAAATAAAACAGATTTTAGGTTCTTAAGGAACAGAGTGGAATGACCCCTGGGAATTAAGCGCAGTGTAACAGGGAGACCATTCCAATATAAATATATTAGTTGAACAGCTAGACTGGTGAATCAATCAGTCAATCAAGCAATCGATATCTGTCTATTCATGTTAGTACTACTGATAAAGTCGCCACCGTGTGTCCATGTGATAGTGCCAGGCAGTGCCAGTCCCACCTCTGGAGAAAGGAGGAGGGTGATGCTGATGCTAATGATCTCTTTTAATTATTATTTGCCTACTTTTAAATCGGACAAGTACGCAGTTATATTATGCACGATATAGTAGCAACAGATGATTAGCAAGTTTAGCAGGAATTGAATTTAACTGTATGGCAGCCTGTGGGGCACCCATCTGTTTTGCTGCTCATTTTTTTGTTGCCCAGAGATTGGAAGACTGAGCCATATGTGTCCTTCTGATCTTTGTGCCGGCGTGTTACCATTCGACCATTTACCAAGCTTGTTCTCGCTGCCCCAGTTAGGGCCCCCAGAAATTTGCGCCAAAAAATTGAAAAAATTGCGCACCAAAAACAATAAATTTGCGCGAATTTTGCGCAAGTTAAAAAATCAAAATGTTCGTTATTTTTCATTGAATCAGTGTACCAAAGTATCTAACAGTGTTTTTGTCATTTAATGTAAAGCCGTGGCGTTCTAGAAATTAGACAATCAAGCCAAACATGCAGTTATAAAGTTCCTATAACCATAAGATTAATGTATTCAGACGATCGCAAATAATTTGAATTTTGCAAAATTTACACCCACCGAAATCTACGGTCATTACAAATGTAACTTCTAAATAGTATTATATAGCCTATATTATAATGAATCACCAAGTTACACAACGTGCTGAGTGCTAGCTTTCCGTCTTTGTGTGCGCGCCTGACGCCTATAGATTAAATGCGTTCGTTCTGTCATAAGCCGAGACAGTATGCAACGCTGCTGTGTGACCGCTTTGAGAAACTTCGTCTAACACATTTTATTGTGTGGCCGTGAAGTTCTGGAATTTTTTATACTATAAGTTTGTGCGTTACCACCAAAAAATCGATCTTTAACTAGAAATTCATCTTTGATTTCATCCCATTCGGCTGCCGCCATTTTGATTACCGCACATCGGTCGTCGTTGTTATGTTGAACTGTCATGGGCCGCGGTGATTTTAAGTTAATCAAAGCCCAATTTAGATAAATTAGCAAGATTTTGTCAAAATTTGCGCTAAAATCGCGCGAATTGCCAATTTTTGCGCTGCTGCGCTAAACATGAAAATTTGCGCAAAAATTGCGCTGCGCAAGATCGCGAATTTCTGGGGGCCCTACCCAGTAGACGAGATCAGGTTAGGTGACTGAGATAAGATCCAGGAGAACATGGGATGTGATATTTGTATTATAATAGTAATAATATTGACAATTAATTATAATTATGACGATATCTAATTATCGTAATGTTAATTAAATAGCATTTTCTGTCAACCCGCTTAAGATAGGATCACCTTTTCCAGTGCCTATCTATCTGCATTCAACATTCTTCAGGGTCATGTTTATGAACTTCAGGGGTTTGGGGGTGGGCGAGGTTCAGTAATTACAGAATGGCAGTTAATTTTCGAATAATTTCTTAAGAATCTGGGGTTGATACAATAGTAATAATAACAAGTAATAATTATAATTGGTGACATACGTGAAACAATCTTTCTTTTTCAACGTCTTTCCATCTGCATTCAACGATACAACCTGGCACTACTTTCAAAGATGGTTTTGCTCACACGCTGAAGATGAAGCCTGACCCACCAGACTTTTATTCCAGAGCTGATAGTGATCTGTACGTCCCGGAGGAAATGAAGTGCCTCAGGGAACAAAAATAATTATATAGTGATAATAATAATAATGATAAAAAGAAACTTTGGATTTATTATGATAATGACTGAATTAAAAAAAACTAAATAGCTTTGAAGTCAACAAATTGGTGAGGATTCTACGGAAGGAGTTAATAAAAATTAAACAGTAAATAAACTTAAAAGCTTTATTATTTCTGAGCTATGTCAATAAATCTGCTTCAGTTTTTCTGATTTGTTTATTTTTTAGAGAAACGCCATTTGTCCTGTCTGCCGCGTTCGAATCAGAGATGAGATTGGCTGTCGATAATTAGCGCGCGAGAGAAAGACACGACGTTGTATTTTCATCATTTGCGGTTCATTCCTCTTGTTTGGTTTTAGCGTTGTTCATACAAGTGAACGAGTGTTCACACATCTATGTTTGTTCGCGGTTGATATTTCGCAATGGAATTTGTTTAATTTGGAGCGCAAAGGCATTTTTTTGTGTCCGCATTTTCTTGATATTGATCTGTTGGTAAAAGAGGTTTTAAAAGGGGTTGCTGTAGTTCTGGGTTGCGACTTGTGGTGGATTTAATTTCTGTGGGTGCCTGTACGTAGGGGACAAGAGTGGGTATTTCCAACCCCGTCCTGGAAAATTTACACTCTTTTCAACTACTCTTTCGTGTTTAACAAATTTCTTTGCGCTACGGCATTAATTATACGAAAAGCGAAACTGAGAAATTTGCTGTTAGACTCTTTGAAAAATACCGATGTTATTAATTTACTGATTTGTATTTTTGAAGTTCGTGCTAAACAATTTAGTCGTGGCCATTATTGCGCTTTGCCCCCGACTGTGATGGTATCTGCGGATGCCCATGTTCGTATTCTGGCTACTTTGTAAAAACTTTGTAATACTGACAGTTAACTGTTTGTCACATGGCATTGCATGTAACGTCTGTCGAATGTTTTTCTAGTGTGGTCTAATCTTTCGATGATATTGTTTCTGCACTGCACTGGGCATTCTGCTGTTAAATTGGAGCTATTCGAAACCACGATCCTCTGGTTAAACCCGATCAAGATCTGATGGCTTCGGAGGTGTGGGGGGGGTGGGAAGTGGGTAGAACAGTAGTCTAGCTAAGTTGTGTGTGTGTATGCATGCATGTATTTATGTATGCATGCATGCATATGACAGTATATATATATATGTGTGTGTATATATGTATGTATGTACATTTATGTATGTATATACTATCATATGCATGCATACAGTATATATATATATTTATATTTCCACAGTATATATATAGCATATATTTATGCATGCATGCATACATGTATGTATGTTGTTTGTACGTGAAAACAGATTGTTGGGTTTCGATCGTCATGGCGATCGATCATTTTCCTTTATATTCCAAAACCAGGATTATTTTGACTCTATCACTGCGTCAGTTAGTTAGGCCTGTCCAAATATTGCGTACACTGGGAGGTTACCACGGATTTAGACGATTTGCGTACGGGTGCGTGCAGCGGGTGGAGGGATCTCGAGAAAATGCATGCACGTAAATAGATTTCTTAACTATGACGACGTCCACATTAGCGTCTAGAGTTACAAGTCTGTATTATTTGAATAGTCGCGAGATTGCATTTATTTTACATTATAATTCAATTTAGTATTATACTGTTGTAAATTAATTGTCTGATGGCATTAATGTTGACTACATTAAAATTATCTTTTGTTCAGATCCAAATAGTTAAACCATATAATTATCAGTTTACAAATTTTAGCCATCAAATGTGATGTTCTGGAAAATAGGTAGTAGCCTACCTATTTAAATTAATTGTTTTATGGGTTACTTTAGCTGTTTTTCTTTTGTGGGGATTGGGGGCATGGAGAAGCTTATTTAAGGGGTTTCACAAAATGTATGAGTTGCAACAGGGAGCGGTCGAAAATCCGATCTTTTGTGTACGTGATAATTATATTAATAGGCCTTACAGTGATATGTATTGGTGCTTAATAAAAGAAGTTACTGTTATGTTGCCATACTTTTGTGTATTCTTGCATACTTCAACACATTTCCCTTAGTGTTTAAACAGTGTTTAATCTAGTCTCCCCTGTTTGAGGGGGTGGGGGAAATGGGGCATTTTCGGCCACCGGCGACACCCTTTGTCCGGTCGATTTTTTCTGACGAACTCTTTCAGTCTTTTCCGCAAAAAAATTCAGATAAACATAGTAATTCTATTCTTTAAAAATCCGATGACCTTTTTTAATCTTTCACTTGTAAATCTTGTAATTCCACAGAAATGTGAGAATTTTTCTTATGTGCCTGTGTACAAAACCTGACCAATTTTTTTGGGTGGGAGGGCAAGGGAATGTTACGTATTTAATTTTTCTTGGTGGGAATTTTATCTGTGTACATGTAAACAAGGACTCTTCTAGATTTTTTTCTGGGATATGTCATTCCTGGGGGGGGGATTTCTCCCCCAGAGATGCCTAGATTAAACACTGGCATTTGAATATGGCACCTGTTCAGTGTTCACACGCCTGCTCAGTGTTCACACGGAAAAATTGCCACATCCTCATAATGGCCATTCTTTGTATTCTCATCTGCGCATCTGATATTATTTTTCGATTATTTATCCTACTAATAAATAGTAATACTTGGCAATTAGCTGTGGCAATTTTCAGTAAAAGTTTCGATGGCAGGAAATTCATTCTGTGTGCAAAAGTTCAGATAGCGTTGTTGCTATCTAATTTGATAAGTTAATATTCAGGTTATCTGCATTTGAAGTATTGAACTGTTCACTGTGTAAAAATAAAATATCGAACTCGTGGTACAGTTTACTTCATACTCGAGCAACAGCTGCCCTTTTTTCATGGAGTCAAGTAAGAAGCGTTGAGCAGAGATATGTATCACTAGCTTTAAGAATGAGCCTTCCGTTTAAAACAGTTTTTCTGCCTCTGATTCCATTTCAATCAGATCTAATTAACGCGTGCGATTAATGCGTTAAAATTTTTAATCGCAATTTTTTTAGCGCGTTCATCGCACGCTTTAACGTGACTAAATCAACAGCCCTAATTATAGCAGCATTTATTAGGCCTACATAGGATGATATATCATTGATAAGGGCTGGGGGCTGTGCTGTACTCAGAAACTTTGAGGTGAGTATACGCTGCCGCCGAAAAAATCGACTTTTTGGGCCAAAAAATTCTGAAATTATTAATTTAGTCATCTAAATTTTTGACAGGTTTTTTAGTCATCGAAGCTTTTTCCGTGATTTTTCGCCCGGAAAACCTTTCGAATAGCGTAAAACGTCTACTTTCATGATTTTCCCCTTCGTAATTCACGATTTTTGCCTGTATATATACCCACTTGGTCTTACTGAGGTGGGTATAGCCTACGTTGTATGCCCGCGTGTATACCCTTATTTTTGAGGCGAGTAGGCCTATACGCTGTCATTTTCCCAGAGGTGGGTAGGTTATACGCCGTATACCCGCGTATACCCTTGAGTACAGCCCTGGGGGTGGTATATACATGTAGTACCGCTGCCCAGTTGAACGAGCCCCACACCACTCGTACGTGGACCGTGCCATCCCGCCATTTGTGGGGCGCGGTGGTGTAATGGTGGCGTCGTTGCCTTGAAGCCGGAAGGTTCGAGGTTCGAATCCACCTCAAGTCGCCATGTAGGGACCTTGGGCAAGTCCTTCGATCACTCGCAATTGCTCAGCGCTTGGGCGTGAAACTCCGACGCAGTGTCCGCTCTGCAGTCGGGAGCGCCTCTTAGTAGTGTGCTTGAAGGGGCGCTATATATAACAAGTGCACATACAAACAAAATAAACAATACAAACAATTGAAATTTTTAAATAAACCACGATCGGTCATCGAGTTGGACAATAGCCTACGCACACGAGGCGAATTGGACGCACGTTCCTGCCAACTGGACCAGTATGCGCATACTGTGCCATTGTGTGTAATAGTATACTATAGAGCCGTAGGCGCTTTGGCGTCGACAGTGCGCACGTTTATACATGTAGTAACATGTAGCCTACCTGCAGCTGCTGTCAATAGACATTATAAAAATACGTGGAATGACAACGCATATAGGACCATCGAGCATAATATCTTCTCGTCCGCCAGTATACTGGGTCTATCTGGTCGCACATTCACCCATATACATTGTTCTTTTACGCATACACGCAAAGGTCACACACACACGCACACACACACACACACACAAATATACACACGCACGCACCCATAAATATGCATAGGACCTATAGGCCTATATAATAATATTATATATACATGCTGAAGTAACGATGATATAATTATGACATAGTCACATAGACTTATTTTTATCTTAATAGTTTGTTAAAAATCTCTGTCGAGTAGGTCCATTAATTTCCACGACTTCAAGTTACGACGACAAAGTCTAAGACCAAGAGTTTCCAGGACAGATTTTTCAGCCTATAAATTATAATTATGAGAGGTTGGTCGTGATTTACAACTTCAATGTCGTCAGCGAACGAAGCCAACGCACTTGAGGTCGAGATGGTCCGTCCGCTATTATACGGGCCTGTAATAATTTCATCAAAGTCAGATAACGGGCGATGATCTTCCGAACAGGCCATCAGATAACCGCCTCGAAAACAGAACCATCGGCGCCTAAAGCCTTTCAGATCAGATTAGTCCTTATCTAGTGCGGCCTGAATGGGTTTCTGAAGCCTCAATGACGTCTGAAACTGGCCGAGATTGATTCTGTCATTCTGACTAATTACTATGGCTGGACGTGTGTACAATGATAATAAACGATGGGGTGTGATTGTAGACTTAGAAGTTCTAGAACAACGCGTTGCGTCGACTCTGTAGCCAAATCAGTTCTTGGAAATTAGTTTGTAGCCTATAAAGGCTGAGATATCTCGAGTATCGCAGTCATTCTGTTTGAGAAGTGCTTCTGAACACCGTGTTTCAACTACGGGTCCATTCAAATTTAGCTTTTTCGTCACTTTGTTCAACGACTGAACGAAATGGCGTCCAGTTTGCGCTGGACAGTCTTTCTGGCGTTTGCCG
>OX457051.1:33179363-33201863 GCA_949752735.1 Lumbricus terrestris
GGCCAATGGGGGGTTTGACCCCCGAAACCTCTTGGCTACCCCACTGATGCTTGATATTGTAATATTCGATCTTTGTGCAGAGATTCCTGGGACGATCAGCTGCTACTCGTGCGTCTACAGCTACCATCCAGAGGGTATCGATACGTGCGTCACCGATGCAGCGATGGTTCCACCACCGAACGAAGTGCGATGCGAACCATCCAGATACTGCACCACCTTCAGACAGTACGACAAAGGTAATCTATATAATATATAATTATATATATATATATATTAATTATATATATTTATATACATACATATCTACTTATATATATATAGATACATACATATATATTATATATACATATATATATATATACACTATATATATACGTATAATTGGATACTAACTCCGCCACCGGTTGCACTCTGCCAGTGCCAGTCCCAAGCCTGGGTAAAAGAGGAGGAGGACGTCGCTAATGATCTTTGTTATCACACAATGACGTTAAACTATACAGATATTACTGCTACTCATTTAAACCAGTCACCATTGACTCACCAAGATAAGCTATTATAAAGTAAGTAAGTAAGTAAGTAAGTAAGTAAGTAAGTAAGTAAGTAAGTAAGTAAGTAAGTAAGTAAGTGATCTTTTACTAATGCAAGTCAAATGCTCACATTTAACATTTAACGATATAAATAGACAACTGAAAATAATGGCGGCAAGGAGGACCGCGTCACCAGTCATGAAATGTCAGCAGGTTGCGTCATGATCAAGTCTTCCTCCTCCTCCTCCTCCTCGTCTTCCTATTCCTCCTCCTCCTCTTCCTATTCCATCTCCTCGTATTTATCGTCTTCCTTTTCCTCCTCTTCCTCCTCCTCCTCTTCCTCCTCCTTCTCCTCCTCCTCCTCGTTTTCGTCTTCCTCGTCATTATTTTCTTCCTTCTTCTTCCTCCTCCTCGTCCTCGTCCTCCTCCTCAATTCACCACAAGTGTCTTTTATATTCGTTTCTGCATATGATCTTCCGCTGGCTACTTTCATTGACGACTCTTTTCCTCTGAGTGTATTTTCTTTTATCTAGCGCCTGTTCTCTGTCCTCTATATATAGACTTTCCTTCGAACTGGTCGTCGCATCTGGACATTTATATGGAGCCTTTTTAAAAGCCTCGCAGACGCCACGTTTATAAGCAGCGCTTATCCATAATGTCTACTCAAAGTTCCGCTTTCGACCAAGGCTATTAAAAATCTAGGTTGTGCGGTCCTCTCTGATCAACAAGATGGCCGTCGGTCAGCGAGAAAAATAAACAGTGCATTAAGTTCGCCTCAGAGACCGCGTGGCGTGTTAACGACGGATTAATTTCCTCAGCCTCGGCATATAAGTGCGCGTGGTCAGACCTCTCCCTCGCCGCCTCGTCTTTCCGCCGACGATCGTAATCGTAATCGTAATCTCGAGACTGCTACAGCGCCCACAAAAGCCAAGTCGCGGAAACCAGCTTATTCACAGGCGCTCAATTAAAACAAAATCGATAGGCAGCGGGTCAAGTCCGGAGAGTCAGGCAGGGAGAAAGATGGACGGCTAAGGTGGGTGATGTTTAGAGTTGAAATGGCGGGGGATGTGATAAGAGGAAGAATGAGGATAGGATTTTTGAAAGAGCAATGTTTTCAGTTTTGAGTGAAAGACCTGTGGGGAGATAGCGAGAGGTGGAGTTTTGGTGAGTTCGTATGATGGGTCGGAAGTTTGCCGAAGTGCTGGCGGAAGTTTGTTCCAGAGAGGTGGAACGGCAATGGCTATGGAGCGGTTTGCGAATTTCAATGATGAAGTGATGGGAGGGCGAAGGACATCTGACGGGTAGCGTGCTCATCTTGCTGGGTCGATTAGGGGGGTGAAAAAAGCAACTCAAACCCATTTTCTGTAGGCCTTCATTACCCTGGTGAGGAATTGAATCCCCGACATCTCCGCGCACAGTCCAGTATGCTTCCCGCTAGACCAATCGGTCGGCGAATGCACCCGAAATGTCTGTGTGCGTAATGCACCTGGTTTTCCCGCGTAAACAAGCCCGCCACCTGGAGGCCGACTGCCAAACAACAATCCGTGTCAAAGGTATATACGAAAGGAAAGACGAAGGAATGCCCCATGCACCTGTTGGATCGTATCCTGCTCGTTTCGGACAGCAACGGATACTATTGTGGATGTTTAGGATCCAGTGCCAACCAGTAAACAGTCCAGGTCTGTCTGTCTGTCTGTCTGTCTGGCTGTGTATGCGTCCATCTGCCTGCCTCTTGCTATGTCTTACTTCTCTGTATGTTTGCAAACGTATAATATTATCAGTCTGTCTCGGGTAACGTCAGTGCATGTGTTCAATTCTGTATGCCTGTCTGTCTGTTTGCTCGTCTGCCTCTGTCTGTCTGTATATATCTGTCTCTCTGGTTACAAACTCCGCTCAACACTACCGCGTCAAACAGCGTCATATGAATGTCCAAAGCAGTGATTTTACGTAATACAGCGATGTTCCACTACTTGTGCTAAGGTTACATTACCTGCGTTTATATATTAAATGAACTGTAAAACTGTTAATAAAATAATTACAAGCTCAGGGCCGCGCCACGTGAAACGATGAAACTGTACAGCACCATGGTAACCATGGAAGCGTTGACTACGCTTGTTTCCATAGTAACCGTAAGAGCTCGTTTGGAGTCGACCTGGCTCAATTTTTACCAAACACCCCTAATAAGAAACAAATCATTAAGTAAATATTATTATGTACATTATTACCCAACCATTGGTTCTCATTTAGCTGGTCCAACTGTCTGGAACAATTATCTTCCTATCGATATTCATGGTGCGAATGCATAGCTATTCCTTGTATTCTGTTTGTTTACATAAAATATCCTTACACTAGACAAGAATACTAACATGTAGGCTATTATTTCGTTTTGAATTTAGATGACTCCAGCTGCTTATGTGACCAACTTCCACTTATAACGATACTGATAGGACTTACATATAGGTGGCCCTGCTAGTGGGACTTTGGTCCATTTAGGTCCTCCGTTTGAATCCCAACTTAGCACTGATCTGAAAATTGTATCATGTTATGTTTTTTTTCTTGGGAGCAATAAAAAAACCTATGTTATGCTATGTCATGTTATGTTATGTAGGCTAATATTATGACAATGTTGTATCAATGTTATGTTTATTACGTAACAGGGGAGGGAGTGGTGCGCAGTTTCCGCCGGGGTTGTGATCCATACACCGGACAAGTGGACAACTGCGTCGAGGATACCTACTTCATCACGTGCAACAAATACTGTAACACACCCTACTGCAACGACGAGGACGGTTCATACCCCTTGGTCGGGAAGGGCACAGGGAAGGCTAAGGCCAAGGAAGACCCCGTGGCAATTAAAATCTAGGAGTCAATCGTGACGGATGGGGAGCCAATGCCGATGCAGAATGGATAACAATTACAATTATCGATCGCATTGAGATCGATGATTTATGGCGATCGATAGCAGCTGGAGATCGATACGTGATGAGTTTTGATATACCGATAGATAATTATTGACAGGTTAATTAATGATTGATTGGAAATAGATAGCCTATATAAATATATTTTTAATGGATTACGAGAATGATCAATCAATCAATCAATCAATCAGTAGTCACAGTTATTTTTATTACAATTACGAACTGTCGATCGATAAAATTTTTATGTGATCAATAACAGTTTGGATTATCTTGACCAGATTACCTTGAACTAATTAATTAACCAGTGATTTTTAACCTTGATTTTTAACATCACCACTTGAGATCGATCGTTGATCACAGGAGAATATTTGACAATCACAACAGTTGATATATCAATTGATTGATTAGGCCTCCACGTTGTACTTTCAATCCATGAGATGTTACTTGTATTAACCAACTAATAAATCACTTTTCCGAGCATCAATTTTAATATGCTGATTAACAATGTGTTCTAAAAAGTATAATCATTTAGTCAAACAATCAATTTAAGCAAGCTAGTAATATTAACTATATTAAACTAACAAACAGCAATGCATTAATTAATACTTGATGATCAGAGGGCAAGCTTGACCTCCCCGGATTTTGACCTGGCACCGGAACGAAAAAGGCAGCTCTGGCTATTGCGGACTTGATTTGATATACCGCCGGTGAATAAGCTGGTCTCCCTGACGTGGCTTTTGTGGGCACTGAGAAATTCTCGAAGATTTACATTACATTACATTACATTACAACATAGGTCTATTTAAGGAAAATAATTTAGTGAACTATTTAATCACGAATATAATAATATTTTCATTTTGATCTTCAACCATTACTTCAATTCCTATTTTCAAGTTTTTGGGATGGTATACACGTTTAGATCGATTATGTTATTAAATGATTACTTGTTGTCCTAATTATAATTCACAACCGGCAGTCTTCTAAGACCGACCATTGCATCCCCGTATCAACTTGAGCAGGTGGGTTTTTCTCCATATCCATGCAACAGGGTTCTATACCGACCTATGCCTACCGGAATTGCTGCGATACCGTATAATACTCTCCATAAGCCTATCAGCCGGCACGAGTCTTTCTAGGCTTTACTGGGGAAACGACCGGCTTTGTCGACTTCCTGCTCTACGGTGCTTACTCGCAAGAGGTTAAACCTATAATTATGATTTGTTGGCGGTCTATATCCAAGTAATCTAACATGGCAAGCGTTTATTTCATCCAGGGGCGCAGCCAGGAAGACATTTTTGGGAGCGTTCCATTTCGTTTTTTTTCAATGGGCATGGGCGCGAATGAATTATAGGCCTACACACAACTGGTTTTAAAAACCAATATTGTGTGTAGAATTCTTTCGCGCCAACGCCCATTTAAAACTAAATAGTTTCTGTCGATTAGCTTTTGCCCTGCGCGCTTTTGACGGGACACCCAAAAGTAGGCCTACACCGAGATTAATATTCCAGAATTCTACACCTCTCTCGCACAAGACAGATTCCAAAATCTGCATCAGCAGTGCTGCAACGTGCATAACTCTAATGGCATTGTTTGGCATTACCTGCATAATTATGTGAACAGCTTTTCATTAATGTAGATTAATAACTCTCAGAGTCTTACAGTTTCGGGTGAATATTTGCGAGCTGTAGGCCTACTCCGATTTGCATTTTGATTTCAGCCCTAAATACGACTAAGGTCTCACAAATGAGTACGACTGGGATTTCACTCCTGCATATAAGGCTTCACCTTTATGGTTTCACTCCTATATATGACTATATAATTATGTCAAGATATCTGCACCGTCAGCGAACCTTAGCAAACTCGGCTATGAGGACTAAGGACTATTCGTACAAAAATGGAACAAGATTACTATGCCAATGAATTTGCCAAGTATAATGGCAACATAAAAAAAACGTGGCAGTTAATTAAATCTATTGTTAATACTGAAAATAGGGATATACTATTAAAAGAAATAATAGTAAACGGCAAAATAACTGATGATGATAGCACATACATTTAACACTCATTTTACTAATTTACCCAAACTTTTAGCACAAAAAATACCACCCTCTATCAAACCTTACCAAGATTACATGCCAGCTTCCTCACTTAATTCATTTGCTATCCTACCTACTTCCTTCCATGAGCTAATAACTATTATCAAACCCTTAAAGACACCTACAGTACCGGTGCTGATGATTTGAATCCGCACATATTGTCTCCTCTTATGGACTTATTAGCTTCTCCACTTAGTGAGGTGATAAATTATTCACTTAGAACTGGAATAGTTCCGTCTGACATAAAATTAGCAAAAATAACACCCATTTATAAACAAGGAAATAAAAATGAGGTTTCAAATTTTAGACCGATTTCTATACTACCATTTTTTTTCTAAATTGTTTGAGAGGGTAATGTACGACCGCCTGTACTCCTTTATTAACAAGAACAAAATTTTGTACCCTTCTCAACATGGCTTTCAAAGAGAACACTCAACCTTCATGTCATTGCTGGATATACAAGACAAAATATCTCAAGCCATGGATAATAATGAATATTCCATTGGCATTTTTCTTGACTTAGCTAAGGCCTTCGATACCGTCAACCATAATATCCTGCTAAATAAACTTGAGAATTACGGGATCAGAGGTATTGCACTTACTTGGTTCACAAATTACTTAAATAACCGTTACCAACAAATCTCATGTAATGGGAAATTATCCAGCTTCCAAAAGATTGATTTTGGGGTCCCTCAGGGCTCAATCCTGGGGCCTCTTTTATTTCTAATATACATAAATGAACTTCCTAATTCTTGAACTTTTTTACATTGCATCCTATTTGCTGATGATTCAAACGCTTTTTACTCTCACTCCTCTTATGAAGAATTGATTAAAATAGCAAATAACGACCTAGAAATGGCTAGTGAATGGTTCAAAGCCAATAAGCTTTCACTGAACATAGCCAAATCTAATTATATAATTTTTAGATCTAGTAAAAAGAAATTTGCTCCACCTCCTGATAATAACCTACTAATTGAAAATATTTCCTTACCGCAAGTATACTCGACTAAATTCCTGGGTGTACAATGTCATATCGACCAGCACTTAAAATGGAATATACATACAGCTGAACTG
This sequence comes from Lumbricus terrestris, assembly GCA_949752735.1. Taxonomy (NCBI): domain Eukaryota; kingdom Metazoa; phylum Annelida; class Clitellata; order Crassiclitellata; family Lumbricidae; genus Lumbricus; species Lumbricus terrestris. The sequence goes on from OX457051.1 coordinate 33,185,979, forward strand.
TCTAAAAAAATCTCCAAAAATATAGGCATAATTCACAGAATAGCCTATCTTCTTCCACTTCATATACTAAAATCATTATATTTCACACTTGTACACCCATACTTAAGTTACTGCAATCTCATTTGGACATCTACATATGACACTCACCTAACTAAGCTAAATAGACTGCAGAAAAAAGCCATAAGAATTATTACTAAATCTCCCTTTGATGCTCACACTAGCCCCTTATATAATCAGTTGAACGTGTTAAAAATATCCCAAATTAAATTCATCCAGACTAGTACATTTATGTATAAATATGACAACAACCTTCTTCCACTTGCATTCTCATCCTATTTTAGACCTAACTTATATAGGCTACTAAAGCCATTAGAAATAATAGAATCTACATAAGTGTCTTTGCTAAAACAAACACTAGAAAATTTTCTATTAAGTATCAGGGTCCTCTTTTATGGAATAATATACCGGAAAATATTCGTGCATCCAGGAGTCTCGATCGATTTAAATCCCAAATCCGTGCACACACACTAAAAAATGTAAAATGAACAACCCATTTATTCCGTGTTTTCCCCCCCATTCTTTTTAAGTTGAGCAGAGGGAAGGTATCCCACTGCTGTTATTTAATTGATTCCAAAAATACTGCCATTTCTATCTGTTTTCTAATCTATTATCATTAATCATATAATAGTGAAGAATTTTTTCCTTTGGTAAATAGGCCCCAATAGCGGGATCACTCCCTTCGGGTAGCCTATTGCTCCCTACATTTCACAGTAATAACTGTACACTAAGCTATACCATTTGCAATCATTAACTGCAATTAATCACTTTGTGTACTATTATGAATGCATACTTGTTAACAGCAATCAATCGCTTTGTGTACTATTATGAATGCATAATTGTTTGTTTTATATTTTTGGGTTCAATAAACAAGTTGAAGTTGAAGTTGAGTACACTGACAGTGAGAAGGTGAAAATCTACTTTCAACTTCGAAATGCACCTGCTGGATCTTCCCCCACCAGTTGGATTGTATCCTGCTCGTTTCGGATTGCAACCAGGACTTAAAGTTTGGCCGGACGGTCATGGACGGCGTCCATGCACTTATCTTAAAATCTACACACCGTCCTGCGGGACTCCTGTAACTTATTAGGCCAGAACAGGTTGGAAAAGGAAGGGGGTCCAGGCACTTCTTTTTCTACACTAAGCACTGACTGGTACTGCACTGGATACTGGATAGCCAATACTAATACTATCGTGAATGTTTAGACTCCAGTTGCAACCATGCAGTCAACAGCTCCAGTCTGCCTGAGTATAGGCCTATGAGTGTGTCTCCTTTTGTATTTCTTTATCTATCTGTTTGCAACTGTTTAAGAGTCTGTCTGTCTGTCTCTCTTGTGGCTAACTCAGCTGAACGTTATAGTGTACAGCGTGTTCCATAAAAAGCAACCACTGCATATTTTCCTAATATTGTTATATAGTGTTTTTGGATCGTCAAAAAAGTGTGTGGACTCACTAAGAGTGATATCACCTCCGCTTTTCTGTTTTGCAATTTCTTCGTGATACCTGGCAATTGTACGTGAATATAAATTGCCTTTAAGCCTGCCAACTTTGATTTTAAAATTCATACCTTTGACCAGACTATAAACACTATAAGCAAACAACCTTAGTCGTTACTTTTTGGCCCACCCTGCAGTAATATTCAATTCTGTCCGTCTCTCTGTCTGTCTGTCTGTCTGTTCGGGGTAAATCGAGGTTAAAAATGGCGTCGCAAACACATATGCCCAAGACTGCCTCTCCTGTTAGCTGAAGGGACTGCTACAGCGCTCCTCTGCCTCGCCTTCCTTTCCTGACAGGGTCAGACGGTCTGCGACCCTTGACCTCCTAATAGGATTCACAAACACGGGGAGTCTTCCTACAGGCTTTTCCTATAGACAAAGATACTTTAGCGATGCAAAGTATCCAGATGTCTTTGGATTTCCCTGTAGAAAGCTGATAAACTTATAATCGGGGTTATCAACTTCATCCCATTGGTACTTGCGTGCCTGAAATACATTAGCAGCATCGGATTCTGACTTGCGTGTGTGTGCGCGTGTGTGTGTGAGTGTGCGCGTGCGTGTGCGTTTGCGTTTGTTTGTGTATGTTTGCGTTTGTGTTTGTATGTTTGCGTTTGTGTGTGTATGTTTGCGTTTGTGTGAGTGTGCGCGTGTGTGTGTGAGTGTGCGCGTGTGTGTGCGTTTGCGTTTGTTTGTGTATGTTTGCGTTTGTGTTTGTATGTTTGCGTTTGTGTGTGTGTGCGCGTGTGTGTGCGTATGTGTGCTTGTGTGTGTATGTTTGCGTTTGTGCGTATGTGTGCGCGCGTGTGTGTGTGTGCGTGCGTGTGTGCGTCTTCTTCACCTCACATTTTTATTGAGCTAATCGGATTTTTTCCGTTCACTTTTCTAACTTTGTTTTTAAACTACACTTTACAGCGACGACACGACATCTGTGAGAGGATATCAATGAAGACCGGGGAGACAAGATTTAGCCCTGGGTGTGGCGACAATTATCGATGGGGATACTTTATATATCGTGGTACCAAGTTTCATCACCACCATTCCTGTGTGTTGATTGAGAGGAAGCAGATGTATACGCTACAGTGTTAGAGAGAGAATTGATAATTATTGGAACCAGACGGTGTACAGTGTACACAGCCGAAATGATTGATACATTTCCTGTTGCAGGTAGGTATATAGGTCTATGCCTTGCAACAGCAGATCAAAGAGCGAAAGAGAAAGATCGGCGCCCGGAGCGGAGTGGAAAGCTTTACATTTTTTTAATTTGCAGGTAAACATGAAAGAAAATTTATCCGTGTTTGAGAACGAGATTGACTGATTTGCAACTTCTGGTTTGCTGCCGGGTTTAGCAACTGATATAAGGACATGAAAAATGTGTTTGAAACGAGGGTCAATAAATCTGCCTGGTATAGGATAAATTGGGCATAGACTTAGACTTAAGTAGAGCACTCGTCCTGCAACGCGGATTAGTAAGGGTTGAGGTCCTCACCCAGGCGGTCACCTTCGTAATTGTAATAATGAATTTCTATAGAGCCACTTCAAGAGGAATTTATATAGAGCCACTACGCAGAGGCGCTCCCGATCTGACGGTACCAAACCACAATCAAGAAGATGGTTTTCATCGCTCGCGGAGAAGGAGGCAAAGAAGGAACCAGAAGTTCATTATTGAGACAGCTAGAGCGGCCTAACTTATTTCATAACGATGTAGGCCTACCGACCATAGCAAGGCTTCTATGCAGAACTGTGGGAGATCAAGCATATAGGGACAACCAGGTCACATTGCATGGTAGAGCGAAAGAACACAAATTATACAACCTGGAACGGACGTCGGATAGTAGTTAGACGCAAAGCTCCCTGGCAAAAATCGAGGCTTATCTTGCCAGAGAGAGATATGTAGGCCCAGTGCCTAAAGTGTGGAAGAATAAGTGTCTGGACCACCCCTTACCTTTCCAGTCTGTGCTCGCCAATAAGTGGCTGGACGGCGTTCGGATTTTAAAACAAGTGCATGGACACCGTCCATGACCATCCAGGCACACTTTAAGCCCTGTGTAGGCCTACGTATGTTATTTACGCATAAAATGTCATGCGAGTATTAGAACAGGGCTGTTTTAAAGGAATTTTTAGAACTGCACAACCCCTTCTTCCCCTTCCCATCCTCCATGGTAAATTATTTCCAATCGGATGACAATGACCTTTTTGCTAGTTTTAACTGCACAGAATATGTGACAGAAGTGCTTCTACAGCTGCACAAATCCATTTAGAACTGCACATTTTGTGTACAACTGCACGTTAAAAAAGCTCTGTATTAGAATATTAAAATTAGAATCGCTCTGTGCATGTCGTAGGCTATGTGCACTCAAGAACCTCTGGAATGATGGCGAAATCATATTTAAATACAATAATATTATATTGCAGCCTTCTGTAAATTCTGAACACTTACTACCCAATGTACCGGCATATACAAGCCGTACGCAATGGAAGGAGAAACACAGAAAACTCAACTTAAGAGCATACCTGTGACTGCGTTGCATAGAATTATTGTATACACTCGGACATCGAAGAATTTGGACTAACGCAAAGAGAAGGACTGGACAGTATATATTATAAATGAACGAAGTATAATGGATATGCAAGCCGTAGGCAATGGAGGGAGAAACACAGACAGCTCAACTTAATAGTAAGACTGCGTTGCATAGAAATTGTAGACGTGGACATAGAAGAATTTGGACCAGGACAAAGAGGACTGGACACTACAGGTTCTATTATCAATGAACGAGAATAACGGATATCGTTTCGTAGTACCCATCTCCGTCAAAATATCGCTGGCGTCAGGAACTGATGATGATGATGATTATGATGATGATGACGACGACGACGACGATGATGATGAAGATGATGTAGGACAAAAATTCTTAAGCTAACGAATAAGCGATTAAGAAGCTTCGCTCGCGGTTCAATTCAACAGAAAAACATCCACGGTAGTAATATATCAACCCCCTCGGTACCCACTGGATGGTTGTGGTGGCCCTCTGTCTAGGTGCAAGGTTTCAGGTCAGTAGTTGCGTAAGTGTGGAAGTGGGGTAGGTTTTATTAGTAAAATGTGGGTTTTCGCCTCCGTGCACCCCGCCCCGGGTGATGCGAAATTTTACCCCCCCCCCCCTCATTAGATGGTCGTGATGGCCCTCTGTCTAGGTGCAAGGTTTCAGGTCAATAGCTGCGAAACCGTGGCCGTGCATTTTAGACAAACATAGGTCTACAAGCGCCACATAATTATTTTAGATACACACATTCTCCTTTATACATAAAGATTTCTAATAAGCCATTACCAGGTATACATACTAATCGAATTCCAATTAGCCTATTTCAGACAGACCGATGTGTGTGAACTTGCTGCATGGACCAGCGATCAGACGAAAACTCAAACAGCAGACGATAATAAGATAGATCAGAATTTTATTTTTTAAATCTTTATTTCCGTTTTTATATTAACATAAACCAGAACGCAACAGGATGGTACTGCCTAGCTCAAACACAGACTCAGATACCATTAGCAAATTTACGACTGTATACCGTTTTATTTAGGCTACTGAAACGAGACACGTGGAAAAATCAACTAAAATAAACATCGAAATCATAGACTCCTTGCCTCAAAAACAACCAATAATTAATTGCGTAGACTGCCTCCCTGCCAGTGATGCAGCCAGGAATTTATGATGGGGGGTATGACCTGGCCGGATGCCCTTTCTGACACCAATCCAAAAGTATTACAGTAAATAAAAAGGGAAGGAAGTAACAAATGGAATAAAGTAAGAAAAACAATTGTTACTACAGGCAATTGTTTTTATTTTATTTAAGTGGATAAATAACCTTAATTTTTTACCCTAGGTCAATGGGGTTTTAACCCCCGAAACCTCCCTTGTCTACGCCACTCACGCAGACTGCCTCCCTGCTTCTAGAACGTTGTGGTTATTAACGCATAAATAGCCTAAATATGCATCTTTACAATGGGCCTAGGCATATAATTATCTGAAACGCAAATAACATTATCAACTAAATGACTTGTCTTATTTACTGAAACTAGAGCCTAAGTCAATTGTCTAAGATTAACCTCAAAACAACAAACCGACAAGTCGCTTGCCTCTCATCTGCTTCAACCTGAGGATTAATTACGCATAAATTATGCATTTTCTCATCCTGAAATGATTATTAGGCCTACGTGTTTGTTTACAGCCGACCCATGACACAAGTGGCATTCCATAATGCATATACATATATATATATAAATATCATTATATATATCATATATATCATATATATATATGATATCATATATATATCATATATATCATATGTATCATATATATGCATATATCTCATATATATCATATATATATATATTATCATATATTTGTGCACTTTATGCAGTGTGCATAACAGTCTACAGATATTCAGACAGTGCGGCCTCTCTATAGATACCGTCCAAATGTGCGATGTCAATATAAAACAGTACGAAAATATGAAAACTTATCTTTTCAGTATTTACACCACAGTCGGATAAAAGCACGTCTATCCACAAACACACAAAAATCACCGAATTCCATCGGTTTTCACTGATTAAGCTAATTCGTATCGATTTCATGACCACTGCCCGGCAAAAAGCACCGACGTCATCACTTTATGCGTGCGCTTCAATTGACGACGTATTAAAACACGCGTTTACAGATACTCATTTCGACATAAAACCAACGCGTTTTTATCGGGCCACACGGTAGATGGATGGGCATATACAGCGTACAGTGTAGGTGAGCATATTAAGCCTATGTACTTGCAAGCTGTATATATAAATATATTATGTATATATGTGTAGAGCGTTTTGCCGTTTGCACGGTACTGCAGAGCGTGCGTTGCCCATTCGACCTGTGTGTATGCCATCTCGGAGCTGTGCGTATACGGATCTCTGTATACCATGGAGCAAAGAACTTCAGTCCGGACTCCTTCATTGTTTAGAGATGAGCTGTGAGCTGCGTTGGTAGGAAGAGTATACGTTAAGAAGGGGCTGCCACAGCAGGGTTGGCCGACATCCCCTCCTATACCCTCTGCTCTTGATTTGCGAGCCCTGGCATGCAGCATGGGCAGCTGCCATTGCAGCACCTCTGAGGAGGCACCCCTGCGATGGGGGAATGACGGACAGATAGGCCGATGATTATAAGTGTTAGAGAGAGAGACGCAAGGAGGTAAACAGAGGAGGAACGAGAGAGAGAGAGACATGATGATGATGGCGATGATGCCACAATTCAAAGAATTCACCTACTTTCTACTGAGCACGTTTCTCGTGTTTCTCCGATGCAGCAACGGTAGGCTATGTTCTTTCATAATTCTTTTGCGCTCGTTCAGTCAATGTTTTTAGTTATTAATTAATTAATTCATTGATTCACTCGTATGGGCGCCCGCAGAAATTTTTGTGCAGGAGGGGGCAAAGCACGATGGCCAAGGTTACAAGAATTTGTAGCAAGAGGTCGAAAAATGTTGAGCAGTGAATTAAGAACATGTCAATTAAGAACATGTCAATTAAGAACATGCCAATTAAGAACATGTCAATTAAGAACATGTCAATTAAGAACATGTCAATTAAGAACATGCATGGGTATTTTTCATAGAGGTTTCTTGATGAAAATTTCTCAGTTTCACCTTTTAAGATTTCTAATAATTATGAAATGTTTCTTTTTGCAAAGATGATTATTTTCTTTTAAAAGATCGACAAGTATTAGTCAAAAGTAGGCTTTTTAATTCACTAATGCGAAGAAATTTGTTATAGACCCCAAAAGTAGTAGTGAGAAAAATAGGTTTGAATTTTCCAGGGAGCCCCTCTTGCCCCCATGTGCGGGCGTCCATGTCCACTCGTGTGTTTGTTCCTTAGCTCGTAGGTTCGTTTAGAACCTATTCGATATCGTAATCGTAAACCCCAAACTTTTATAGGGTGCAACTTGGCAGGGCACTCAGTGACGTCACCACGGGTGATTTGGGGTGGTTGGAGCCACCCCACTCTGAAAAAGTATGACCCTCGCAATTCGTTCAAATCCGTTGAGCTTTCATTCGGGTATTAGGGGAGGGGGTCGAGCAATAGTGACCCATAATACACTCAAACTGTCTTACAATTTTTTATGACCACCCCACATTCTAACGGCTGTCAGAGGAGGAGTATAGGAGGTCTCGGTTAGGCCGAGAAATGGAAGGCAAAGGATCATGCAAGAGTGGGGGGGTGAATTCCTGAAAATCCCTAGGAGTGATGGATAGAGGAATCTGGGGCAGCTCATCATGACGGTGAATATTTGGAAATAACGGTCGAAGGAAGATCATTCCAGACACATCATTGCATGTGCTGTTCATTTATTCATACAGATGCATGCCAAACAGAGAGAGAGAGAGAGACAGAGAAAGAGAGAGAGAGAGGGAGAGGGAGAGGGAGAGGGAGAGAGAGAGGGAGAGAGACAGAGACAGAGACAGAGACAGAGACAGAGACAGAGACAGAGACAGAGAGACAGAGAGAGAGAGAGAGAGAGAGAGAGAGAGAGAGAGAGATAGATAGATAGATAGAGAGAGAGAGAGAGAGACAGAGAGAGAGAGAGAGAGAGAGAGAGAGAGAGAGAGAGAGAGAGAGAGAGACAGAGACAGAGACAGAGACAGAGACAGAGAGAGAGACAGAGACAGAGACAGAGAGAGAGAGAGAGACAGAGACAGAGAGAGAGAGAGAGAGAGAGAGAGAGAGAGAGAGAGAGAGAGAGAGAGAGAGAGAGAGAGACACACAGAGAGACAGAGAGACAGAGAGAGAGAGACACAGAGAGACAGAGAGACAGAGAGACAGAGAGACAGAGAGACAGAGAGACAGAGACAGCTGCATGCCAAACATAGAGAGAGATAGTCCGACGACCAGGCAAGCGGATAGAAAGCAGGCGGCAAGCAGTCTACAATGACCTATAATATCTTTGCTATGTTTTGGTTTCAGGCGGGAGGGAAGGCAGGTAGGCAAATCGTAAATGTGATAGACCTACAAACTTTCAGACATGCATATGCATAGCTACTCAAGCTACACTGACTCAGCCATTCAGTCAGTCAATCAGTCAGTCAGTCAGTCAGTCAGTCAGTCAGTCAGTCAGTCAGTCAGTCAGTCAGTCAGTCAGTCAGTCAGTCAGTCAGTCAGTCAGTCAGTCAGTCAGTCAGTCAGTCAGTCAGTCACTCACTCACTCACTCACTCACTCACTCACTCACTCACTCACTCACTCACTCACTCACTCACTCACTCACTCACTCACTCACTCACTCACTCACTCACTCACTCACTCACTCGCTCGCTCACTCACTCACTCACTCACTCACTCACTCACACTCACACTCACACTCACTCACTCACTCACTCATTCACTCACTTTCTCACTCACTCACTCAATCACTCACTCACTCACTCAGTCACTTACTCACTTTCTCACTCACTCACTTTCTCACTTAGTCATTGACTGACTGAATAACTGACTTATTCTGCTAAGGTCCTTTCTGGCTGTGACATGCTACGTCATATCCTCTCATGTCAAGCCATAATATTATGACAGGCCATATCACGTCATGCCAAATCATGTCAACCACGTCATGACTTGTCATGTCTTCTGAATGTTGACTTTCGACCCTTACTGGTAACCAGGGCCGGATTAAGGCGTGTTCAGCATGTTCGGCCGAACAGGGGCTCCTACACTTTAGGGGCCCACACATGCGGTGAAGCAAAAAATTTCCAAATTTTAAAAGATTTTTTAAAGCAAATTTCGACCGAACGACTAAAAACAGTCATCAGAATTTTCGTCCGAAGATCCGCAAAAATTTTCCCGAACAGGGCCCTCACATTTCTTAATCCGGCCCTGCTGGTAGCCTCTGAAGTCTGCCCCTATCGATTAAGTGAATGCCCCCACGAGGCAACCGACCAAAGTACAGCATTTTACCCCTCGTCTAAGGCAGTTTCAGAGGTTAAACAAGGGGATATGGGTCAAATAGGGTAGTGTGGTGCATGTAGGCTACGCAACACGAATGGGGGAGAGAGACCATTACAGGCATTTGTCTATGGTCAGAATAAACAACACCTCGTACAAACGGGTACCACGTACTAATGAGACGTACCATGCACTTACGCGTACCAACTGAGCGTAGCGCTTGAGCTTTAGCAGTGCGGAAGAACTGTAATTATATCCTGGCGCCTACTGTCCTGCTGAGCCGGAGATCAGGGTCATTTATTATTATATATGTTTTTCTATCTCTTCTGCCTCTCATGCATGTATGTATGTATGTATGTTGCATGCATGTATGTATGTATGTATGTATGTTGTATGTATGTATATATGTATGTATGTATGTATGTATGTATGTATGTATGTATGTATGTATGTATGTATGTATGTATGTATGTATGTATGTATGTATGTATGTATGTATGTATGTATGTATGTATGTATGTATGTATGTATGTATGTATTTGTATGTATGTATGTATGTATGTATGTATGTATGTATGTATGTATGTATGTATGTATGTATGTATGTATGTATGTATGTATGTATGTATGTATGTATGTATGTATGTATGTATGTATGTATGTATGTATGTATGTATGTATGTATGTATGTATGTATGTATGTATGTATGTATGTATTTGTATGTATGTATGTATGTATGTATGTATGTATGTATGTATGTACGTACGTACGTACGTACGTACGTACGTACGCACGCACGCACGCACGCACGCACGCATGTATGTATGTAGTATGTATGTATGTATGTATGTATGTATGTATGTATGTATTTGCATGTATGTTTGCAGTCTGGTATCTGCCTAATTGGTACCTGGCTTCATTGGGGATTGACAAACTAATTGTCTGTCTGTCAGTCTGCATGATATCTGAACTAATTAAATGCCATCCTTCCCTTGAAAGTAACCCATTACTCACAAGAAGTAAGTTCATTATATATATATATATATATATTCGTTACATATGTATGTAGATACAGTGGCGGCGCCAGGATTTTCGTTTTGGGGGGCTGGATTTTCGGGGAAAAAAATTCCGTCCGCCGCCAACATTTCTGACGACCTTTTTTTTTTAGTCATCGACCAAAATCTTCAGCCTTGCGTTTACTTTTTTTGGGGCTAAAGAGGGTAAATCGTCCAAATATATCTTTTTTACATGGCGAAAAAAATAGATGGCCTTTATTAGGGGGGGGGGGCTTAGCCCCCCAGCCCCCCCTAGCGCCGCTACTGTGTAGATAATTATATGTGTATATAAACGCGCAAAAGTGCATTCATCATTGTTAACTTTTAATGTATATGTATTTATATATATAATTATATATAAATATATACATGGTGGCCCAGCATAAATGTCCCGACTTTGCACGCGAATAACTTCGCCAATTTTTAACATTTATTTATAATTAATGCATCAAATTAAAGGTATTTCACTCTGGTATTAGCTCTAAAAAGGCGAACTGGTGCCAATTTAGGTTTTAATTATATGCTCGGAACAGCGCTAGCTACCATATTTTGCTGTTATTTGTGACGCAGTCTGGCGCCGTTGACAGACAATGATCGCGTTTCGATCTTAATTTTACGAACTGGTAAGGGATTTAATTCGTTTGAAACGATTAACAAATTCCCTATCAGAGAATGGAAGAAACAATACCTTGAATTATCTGATAAAACAGAACTTTCTACCAGCAAACCATGGGAATCGGTGCGCACGGCGCTCACATCCGCTAACATTACTCGTGTGTCCGAGTAAATTTGCAGTCAAGACAATGACCAGGGCAGACCCTACATGCAAATCTCCCAGGGAAATTCAGCGCAAAACAGGCAGTCTTAGAAGCACTGCAAAACGTATTGGAAAAGATGATATAGGCCTAAAGTTGAAGCAATTCGTCGACGAGAAGTTCAACGAGCTCTCCAACTCTTACGCAAAGAAACGGCTGGCAGCGTGCAAGCGTCTGAAGCAGCGCATGGCAGTGCACGGCTGTTGTCAAAATTGAAAGGACGTGGTTTTGCGATGAGAAGATATTCATGGTAGGGACCCTACAAACACCCAAAATGATCGTGTCTACGCGCGTTTTAGCAAAAAAATGACAGAATTTCCCGGGGAAACGGCGTCATACTGCGTCAGTAATGACAAAATATGGTAGGTAGCGCAGTTCCAAGTACATAATTAAAACCTAAACTAGTATCAGTTCGACCTTTTTAGAGCTAATACTAGAGTGAAATACCTTTAATTTGGTGCATTAATTATAAATAAATGTTAAAAATTGGCGAAGTTATTCGCGTGCAAAGTCGGGACATTTATGCTGGGCCACCCTGTATATGTATATCGAATGCATTTCATTTATGTCTCTTATATGCACTGCACGCATCTGGAATGTCTCTCTCTCTCTCTCTCTCTATCTCTCTCTCTCTCTCTCTCTCTCTCTCTCTCTCTCTCTCTCTATATATATATATATATATATATATATATATATATATATATATATATATATATATATATATATAATCTTGCGTGATATGCACATGTACAATTTGCACGTACACACTGTGTAGCTTTTATAAACAATAAATATCATGGCTGTGTTGCAGGATATATTTTTAATGTTTCGTGTAGGGGTAAGTGGTGCAAAAGTGGCAGGGTAGGGTAAGAGTGGCATCCCCACTTTCGAAGTATGTACTTATTTTCTGAAACCTTTACCTAGTGCGAACATAGACTATCATTAAGTGTTACGTTTTCATAAGCCGAGAGTTTTCAAAAGTTGAATGGTAAAAATTTTATATCATTTTTTCGATTTTTCGCGTTATTTGCAACTCTCATGAAAATCACTAATATGTTGCTCACTTTCAGTATTAAGATCGCACTTGTTAAAGTTTTATTTTGTATTATGCAGGAATGTGTGTTCTTTTAAATGCCAAAAGTTCTAAAAAATTACACAACGCAATAATGTTGACAGAGACTCGTAATTATGAGCACCCAAATCGGGGCAAAAGTAGCACTGTATGCCACTCTTGCCCCCGTTTTACGTGCCACTATTGCCCCATCACTGACATTTTTGCCCCAGCGGTATGGCAGTTTTGCCCCAGCGGTATGCCAGTTCTGCCCCAGCGGTATGCCAGTTTTGCCCACAGGTATCCTACCGGTATATTAGTTTATTAATTGGTTGGCACTTTGGCGTTGTACATAATGTACTATGTGATTCAACGTTAGCCTATAGGCCTATATAAGCGTAAAACTCAGCGAGAAAGTCACACTGACGAAGTATTGTGCCATGCCATGAAAATGGTGTCTAGTGGAGATTTTTCGAAATGCCAGGCAACGATAAAGCATGGAATTTCAAGCTATTGACCTACGTCATTGGAATCCTGACTTTGGGCATGCCTATGTGCCTAATGACGTTTCAATAAAGCGTCGGGACGCATCTGTGACTTGGAGATTTGCTAGATCAGTGCAGGATGAAGTGAAGTAGGCAAACAACGTCAGGTTGGAATCGGCAAATAACACAGAACGATCAGACAAACAAAAAGTGAAGAAATTTCAACAGGATATTCATTCATTAAATGCATTTGTGTAGAGTCTCTTCAAGGAGACTACTCAGAGGCGCTCTCAACCTCAGCGCGGCAAATAAACTGTCTTAAGATGAGAGAGGAAAACCTGAGATTGACTTTTAGAAAGAGAGCAGAGTGTCAGAGGAAGGCCATTCCAGGTTGATGCATATAGTGGAAGTAGGCCACGAGCAAAGGGGGACAGAGAACAGACTTTTCAATTGAACGATGGAGCGGAAGTGGAGAGCACTAAGAGCAGGGTTACAGAGCTCAAAAAGGTAGGAAGGAGCAAGGCTTAGCAGGCAGTGCCAGACTAGGGTAGAGATCCTATTCTCTATGCTGCTTGACAGGAAACTATGGGCTAGTTGAGAACGTCAAGCGTATATATTATAATAGCTGGAGATAATGGCTGAATTTGGGTATGGGGTCAATATGGCGGGCTGCAGAGAGCAGAACGCGATCAAGGCAACTCAGATAGGCACTCTCAATCAGCGTGCTGCCTTAGGCAAGCATAGAAAGAGCAACAGCAGTCAAGTCTGGTGGTAACGAAAGAATGGACACGTTTAGCAGCAACAATAGGAGTAAGCGAGCGAGCAACAGTGCGTAGTTGATGCCGTTGATAATTACAGACACGGCTGAGTGAGTAAATGTGCGGAGCAAAAGTGAGCTCTTGGTCCAGAGCGACACCAAAGTCAAGGATTTTGGCTCAGAAGACATAATCAGGAAAGGCAGCACCAATTAATGGTCCACATACAGTAGCAACTTTAAAACAGGACACGAAAGTGAAAAGGTTCCAAAAGCTTATGATGAAAGGAAAACTTGGAACATCACCAGAATTCAAAGAATCAATGCAAAGGTCACATCGCCCCGGAAAACCAGATCTCCGTGCTCAACCAGCGTGCTGTCTTGGGGAACCTGCAAGCACTAACAACTGAGAAGTCAAAACACAAGATAGTGCAGTCAATATTACATGTAAGGTAGCACCTGCCTTTGAAAAAGTCCTAAAAGAGTATCAACTGCTCATATTTTTCTTTGACGAAATTGAGATAAGTGATGAGATAAAGAAACTGTTCCTGTCTGGTCCTTCCAGGAAAATTTAATGTAAACATGATAGACTACCAATGGGGCTTAGCCCATCTTCACCTATGAGGACATTCAGAACAGTGCTGCCACTGACTCCCAGCTTATGCTCAATGATTGCTCATCTGCGAAGAAATTCAGAAAGTGATACCGCTGATACTCAGCATATTATCCTCACCTGTGAGAAATTCAGGCAAGTAAAGCAGCGTTTAGGAATAAAGTGGCTTCATGTAAAGGCTTGACGTCTAGTTCTCTTGTTCTGAAAAGCCATCGCCAAGGTCTTCTGCCTACTGCTACAGGCAAGCGTAAAAGAAGGAGCGAATATTTAGCAATGCTGCATGAAGGCAAGTGCGTGCAAAGCAAATCTATAGAGGAAAACGTGCATAAGATGGAGCAAAGAGGGGGCTACCTTCTGCGGTGGCAGGTACCTAAAAATGGAATGACAATGGAAGCCGAGAAATAAAAAAATGCATTTAAAACACAGAAAATTAAAAGTCGCAATAGACTTATTTCTTGTGTGCTTTTGTCTTTGTTGTTTACTGACTAAGTCTTTAGTCTAAACGTCAGAAAATATTTAACATTGTTGTGATTTTTGTGATTCAAGCTTAATACAGAGTGCCAATTCTGTTGATTGCTTAGCAAAACCGGTTCTTGAGGGATTTCAGGGAAGGTATCTTCTCATCACACTATGCATTGCTGTGTGCAATTGTTTCATTTAAGCTTAATATGTAAAACATAAATCCTGCTTATTGTTGTACAGCAAAATTTTTGAAAACGTAGCCTATGTTACTGTCTCTGGGGGTACGACGGGCATGCCAGTCTTGCCCTCAACAAGGGGTAAAAGTGGCATGATATTCATGCCCCACATGGTGGGGCAAGAGTGACCTTTTGGGTGCCTCCACCCCAAGCCAGATTTTGAAGAAGAAATCGTATCCAGTAGCAATTTAAGCAATTTTATGGATGCACCGATGATCTACCTACACTACAAAACAAGTTTCATCTTGATATGTTTAATATTGCATATTTTATTCCACATTTTGTGACTTTATGCCACTCTTGCCCCCACCTCCCCTACGTATCTTGCACGCATTGCGTATAACTTTTGTTTATTGTATAATAAATCCGAGATGTTTTGCATGTGTTTTTCCTCATGTGATACGCTTGTAATTGAATCGATAAGCATCTTTCAGGCTGTTAGTCTTATACCAGGGCAACCAGTGCTAGTGGGGATGTATGGGGGTGGGGTTGGGTGTTCAGTGATGGTCCCACCGGTCCATCGAACGTACAAAAGGCCTAAGGGCATGATTCCACAGCGCCCTTCACGATTTATGTATTTAGACCAATGCCGGTGACACGAAACGGAGTATCCCCCTGAAAGCTATCCGGGAGGATGAATTAATATTTCCCCCCCGGATGGAATTAACCGGTCTATACTATCCGGGGGGATGAAACCGTTCTATCCCCTTTTTGGAAAATGCGCATACTAAACAAATTTATGCTGTAATCAAAATTTAAAGTGACTCTAATTATTTTAAGTGTCCTAAGCAATGCTCAGATATTGGCAAATCAAATTTATTTAGTGACTCTGAGTGTTCTTAAGTGTTTTAAATGTTGTAAGTGCTCTAAAAACAGGTCAAAACAAATTA
>OX457051.1:33206863-33283443 GCA_949752735.1 Lumbricus terrestris
GTCGTAATAGCCCACTACTGAGGACTATGAAAAAACCCAAAGGTGTTGGACAACGACAAACCTATTCACGCAAAATTATTTAGATACGAATGTCATGTGTGTGCGTGTGTGTGTGTGTGTGTACATGTGTGTGCGTGCGTGTGTGTGTGCGTGTGCGTGTGTGTGTATGTGTACATGTGTGTGTGTGTGTGTGTGTGCGCGCGCGTGAACGGGAAATCGTTAAAAGGACGTTATTATTTTCATGCTGCTTTCTGTTAAATCCTAACGGACAATATAGTAGGTTTGTTTATTCGACACCTCCATAGTTACATTTATCTGTGCATGTACAGAGTTGTACAATGTACATAGTCTGACTCTGTTAATATAATAGTCTGTAGGCCTATACCTCACCGTTGAATACAGATCTACAATGTATTGCATACCCGCTTGTCAGATACACGTAAAAGCAATTGATTTACTTCTGCAATGCATGTTCCCATATTCGCTTTCAACTCCCCTCGCCCTTGAATGTTTGACTTGCGCTGCACCGATATCGCTGTAAATAGAGAATATATCACCTGAAACTACGAGCCTTGGGCTAACACAGGAATTCTACGAGTGTTGCTATTAAATGCTACAAAACGTGGGAATAGAAACAACTGTCGTTCAGCAAGAAACTTGACTTTTTCTGTATGCTCTCGACCCACGAGATCGGTGCCTCCTCCTGCCCTCTCCCTCTCCCTCGCCGTATTAGCTTCTCTTGGACAATATACGGCCAGTGTTTCCCTACAGCTGAGTTAGCCACAAAGAAAGCAACAGTGGACTACTGTCCTGTAAGTAAAAGTAAGTAACAGTGGACTACAGTAAGTATATAAGTAACAGTGGACTATACAGTAAGTAAGAGTAAGCAACAGTGGACTATACAGTAAGTAAGAGTAAGCAACAGTGGACTAGATAGTAAGTATAAGCAAGCAACAGTGTTACTAAAAGTAAGTAACAGTATGCTACATCAAGTAACTTGTCTTGTCTTTAACCTTCCTCGATTCGTGGGTTGGTGGTTTCATGGACGCGCCTTCGCCTCTTTTTAGTTTTTACCTGTCCTGCGTCTCCTTCAGTATCCGCTCGCATGGCAGTTCCATCCACGTGATGATATTAGCGATCCATCCTATCATCGGTCTTCCCCTTGCCCTTGCTGCCGATATCGTACCGGTATCCTGTATATTTTGTGTCTGTGACTGTCCATGTTGCTGATTGGAAAAAATAAGGTGGTAGCTTCCCTCGTCTTTCCACCTCGCAGTGGCTGTTTTTTTTATGTATAAAATACACTTCGAAGAACAGCCTTTTCATGTGTAAACCGTTAATGGCTACTAAGGAGCGTCTTCCGCCTCACCATGATATAAGACCTGCTGCTGCCCAGATCTTTGCCACCCACGTTAGCCAGCTTTTCAGGGTTCAAGTAACTTGAGCAAGTGGCAATAAGTAAAAGAAAGATACAGTAAGTTAAAGTAAGTTAAGGCAGTGGCGTAGCCAGGAATTTTTTATGGGGGTGTTTATGGCCGGAAACCCTGTTTGTTGCTATTTTTTCTTACTTAAATGGAAAAATAGCCTTTAAAAAACCTTTTTTCCGGAGCCAATGGGGGGGGGGGTTTAACCCCCGAAACCCCCCTTGCCTACGCCACTGAGTTAAGGTATACGTAAAAGTAAGTAAAAGTGAGCTACGGTGTGCGATACTATTATAAGTAAAGATAAAGTTAAAGTAATTCAATAAGACTTAGTCAAAGCACGTCAAAGTAAGCTGCGGCAATAAAAGTAAGCAAAGGTAATTGAAAGTAAATAACAGTAGGCTACGGTAAGTAAAAGTCAAAGTAAGAAAACATAGGCCTAAGTCAAAGCAAGTAACAGTAAGTTACGGTAAGTAAAAGCAAGCAAAGATAAGTCGAAGTGGGTGACGGTAAGTACAAGGGTAAGTCAAAAAGAGTAACCACTAGTAAGATACACGGTAAGTTAAAGTGAGTAAAATAGGTTTAAGAAAATGTTTGATTTGGACAGTAAGTTGCAACATATGCTGCTGAGCATTGACTGGTACGGATAGGAAGAGAAGAGAGGTCTTTGAAATGTGACTTGGAGGCGAATGCTAAAAATAAGCTGGAGAGACAAAAATCACGAATCAGGCTGTTTTGGAAATGGTAGGGGTGCAGAGAGAACTTACTACTATTAATAAGCAGAAGAAAGCATTGGTGGCTGGGCCACATACTCAGAGGAGAGGGTATGTTGGTGACACTGCTGGAGGGAGGTATGGAGGAGAAGCCAACGAGAGGCAGTAGAAGATTAAATAGCCTATGCTGAGTGACCTCGATGACGGAGATGCATATGGTCGCACCAAGAATAAGGCGCAGGACAGAGCGGGATGGCGGAGGTCGGAGGGAATCACGAGGTCGTCCATGTCACAAACCTGCTCAACGGCAGAAGACTAAAGTAAAAATAGGTCAATGCAAGCAACAGTAAGTAAAAGTAGGTATAGAGGTAAGTCGAAGTGAGTAACAGCAAGTGAAAGCCTCAGGGACTGCCTGCTCTTCTTTAACGAATTAGGATGCTTAAGCTTATTGCTTTCGTGCGTGCATACCAGAAGGTTTAGTCACCAGGGGGCGGAGGGGGGGGGGGGGCGGGGGTCATGACTTCTGCGATCCAGTCGATGCAAGCGAGATAATCGGATCATCTCAATATCGAGGTGCACTATACAGCATTCGTCAGATTATATCTTTTCCGTCTTGCTTTTGCTCCAGGGTTTTGGTGCAAGTTTCTAAACTGTTTGGACGCGAAATCACGACGAAAAGTAGCTCAAAAGTCGCGAGATTAGCATTGTAGCCTACATGTACGTGTAACTATTTATTTTTAAGTTAGCGGTGCCACACATGAATAGTATCTAGTAAAAGTAACTTAGTAACGTATTGCGGTCAATTTATGTGCATCAGGATTTTTGCCATTGCGACCGCTGGACAACCCAAAAGTAGCCAAAATAATTCTTTGTCTCAAATACAAAATTTTTCAGTCTCGTGTTCTTTGAAAAGTAGCCCAACTCGCGCATTTTGCCTTGACCTGGCAACCCTGCTCTTGCACAGAATCTGATGCGATCTGTATATCTGTGAGCCAGACGAAGCAACTGCAAACCGTTCTTCGATCTGTAGCTGATGATGCGTAACTATGTGTGTTTGTGTATGTGTTTGTTTGTGTTTGTGTGTATGTGTGAGCGTTTTTGTGTGTGTATGTGTGTGTGTTTGTGTGTATGTGTGAGTGTTTGTGTGTGTGTGTGTATTTGTGTGTTTGTGTGTGTGTTTGTGTGTTTGCGTGTGTTTGTGTGTCTGCGTGTGTTTGTGTGTGTTTGTGTGTGTGTTTGTGTGTGTTTGTGTGTGTTTGCGTGTGTGAGTGTTTGTGTGTGTGTGTGTTTGTGTGTATGTGTGAGTGTATGTGTGAGTGTTTGTGTGTGTGTGTGTATGTATGTGTGTGTGTGTGTGTGCGTAACGTTACAAAGACTGTTGCATTGTATTCGTGGAGAAACGTCGATAATTCTGCAGAATTGGCAAAACACAAATGTTCTCGTTTAAATAAATTTTCGCAGGAGTTCAACAAATATTAAAGCAAGAAGCTAAGAACATGGATTTTTTCGTAGAAGATTCTAAATTCTCAGCTTAACTTCGTGCATCATTAGTATCACTTTTCTGGCCTCTCAACGCTCTCAAACATACTCTATTACATCAAGCCTACACGCTACTAGCTTACTATTGTTGACAGTTTGTATTTACAATGATCCGATGTTTATTATACTGGTGACCATTTTATTTATAGTACCTTGTATTTCTATGGCCGTTTAGTTGTCCTGTGTGTGCGGAGGACTTGAAAAGCAGCTTTTCTACTTCTCCTGATGATACATGTTATTTATCATCTTATGTTTTTACATTATGAACTGATGATTGTTAGCTTGACACAATTGAGATGATTGCAATAAAGTCAACTTGTTCGCAAATCATTTCTGAACATATTTCTTCTATATAATCTTGTTCTGGCACTGCTTGGATTCGAGTAAAAATAGATAAATAAATGAGACTCATGGAGGTTGGGAGCAGCAGGGGCACATGCGCTAATGAGATTGACGTCATCAACACCGTCGCTGTTATACTGTCATCATTATCATCATAATCATCGTCATCGTCGTCATCATCGTCATCATCATCGTTCTCTTATGCCGGTCAAACAGCGGATATTGATACAGATAAATGACCTCTACTCTTGATGTAATTAGGCAATATATATTTATATAAACATGTGGGTATGTACGCGCGTATACAAGTATCATGGGTATACATACAACTATACATGTATATGCCTGCATACATATATATTATATATATATTGGTTTGTCAGGGAAACTTCCATATAATGCAAATATATAATATATATATATATAAATATATCTATTTGATATATACATAAATATATTTTTCAGACTTATATATGTGTATATATATATATGTGGAAGTTTCCATAGCAGGTATGTGGAGGGCCTCTGGTCTGAAGAGTGTGCAGGTTGGAATTTCTCCCCCAAGTCTGATATACCTGTGGGGAGCATAATGTCAGCGTAAACACTCTTTTGGACGGCAGGCGCCTGCACTTAAACTGTTCGATTATACTACTGGACGTCAAGTTCTAACCGAAGAAAACCAGTTTGGCTGACGTCAGGTGGCTCTCTTGCAGATAAAAAGGCGCTATAGCATTTGGATGTGGATGTATTATAGTCGATGGTCTTCGGTGATTGTTGTCTAGTGGTTTGTGCGAGGTCATCCGGAGTTCAAATACCCACCATGCAGAAGATATATTTGCTTTCTCAAGATCGCTGCGTCAAGTGCAGTAGTATAGTAGAGGTAGCAGTAATAGAAGTGGTAGTAGGCATAGTTGTTGTTTTAGTGTAGTAGTAGTAGTAGTAGTAGTAGTAGCAGCAGCAGCAGCAGCAGTAGTAGTAGTAGCAGCAGCAGCAGCAGTAGAAATAGTGATAGTAGTAGTTGTAGTGGTAGTAGCAGCAGCAGTAGTAGTAGTAGTAGTAGTAGTTGTTGCATTGGTATAGTACTACTACTACTACTACTAGTAGTAGTAGTAGTAGTAGTAGTAGTAGTAGTAGTAGTAGTAGTAGTAGTAGTAGTAGTAGTAGTAGTAGTAGTAGTAGTAGTAGTAGTAGTAGTAGTAGTAGTAGTAGTAGTAGTAGTAGTAGTAGTAGTAGTAGTAGTAGTAGTAGTAGTAGTAGTAGTAGTAGTAGTAGTAGTAGTAGTAGTAGTAGTAGTAGTAGTAGTAGTAGTAGTAGTAGTAGTGGTAGTAGTAGTAGTGGTAGTAGCAGTAGTAGTAGCAGCAGCAGCAGTAGCAGAATCAGTAGCAGTTGCAGCAGCAATGTGTGCGTATAAAGTAGAATGAATGAATGAACGAACGAACGAACGAACGAACGAACGAATGAATGAATGAATGAATGAATGAATGAATGAATGAATGAATGAATGAATGAATGAACACTCTTCTATTGCTCACCAAAACAGTTCAGGCATGACATAAAAACATCCAATGCACAATAATTCAATGACAAAGCGTAAACCCAATGGAACCGAAGTTTCCACTAACAGGATTACATATAGGTAACAAATAGTCACTAAACAATATTTCTTTTCAATTCTTCATCTTATACTAAATATTCACTTATGGATCTCTATGTGTAGCTTCCATGTTCCTGTTCCAGATGGCGCTGAGTTGGATGGCTGTGATCCAGCGAATTACTTCCGATGTTCCAACGATCGTTGCATTGAATTGGATCGGGTCAACAATTCCGTCAACGACTGCATAGACAACTCCGATGAAGGTTGATTTGATTTGATTCAAATTGAATTCTGATCTAATCCGAACCAAGCAAAAATGACTTCTGTGACGAATTTATATTGATAATTGTAGGTTCAACGATACAGTGCTACGCTATAATTGCTACTGTAGCAGCTACGGATACCGATACCATTGTCACTATCACTACCACTATCGCTGTTGCTATACTATATCCTCTAGGCTTCGACTGCTAATAATAATGATGATGACGACGACGACGACGACGATGATGATGATGATGAAAATGATAATAATAATGATAATAATAATATTTGCAACAACAACAACAACAACAACAACAACAACAACAACAATAATAATAATAATAATAATAATAATAATAATAATAATAATAATAATAACAATGATAATGATAAAAATCATAGATGTAAAAAACGATGAAAATAAAATAAAAAACGGAAAAAAGTCGGTTTTTTCCAAAATAATAAAAAACGACAAAAAACGATAAAAAAACGGTAACGGAAAATAGTTTGCCCTTGTTACATCTGAAATTTCATTTTCAGCTTACAAACCTTGCTTAAGCAATTTTATCAAGAAACTGCAAATAACACAACTTTATTATTAGGCCAAAATAATTGGTATGAGTAACATTAATCTGCCACAGTTATTTTTTCTTATAACTGGTTTAATAAGAAATTAGGACAAATTAAAGGTATTGAAATCTTTTCAAGTTTAAATTGCAGACATAAGTCCACATTATAAGTTTATGCTGATCGACCTAACACAATTGAAATCTAACCAGAAGCAAAAACCACAGATGTTTACTAAATTAGGCCTATATATTGTACATTTGTACTTAAAATTGTTATTTATAAATATTAATTATAGGCCCAAGAATTTTATATCAAAATAACTCTTACAAATTTCATTTCTTGTATAGGAATCTACCAGGGCTTAAAGTGTGCCAGGACGGTCATGGACGGCGTCCTGGCACTTATTTTCGAGGTGGGACGCCGCCCTATCACTTATTTGGCCAGCACTGCCAATGCTATGACTGCATGGACGACCGTCCAGACAGCCATAGACGGCAGTGCATGGCAACAGGTTTCTATGGGACGTTGAGTTTTATGCCCAAATATTTCACAAATATTTCAGATATATCATTTTAGATTTCTAGAGTGCTATCTATTGTTTATCCATAATGAGCAATTTTATTAAGATGACGTATTAAAATGCCACCATTGCAGTGAGGAAATTCAAACATGCAAACAACGTGGAGAGGACATTTATTCATTTTATTGAACTCGTAAACTGTGTCTTTCATCATTGAAATTACGAGAAATTTGTTACCATTACAGTTTGAAGATTTAACAAAAATGTAAACACCTCAAGAGACACTTTTGAAGCCATAAACCATGACTATCGGCACGGTGTAGGCCTACCCTCAACCTGGAATGGTCTTCCTCTGACACTACGCCCTCTTTCTAAAAATCAAGCTCAGGCTTTCCTCTTTCATCTTGATGGCCTCGCTGAGGTTGGGAGCGCCTCTGAGTAGCCCCCTTGAAGAGGCGCTATATAAATGCATCTAATGAATGAATGAATGTACGAGAGAGGTGACTGCGTGAGGGGATTGTATACTATAGACTAGGCCTAAGCCTATATAAAGACGTTCAACTCAATTACATGTACGTGCAATATATCTATTGCCTTGAATCTGATTATATCATTATTGTTGCGTAGCAACGGCGTCTACATATTTTGCCGCTAGAGGCTTATGGCGTTTCAACGGACGCAAATTTTAACACTGTTTAGATAGGGACTATTTGGTTTTCTGTTTAATAGGCAATGTGTTTCTCATATGCTCCTCAGATGCACAGAATTAATTAGAAAAAATAGCATTGTACGCGCTCAATCAAAAGTCAAAGTCTCTGGCGGGCGTATAACATTGCAATACACTGTGCAAGTTTATGGTCACGTTAAACACCTTTTTAATGGGGGCAACTATCCTATATAAACTCCAGCAGCCCCAGAGCAATTAGCACTTCTCGGCCTTTTGGCTAAGATCAAAGTGAAATAATAATTAACTGGTTCCCTGCTGGACCGCTGGCGTGAGGTAAAACTCCGTAAGTCCAATAGCAAAGCAGGAGGGTCACTGGCGCGCCGTAACTGGTCGTAAACCTATAATAATAAAAAATAATTTTAAAAAACAAACAAAACAAAACAAAAATTGTAAAAAGATGTGTGGAGCGCCGGACCATGACCCTTTGAGGGTCGTGGCCGGACCCAGCTGACGCCGAAGGAAATGGCGTTGTACATGAGTTCAGTAAAGTGAGGGATTAGGGTTAACCGCCGGTGCTAGCCTGTATCAGAGCCAGACATATGTTTGGTCTGTTTCGGTGTCAGATGATGACCTGAGGAGGTCAAGCTCAAGACACAGCACCGCATGGTGGCAATGGTCAAATAATTGACGATTGTCATGAAGTGACCCAGAATTCAGACCGCCATTCCGAATAGGACCAAATCCAGTTTTCTTTCCGCATTCAGAGTCTTCCATCCGAACAACCTTCCTCCGCAGTTCGATCACTGTTCGCTGGGTGCTGCTAACTGTTCGGCCTCTCCTCGTTGCGTTCCACCTGCGTGCCATCGTCGACTGGAGACGACCTCCATGGAGGACAAGGTGGAACCAGTCCACAGGTCGTCGTCTTCCACTCTTCCGCTGCTCCCCTGTCGTTTCCTTCTCGAACGCGACTTCCGCCGAACTGAATTCTGTACATGTAGATATAAACACATTCTGAATAATTCTTAAAATAAAAAATGACTCTGACCGCGGGGGCCCCTCAACGAAACCTTTAACTTTTGTTGCTTTCATATACAGAGTACACACCGTTGAATTCATCGTTCGATGCTAGAACGCTGTAGCGCTGTGATTTAAATGCGCTGCATAAATGTCTTGCTATCGTTACACGTGCATTTTCCACTGACTCCCACTCAAGCAACAAATTGAGTATAGGATATCTACTCTAGTCTGGCGCTGCATGCTAAGCCTTGCTCCTGCCTACCTTTGTGAGCTCTGTAGCCCTACTCTTAGTTCTCGCCATTTCCGCTCCCTTCGTTCGACTGAACAAAGTCTGCTCTCAGTCACTTTTGCTCGTACTTCAACTATGCAGAACCGTGCTTTCTCGGTGGTAGGACCCTCAACCTGGAATGGTCTTCCTCTGGCGCTCCGCTCTCTTTCTAACGATCCTTCTCAGGCTTTCCTCTCTCTCATCCTAAGACAGCTTTATTTGGCCGCGCTGAGGTTGGGAGCGCCTCCGAGTAACCCCTTGAAGAAGCGTTATATAAATGCATTTAATGAATTTAATCAATGAATAATCAGACACCTTTAAAACATATTACATTAAAACTACGTATATAGCTACTGCGTTGAGAAAGCGAACTGTACAGGCACGCTAGATGGTAATCACTAATCAATGAAAAATTCAAATGAAGTCTTTAGACACCTTTAAAACGCGTTCTGCTATCGCTACAAATTCGGAAACTGCGCTCATTTGCCATGTCAAAAAATTTGCGTCAATGTAACTGCATCTAACCTATCCTAACGTATGATTGAATTTAGCTGACATTATTTTCTTTCTGTTCGCGCGTGTGTGCAACAGTGGCCTATCCGTGTCGAGCTCCGTTATTCTCGTGTCGTAACAACCGTTGCGTCTTCCAGGCTTGGGTCCTTGACGGAAATAACGATTGCATCGACGGATCAGATGAAGGTGAGTTGAGGTCAGAGATGGAGTGGGTAGGAGACAATAGGAGGAAGATGAGGAGAAGGAGGAGAAGAAGAAGGCGATGGAGAAGGCAGAGGAGGGAAGAAACGTTAGAAGAAGGAGAAGGTGGAGTAGGTGGTGGAGAAGGTTGGAAATGGAGATGGAGGAGAAGGTGGATTAGGAGGAAAAGGTGAAGTAGGAAGAAAAGGTGGAGTAGGAAAAGGTGGAGTAGGAGGAGAAGGCGGAGAAGGACGAGACGGTGAAGAATTAGGTGGTTGAGAAGGTTGAGACGGACAAGGTGGAGAAGATGGAAGAGGAGGAGTTGTTGGAGGATGGCAGGATGTAGTAGAAGAGGAGGAGAATGCAGAGGAGAAGGAGGAGGAGGAGTAGGAGGAGTAGGAGGAGGAGGGAGAGGAGGAGAAAGAGATGGAAGAGGATGATGATGAGATGCTGAATGAGGAAGAAGGAGAATGAGAGGAGCAACCATATGGATGACTGGAAAGGATTAGACGCAGGATAAGATATAAAAAACGATGGATCGGATGTTGGTTGAAGGGAAAAGGTGAGAACGATATGAGGAAGAGGCGCCGTAATGATTGCGTTTTATCGTATCACGCATGAATTATCGATTATTATTAAAGTCGTGCTGATTACTTACTTCGTCATTAGGTCATATTTATTGACGCCATCGTTACTGTTTTCTTTTCTTTAAATTTCCTTTGTTCTTCATGACAGTTGTAGCTTTAAATTTCCTTTGTTCCTTATGGCAATTGTAGCGAAGCTAATCGGAAAGGCATGTAACTTGTCGGCGATCTGTTGCCATTGTGACGAGTACGTGCCTCACTCGCATTGTGACAATGGTATCTGTAGATGCTCGAAAGGTTTCTTCAGCAACCAACTTGGCACCGTCTGCCAACAACGTAAGCATCTGCAGAACATCTACTCAGAAACTATTCATTCCAAAAGATAAGGAACGGTAACAGAAGGAAAGGTGATTAGAATTGAGGCATAAGTTGATATGCAGGGCTCCTTTAACCCTTCACCATCCAAAGCGTAGTAATATTCATCGTGGATGTTAATTGCCCATTTATTAAAAACAGGAAAGAAATAATCTCTTTATTGCATTGTATCCTATGAACTTATATAGCGCTTCTTGCATAGTCTACATAGAACACTAATCAGAGACGTTCCATGCAATGCGAGAGACCAAGTGAGGAAAGATTGGTGTTGAGACACTTCTCCTCCCACCAGTTTTTCATCGTTATTGTACGATTGTGAGAAAACACAGGTGAGGAATTTGAACTTTTCATAGTCTTAATGTCCAAGAAAGATCTATTGCGAAACTGTGGGCTACTATCGCATCGGAACTTTGGTGAGCACTGCGATGGCGAAAGTTCCGCTTCCCCGTTGGAGTTGACGCCTATACTATACTGTCGCTATATAAATGATCGTCGATATTTTGATCGATAGTTGGCACTGATAGTAGTAGTGGAAGTCACATTATGAGCGCAATCCAGCTAGTAGCTCAAGCCTAATTATTAATTAGGTCATATGACACTTTGGACGCATCTTATTGGTCTAGCCTATAAATATTAATGAGGGTCTAACCTATAAATATTAATGAGGCGTGAAAACGGCACCTCCACTACTACTCCTGCTGGTGTTGTGCGTTGATGTAGGAGTTGTCGGCAGCGAATGTCGGAACAATAGCGAATGCAGTGAAACGATTGTCAACAGCTATTGTTCATTGTCTGAGCAAAGATGCACGTGCGATGATGGATACGAGAAGACGGAGAACAGAACGCATTGTGAACGCAGTAAGCCTGTTTCAATATCTTATCTTATCTGACAATTTATAAAGCGCTTCTCGCAGCAACAGCCTTTCAGAGGCGCTCCCAGTGCGTTCAACCCCAAGAAAAAAGCTAAGTTTTTAGACGAGAGAAAGACGATGATACACTACCAGAAAGGATGGCAGAGCGAACTGATGGGGAAGCCGATTCCATAGGGAATTGTTATATTAATTGAATTGTTAATTGTTATGAAGGTAGACACTTTTATATAGCGCCATGCAGCAGTGTCGCAAACAAGGGGCTTCGAGGGTTAAACCCCCGTTGGCATAGGAAAAAGTTTTTCAAAAGGTTATTTATCCACTTAAAAAAGAAAAGCAAAACAATTGTTTGTAGTAGCAATTGCTTTTCTTACTTTATTCCCTTTGATACTTTATTCCCTTTTTATTTACTGTAATACTGTTGGGTTGGTGTCAGAAAGGGCATCCGGCCAGGCCATACCCCCCCCCCCATCATAAATTCCTGGCTACGCCAATGCCATGTAGTGAGACTTAGATCTAGTTCAGTTTCAGTGAATTGATCGGGGGTGAGATCATCCAGTACCAACCAATTTGCCCATTTTAAGGGGGGGGGACATGGTGTTTTAAAGCCTCTGTGCATTGAACATCTGAGGCTTGGGATGCCTTTGCTAAATAAATTCCATGTCCATACTCCTCTATTATCAGAAGTTATAGCCATCTTCTGTTTTTTCGCATCATATTTAATTTCCTATTACTATACTTAGTACTACTGTCACTACCACACTACCACTACCACTTCGATACGGTTGCTGTTTCTGCTGTTTATGTCACCATCACCACACCACCGCCCCACGCAACCACCACCACCGTCACTATCACCACCATCACCACCACCGTCACTATCACCATCACTAACACCCCACCATCACCGCAACCGAATCCTCGTCATCTTTTCTTCTTCTTTTTCACCACCACTACCACCACCACCACCACCACCACCACTACCACCACCACCACCGCTTTTCTCATCTGCTCCCACTCTGCGTTCAATCGACTTTGCCATCCCACTTCTATTCTGCATCGTCTTCTTATCGTCTTCCTCATTCTCGTGTCTTATCATTCACCTTCTTTTCCTTTTCATCGTCGATTTCCTGTCTTCATTCTTTTCCAACTTCATATCCGGAAACTCTTTGAAGCTCTTAGCATCCGCTTCTCATTCCATTTCAACCATCTCGTCTTCTGCTTTCGCCTTATCTTTCTGCTCTACTTATTCGCACTCTGTCTGTCTCTGTCTCTTTCTGTCTGTCTGTCTCTGTCTTTCTGTCTTTCTGTCTGTCCGTTTCTCTGTGTCTGTGTCTGTGTCTGTCTGTCTGTCTGTCTGTCTCTCTCTCTTTCTCTTTCTCTCTCTCTCTCTCTCTCTCTCTCTCTCTCTCTCTCTCTCTCTCTGTCTGTTTATTTCCTATAGCTTATGCCTTCCTCCTCTCATTATCAGCCAAAGTTAGCCAGTCACTGAAGACTCATTTTATTGCCTGAGGTGATTGAGATTAAATTTTGTCTCTATTTTACGAATGAGTCATTCGAGCGAGTGCATGGCAGAAGATTTTGGCATTTGCTGCCTCTGTCTCTGTCTGCCTCTCTGTCTTTCCCTGTCTCTGTCGGTCTGTCTGTCTCGCTATATAGCAATGAATGAATGAATGAATTGGTTTATTGCACACAAAAGTCAAACGTAACAAATGTAAGTCAATAAAGTACAGCGCAATAGGAGTCAGGAAAAGCTAATAGCTTATACTACCCGGACCCCTCTTCCTTGACTATTTTCATGCATGCTATTATTTCACTTAACTAGGACATAACAGTCATAACTGATGAAAGTACTAGTGATAAACATAATACAAAAATTATAATAATAATAATAAAAATAATAATAAATATAACAATTATACCAAGAAAATATTAATGCAGCAGTATATCGACTCAAACCACATTGATATAAAAGACACCAGAAAACATCATTATCAACAGTCTGTAAGGACTACTGACATACAGAGTGCCTAGATACTGCATGTGGAGATATGCAGGTATACATATAAAGACCAAATAGTTAATCAACATTAGTATAGTTTAAAAACAAAACCTTTTGACTTTTTGACTTATATATATATATATATATATATATACATACAGCGAGAGAGAGACAGACAGAGACAGGGAGAGACAGACAGACAGACAGACAGAGACAGAGGTAGCAATCGAATGCCAAAATCTTTTGCCATATATATATCACTCTTTCTCCCTCTCTCCCTGTCTTTCTGTCTGTCTCTCTCACTCTTTCTCCCTCTCTTGCCGTGTGCCGTGTGTCTGTGTCGCATGGTATACTCGCATCCTTGCTGGTCACCCATCAGGGTCATGCGCTCTGCTGCTCGGCTTATTGGTCATATTCCTAAATTTGCCCCAATTTCTGCTTACATGCGGGATGTTTTGCACTGTCTTCCAGTCTCGCAGCGCATCTCGTACAGAGTAGCAGCACTTGTTTGGCGGTGCCTCACTGATAGTGCTCTGTCCTACTTATCTGATCTCTGTCGCCCTGTCTCTGACAGAGCCTCCCGTCGAGCTTTACGCTCTTCGGCCAATGGGGAGCTGCGGGTCCCTCGAACCCGCTCTGCTACCAGACAGCGTCGAGCCTTCTCGGTTGTTGGCCCGTCCACATGGAATGGGCTCCCGCTTGCACTACGCTTAGTCGCTTACTACCTCGGAATAATTTACCTGCTTTCTATCAGTACTGTTGATCAAGGCCTATCTCTTTTTAGCTGTGGATGGGCTGGGAGTGCCTCTGAGAAGGCTTCTTGAAGGGCGCTATATAAGTTTTCGGAATGAATGAATGAATGAATGAATGAATGAATGAATGAATGAATGAATGAATGAATGAAGCCTGTCACCGCTCAGACAAATGATTTGATTAATTAGGTCGCTGTACATTCGACCGTCTTGCACACCTCAATTTACTTTACTACTATTTCATAAATGAAGCCAACTACTACTGCAGACAACTCAAAAAGGTAAATGCGTTCGGTGACCGGAGAAACTTCCTCCGAACCTATAAAATTAATAGTCTTAATCTATTGTATAGGAAACTAAAACTATTTGTGCCTGAGGTATAACTTGACATGATTCATATACTGGACAACCCTTCTGACTCGACGCAGCGCTCATGAATAAGCTGGTGCTCAGACCTATAATAATTGATATTACATGACGTCATTAATTTTGACTTAATTGATATTGCCTGACCTTGTTGATAGGATAAAACCTGAACTTGCTCAGCCTGATTTGACCCAACCCGTTTTGACCCGACCTGATTTGACCCGACCTGTCCTGCTTTGATCCTGCCTGATTTGACCTGGTTTGATTTGGCCCGACCTTTTTTTGGCCTGACCTGGTTTAACCAGACCTGGTTTGGCCCGACCTAATTGATACTGCCTGAGCCCGTTGATTGGTTTAGACCTGACCCTGCCCAACGTGATTTGACCCGACCCGATTCGACTTGATTGTGATTTGACCAGACCTAATTTGACCCGATCTGCCCTGATTTGACCCGACCTTATTTCATCTGATTTGACTTGACCTGACCTTATTTGACCACGCCTAACCAAACCTGACCTCCTCCATCGTATACCTATAGCTTGCATGGATCCATTGTTTCCTTTCAGGACTGCTCGGTGATCGCTGCGAGACTCGGATCGACTGCCAGACCGTTGAGCACAGCCGCTGCATCGCCCCCGATTCCGCTTGCAGCTGCGACACCGGATACGCTGAGTCGCCAAACCGGAAGTCATGCGTCGCCGTCCTTCTCAACGACACGTGTCACGCCGACAGCGACTGCCTCGCTCCCGGAAGCGTCTGCCAGGACCGCCACTGCGCATGCCCGACGGGCTTCTTCTACAACACGACGTCACGTGACGTCTGCGTCAGACGGTTGCTAGGCAACGACTGCGACGCTGATGACGATTGCGCGAGCGTCATAGACGACGCCTTCTGCGCTGCGGGTCGGTGCGCATGCGCGGACGAGCGCGTGGCGACATCTCGGGATGGTGTGTCGCAGTCGTGCGTTGCGTCTAATGACGTTCGTGATGTTACGGTCGTTGCGTTGGGGATATTTCTGCTCAGCTGTCTCGTCATCTTCGATTCGTTCCTCGTTATCTGGATGGTCTTAAACTTTGTCTGCAAACCGCGGACGATTGCAGAGAAACTGGGGACGGCTTGAATAATTATGACTTTCGAGCGGGGGGTGGTGTAAAAGTAAAACTCAGTGGTTAAAGTGGTATGGGTAAGCAGTGGAAACGCCATATGTGAGCAGTGGGAACGCTGATGAAGTTTTATTGGTAACGCACATGTTTCAAGGGTTCCGTGCATGGTGAGCAGTGGGAACTCAAGCCAAGAAATTCATGAGCAGTGGGTACGCCGTTGCCACGCGTTCCCACCCACTTTAGACCCTGCAGGTAAAGCCCCTAGGTTTCGTCAACCACATGCGCATTGGTCATCGCCAACACCCCTCCCCCGGTGGTTGCGATCATGTCCAATGTCCATCATCTGCCCGTGTGATCTGGCTGCTGGTGAATGACATAATATTATTATTAAGAATGACAAACATTTCCATGGCGCCGTAACACAGCTAAACACAAGGGCGTCTCACATACAACTAACAGCAGGACGCGCCTTAGAAATGGTAAATCTTGAGAGTACTGATTTTAAGGAGCAGAATGAGTCAGCCGTTCGCTGGGTGGGAGGAAGAGTTCTCCTGCATCCGATTGACCATTGAGAAAGCGTGGTCAGTGGCAGGGTGAGAATTGCCGGGGGGTTGGGGGGGTTCAACCCCCCCAGTCTTTTTTAGAGCCCCATGTTAAAGTATGTTTTTCAAGCCCAAATTCCAAGTGTATAATGGTCCAACCCCCCCAGTTATTTTTCCACAATTCTCATACTGGTCAGTGGTCACCGAAGCGGGTTAATCTCATCCGCCGTACACGAGAAAATCACTTTTTGTTGGCTGCAAGTGCAGGTTGAGAATTTCCCGGAGGGTTGGAGTTTCAGCCACTTGTCTTTCTTATGGGTCCACAGTAAGATCTTCTGTGCACAAACACCCAACTCCACGTCGTCTTACCTTCCCTATGCAGTTGTTTTTCCACAACCCTCAAACTGTGGAAGTGGTTTAAACCAGAATAAGCATCGTCATTTGCAAATTGGTGTGACCACTTAGGGTGCGAGGGTTACAGATGTTCTCAAATACCTACCTAAACTCGCGTCCTCTTCCGCTCTATGGCGAAATAAATGCTCTGACCGTGGGTTGTCGATGTGTAGAACAGACGGCGTGGGACAGCCATGCCGGTGACACGAAACGGAGTATCCCCCCCCTGAAAGTTATCCGGGTGGATGAATTAATCTATCCCTCTGGATGGAATTAACCGGTCTAGACTATCCGGGGAGATCAAACAGTCTATCCTCTTTTTTGAAAAATGCGTATAATTGACTTTTTTGCTCTAATCAAAATTTGAAGTGACTCTAATTTGTTTTAAGTGTCCCAAGCAATGTTCAGAGAAAGGCAACTCGAATTTATTTAGTGACTCTGAGTGTTCTTAAGAGTTTTAAAGGTTTTAAGTGCTCTAAAACCAAAGCAAAAAATTATCTAGTAGGAATAAACATACCTGTTAGTGTTATTGTTTAAAAAAAGCAAATGAAACTTAATTTGCAAAAAAATCCATGCGGAAGTGACTTTTTCGACTTTTTTTCATTTGGGGGGGGGGGATACCATTAATACGGGATACTCTATTTCGTGACACCGGCATGCCCACTTGGAGTCTGTATATGCGTGGGACCGTATGGATCCGACATGAGACCCGTCAGAGGCCTCCCCTCGTGTAAATAACATGGCGGGGTGGATGCCTGCCTGCGTGTACCGAGGTTAATTTAAAGTGAGTGCAACGTAACATATATTTACCCATCCTGATAGCATTCTGATGCACACAATATACAGTAAAACCATTTAAGTTTAATTTAATAGGATGAATTTCCTGCATTTGGGATAGTCCCAGTGCAGGCCATGTGCGCATGTCCCAGTGCAGGTCATCAATGGCCAGGGCACTACTTTTGAGATAATAATAATGTACTCAATGAATTATCCCCAAATTTCACCATAATTTATGCTTTGCAATATACTGCCCTAAACAGTTCACTTGTAGTTTAAGCTAAATTAGCAGTGGGCATTTAATGCAGTGGTTGAGACTGAGCGAGTAAAATAAATTATTTTCACCCCTAAAATTAAAAATTCCAATATCTGTGTAAAACGTCTTCCTTATTGCAGGATAAGACGTATGATCATTCCCCCACATCAAATACGTACCCTGGTTATTTTCACACGCGATAATATATAGAGACGACTTCTGTACCACCACTTTCCCAATGCAGGACCTGTCCCAAACCTGGACTTTCTCCCCTAATCGAAGTCGTTAACATTTAATCTCTTGGTTGTCTCTGATCTTCTACTTAGCCACATCTAGGTATTGTTACTCGGATTTGTCATCTCTTATCGATATTGTATTGTATTATGTCGTTTTGTATTATATTGTACTGTATTGTATTGTGTTTGGTTGTTTGTATGTGCACTTGTTATAGCGCCCCTTCAAGCACCCTACTCAGAGGTGCTCCCGACTGCAGAGCGGACACTGCATCAGAGTTTCACGCCGAAGCGCTAAGCAATGGCGAGTGAAGGACTTGCCCATGCAAGGTCCCTACGCGGCGACTTGAGGTGGATTCGAACCTCGAATCTTTCGGCTTCAAGGCAACGACGCCAACACTGCACCACCGCGCCCCATGTATTGTATTGTGTTGTATTGCATAATGGCCGTTTATATAATGCTTCTCTCAGCAACAGCCTTTCAGAAGCGCTCCCAGTGCGATCGACGCTGACACAAAATGTAGCTAATTTGAGGCGAGAGAAATATGAAGAAAGACTATATCGGCGAGAAAAGCAGAGAGAACTGATGGCGGAAGTTCATTCCATAGAGAGGGACCTGAACTATTGGATTGAGCCTTGGCGGTCACTACATGGGATACAGTTATGCCAACGCCGTTTCTTGTGGGTATCTCAGACACTGAACTCAACAGACTGCAACGTACGCATCCAAAACTCTTTAACTCTTTTAGCGCGGGTATACAGTGCTACGCGTCCCAATACAAACTGTTTCTTCAGCCCTATATACTCCATCAACTGCACTAAAAACTGGTTTAATACCTTGCTCTTAAGTGCTGTAATACGCCGAGCAAATTTCTGTCCAGGGTAACGGCATCTGTTGTCATAGACCCTGCATGGTCAAATCGGATCCATCCATCTATCTCTCTGTTCAGTACAGGACGAAATCAAATTGGCATGTCTGACCTACAAATCGCTCAGCACCAACGCACTTTCCTACCTTCAGTCACTACTAAGTCCTTACATTCCTCCTCGTTGCTTGCGTTCATCGGGTACAAATCTTTTAGCTGAACCTCGATGCAAAACAGTTATGCCTAGGTGATCGCGTTCATTCCATGCTTCTGCACCCAGGGAATGGAATCGGCTTCCGCTCTCTCTTCGAAGCTCAATTTCACTTCCTTCCTTCAAAAAGCGGCTCAAAACTTACTACTTCTCCTTGGATTTCAAGCACATGGATCTCTAACTGCATCTTCCTTTGGCGGCTGACTATCCGCGCCTCAGATTCACATTATTATTTTTAAATTTTAATCAATGCGACTTTGCTTTTGCACGAATTCTTTTCATCAATCCATCTTCCATTTATAGGCAAGATTTTGTTTCATCAATTATACAGCTTCGATTTGCGCAACGATATGTATTAATCATCATTAAGATTTGATTCTCCCAACGTTATTTTCTAAAGTAATTTCTCATACATTCGACCATCTTGCACACCTCAATTTGATTAAATCATTATCTAATAAATAAGAGCCACTACAAATGGCTGGCGAATATCAAATAAGTAACCAGGAACTTCATTGCCATGGCATTCGCCAGGAGAAGATCTTCTAGTTCTAGTTGTCGTCCCTTTTGGATGGATCGAGATTTGACGAGGACTTATTATGATGACGTTTATTATGATGAAGTCGTTTTCCTCGAAATATTTTTTTTTGCATGATAAAGCTTTTTTCGTCCCTTATGCAATTCGTCCAGACCCACTACAAAATTCTCGTTGTGGGTCTCATTTAAATTGGCGCGGTTACATTAAATTGAGGTATGCAAGGCGGTCGAATATCCGCTGTTTGCATTCTTTTTCTGTTTTTAAAATTTCCTTTATTCAACAATCCGGTTGACAGACCGCAACCGGTTATTATGTGTAGCCCTACAGTTATGCGATTGAAACAATTCACAGGAACGCATATATGACAGAAAACATAATATATCTTAACAGAACAGACGGCCTGTAATATAGGCTACTATACGCTACTGTCGTGCTTAGCAAAACGACGGTAACTGCATTTTTCAAATTTTTTGTTGCCCGCCAATGCCCGGTAACGCCGCTGTCGGCATTGTGTAATAGGTCTAGGCCTACCAATGCTACACTTTAGTACAAAGTAGGGAAGTCGCATATGAGCCAATCGCTGAGGTTTTTATAAACAACATGTGAAATTGTGTAGAACTGCGCGTTAAAAAGCCATGGGACTACCCCCTCATCCGTTCGGTCCTAACAGCACCTAACCTGTAGGCTAGGCCTAGGCTACCTAACAAATTTTCTTGACACCCAAGCCTACCCAACCCAACCCAACCTTCAGAACGTCAAAAATATTATTGACAAGAAATATTGTCTATTGAATTGCTACAACGCGCGTGCGCCAAGGTTTACACGCGCACGAATATCTTCCATTGCGAAAATTTTGCGAATATAGCCTATAGGCCTATACTATAGAGTCTTATATAGACTACTTCTCTATTATTGCAGTAACGGTTGTCTTTCTAAACATTGCGATCACGAGGTTCATGACCTGCCTGTAGTTAAAAGGAAGTAGGCCTATCTGCATTTTATGACATTTTGAAAAATAGAAGAAACAAATTTAAAAAGCTAAAATTTATGAAACAATGAGAAATTTCAACTCTAAGAAGACGAAAACTGTAGCGTTTTAAATAAGCATCGGCATTTTCAATTTGTGATTTTTCAATTTATCTTGGAATGAACATTTTGCAGACAGACTATAATAATAATGGGCCTACACTCTAGTCTTTTTCCTATTCACAGCGGGCGCGCTTCGAGTGTATTGGCCGAACTTTTCATAGTGGCTCTTATTTATTGAATAGTAGTTACACTAAACTGAGGTGTGCTAGATGGTCGAATGCAGAAATATAACTTTATATTCGTCTAATAAAAATCAGGTTGACAAGCCACAGCACGGTTACAAGATGAAGTGAAATGTGGTTTTAAGCAAGTACAGTGGATTACTTTGATCATTGTTCACGGGTTATTTTTATTATTTTTATTTCTAACTTTTTTTAACATTTTTGTTTTGGTAAGCGTTGTATGGAGTACCCATAGGGGTACAAAACCGAATAGTCCTAACCTGGAGCCATGGACGACACTGG
This sequence comes from Lumbricus terrestris, assembly GCA_949752735.1. Lineage (NCBI taxonomy): Eukaryota > Metazoa > Annelida > Clitellata > Crassiclitellata > Lumbricidae > Lumbricus > Lumbricus terrestris. The sequence goes on from OX457051.1 coordinate 33,227,892, forward strand.
CATTGATGTTGGCAACGCCTGACAATCGTCCGGCAAATCGTGTGGCATGCCTCCGGTTTTTGAGGTAGCTTATATAAGCCAATTTGTGGACCTCGTCTGGTACGTCCAGGCTGCAGAGCTTAGAGACAATTGTCACATGACGGACGGTGCAAAAGCCTTGCTGAAGTTCAGTGAAGTGAAGGTTACTTAGTAACTGACTTACTACTTACTTGGTAGCTTACTTACTTGACTTAGTTGCAAGGAGAGTAGTTGCACGATGGAAGATATGGAGCTAGTCCAGAGCAGCTGTTGTAGATCCGGTATAATTGTTTGTACATATATATGCGCACTTGTTATAGCGCCCCTTCAAGCCATCTACTCAGAGGCGCTCCCGACTGCAGAGCGGATACTGCATCGGAGTTTCACGCCGAAGTGCTAATAATGTATAATAATATAACGTTTGTTTGTATGTGCACTTGTTATAGCGCCCCTTCAAGCACTCTACTCATAGGTGCTCCCGACCATAGGCGCAGCCACCCTATGGGACACACGGGACGCCCCCCAACTTTTGAGTGGTCCCCTAACCTTATTATTATGGTCCCCCAACTCTTAGAACGTGATTCATTTGGTCCCCCCAACTTTCAGGACGTGATTGCACCTATGTTCCCGACTGCAGAGCGGACACTGCATCGAATTTTCACGCCGAAGCGCTGAGCAATTGCGAGTGAAGAACTTGCCCAAGGTCCCTACGAGGCGACTTGGGGTGGATTCGAACCTCGAACCTTCCGGCTTCAAGGCAACGACGCCACCACTACACCACCGCGCCCCACAATAATGACCAAAGGTCGCAATGAACTGCGTATTGAAAGGGTGCATCTTAGCGTAAGGATAAATGTCAATTAATGTTTATTAATTTGCATAATTAAACGACTTATATTATATGATCTTGAAATCGAAAATCGTATAATTTTTGTTAGAACTTCATTCGTTACGCCCATGTAGACCTGTGTCCTGGCCCTACGCAAGTTTTCTGTATGGCTTCCGCGGCCCTGCTAAATTTTCAACGAATTGATCGGGTGGGCGTATACGCTACTTAGCCATCTGACTGATATGGCCCTATATATGTCATGACCGGTCAAAGTGAATTTTGTTTTTGACTGAGCGCCTGCATGCTTCCCGTGTGACTTCGTTCTTTCAAGGCGCGATAAATCACCATTGCTATCAAGGATCGTAACTACGCAGGACGGGAAACTCAAATTACAGGCCTGTAAACGCTGTCCCTAGTTTCTAGACGATAGTTATGGTTCCAGGAAAGTCTTGTTAACATAAGAAAGGCGTGCAATTAGACCTAATTACATGTATGAAAGCAGCTCGACGAATAATTATGCTCGCAAAGCAATGAATTGCTTTTGATAACTAAAAAATAAACTTTGTTATTAGAAGAGCAATCTGAAGCGGGGCGACATCTATGTTTAACAGTTAAATGGGCATATACTTTATTTTCACGTGTATTAAAACCAGTCATTTTAAATTGAAGTTCCTGAGACAACATTTTGATACTATAAAATTCGATCGTCCTCAGTTGATATTTATTAAATAGCGGTTACCTAAAATTGAGGTGTGCAAAACGGTCGAATATGTATGGCCAAGGGAAGAAAAGGACGCAAGCAAGATCCTTGGGACGCAAGAGTATACGAAGGGAAGGTGTGGACTGTGGACTGTATATACAGGGTGGGCCAAAAAAATGAGAACATCGCGTAAAAATTAATATAATTGCATCAATATTTGCTTAAATGTATCCAAAATAGCATAAATTGTTTGCTCATTTACTTACTTACCTATTTAGCTATATGATGACTTAATTTCGACATATTGTTAAGCAAGATTTACAACTCAAAATGTACAAGCGTGTGATTGGGCAGAAGCTCAATGAAATGTCAAATTGAAACGCTTGCTACGCAGTCGGCAGCTACTTGAGCGGTTTCCTAATGGGAGAAGTGTACAAAGCAACTGGTTTACAGACGAAAAGACATTCACCGTTGCCACTCCAGTTAATTCTAAAAATGACCGTGTTTATTCCGTTGCAACAAAAAAATGCAAGTTCAAGAAAGTCGACTCAGACGAGAGCGTGACCATTTCAGCCGTGGTATCATGGTATCAGTTGGTGCGTCTCGAATGGGGAAACTAATATTGTGTTGGTTCAACCAGGCGCCAAAGTAAACAGTGAATACTATTGTGAACATGTTCTGAGACAAGATTTGCTGCTTGTAATTCAAGAGACAAGTGGTCGCCATAACTGGACATGACAACAAGACGGAGCTCCATCTCACACAGCCAGAAATACAATCAACTTTCTTCGTCAGGAGAATGTTAACTTCATCGAGCCTGACATGACATTGTGTGGCCACTGAACAGTCCTGATTTAAACTCAGTAGATTATGCCATATGGGGTGCTTTGCAAGAAAAAGTCTACCTTCAGCAAAAATTTACCACAGTTGAGCAGCTCAAGTTGGCAATAATCGAAGAATGGAGAAATCTGGGACAGCGCTTTATTGACAATAGGCTTAGTATAATCGAGTGGCGTCGACGCTTAAAAAAACTCGTTGAGAAGCAAGGAGGACACATTGAACATGATTTCTGATTAGCTAAATACTTGACAAACAAAAATACATGAAACAAATATAATTAACTGAATTATATTTGTAAATAACTCGTATGCTACAAGATGTTCTCACTTTTTTTGGCCCACCCTGTATACTTCGTTTATTCAAGAAAAACTAAGTTGACACACCGCAACTTATTACATGAAACAAACAAAAAAGTATTTTAAAGAAGTAAATAGGCTGAAGTAACGATTGTCCGCAGAATTCAGGCTGGAAGCATGCGAAAGATCAAAGATAGATTAATTTCTAGTTCCTATTTAACACTGCGAACAGTCTTAAAAAGAACACGAGAGATGAAAACAAGCAAACAAGCCACGTCAATCAATCAATCAATCAATCAATCGTAATTTACATGTAGATGTCGCCCCTCTTAAAATTCCGTTTCTAATACTAAGGATCATGTTTATGATAATATTGATCTCCAAACGCACTGCTTTACTGTGCAAAGAGTCCTTTAATTTAATTTGCTATAATAAATAAGATCAACTTAAAGACAAGACATTGATGCACGTAGTTGGTAAAGGCCAAATCAATATTAATTCGCTAGATGTCACTGCAATCTGACGCGCGGCGCTACTCGTTTCCTTCACATTCAGTAGATGTCGCGATGTGAAGCATTTCTGAAGCAGATTGGTTAGCACACGAATTAATGGCTCAGGGTCGGAAGGATGAACATTGAACAGTCTGTTTAATGTTTATTGTTTAATGCACTTATTCATTCAACTATGTTTATGCAATAATCATGAACAAAAAGTACAGTGCAACAGTATATGAATGTTCAACCTTGTATGTGTTTGTGTTAAAAGAACTGACCACAACATCATATGCTCCTTGTTTAATGCATCTATCCAGTCTTAGAATTGTACAAAATAGTTGGCGTGGGAGGAGATAGATTTTTATTTGTGTGGAGCTGGGATCTGCACTGAACAATTTACAGTGTGGTTCTAAGAAAGACTCCACCGTCAGAATTTTCCACCTTTTCCATCCATCTATCCATCCATCTATCTATACACCCATCCATCTATCCACCCACCTCTCAGTCTCTTTTTCTTTCTTTTCTCTCTTTCTATATCTCACTCTCTATCTCAGCGCCTGTCTGTCTGTCTGTACGTCTGTCTACCTCTGTCGATCTCACGCAGGCAAACACGGTTTGTACCAGAGACAGACAGAGAGGAACACATAAAGACAGCATTATTAGAGCCATAACCACACAGATAGACACACAGACAGAGACAGACAGACACACAGTGACGCGCAATGCTGCTCTCAACCAAGGCCTGCAGGTTGAGACCAGTCTTGACAGACACAAACAGACAAAGACAGACACAAAAAGGCGCAGAGAGATAGACAGATTGCTCATGGCAGACAGACGGACAAACAGACAGACAGACAGACAGACAGATAGACGGACAGACAGACAGACGGACAGACAGACAGACAGACGGACAGGCAGACAGTAAGACAGACAGACGGACAAACAGTCAGACAGATAGACACCCAGACAGACCGACACACAATGGCGATGACAGGTACTAACAGGTACAGCGATACGATGTTAATCAATCAATCATTGCAAAGGATTTTTCGACATTCCTCTTCGCACCGATTAACATATCCCTGCAGTCCTATAGATGGGTCGTCGTTGGCTCTTGGCCAGCACCCCCTCCAACATCATCACCCCTCCCCCACCACCCCCACCCACACACACACACCCTCCCCCCAACCTCACCGGCGCGTGACTGGATTCTATCTTTCGAACGATTTCATATCGCTAGACGGTTGAGTCGAGATTTTTGGTGTCTGCTTTACATCAACGACCGCGTCTCTTACTATAGATTATTCTATTGCACAATGTATATACAGCCTATGAATAGCCCGTTCAAGCTTTGTGCTGGTGGTGGAGGTGGAGGCGGGGGCCAATTATTATCTGATCGTGCCACACGGTAACCGATTGCTTAGAACGGGTAGAGTTCGATGGTTTGGGTATCCCCCTCCTCCTCCTCCTCTTCTTCTTCTTCTTCTTCCTCCTCCTCGTCCTCCTTCTCCTCCCATGCAACAGCAAAAACAACAATAACAACAACAAAACACAACAATGATAATTGTGAAATAACGATAACAGTGGCAACAGAACGACAACAACGACGACGACGACGAGAAGAAGAACATCAACAACACCAAAAGTAATGACAATAGCAATAACTATAACTATAGCAGCAACCACAACAATGACGACAACAATCGTAATCGTAATCGTAATCGTAATCGTAATCTCGAGACTTCTACAGCGCCCACAAAAGCCAAGTCGCGGGAACCAGCTTATTCACAGGCGCTCAATCAAAACAAAATCGATAGGCAGCGGGTCAAGTCCGGAGAGTCAGGCAGGCAGATAGATGGACGACTAAGGTGGGTGATGTTTAGACTTGAAGTGGCGGAGGATGTGAGGAGAAGAGGAAGAATCAGGATAGGATTTTTGAAAGAGCAATGTTTTCAGTTTTGAGTGAAAGACCTGTGGGGAGATAGCGAGAGGTGGAGTTTTGGTGAGTTCGTATGATGGGTCGGAAGTTTGAACAACAATAACAGCAATAGCAATAACAGTAACGATAACAACAATAGCAATAAAAACAACAGCAATAACAACAACAGCAATAACGGCAAAAAATGACAGCGATAACAATACGAAGGTGACGTTAAACTCGAACAGCATATAATAAAACGCAGGCTAGAACCGAGTGTCAGCTTCACATTTACCACTGCACGAATCCATCCAATCGACAATCACCATCTGCTTTCTGTTCCCATCCATCAGATTCGGGTTCATCGGGGGGGGTCATCCATGTGTCACATCCGTCCTCCGATGTCTCCATCCCGCTGCGCCGCCAGACCAACGCCATCTATTAACGACCCTCTTAAGCAACCTATACTATATACTACCAAGATCTTGATATAGCCTACTACTGTACTGCGTATTAGTATACTAGACAGCGGTGCGACCCCGCAGGGCGCTCTATCCGGTTGCAACTTGCAACCCACCCATCGGCCGCCTGCCAACCTAGATCATCAATCGCCTACGTGTCTGCGCGTCGCCGCCCCTCCCCCGGGTCGGATATACAGTTGATGTCGAGAGATAACTAACATCTTGCACCGAACGGAGAATGTCCAAAAAATAAGAACGTCGTGCGTTCTGACTGCGATGCTTGTTTAACGACACTGCCATATCAAAGATGATTAGTGTCGCCCTCTTCCTTTATCCAGGCTTGGGACTATCACTGGCAGAGAACAGCCAGTGGCGAAGTTCTTAGGGTGCGAGGGTTGAGTTCACCCTGCGATGCCACTGTAGGCCCTACATAAAAGCACCTTCGTGAGATTCTTGTTAAGGCGCTATATAAATGGTCATATACATACATACATACACACATACATACATACATAAAAGAAAGAACGCTGGGTATGTGCTAGAACCACTAACCTGAAACTCTTAATATAGCCAAAATTTTGTTGCTTCCTCTTAACCCTTCGGAGGTGTGGTAATCGTAATCGTTATCTCCAAACTTCTAAAACGCTACTCGAAAGAAAAACGCGGGGCACCAGCTTATTCGCGAGCATGCATTACGTTGTGTCAAAAGGGTTATCCGTGAGAGTAGTCCAAAGCTGGTCCGGGTCGAATCACCATAGGATCAGAGGGGCGGAACAACTACTAAGGTGTGTGTCGTCTGAGCCGGAATTGGAGGGTGGAGGATCAGATGAGGCAGGGTAAGAGTTCGTGAAAAGATGTGAAGGTTATACGTGTTAGAACCCCTTCAAATTAACCTGCAACACTTAATAGCCCAAATCTTGATAGCTTCTTCTTAAACGCTGTGACTGTAGGCCCTATCCACTGGGACCCCCAGTGTTGTCATCCAAGCCGTTCCACAAGTCTACAACTGAAGCACTGAAGAATTTCTGTATAATGCTCCTTTCGGTTTCTTAAAGAATGTTGTGTAGGCCTTCCTAAATATGACTCCGAGTTGCTTCGCGGGTGCTAATAATTCAAAAACCTATCCCAATCTACATGATAGTGCTTCACTTCCAGCGATGATCTTGCATGCATGCTTGAAATCTTGCATGCTTCAATTAGATCTTCACTACTGTCACTAGGTTCAGCCTCCTGCCTCCAAATGTTGGAATGTAAAACACCTTTAAAACGCTTTCAAGTATCATTACATATATTCACCAAATCCAGTTTATAATTAAAATTTTCATTCTCCTTCTCCAAAGTCTCGCTAGGATGAGGAATACACAGTTTAACGACAGCTTAATAATTATGACAACAGAGGTCGTTGCCATCGGCAAAATTTTGTTTGGCATATTACAGCAATTTTTATAGTGTCGTTGTTCAGCCTCCAAAATGTTAGAATGTAAGACACCTTTAAAATGCTTTCAACTATCACTACATATATTCACCAAATCCAGGTTATAAGGAACTCTGCCATTGAGTATTCTGTTGCTTGCTTGTATAAAGAACTAGCTGAATTACCCGGCGTTGCCCGGGAAATTTCGGTTTTTAGTTCCCAGCCACGCTTGACCCCGCTTTCACGCCGCCCTTTTCACCTCGCTTCGCCTTCTATCGGCCCCAATCCGGTGCCGGGTAGGCCTACCCTAGGTTTTCGGTCCAACCCACTCCCAACCGTCCATGTTTACGCTATAGTGAGCATTTTTGCGAAACCGCGTGTCAAAAGATCTGCCCTCGGCGGAAAATGAGGTTAAAAATCTATTGGTTCGTTGAAAATCGATCGGCGAAAATTATTGCGTCTTAAATACTTAAATACTTAACGTCGTAACGCGCTATCAGAAAAATATCGGCCATGACGTCATTAATGTATTGGTTTGAATCATCAATATATCATCGTTGGTTCAATGAAAAATGATGGTCTATTAATATCGATGTGCTGTATGCAAAATGGCGTGTTAAATACAGCGTTTCGGATGGAAAATTAAATTTTCAATCTCGGGAAAGGTTAAGAGTTTTGAATCGCGAACCCCTTATGGTTTGTTATTGGGTGCTAAAAAGTATTTTTGTAAATATTGGGAAAAATCGGTCGCGTGGATAAGAAGTTTTATTCAAGGATACGATAAGAGATTTTCGATTTTATAGGTATAGATGACATATCAATCCTACTACCTAAAAAATGTGTATAGAAAAAGTGAAATGCACTGTAAAAAATATATTGTATATTCCAGATATTTATCTTGAAGCTTATAATATCCTTATGACTATAACTAATGGAAAAATTATTTGAGAAGTGTTAATTAAACATAATATCTGAAAATACAACCTGCTAGAACAATGTAGCCTATCAGCTTAACGTTATTAATGGTCACTGTGGTTAGTTATGATTGATAAAGTGAAAAATTCTTAACATTGTTTTGAATAATGTTCCTGGAAATAGATTAATAACTGGCTTGTTTGCAATGTGAAATGTATGTGAATAATTATAGATAGATAGACAGACAGACAGACAGACAGACAGACAGACAGACAGACAGACAGACAGACAGACAGATAGACAGACAGACAGACAGCAAGACAGACAGACATACAGATAGATAAATTGACTGCATGGAAGAATACATTTTCTAGCTTATATCGATAGAACATATATGTCTCCTCCTCCTTCCTTGCAAACACGTGGAGGAGAACAGTTCCAGATGGACGAAGGGGATGAGGAGGAGCACGAGGAGGAGGAACAGGAGTAGGAGCAGTACAAAGACAAGGAGGAGGGACTAACAACCGTGCCTGAGCGCCGGTCAAGCACACTTCAAGACGTGTAGCCTGCCAGGATCAACACGCACTTTCCAGCAGATCGCAGAGAGGAGCAACCTCTAACAGGCCTTTAAAGAACGCTGCTAATGGACAGCCGTGCTAAACTAAAACAACACGCAGAGAATTATCGCATCTCAAATAAAAACCGCCCAGTAATGCAACGCATTAACCCTGCCAACCTCCACCGGCTTTTGGAACGCTTGCACGCGTACCACGTTTATTACAACCAATACGGTACCGACCTGGTACCGTACGGATGCTGCGGCACATCGGGCAGCCATATTGTCCGACGATCGGGCAGACCATACACACGTACCGGCTTTCTTAGATCCGGTCGGACTTTTAACTGCGTCGAAAGTTTCGTTCGAATGCAATCCAGCTGTGGTAGCTTAGCGAACAAAGCACCGATAGCTACCGCGACTCATCAGACATTAGCGGTCTGAATGCTGCAGCCGGGTCGTAGATCAGCCACTTCTGCTTTGATTTCGCGGATTTCTGATGCGGGACCGACACCCGAATGACCCGACATGCAATTCACCAATAACGTCGTAACACGCCGTTCCCATTTCCGGCAATATAATATTTGTTAGGTTGTTCGCACTTCAAAAAGCGTGTGCGTGTTTGATCCTCGAACTGAGCGTGTAAAACTCTAAGAGTCTCGATTCCCTTTTGAACATCGATACCGTCACTTCTTATAGCTAAACTCTTCCAAGAGTCGTGCAGCGAGGAATTGAGTGGGAAAACTGCAGGAAGCAGAGGGAAGTGTGGAACGTATTCAACAAATAGGCCTATATTAAAACGCAACTCAACTCCGAAAGCCCAACTTTTAATTGAACAAAGTAGAGTAGGCCTATATACAGGGGCGTAGCCAGCCTTTAGAAAGTGAGGTGGCTTCGGAAAAAATTACAATGACTATAGGTGACAATTCCCCCCCCACCCCCCCATACCCGAATGAAAACTCAACGGATTTGAAGAAATAGAGTGGGTCGTATTTTTCAAAGTGGGGTGGTCGGCGACGCCCCTGCATATATATATATATATATAAAATTATATATATACATATCAGTTGCAGCATTTTATTTAACCTGTGGCGTTTTACCTGTTGAACTCCAACTGTATTATATGCAGCGTCCCAATATATCCAGGCTATCATTATTTGCGTTACATTTTCTCACCAATGTCAGATAACAGTCGTTTCTCAATGGTCCACAATTGGTCCCGGCTTTAGCTTTAGCTTTAGGTGCTCGACTCAACACATAATTATCATCATCATCCTGACTTATCAGTCTTTACTATTCTGCGTTGTATCAACTTATTTTCTGGCGATTCATTTTGACTTCGCTGAAAATCATTCAATCCACTTTTATACGGCATGCACAAAATTGCACATCAGCTAATCTTAATGATGACCAAAATATCGACATTTTGACGCAGCAATTTATAATAAATTACGTCACTGCCAAGTGAAGATCTAACGCCCTAGGTGTAGGTCTACCCCATAGAGATCCAAATTAACCAATAGTGATTTTGTCTAGCTCGGTCATGCATGCCATCAACTTCTCGCAGATGCATCCTATTTCTGCTGGGACCTGAAAACCTTAAGTTAATTGAATTTATCTTCATTATAGCCTTACACTTCAATATCAAAAACTCCTTCGGCAACTCGATAAATTTATAAGAAAATCAGGCAGAATGCATTGACCTATCATTACATCTTACGCGCATTTTTGTAGCAGCCGGGTTTCAGTAATAAACAACCCACGATACTGTCATCGCTAATTAGTGGTTTGAAGGGCACATACAAAGACAGCATTGAACGTTCGATGCCGACAAGGGTAAAATACATAGTAGCTATACAGGGCCGACTATAGGCTATAGCCTACGTGAAACCAACATTAAGGCGCCATTCTCGCGCTCAATGCGACCCGTATAATTTACCTATTCATTGTTGATGGCAGACGCTTGGCTACCACCAAACCCTGCCGTGACAAGCTTCACAAGCGTCCATTCTCCAAAGGCCACCGTACTTCATTCAAGGTATAGCGCTTGATAAATAAGTATGTCGGCCTAGTTTGACATGCCACGTATTGACGGCCACACAAAGCGAAAGAAACTGACGAGGATCACTAAGGAGCATAATAAATCGTCTTCCTTTCAAGCTTGTACACAACAGTACACGGTGTGCTAAACCAGAGTTGCCAGATATGTTGAAGTGACGATGTTGAAACAAAGGATGCTATACTGAATATGTTGAGCAACAGCAGCTGTTGGCTTATAGTTACGCTGAAGGAACAAGCTAACAACAGAATGGTGCTAAATCTATAAAAGAGAAAATAATATTATTTATTGTAGAAAAATGACTGGAGAGTTGGACTATGATCCACTTAGAATTGAGGTGTGAAGAACAGATTTTACTATGGTGACTGGGGTGGGGATTGAACCCCTAACCCCACCCGCAATTCTCACCCTGTGTTAGCTTATAGATAGGCCCTATTATACGTTGACTTAAGACGCTAACCACAGAATGGTGTTAAATCTGTTCCAGGAAAAATATTATTACTGGAAATACCTTTCACAATGAAGTGTCGAGCATGCTCACTAATTGAGCAAGCTCACTTAATTGAGCATGCATCTTCATTAATTCTACTAACAACAGCAGTTCCATCATTGCCAATTGCCCTACACACTAGAAGGCGTGACTTTAACGGTGCATTGGGAATTATATACACACACACAGACCTGAGCAAACAAACAGTTAATTAGATCCAGATGTTCGAACAGTATAGAACAAGAACTCAACGGACTAATTGCTTATCTGTTCCCACCCCATAAAAGAACGTGCACTTGTCCAGAACAGCTATACGTACAAAAATAAATCGAGCGGCATTACCGCGGTCCCATTACTTTAGGAGGAGGTGAAGGTGTCTTGAAGACCCATATTGAATTTATTTCAGCACGTTAAATGCATTCTGCTTGCAAGGCTGGCTCAGCATGACATCACCGATAAGCAAACAAACGCGCGTCTGCCATATAGTGCTTGCCTGCCGTCTGCTGTATACCTCTGACACGCTAAGTCAATACATGATGTACAAGGGGAAACCTTTTCATGTTAGTCCATGCATGCATGCATACATTCATGCATAAATACATACATCCATGCATAAATACATGCATACTTGCATACATTATATGGGTGTATATGTATACACGTGTGTGTGTGTATATATATAAATTGAAAATTTATACAGCGCCAGGTTTGGCGTAGTAAAGAAAAGGAATGAAGTTGGTGGTCAATTTTTTAAATAATAATAATGTGCGTGCCTCACTTGATGCACCTCATTCTGCTTCCTGTGCATATATATATATATATATATATATATATATATATATAATTTATATATATATAATTTATATATATATAAATTATATACATATATAAATTATATACATATATAATTGGAACTGAAGTTCAGACGTGACAACAACATTATCGTGAATGGAATTAATTAATTTCAACAAATGAAACTGTGAACTACAAATTTCTGATTACTGATAAGTCAAGAGTAAGCCTATAGAGAGCATCATATTGTTAACAAGCGCTGCGTCAGGGCAGAGAGCCGGAAGCAGACGGTCAATGGAACTTTAGACTTCGGTTGCCAGAGTTACTATATAGGTATACCCTGTAGACGGAGAGATGTAGATGGGGCAGATAGACGAGTTTCTAAAGAGGGCTTTGTCATGCTTCAAGATCCTACATTGAGTTACACATGGCTTCCGTTCAGTACAGTTCAAACCGGTTCTGAAAAGCTGACAAAGCTAAGCCTGGATCATTGGGGTGGGGTGGGATCGGGTGGGGTGGGGTAGGGACAGAGTCTCCTTGCATATGACAGTCAGTCAAGTCTTACTCACCAGGTTTCAAATTCCTTCACAGTTGCTCCGTAGGACTTTCTACCCAGTTTCAAAAACAGGTGCTCAGACTCAGCACAGGAGAGGTATTTTAATTAACGGCATAGCCGCGTAAGTCTATCTATCTGTATAGTACCGGCTGGTATATACATATAAAGCCCCATGGTAATATATAGAAGTGTGAAATCCAAAGAGCACAGCAGGCCTCAAACATACATCAAAAACGTTTCAACAGGGTGTCAGCCAAACGATAATATATTTACTCGCCCATGTGCACGTTAGTTCAATTTTCAACGTCCAATGAAAAATGCGACAAGATTACTTTGCACCGTGGCATCAAGTTGATCCAGATGAAATCTCGTATTACAACTCGAGATGTTGTTATTTTCTGCAGGAAGTAAGGAGGCCTACAATCCAACAGGACCCTTGTTGGATCCAGGCTTCAATTAAAGTTTATCTATCAACCGAATGGACTTAATATTAACCGAACACCCACCTGTTCAGATAAACTGAGATGCCTCGAGTGATTGTTTCAATGCAAGATAATTATTATGCACTAAGAATTATCTTCGTGGTTATACAGCTGTTAATTATTATAAAAGGCCATGCACTTCCTGCTTGACAAACAAGATATACTCAAATACTGACTTATTCGTGCGTCCATCTACCCTCCGTACATCCATCCATCCATCCATCCATCCATCCATCCATCCATCCATCCATCCATCCATCCATCCATCCATCCATCCATCCATCCATCCATCCATCCATCCATCCATCCATCCATCCATTCATTCATTATACATTCATCCATCCATCAATCCATCAGTCCATCCGTCCGTCCGTCCATCCATCCATCCATCAATCCATTCACCCATCCATCCATTCACCCATCCAAGCATCCATCCATTATATATATAGGCCTATATATAATGTGGCACTATTAATAGTGCCACTACTACTCAGCAGTACTCCCAACCCCATCAAGGCCAAAAAGACCACTATACTCAAGTCCTGACATCAGTATACATAATCAGTGAATACATATTCATTTCCCATTTCAAGTGAGTCTCTACGCTGCTGCATAGATAAACAACTGTCCAGAAGCACGCACACAGAACACACCCATACCAACACACAAAGCGAATGAAGCAAATCTTGCGAACCACCACGACGACAACTAGAATGCTCAGCGAGCAAAAACATTAAGCTGAAAACAAAGGAACAGACTAATCAACTTCACTTGAAATTCAAAGTAGTCCGTCACCAGCAGATATATATACGAGCTAATCAGCATTATAATACAGGTAAACGGTAGACAGACAGACATACGGGTGCTGGGAAAATTTAAACATCTGACCCCGAGAAGAAAGGCACGTCAAGTCAGTCTCGTTGGCTTACGCCATTTGCAATCGTGTATAGGAATAAAGTGGCCGTGTAATGATGTCCGAAACGCGATACGGGACGTCGCAGTCATTGAGCCGCAGTGCATCATGGGAGAGAATTTACGATGATCACGCATTTCCATATTATAGGTGTGGTGGATTATTTGCCATGCAAAACCGTCTTCATGGTAATGGTCTGTCTGTCTGACTGTCTGTCTCTTATTGTCCTGTCCCAGGCTGTCTGTATGTCACTCTGTCTCTGTCTCTGTCCGTATAACTGTCTTAACCTTCCTGTCTCTGTCTGTCTCTCTGTCTGTCTGTCTCTCCCTCCCTCCGTCTCTATTTCTCTGTGTCTCTCTTTGTCTGTCTATCTCTTATTTCTGTCTGTCTGTCTCTGTCTCTCTTTCTCTGACTCTCTGTCTATGTCTCTACCTGCTCTGTCTCTCTCTCTGTGTGTGTCTGTCTGTCTCTGTGTCTCTTTTTCTCTGTATCTTTTTCTCTGCCTGTCTCTGCCTAACACTCTTTCTCCCACTCTCTCTCAGTCTCTTTCTCTCCATATCTGTCCTTGCATCTCTCTCTGTCTCTCTCACGCTCGTTGGCATACACTCATTGGTAGACATTCAACGCATTCAACGGTAAGCCTTAGTAGCACTCACGCTATAGAACTACAGACCCATACCCACCGCGGGTTCGCCCGTGTTAAGCTGCCGGTCTTTTATTCCAGACGACGGGGGCGCTCTGGTTCGAAGCTAAAACCAATATTTACACCTCACACTGCATAAGCAACGCGAAGTACACAGGAGAATACAAAGACGACCCCGAACAGCAGGGCCTACTATCCCCCCCTGAGAGGTGGAAGCATTCCCCCCCCTAACAGAAACTTTTTGTCTATATTGCAAGCGTCGAAGGCGCGAAGCTGCGAGTGCCGAAGGCACGAAGCCCATAGGTATACTATACAGGGGTCTGGGGGAGCGTCGTGAGGTCCCCCAGCGGGGTCTGGGGCGGAGCCCCAGAAACCAACGAATTTTTAGCTGTTTTCATCGACTAGAGCGCATGTTTTAGGTTCTTGTTTGCTAGCTGTTTATGAGCGATAAAGTCACGAAAATTTCACTTTTTGGATTTGCACGCTGTAATTGTACCTCTTAAAGCTGTCATCTTCACAAAATTGCAGGTGAATTAATGCTCAGAAACGTGGTTTAGGATATAATAAAATGTCGCCTCCTCATGATTTAATTTTTTAAAATTTGCACAATATAATGGTATCATTCTAAAATTTCTCATTATGGGTTCGCAGTGCGTTAAACACTGTAGTAGTCATGTGAAGTTTGAAAGGTCCAGCATTCAGTAAAATATCAATTTCTTTTGGTATATCAAATTGAGTAGTCTACTGTCAGTTGTACAATACTCAGCAACATCCATTTTCTGATCTAGACAGATCCCATGGACATTTCCCAGGACCACTCCCCGTAATTTCCTCTCTGGATTCCAACAGAGCGTTTCAATAGGACAATTCCCTCGAACATTTCATTCAAATGTAGGCTACAAAAGTGTAAGCAATTTGCATTTGTACAGGCTTCAATATTGCTTTAATGTTTGAGGGAGGAATTTATAAGCCATTTGCTTTACTTGATTTTGAACTTCAATTGTTGAGCAACCAAGTTTTTATTGCTTGATTAATGTTTACTTAAACAAACTAAAAACGTTTACTATAAACAAAAGTAGGCTACTAATTTACTGTTGCTTCTTTGCCTCCTATCACTAAAATTCATTCTTAAAATATCGTTCATTTTATTTGAGAGCAATATTATAAAACCAATGCAGTTTCAGTAGATACAATATACCTTAACAAAATGTTAACAATTAATGTAATTAGTCCGAATTATGAGTTGTGAGAGCGAGCGCCATATACGTGCAGAGGCAAATGTGACTGTAAAGCAAAGGTCATAACCTACTAAATTAATATATACCCTTGAGATGGCGGGATGAACGTTCAAGGGGAATTTTCGTGGTGTGCAGGGAGGAGTAGAACAGAGGGAGTCCAGAAGGAAATCTCTTATACCCATCTATCGATCATTAGGGGGAGGATTTCTCTCTGGCACAAGTTGGATTAGTCTACTTACTCCCCCCATGTGGCAAGCCCTGATGGGTGCGAATGCATGGAAGCGCAAGGACAAATTTATGTGAGTGCTAAGCAAAAGTCAAATTAAATGAAGATTTACCCTGTGTTATTACGGGATTGTTCTGGGGATTTACCAGGAGGAAGTCCATGACAGATGGACTTTTTTCTCAGGGGGGGAAAACCTTTCCCCCCCTGGCCCAAATTGGAAGCAGTCTGCTTCCATCCCCCCATGGCGTAGTAGGCCCTGCCGAACAGAACCATCACGCTGTGAACGTGCAATACAATCTGCCACCAAATGTGGAACAGGAGCCAAACAACGCATTACAAACATCTGTGTATGCCACACTCTTTTGACCGCCTATCTTTTCTCACTCTTTGTTCCCCCTTTCATCCATCAATTCTAAATCTCACGTTCTGTATTTCTGTTCCAGCATTTACATTATATCTGAATTCCGAGACTAATGTTTATCAGTGGCTGTTAGTTCGGGCGTTTTAAAGACGAGGCTTCTGTCATTTCAGCAGTTCTGCTACAGCTCGATTGGAGCAAAAGTTCCTGTATCGCTTAACAGAAGTTCTGTTCGGTTCCATTACTCAATTCGTCAATATTGTAGCGAGCCAGACAAAGCCTGCGATGGGAGCGCAACCGAAAGAAACAGAACTTGAAAGCTATCTTTTCCAGCCTTTTCCAGTCTGTTTATACTCGCTAATGGCTCCAGCTCTCGGACTACTTCGTGGCCTTTTTACAACAATATCTAAAGGCGCACTATCAGTGTATTGTATATGGTAACCTTGGACAACAATATATTGAGGACAACGATTAGTTAAAAACAGAACACTGTCCCATATTACGCTATCTGACCAGCTATTTGTAATGGTATTCCAGCTAATTTTAGTTGTATAATATTGGACATGTTGCAGGCCTATTTTAACTGGGTGAAAAGACGGTAAGTGTTGGTAAACTTAGTAGTAGAACGTGATGCACTCCTTGCATGGCTGCGGACAGTTAGATTCGATTCCTGTGATAGGCTAATTTCAGCCTTATAGTGATCATCCGTTCATTGCTGATTGTATAGGCCTAATATTATTGTCATACTGCGCTGTATCAATTTTAAAAATAACCGAAGATTTCTACTAAAACTGATTTTTTTTCTCTAACCCAAACACCACAGCTATAAAAATAAAACGCTTGCGATCAGAGATGGTCATTTGGGTCATTCATCAATACAACCTGTCATCTGCACTGCATGCTATCTAATCAGGAACACGGCTCTCAGACAATTTACCAGCTACATTATCTGCTTCATTGTTAAACCAGTCAAATAATCTCTACCACCGCCGACGACGTTGCCAATCTCGACCACTTGTTAGTAGCCTAGATTCTAAGACGTGCATTCAATCATTCACTCGTTCGTTCGCTGTGAATTTCGCCTTCGAAACAACAGCACCACGCACCTTTATCTCTGCCAGCATATACATATAGCGACCGACAGCTAATTACTACATGCTTCATTTATCACGGCTCGGCGATTTGTCATCGTTCAAACTCAAGACTGGGGAACGCCAATAGTAGTCGGGCAAATATATACATATAATATATATACCAAAAATATCATATATATACTGCAGCAGTGCATATAATATTAATATATATAATATATATACAATTATATATATATATTATATATATACTGCAGCAGTGCATATAATATTAATATATATAAAATATATATATACAATTATATAATATATATATACATAGGGTATATTATTAATACATATATATATATATATATATTATGTATAGGCTCTATTGTATATATATATATACATACGGTATATATTATTAACACATATATATATACTATGTATAGGCTCTATTGTATATAAATAAACATGTATCTATGTATATATATATATATATATATAAAATACACGCTACTTTAAAAGCTTTCACGCACGCATTATATCCCACACGCGCACGGGCAAAAATTTATTAAGCTGCAGTGCTGCACTTAGGCGCACAACAATTATAACCGCTCGATTGTTTCGGGACACGTGGGCCTCTAGAGAATGGCCCGAGGGCTTCTAGATATTTGCCGACTGTAGGCAAAACCGGAAGACAACGAACAACGTCAGCTCTCATGAAACGGTCGAAACAATCAGACTCTCGTATGTAGTTGCCCCCGGGTTTAGAAACCACCGGTATGGTATGGTAGGGTGTGGCATGGTATGGTATGGTGAGGGTGGTATGATAGGTATGGTAGGTGAGGTATGGTTTGATATGGTATGGTAGGGTATGGTATAACATGCCGCCCATGAGTTTCAGTCAAGCTACAGTTTATATCTCGTTTCCCAACGTCACAATCTTAAATTTGTGACAAAGACCAGACACTAGTGTTGCACGGTTCACTGTGGACCACACATATACAAGTCGTCTCTTCACAACAGTTAATTTGGCAGGCAGCCACACACCAATAAGGAGACCTGCTGCAGCTGATCAGAGTAGCTGGCAACAACAACAACAACGACGACGATGATGACAACATCAACAACATCATCAGCAGCAGCAAGAACAACAAAATACAAGGACAACAATGACAAAAAAACACCACCAACAACAACTACAACAAAACCAAGAACTGCAACAACAACAACAAATAAGAACAAGAAACACAACAACAACAATCAAGAAAAATAATAATACCCATGCAGTCATTAATAATTTTCAAGCTGCCAAGTATGTGCTAAGATTACACTTGCGTGATATAGTAGCAATAGATGATATCTAACAAGTTAAAGGAGATGAATTTAACTGTAGGTCATGACAGCCTGCTTGCAAGGCACCCATCTGTCCCACTACTGCTCATTTTACAATCACCCCCTAGGGAGTGGGAGGCTGAGTCAACCTATCGGGACAATAGCGGGTCTCAAACCTGCGTCCTACTCATCCTTTGCCAGCCTGTTACCATTCAGTCATCACCCTACCATTGAAATACACGAGTTTAATTTTGTGGTTTGCACCACCAGACACTTCAGGCTTCCTAGCTGTAATCGTATCACCTATAACAGAGTTTTCAAGCTTCAGGTGGGGAGTGGGCCCCACTTGGTTCAGGAGTATCCACACAACATAGAAAGGGAGCGAGAATATGAAAGCGATGACAATAACCAAGTTGGACAGTAAGAGGACTGCAGGCTCCTTGAAAGCCGAATTCAATCCACATATTTTGCATGTGAAAACAGGTGAGAATGAATCAATCCATACAGCATATAGGTAGACTACTAAAACTCAAAGGCGGCAGTAGAGTAAGGTAGCAATGTGGTCAGGAAAAAGCTGGTATAGTAAAGTAACGTGGCAATCAGTGATATTTCAATTCAAAACATAATTCCCAATTTCAATTCTAATTTCAATTCTATTAAATTTCAATTCTAATTCAGTTCTAATTCTACTCCCATTCTGAAAATAACTCCAGTTCTAATTCTACTCCCATTCTGAAAATAACTCCAGTTCTAATTCTACTCCTATTCTGAAAATCAGGCCCAAAAAAAATAATGTTGTGTTTCCGGTAACCCGACCGACCCTCTTTTATTGCCGCGACTCAAATAATTTTGTAAAAAAATTTATTTAAAAAAAAAAAAATTCTGGAAAAAAATTTTTTATTAAAAAAAATTTGTTTCTCCAAAATTTGTTTTGACATAATACGGTGACATTGCCTTCCGTATAGAGTGGGATCTTAGGCAAAAAAGTTGTGTTTCCGGTAACCCAACCGACTCACTTTTATTGCAGCGACTCGGAAAATTTTGCGTAAATTTTTTTATTTACATTGACATTGCCTTAGAGTTTCACGCCTGCCTAACTGCTTCCTGGTTGCCAGTCTTGAGAAACCTCTAGCCTTATCATTCTCACTTGAGTCACCTCTAACGGTGACTAGGGAAAATAAATCTAGCAACCTCTAGGTGTAACTAGTCACTGGCTCGATCAGTCTGGAACGACCCCTAGCAGTGATGTTTTGTTCGCGCTCATCTTCCCATTCCCTTCCCACTTTATCTTACCAGAAAGGATGTCAACAAAATGAAATTAATAGAATTGTTTTCTAGAGCAATTTTAGGTACAGGGAAATAGGCAGTTTATACTTGCTTAGAACACGTACTTTGTTGCAGCGTGTACCTATATGCAAAAAAAGTATTTCGGTATAATTTTTCATATAGTCACTGTATAAAAATATTTTACCAAAATAAAAATATTTTTCGACCTACCTACCCAATTTTTTTAGCTCTGTTACCGGAAACACAGCATTATTTTTTTTGGCCTAACTGCAAGTACAGTTCCAACTCAAGTTCTGACAAATTTTCAGTTCTAATTCAGGTTCTGAGTATACTTAAGGCTAGAAAGGTATGGCTGCAGTAGCACAAGAGAAGATATCAAGCCCAATTTTTTGCACAAGAACAAATCACAACAAATTGAAGTCCAGGGAATTAATTCTGGCATCATGTGTAAGGTCTATTATTGTATTGCAATCTACATGGCACCTCTCCCAATGCACAATGTTGCACATGGTCCTGGGCACGACATTAAACTGCATCCATCCTCCGCCACAGGGAACCAGCAACTTCCCTGTGCCGGTCCTAAGCCTGGACAAAGGATGAAGGTTTGCCAGATGGGTGGCAATACGCTGGCAGTAAAAGACCAAGACAATTGAAATCCGCAAAAACCACGACACAAGTGACAGAGCGACCCAGATACTTCAAGGTGTCATGATGTGGAGCAGACATGCACAGGCCGGTCAGGACAGACCGGTGGAGAGAGTCAGGGGAGAGCGTGGGACATATACGGGCATTGACCCAGGTTGTCCTTCATGCCTCTCTCCCAATATTCTCTTCATTCAGACAAGGTGGTCTAGATGCTCCATGATGTTAATGGTATGGACCTGCTGACCGGACCGGTTGAAGCTGGGCAGCATGACGCAAGACAGACTCAGACAGATTCTGAGAGTGGCGTCGGACTCTTGATGATGATGAATCTATATGGCACCTCTCCCAATGCACATTAGCCATAGGCACACATTATAAGGCAGTACAAGAGAGAACAGTGTACAGAAAACTGCTTGTACAGTAAAGGACTGTACTTAAAGAAACATAAGAACTGCATGTATATAGGTCTGGTAATCAGTTTAAGTAGCCAATGTAATTCCCTACATTGATCATAGATTATTATATTCGTTTTAATGGTAACAAAAACTGATAGACACACCGCTATCAGGTACAAGAAGCAGTTGATCAAATACAATATAATACCTATAGAATGTCTTTAGCCAATTGACTGTTGCATTTGTCTTAGGATGAGCACAAAATGACAGAAATTACAAAAGAATGTTTCTATGTTTATATAGGGTAGGCTGCAATAATGAGATTAGACAATTTATTATAATTAATTAATTAATGAACATAGGGTGCCTTTCTATACAGAACCCGAGAAATATAATGTCTGTCATCTTTAACATGGCACCTCTCCCAATGCACAATGTTGCACATGGTCCTGGGCACGACATTAAACTGCATCCATCCTCCGCCACAGGGAACCAGCAACTTCCCTGTGCCGGTCCTAAGCCTGGACAAAGGATCAGAAATACATTACATTACAAATTACATTACAGAAAAACTTGCTCTAAAGAAATACATTACATTACAAATTATGAAAAGAGTAAGTGGCTTGCAAGCGGTCAGTATCACTTCGAAAATAAATCATTTTAAGAACCATCCACTTTATCCAAATTATTTCAATTTGCTATTAACCCAGTCTAATGGTAGTTGTGTATCAATCTGGTTCCAGCTGAGCTGAAATGACTTTTCAACAAACAAGTAATACAATTTGCCATAAAAAACCAGTTTATTATAATAAAAACAGTTCATCAGACATTTATGACCACATAAACACAGGCGACGCCAGCATTAAAACAGCACGAAATTGCATTTTCAGAAACAAATTCAAAATGGCGGTTGGCACTTGTAACTTAATGGTCGTTATCATCTTGGCATCAGAAAAGCATGCTACAAAGTGCGGCTGTAAAGTGTCAGATGTTGACAGTATATTAAATATGTTCAACAGTAGGTTACCAATTCGGACATGTATGCACAAGTCTCAAGAGCACTTACAGTGTCAATATTACTGGAGACAAGTTCCATGATTAAACACCACTTGGAGAACTATGATGATCATTACACAACTTCCCCCATGATTTTGAGCTATCCCTGGAGCATATTGCCCTTTTACTGCCGTTTCCCCACTGGCGAGCATTATGGCACTCCAGGCTCCATCATCAATTTAGAACATTCCAAACCAAATTCCATGGTAATCATATCCCCACATGATACTGCAATTTCGCAACAATGGCCACAGCAATAGGTTGATAACATAATTATTAATTCACGTTTATTTACAGCCTCTGTTTTACACTGGCATTTGATTACAGCTTTCAGCTAAGCGCTGGCTAAAATTTCTCCATCGAAATAAAAATTCGCATATTTTAGCAAATATGCGCAACATCAATACCTGATTCATATTCTTTACAAGTCAAAGCAAATTGAGAAAAGAGAAAAACTTGCTCTAAAGAAATACACGAAACAGCACAATTAATGTTACCATTGGAACTAAAGTTCTGATAAAGTCTCTGACTCGGAAGCCAGTTGCAAGCATTGTCATAGCAACAGTTACCATAGCTACCGCAGTTTGAACTCACTCTTCTAAAACAGATTCCACAATAAATGAAGTTTTGATATTTAAAAGCTAATAAAACTGAAGTCATTCGCAAGAACTGCAGTGGAAACAGTCTCTATAGCTGCTGCACAACAATTTACTATGGAAACAGTCACCATAGATACTGCACTTAAATTACACTATGGAAACCGTTACCATAGCTTCTGCACTTTAATTTAACTCCGCATGCAGCTTTCGTTAACTCATTCTCAACCAAGTGCCAACAATTGTTACAGGTGCCTACGTCATTGCTGCACTTTACAACAAATCTCTTCAACTTACAGAATGGCGATGGTTTCTGCTCACAGGAGT
This sequence comes from Lumbricus terrestris, assembly GCA_949752735.1. Lineage (NCBI taxonomy): Eukaryota > Metazoa > Annelida > Clitellata > Crassiclitellata > Lumbricidae > Lumbricus > Lumbricus terrestris. The sequence goes on from OX457051.1 coordinate 33,250,807, forward strand.
TGCTCTCCATTAAAATAATTCACAGTATTTCGCTCACCGTTCCTCGAGCTCAACGCAAGGCAACTCGGATCGACGTGCCAACAGAAAATCTAGAAGACCAAGTGAGGCACAAGTTTGGCAACGCAAGACTTGGAAACTCCCCGGAACGCTTGAAGTGACCAACGAGAGCCAGCAGCCACTCTCTCACATGAGCGCTCCCAGACCAGCACTCCTCAAACGAGCACTCCTCAAACGACCGCTCCCCAGATGAGTATTTCGCAGAGGAGCACTCCTTGGAGGAGCACTCCCCAGACGAATCTTCTTCAGGGGAGCACTCCCCAAATGAGTTTTTCTCGAATGAGCACTCCTTGGACGAGCACTCCCCAGACGAATCTTCTTCAGGGGAGCACTCCCCAGACGAATTTTTCTCAGAGGAGCACTCCCCAGACGAATTTTTCTCAGAGGAGCACTCTCCAGACAAATTTTCCCCAGAGGAGCACTCCCAGACGAATTTTCCTCAGAGGAGCACTCCTTGGAGGAGCACCCCAGACGAATTTTCTTCAGGGGAGCACTCCTTGGAGGAGCACCCCCAGACGAATTTTCATCAGAGGAGCACTCCCAGACGAGCGCTCCTCAGACGAGCGCAGGCATCGGCGACAGCACGTCCTCCTTCGGTCGGATCCGGAACAGTCGATGGTAGAACTTCGTCCACGACGAGACCGTTTTGCTCGACCAGATCCAGAATCCGGATGTAATCCCGACGATGAGCGTCATGAGGTACTTGATCATGAAGACGGCGAAGTCCGGCTGCGACTGGACCGCGACCCGCGGACACGACGGCAGCTTGTACTTGACGCACATCTTCGCGTACCACGTGCTCAACCAGTCCGCACGGTGAGACTGCTCGTAGAAGTAGCATCCGATGACGATCGTCGCTGGAACCAGGTAGAGCACGCTGAAGATACCGATGCGGACCATCAGCTTTTCCAGCTTGTCCGTCCGCGTTCCGTCGTGCTTCATGATCGTCCGGATCCGGAAGAGGGCGACGAACCCTGCCAACAGGAAGCACGTTCCGACGACCAGGTAGACGAAGAGCGGAGCGAGGACGAAACCGCGGAGCGCCTGGACGCTGGACATTCCCGTGAAGCAGACGCCGCTTAGGATGTCGCCGTCGATCTGACCCATGGCGAGAACCGCGATCGTCTTGACGGCCGGTATCGCCCAAGCGGCGAGGTGGAAGTACTGGGAGTTCCGCTCGATGGCCTCGTTGCCCCACTTGAGCCCGGCGGAGAGGAACCACGTCAACGTCAGAATCACCCACCAGATGCTGCTCGCCATGCTGAAGAAGTAGAGCATTATGAAGAGAATCGTGCAGCCCTCCCGCTTCGTGCCCTGCGTGACCACGCGACGATAATCAACGTCCTCTTCTTCGTCTTCGTCGCCGCCGTCGACTCTAGGTGAAGTCCACGGACCGGAACAGGCGACGCGATCCTGAATCGCAAATCCAACGATGTAGGCGATCGCGACGATGCAGTAGCATGCGGAGAGGAAAATGACCGGCCGTTCGGGATACCGGAACCTCTGCATGTCCACGAGAAACGTCAGAACCGTGAATAGAGTTGACACGACGCAGGCGCATGACGCCACGCCGACCAGATACCAGGCGAACTTTCTCTTGGACGCCTCGAAGAACGCGTCCTCTTTGTCGTCGCATGGCATTCCACATCCTCTGATGATTTCGTTTCCCAACTGTAACTTGTAATCCCAGTTGTCCTCGACCTTGTACGGTGGAGGACACATCAGACTTCCGCCGTGTCCTGGGTGGTAGGGGGATGGAGTCCCAGCAGCTTCCTTCACTCGCATCGTCGTTCTGTCCAAAGTTTCTTCGGTTCTGTTCTCTCCGACGCAGAGTCCAGTGACCGGAAACTTGGAGCATTCGAGATTCTCCGGCCACTGAAAACCAAACTTGTTCATCAGTCCTTCGCAACCAGCCCTCGCCTCGAGGCACAGCGACTGGCAGGGCGGAATGGCATCGTCTAGAACGGTACAGACAGGAACGTAGACGGTACACAGGAAGAACTTGAGGTAGGGACTGCACTGGACTTTCACCAGAGGAAAGAACTGGTGCACCTCAAGCCCCGCGTCGTCCTGCTTCTGATGGTTAAGCAGGTTCGGCATTATAGTCTCGTTGTACTGGATGTCCTTGCACAACGGAATCGTGATCGCCTCGCACCTACCGTGGTGCGGCAGCCCTCCACTGTCCGCAATCCGACTCTCAATCCCACCACCTCCGCCACCTCGACTCGGACCATTGCAAAGTCCGCCACAAGAAAACACGGCGACGACCAACACTACATCGCGCAGCCACGTACAAATCCACCGTTCCTTTACTGCGTACATTTCGTGCTTGTTTCTTTTGCGCTACGTTCGATAAATCGCTCGAAGATGCTTTATTAAATGCTTTTCCATCTTATTGTAAAATAATTTGTGTTTACCGGCGATTAGAATTATTATCTTTGAAATAAAAACAGTTTGTAGACTACCTACACGACCGCAACACAAGAAGGTTTAGAAGCATAGCTCCGTCGTCACGTGACTCGAGCATCACCTTTGATTGGCTACCTGACGAGCGCTTGATTGACAGAGGCCCGCCTGCGTTGCGCAAAGAAAGAAGACAATAGCACTGAGCAAGGAAAGAATAGTATTTTGTCGAGTAGATTACGACATAGTCGTTGGAAGGATTAGGCCTAATGTAATGTAATGTAATGTAAATCTTCGAGAATTTCTCAGCGCCCACAAAAGCCACGTCAGATAGACCAGCTTATTCACTTAATTTTTTGCCTAGCCTAAGTGTTGTAGCATGTAGGGCGGTTCACACAGTCAGCAACTGTAGGACAACCGCCAAGTGATTTTTTTCTTCGTACCATGTATAGTCCAATATACATATAACAGGCCTATAAACCCTATGTATGAATAAATGCATATAATTACATAAAAAATACAAGCACTCGTGTAGCCTATATACACATGTGCAGCATATATATATATATATATATATATATATATATATATATATATATATGCGACATGTGCTACAAGTGGCGGAGTTGTACAATATTTGCACACATTATCTGGACATATAAATGACGCCGACGCAATCCACTCACTGATGCTTTATCTGATAAGCATCTGCTCGTTTAGATTCAAGTGGGCATGTTAAGCATTTCGATTTCGCTCTTTTCGTCCGCTTGTTGGAACCCACTAGTACTCCAACCGGTGCAATCTTCACGGTACGTGTCAAACGCTAACGTTGTTTACAACGGAGCTTATAATTTTTAACGTTCAAGTTGGAAGCATTGCTATCGTTATACCATCTTACTCGGTCCAGTTAGATTTACCACTTCACCAATATCTGTCCATATCTCTGTCTCTTGCTGTCACTTTCTGGCCAGTGGCTACGTGATGCATGACGCAATGTACACAGTTGAATTGGAAGCGAGATTAGAATAGAACCGTCAACAAACTTGCTTCACAAACGGACCAGGTGCATCGAAAATAAACGAAGTCTAGCGTGATGGACAAACTGATCCCTGAACAGATGTGTTTGCTGAGAAAATAGACGAGAGAACGAACGGAGCATGTTAGAGTCACGGAAATTGTCACCCCCTCTTCGTCACTATAATAGTTCTCATCCTGAAACCTATTTGCACTTATTAGTTCGATTAAAGAAGCGCACAAGGATTTGCTGGCATAGATGTGGGGCGCGGTGGTTTAGTGGTGGCGTCGTTGCCTTGAAGTTCGTGGTTCGAATCCACCTGAAGTCACCGCGTAGGGACCTTGGGCAAGTCCTTCACTCGCAATTGCTCAGCGCTTCGGCGTGAAACTCCGATGCAGTGTCCGCTCTGCAGTCGGGAGCGCCTCTGAGTAGGGTGCTTGAAGGGGCGTTATAGCAAGTGCACAATGCACATACAAACAATAGATAGATAGGCCTACATTGGCAGAAATGGCTGCACGTGTAACTGTGATGTACACGAACCAAGTAAGAAGAATTCAACAACTGAATTTGGAAATGGGTAGCCATAGAGTTTTGGTGTTGTCTTACTAAAAATAATATTCAAGGACCTACATTTGAAATTTAGCATGTTCAAATTTAAAAGAAGCCCAAATACCGGAAAGAAGCTATTTAGTTGTAGCGTTGCCCACATAGCCTAATTATTGCATTTGTATAAATATTAGGCTTATAATCAACTGTTGACAATACTCATTACAATAATTGTGAATTTGTGACAGCATCATTCCACATAGGCTTACTGGCAAATAATATAGTTATGTTATATTATAGTAAATATAATCATTACATTTTAACAATTCACGTAGGCCCTATTATTGCAACAAGGGAAATAAGGTCCAAGAACGAGGACCAGAGCGTGGACCAAAAACACAGACCAAGAGGTATAGGACCAAAGACCATAAGCTAAAACCACGGACCAAGCTAGCTAACAATGCTAACAATGACACCAAGATAAAAAAAATCCGACTAAGCTATATTATATAAGACCAAGGACCAAGAGTGAGTAGCAAGGTAAAAACAATGAGGACCAGAGCGAGGACCAAGGACCAAGAATAAGGACCAAGAGCGCGGACCAGTGATCTGCTTGGCATTCTGCTAGACTAAAATATACAGGATGATGCACGTACACACACACGCACGCACGCACGCACACACGCACACACACACACACACACACACGCACACACACACACACACACACGCACACACACACGCACGCACGCACACACACACACACACACTGACACACACACACACACGCATGCACGCACGCACACTCACAGACACACACACACAAACACACACACACAAACACACACACACACACTGACACACACACACTCACACACACACACACACAGACACACATTACCGACCGACCAATGGAACGGGTTTGTGAGATGGCTCTAGGCCACTTCGCGCGCTCCGATAAAAACTTTTTATTCACGGACTAGCCTACGTGTATATTGCGTGCAGTAGGCCTACAAGACGCTGTGGAATCTTCTGTATCTCAATTGCAGACATTCCTACACGATCAAACAAACAACAGGTGTTTCATCAGACCGTCAATTATTATTATAGGCCTCGGGTGCTCGAAGTATTAGGTCTCTAATATATATATATATATATATATATATATATATATATAATACATTACATATATAATATATATAATATAATATATATAATATATATAATATATATATAATATATATATAATATATAATATATATATATATATAATATATATAATATATAGAATGTCCGAGGTATATATATATATAATGTTCAAGATTGTCCTTAATTGTTCAAGTTCACCACTCTTTGCATTTGACAGTGCCCGTCCAAAGCCCGGATAAAAGAGGAACTTTGCCGCAGAGGTGAATGATCACTCACGGCTGCTTGAAATAAATTTCGAAGTTTATATCAAATTCTCTCAGCCTATTAATACCCGATAAAACATCTGATCGATCGGTCTACATCGTTTTAAGGCGGTGGATTTTAACGATTAATTACTCGATTAATCGTTAAAATTGTAATCGATTAACTTTTGGCATGTTCGATTTATTTTTCGATTAATTTATCTTAGTTCTCGATATTAGATCGCCATTCCTGGAGTAATCTGAACAACACCATGAGCAATGACGCCGGAAGGGTGGGTGGAGTGAAGTGAGCGACGCGGTGAGGGAGCAAGCTGCGTTCATTTGCCCCTTCTCGAAATCACCCATAGGCCTACTAGCAATCGGACAGGACATTCCCGTCTCCCGACATATAATTGACCATTTTGTCTGGCAAAGTGTCAGGTATCTGGTTAGATCCTCATAACATTGGTCGAAACACTCGACTATTCAAGCAATATGTGTTGTAGGTTTACTGATAGATCGATCTTCAATAGGCCGCTATAATCCGAGGCTCCATCGATCTTTATGGCATTTAGGTGGACTGATCAGTGATCACCTCTTTATACCAGCTGATAAAAGGTATACGTTTTCATCCTAAAACAAAGCGACACACACGCACGGGCATACACAAATACACAGGCCTACCACACATATGCAAGCGCACACACGCACACGCACAAGCGTCGCTAATGGTCTTTGTTACCACACACGCACGCACGCACGCACCCACACACACAAACACACACCCACACACATACACACACGCACACACACACACATACACACACGCACACACACACACTGTCATGCTTTTTATGCGGGATTGTTTGCCTATCTATTATAATTTATGCAACGAGTGAATTGCTGAACTCCGTGCGATTTTCCTTTCTGTGCACACCTACCTAGACAGCGACCTCGTCAACGCCGATAAAATTGACGGCTTGTCAATGTTGAGGGCTATTATTAATAATACGCCTAAATCTCGTCGGCTATAGATAGGCCTAGATGAAGCCAGACTTGTCTCGAATGCGCTGCTCTCAACGGAGCCTATAGGCCTAAGTAAGAGAATTGAGAGTGAGGTCAATGTTAGTGTGCCTTCCAGTTGTGAACAGTACACATACGATCAGAATTCTAAACATCTGACAACTTGATTGATCGGATAATTATATGATGATGGTTTTCATCGATCAAGTCGTATGAGTGATCGTTGCGCCGCAAGCAGAAAAAAACCCCGCGGTGACGTCAGGGTTGCCAGATTATTTTCGGAATTGCTAGGTCGCGGTCACGTCAAAAAGTAGCCCAATAGTCAGCAGGCTCAGCGTAATAAACGTAGGCTTATATATTTTTCGTCTTCGTAAGTCACGTCAAAGACACGTGACGAAATCGTTGACGCAAAACATTATGGCGCAGAGGCCTCGTTTTCATCGCTGACTATATAGTCCGAATGTCACACAGCATTTGAGCCTATTGTTATTATGTAAGTAAAGCCATATTGTCCACACGCGAATAATTATTATATAGTAGCTAGAAAAAGTAGTCGGTTGACTATAGTATGCTGCGGTCAATTTATGAGATTTCAAAATGGTCGCTGTGATTCGGCTCACTTTCAGTCCCCCCCCTCCAAGCGAAATAATGCAAAAATGAACTAATGCGCTTACTATAGCACCTGATCGATGTAAGAACTAAGGAGATTTCATTTTGAGACTCTTATTTCTATATAATAGTTTACAGTAGATTAGATCCAACACCGTTATGAAAGCTCACGACCTTCGCCAAACCACTTAGCCTACAGTCAGTTATTGATTCGGTTGTGTATTGACTTGCTCAAGTTCTGGGTAAACACCCCGTGAAACAAGATCCTGGTTACGGTCTTGTCATATATGCGCAGACTAATTGCGCTGGCAACATCCTAAATGCTGTTTTGATGGCTTAATTAATTAGCTTGAAATGCTTTAAAAAATCTATCGATATTATCTTTGTCAAGGTCACCTAAGATTTAACATTTGAGAGACGAAAAGAGACTTACCAGTCAAAAGTGTTCCGTGACCTTCAAATCAAAGGTAAAGACTTTCAATCAAAGGCCGTAGCTTCAAATTCAAATACAATAGGCCTACAGACCCAAGGGTGGATACAGAAATTTTCGAAGGGGGGTCAAAATTTTGGGTCTTGTTGGTGGAACAGGGGAAACATTTCGTTGTGTCGCCGAAAAAACTGATGACCTCTTTTTAGTCATCGACCAATTTTCCGGGAAAAAGATACCATTTCATCCGCCAAAAAAACTGCTGACCTTTTTTTTTTAGTCATCGACCAATTTTCCGAGAAAAAGATACCGTCTCAACCGCCGCTAAATCGACGGGGGGCCACGCCCCGTACGATTTTGTAATAGGGGGGCCTGATGTCCTGTTTTTCTCTCCCACTACATTTATTTAATGGCCTGTTGAAACCAAATGGGGGCCACATCCCATGCAATTTTTAAATGGGGGGGGGGGGGCATGGCCGGATTGGCCCCTGGATCCGTCCCTGAACAGACCTATGACAATACAATATGGACCTACATGTATAGCTAATTTCACACGGCCTTCCTTGCAAGGATCAGAAGTGCACGTATGGGCGAAGACTTAGGGAGGGACACGGGGACGGTTCCCACAAAGTTTGAGACAGGTGACGGAGGTGCTTATATCCCCCAACATTTCAAGATATATTTAATGAGTTATCATTGCAACGTGGAAATTCGAAACAAAATCAATGATGGGGAGGAGCACACCATCACCAGACCACATCTCCTCTCGGTGATCGTCCTTCGGCTGCTTTTTCGTCCACGGTCCCCCCAAACCATAGAACCAAGTCTGCGCCTGTGAGTCCACATACGACCATATAATTATAGAACAGACCTCTGGCATAATCATCTGTCTCCTGACCGCTCTTTTCCCGTTACTTCTCCATCCTTGCTAACTCCGTCACTAGTTGCACTCTGCAAGTGCCAGTCCCAAGCCTGGATAAAGGAGGAGTGCGTCGCTAATGGTCTTTGTTACCACACAGAGACGTTACACTGCAAATACCACAACCCTTGCTGGTCACTCACCATCACGCGCTAAAGTTGCTCTATATCTGTCACTCCTCGGCAGTGTGAGAATTCTGCAAAAATAACTAGGGGGTTGGACTATGATCCACGTGGAAATGGGGTGTGAAAAACAGACTTTTCAATGGGGCTCTAAGAAAGACTGGGGGTTGACACCCCATCCCCTCCGGCAATTCTCACCCTGCTGCGCATGCTCCTCGATTGGGCTCTCCAATCGAAACTGAAATCTTACATCTCTATAGGAAATCTTACCCCGACTCACTCGATATTTTCAACCTAAACATCACTTACCTCGACAGCTATATTCGCTGCCGCCTCTGATCCTTTGGTGACCGGACTACGACCTGCTTCCGACTACTGTACATGCAGTAACTCTTATTGGACAACCCTGCGACAGCGCTCGTAAATAAGCTGGTGCCCTGCGCATGGTTTTCGTGTGGCGCTACAGAAATTTCGAGATTACGGTTACGAACATCGATGGCGCAGTGCGATCCAGAGTGAACATGCTCCAGGTCCTTACATAGCGCCAGTCTAAAGGGAGGAGGGACTTGTACCCACACACCCCGTTACAGGTGGTTCATTCACCCGGCTACCGTGCCCTGATCGCAACCACACTTTCCGCATCAAATAAATAAAATATAAACGTGCGAACGATATAATAATAATTTTTACAAATTTATTATGGTTCTGTTTCTTTCTGCAAGACAAATAAATAAATAAATAAATTAAAAGTCGCCCGCAAAGCAGACAATTGTTTATTATTTTCAAAATCCAACAAATGCTAAAATAATTTAAAACATATAAATAAAGCTAAAACACTGAATCAGTGGTACACTGGCAGTGACAGACTCAAAACGTTTCTTAAAACAGTCAGACACAACTAAATACATAACTAAATATTTAACTAAATAATTAACTAAATACAGGTCGTTTTCTACTCAAATATTCATATAACGGTTTTGTGTACAGTGTACAGTGTACACTGAAGATGATGATAGGCCTGAGCAAGAGGTGGAGGATATAGAAAAGTCGCATGACAATAAAGATGGCTATTGTGATATCTGTGATGGCTATTATGATATCTGTGTAAGGCCCTTGATCCAAAGGATGACAATAATGATAAGCATACTAATTATGGCAGTGACGTATGAAAACCTCAAAAGCAAAAAATGAGCTCCGAAGGCCTACAACAAGGTTCTCGAAGATGCGGGTCTTAACATACCTATGAAAAGTAAGTTAAATGGTGTTTAAAGGGACAGCTTGAATACACGGGTGGAATAAAGCACTAACTACACTAAGAAATAATGGCACTTTTTAACCGACGCCACATGATGATGATGATGATGATGATGATGATGATGATGAGGATGATCATGATGATGATGGTGGTGGTTGTGTTGGTGGTGAGCATAGCGATGATGATGATGATGGTGGTAGTGGTGACGATGATGATTGCGGTGATGAGGATGATGATGATGATGATGATGATGATGATGATGATGATGATGATGATGGCGATGATGATGATGGCGATGACGATGATGATGATAATGATGATGATGATGATGATGATGATGGCGATGATGATGATGATAGCGATGATGATGATTGCGGTGATGATGATGATGATGATGATGATGATGACGATCATGGTGATGGTGATGATGATGATGTGATTATGATGAAATATCGTCATAAGGTTAATGTTAATGCTGACATGTCAAAGGTCATGGTCGTCAAACTTCATTGCCAAAAAAATACACCTTAGTAAGTATATACAGTACAAAAAAGCGATTGAAAAGACAAAAACGTGTAAATCTCAGATTTAAACAGCAATTGGTACATTTGCGTAGAAATAAATATCAGTAATATAACGTATAAAGTCACAGTTAATTATTTATTGCATGTATACCATATATATACACACACATATATATAATATATGTTATATATAAATTATATATATATATAAAACATATGCATTTAAATACATATATACATATGTAGATATATGCATGTATATATATAAAATATACTTAATATAGGCCATTAGGTCTATGTATAAGAATGCATATGCATATGTTATGTTATAGTATATATATATATGTTGCTTGGCTGTGTAGTAGTACATATTTATCTTTAAGTATAAAACTCAAAGTTTGTCCTTCTGTGTGTGGGATGCACCAATTTTGCCCGGGGGCCTACTCGGAAATTACAGCGATTCGTTTAAAAAAAAATTTTGCAATCGATTCTTACCCACATTTGGAGTTAAACGCCACTATTTTCGGCTGCCAATTCACTTTATAAGTCCCGAGATGTCAACATTTAAACTTGCACGCGATAAGCGATTCAAAATCCATTCACGTTGATCGCCTCCACAAGGCCTCCATTGACTACCAGAGAACTACAGCCAATGGCATGACGATTTGAGGTCACGTGATATTTACTTCTATCGACAATATTTGCGAGGATTATTCTCGGCTTTTTCTTCTGATCCACACGAGAAAATCATAAAGATCGCCATCCAAAAATCTTTCCATATTTTAAATTTTGCTGTTATAAAAACGATATATTAGACACGGCATAATTATGTTCACTAAACTCATGACGTCATTATTTTGAGCTCAAATCTTAACGTCACATCTCGCCAAACCGCGTAGCAAAAATGTTGTGGACGTAAATAATGCGAATATAACTGCAAATAATCGGAATAAAAAAGCGTAGATCTAAAAAACTTCCTTTATCTAAGTGGCAAAGAACAATTTATGAAAAAAGCACGTTGCGCTGAATGGTAGTATCTTTTCAGAAAAAGTCGTTTTTCTCAGTTACGTGTCGAATGGACTTAACGGGTTTTGCTCTTCGATTATCGACCAGACCTGTACACCTAGCGGAGAGGTTCGTTACTTCTCCTTAACGCGGGGGTCGATGGAAGGCGGGGTCAGAATGGTGAAGTCGGAACGGGGTCAGGCGTGGCTGGGGACAAAAACTTATATTTCCCGGGCAACGCCGGGTTATTCAGCTAGTATATATATATTCATAGATTGTACAATAACAATTATATAATATGCAATATTACAGTTACCAATGTATTACACTGTATACAGTAACTTCAACACGTAGGAAATGTAAAAAAGACAAATACAGTATAATTCCCATGCATGTGAATTTCGTGTGGCATTACATATCGGACGTATACCGTAATCGTAACTGTAAGTGGAAATTTGTTATCTAGCACCACGTCATCGCAGGCACTTTCTGTGCTAACCCATATATATATATATACATATATAAATATATATATATATACATATATACATATGTATACATATATATATATATATATAGCAACCTAAAATTATTTCACAATTAAATGGAATCTTATCGAGAAGCAAAAAAGAGAGCACAGAAGAGCACAGAAGTCTTTGCTCGTCAGCAGTAGAGCACACATAGCCTACACGTAGAACCTAACCAATGATTATTCCTGTCCATAGTTGACAGGCATATAAAGACTAGACAAGTAACTGTAATTGCATTTAATCTGATTTTTATATAGCGCCTTTTCAAGAAAAAAAGCTCATCAGTACCATACCCCTCCCCAATTCGAACCAGTGAAATTACTGAGTGACATAAGTTAGGGGATCACTCAGCACCATCTAAAAGGATTGGGGGAGGGGGCTGGCACTACTTAAATGATTAGAGAAGCAAAACCAAATGAATTACAATGAGAAAATGTATCATTATCAGCAAGAACAATATAAACGTTGCAGCATAATGCAATTAACATTAATTTCATAGATTTTTGCAGCAATGCCATCTCAGTATTTATAGAAATTATAAATACAGAAAAAATGGTGTCCACTGATTTATTACACCAACTATCTTTAGTTTTGAATCTCAGTGGTTTGATCTTCAAAGGTCAAGGGGTCTTATGGCAAATGTGGTTCTTGATCGTTACGGACTTGATTCTCAGTGGCTTGACACTCAAAGGCTATGGGATACTAAGGCTAATCGTAGGCTAATAGGTTGGGTGGGGAGTGCACCTGAGTAGTAATTTGAAGAGGCGCTATATAAATCTCTATAATGAACAATAAATGAATAATAGTAAGCTAGCAGTAGGTTAATAGCAAGCTGATAGTTTGCTAATAGTAGGCTAGTAGTAGAATAATAGTAGGCTAGTAGTAGGTTAACAGTTTGCTAATAGTAGGTTAATAGCAGGCTAGTAGTAGGTTAATGGTAGGCCGATAGTTTGCTAATAGTAGGCTAATAGTGGGTTAGTATAGTAGACTAATAGTAGGCTAATAGTAGGCTAGTAGTAGAATAAGAGTAGGCTAGTAGTAGGTTAACAGTTTGCTAATAGTAGGTTAATAGCAGGCTAGTAGTAGGTTAATGGTAGGCCGATAGTTTGCTAATAGTAGGCTAATAGTGGGTTAGTATAGTAGACTAATAGTAGGCTAATAGTAGGTTAATGATAGGCCGATAGTTTGCTAATAGTAGGCTAATAGTGGGTTAGTATAGTAGACTAATAGTAGGCTAATAGTAGGCTAGTAGTAGAATAAGAGTAGGCTAATAATAGTAGGTTAATAGTAGTAGGCTAATAGTAGTAGGTTAATAGGAGTAGTCTAATAGTAGGCTATAGTAGGCCTAAACATGGCAATAACTAAAAAAAACTGTACAACATATTCAATAAAACATGACTTGACACAAAACTTTGACATGAGAAATTAATTTCACGCAGCACAAAACAATGTAAATTTCGCTTAGCACAAATTGAAAATTCACGTGGCACATAGGCTACTGTCAATTTCACATGACACAAATTATTAACTTCACATGACACATGTCAATTTTAAAAGGCACAAATTGACAATTTGGCATGACACAAATTGTAAAGATTATCAGTTTCGCATTGCACCAACGGGCAACGGCTAACACTATAGAAAACGTAGATTATTTCACATGTTACAATTGGCAATTTAAATGTTACAAACAGTTGAATCGCATAATAAAATGACAATTTTACACGACACCCAGGAGCCAAAATTCCAGTCAAAAGGGTGGAAAATGGTGGCCGGATCTGTAGCCACGTGGTAGCCAAAAAAGGTGTCAAACATGGCAAGAAAATTTATGTCAGCTTTTGTTAATCGCAAGACGGAAATGGACGGAAATTACGAGATGGCAAGCAGAGGAAATTGATGGATATGGTACAAGAAGGTAGAGGAAATTGGAAAGAAATTCCAGTCTGCAGAAATCTAAATGCCATGAGAATAGCAAGCAAATAGACCTAATCGGCCTCAGTTTACATAACCACTACCAAGGTCAAGAATACTACTAAGAGATGAGTTTGCGAAGAAGAAGAGACGAGAAATTAGTTTAAATTAACAAGGCCGCAGCAGGGGTGTTTTGGGTGTTTGAACTAATGTAAAAAAAATTAAATAATTAATGCATTTATTATGACTTGATGTAAGAACTACAGTGTGTGGTGTATTGGCCATAATAAAATCCTGGTAACGTCCTTGGCTTAAAATGTACAAAATTCGCAAAATCGGACATAGGGTAACCGTAATAAATTCATTTACAACTCTTGAAATCCTAATTCTAGGAAAAGATACCCTTTGGATTACAAAAATGACTGAATGACACAAACGAATAAATTACATTACGATAATCAAATAACGGATTACAGATGCAAAACAACGACCAGCTAACTGACGAGGACGACACAAAAACTGGAAATAATACACATATATTGAACCTGAATACTTCAGTGAAGCTGCACTATACTCATTTTACACATCGAAAGCACCAGCTTTGAAGTCCTGAACCCAGCGGTATGGTCACACTGGGCAACTTTTCAATACCTATCACGCAGAGTAAACTCTATTTTATCGGATTTTTCCGAAGAAAATAGGTTACTCTAATTTTACTTCGATTTTCATTCAGAAATCAAATCATTCAAAACAGTCAACGTTCTTAGCTCGATGACAACAGCTTAATCTCCACAAAATCATGATATTTTCAGAGTAAAAAACTTAAGTCGAAACGAAAGCTAAATCCTTACACAGAAATGCAGTTACCCATAACATTCAACATTAAAAAAACTGCTTCCGCCTCCTGGGACTCTTAACCATACCATCTGTCTTCAACTCAAGACTGTACTTTATATCGTACTAGAGTCGGAAGCGCCAGTGGCGTAGACAAAGGGGTCTCGGGGGTTAAAAACACCCATTGGCCTAGAATTTTTTTTATAGGTTATTTATCCACTTAAATAAGAAAAAAACAATTGCTTGTAGTAACAATTGTCTTTCTTACTCTATTCCCTTTGTTACGTTATTTCCTTTTTATTTACTGTAATACTGCTGGGTTGGTGTCAGAAAGGGCATCCGGCCAGGCCAAAAAATCCCAAACTTTCTGTTTGTCTGCCTGTCTGTCTCTCTGTGTCCATAGACCGGAAGGTCTCTCCCTTTCCCTGTGGGACATGGCATCTTCGCTATCACTTATTGAGTCTTAGACTTCATAAATTCCTGGCTACGCCATTGGGAAGCGCTACTGAGTAGTCCCCTTGAAGACGCTGCACCACAGAAATGAATGAATGAGTAAAAAAACGTCGTAGCTATAAGAAGACCTCAGTCTTCATCGTCTTCATTTAGAAATTCCTGCACAGGAGTTCTATTTGCAGAGTTTCCATCTGTAACAATCATCTCCTCTCGCGACGAATCAGTTTCAACGGCGAAGCAAGGATCAACTTCGACCACGGATACTGGAAAAGGCTGCAAGTGGTGTGGTGGTCTGGTACTACCACCATCATCCAGACCTTCAACCGACTCATCATCGTCCAGATTCATCCGATTCAGATCGACCTCCAGATCTGACTTTCCCTCGCAGCCTTCCTCGAACGTCGACAGATCCTCCCTGCTGCCCATGATCGGAACAATTCTCTGATTTGCCCCCGTCCTCCTTCTCACGAATCCCCTCTGCCCTCCCTCGTCGCGTCTCGACGGGCGACTACGCAGCCTGCTCATCTCCACCAACTGCCGACTGGAAGTTTCCGAAGGAAGCGAGTTGCTGGAATATCCGTCATCCTGGCTCGACGGAAGCTTCTCCTCCGTGACAGTCTCGCTGTCCGACGATGACGTGAAGGCGCTCCGCTGGACGTCCGAATCCGGGCTGCTATCCATGGAGTTGTGGCTGTGCGATGATAGAGGAGTGCCTCCGATAGTCTTCGACGGTGAGGAGGTCTTACGGTAGACTCCACCACTGGATAATCTTGAGCATCCACGTTTCGAGGAACCGCGTACCGCTGCAGTCCTGGATGAGGAGGGCAGGTTCAGCTTGCGCCGCGCCAGAAGCGGTTGGGGCTTCTGGTTGAGGTTAAGGGCGCTTATGTTGACGTAGGTGTGTGACGTCATCGCTGGAGGATTTGAACGATCAGACGACTGCGCATGCGCGGCAGACGACTGCCCCGGACGTCGATGATCGTCCCACAGGAAGTCGCCAGATGGCAGAAATGCAGGGCTCAACTCCTCACCGTCCTTCCTTCCTCTATCGACCGCGCCCTTCACGGGGTGCCGGTGGAAATTCGAGATCTTTAGGAAACTTGGACGGTTCTGAATGTCACCGCGGTCCTTCACGCTGCCTACAACCGTATGCCCCAGCGTGGATGAGGTGTGATCGAGTGGAGATGTGGTTGAACCAGTTGAAAACCGAATGTCGTCACAGCCCTCCTGAAAAGCCCTAACTGGTCGAACCCTGCAGCTGGCAGAGAAGATCTTATCGGCGGCACTCTTCAGCTTCTTGTTCGTACACCTTGAGAGAACGTTGATGTGTGGACTACCATGATGCGAATGCTTACTCAAATGCGACGATGTGTGGGGAGACGACAAACTACCGCGCCCACAAAAAAATCCCAGATTTCTACCACCAGGCGGCGACAGTGACTCTCCATTTTGCTCCCTAGATGGCGACGACATCTCTTTATTTTTTCTACAACCGGATGGTGGTGATACGGTCGTTTCTGTGATCGGTACACCAGGAGTATTTTGAACATCTCTTTTGTGCGTCTCAACCAACTTAACCGCTTCTTCATCTTCCGCGATCAGTTCTTCGTAATCGGAGTCTTCATTGGAGTTCTCCTCGATGATCGAACCCTTCGCCCGATAGTCGAGAAAGGGGTAATCGTCGACGCTGAGGGTGTCGCTGTCCGACGTCATGTTCGGGGTTCTACCGAGCAGCTCGCTTAACGAAACAGAAGACGCCCTCGTGAGAGGATCGGAACCGTGAAACAGTGACTGCGTGTCATCCGACTCGATGCAGAATTCCTCTCTTCCTACGTGTTTGCTCACGCTCAGCTGGCCACCGCGGTCACTGATCCGGAACTGCTCGTAGAAGGAGTCGCTGAGGCAGAGCAGGTCCGCAGCCGGGGACATCAGCTCCGCGTCCGCATCGTTCACAGACGACTCCATCGACTCGCAACTGAATTCTCGATCTCGGTTCTCCTCCAGCAGATCACCATACTTCGTCTTCTCCACTCCACAGATGGAAGCTCCAGGACGGTCGTCCATCCCAGCGGACTCTTTTTCCAGGTCACTCGAAACGCCAATACTTTCCGATACGCCTTTTCCTCGAAAGCCACCACCGTTGCCGAAACCGCACTCCGCCTCGAAAGAATCCTTCTTGGAACATAACCGATTTTGCACTTCTGCTGCATGGTAGTTACCATGGCAACCGGCATCAACCGTGCAGCGCGTGCAGTGCAGGCGTGACCTTGGCGACGTGTAAGGTGGAATCGTCTGAGAGCGAACACCGAAGTGGATCGGGTTGGAGGTCATAGTGATCGGATTCCATGACGTGGAGCAGAGAGCCGATGGAAGCTCGGCTTCGAGGCTGTCGTACATCGAAGAGTTCGAATGCGGCTGAAGAAATACAGACAATTCAAAAGATCATGGAAGAAAAACATATAGCTTGGAGCAATTGCGATTGTGGTAAAAAAATCTTGTATAGCTTCACCTCACGATAGGCCTACATCAGTTAGGCACAAGCTTTCATTCTGCTGGGAAAACACCAATTAGTTTTTTTAAAGATAGATATTAACAACAATTTATATCAAAATAACTCTTATAAATTTCACTTCCTGTATTGACCTACTAGATCAGTGGTTCCCAAACTTCAGTAGGCCGCGGACCGGCAATAATCTTTGGTGAAGCTCGCGGACCGTTAACTTATAGGTCTAAATGGCGATGGCAAACAAAAGCGACCTAAATTATAAAATGACTAAAATATAAGGCTATTTACAATTAGCCTAGATTGACATGTCCTTGAAGCCTTATTTGTTTAAGATTTATTATGATTATAGAATTTGCTGTTAAACGCTATTATTTTGTGCAAGATTCCTTTTTTGCGATGCGTAGGCTAAAGATGCGAGGAAGGATGCTTTCAATGCGAAAACACTATAGGCCTGACCTTGGTACTTTTGACCACATCCGTCTGCTGTTTTTCAGATTTGTTTGCTTATATTTGCTCATTGTTTTCATTCAAAGACATTTATATTTAAAGTTCTAAACTGAAAGTTTTATACTATGTTAGACAATTTTTAATTCTGCACCCAGCGTTTACTAGGGCTAGGTTATCGCTCGCCATGGAATAGATCAACATAAATAAGCTCGAAACTGACTGCAGTCATCTAGGCCCCTATATATATGTAGTAAAATTTAGAATCAATTTAAATTGTTTGAATTCGCCATTTGGTAAGTTAAAAAATAAGGCGCGTTGATTTAGGCTATTTTAAATTTTTTAATTTTAAGACAGAAATGTTGAATAAATTTTGGACAACAATTCGAATAATTTCCACAATTTCAAACAAATAAACTAGTAATTACAGTTTATTTTTTATTTTTAACTCTTCTCCGCGGACCGGCGATCGTACCTCCGCGGACCGGTGCCGGTCCGCGGACCACCACTTTGGGAACCACTGTACTAGATGTAGGCCTTTTTCTAAAATGATGACGTTAAAGCAATTAATAATGACATCAGTTAGACTAGCTATATCCTTTAGAATACGGTGAAAATGTAAGGAATATCAGAAAAAAATAAAATTAAGGAAAATAATAACAGACAGCAAATAAATAAAGTTACATAAAAAAATAAAAACGAAATAAAAAAACGATCCAAAACATGAAAAAACGAAAAAACCGACGTTTTTAGGAAAGGAATAAAAATCGAAAAAACCCGTTTTTTACCACTATGATTACAATCTTTGCTTAATTTCAAAATGACGCAATGCATTGTGATTACATTCAGTACAATGAAAGGATTATGATCACAAATTATTACAGAAAGTCGAAATCAAATGTCTGGCAGCCATACAAGGCTCCAAAACGGTTAAATGTTCATTTTACTAAACGCCATCTTCCGAATGGAAGGGTGATTATGCCCTTGGAAGCATGGATGCCACTCATAGTTTTTTCCACCTAGATCTAGGCTTTCGGTTTTGTCTAGGTTTCTAGGTTTTTTTGGGTCAGGATCTAGCTTTTTCTCACGGTGGTTTTCTTACTTTTGAAGGTTAAAAAAGCACAGTTTGAGGTAAAACAAAATGTAGGAAAGACGAGCAAAAAGTCGCAAGAATTGAGATTTTTGCAGCGAGAGATCAGAAAATTTTAGTGGAAAAAAGGGAAAAACTGGAAATTTTTTGAATCGAAAGACTAAAAAAGTAATTTTACGATCTAGCTTATTCTAGCCTTTTTTCGGCCGGATCTAACGGATTTTTTAAAATTCAGAGTGGCATCCCTGCTTGGAAGGGAAGCGATCCTGAGTCCATGTGTTCCTCATGCCCTACAGGGTGGGCAAAAAACCGTAGGGGGTATTTTTTGGCCCATCCTGTATACTCCTTCTCGAAGAAAAAGATGAGGGAAAAGGCTCTGCTGTTTTGTTTACCTTGTCATCTGGGCTGGTTTTCGTACGGCTTTCTTTCTGGTCCACTTGAAAGAACTCTGGAATTTCGTAGATATGCTCTCTCGGTGATTGCGTCTCCTGAAGTCAACAACAGAAACATTTTTACAAAATCACGAACGTCTTTCCGACTCACAGATTCCAGTTTTAGTTGATGCCGTGAACATACTAAACAAGACCATAGAAACAGCTTGAAATATTTACAAGTAATTACGGTTCCCATACTTTGGGTCTGAGCTTGACTTCTAGCTTTACCATGCATGCATACATGGCGAAGTTTTATTATGTATGTATGTATGTATGTGTGTATGTACGTACTACAATCATACGCATGTTTGCGTGTATACATGAATGCATTGTACGTATGCATGCGTGTATTGATGCATGCATGTATGTATGTATCTATGTATGTATGTACAATTCATGTATGTATGAATGTTTGCAAGCATGCATGTATGTATGTAACTATGTATACTGTATATATAAATGTCTGAAAATGCATGGAATAAATGTATAGCTGCATACCTATGTATGCATGCATCGCACATATACATGCATAGATGTTTGTAGGCCAATGTGCAATACATGGATGTATATTAACATCCATGTATGCATAGATATGCACGTGACCATAGAGCGACCTCTTAAGTGCCTCTCTAGAGCAGTGATAGGTGCTTAGATGGCTGTCATGTTTGCACTTAACCCTCAAGACCGCAGCATACACTTTAGAGATGAATGCTAACAAAGGCACCATTCCTACAATACCTGCACTTACCCACATCACCATGAAATGGACGCCATCTATGGTAATCACGCACAAGTGCCTGCTTATTGGGCCACATTATAAATTAAACTGCTGATCGTCATTTGAAAGGCACCAGCGTCTGATTTTAGCAGAAATGGCTTTCACTACTAAGAAACTAGAAGAATTCCTAGGTTTTTCTTCAGTCTCAATGTATAAAAAAACTTTTTGTCTGGGGGATCTGACCGGTTCCTTCGGATGGCGGAGTGATTCGAGCTGGTGATGGAAACATTTGAAGAGCTGATGATTCTGCTGTTCCAATCGTAACACCCTCTGATGCAAATGTAGACACTCCCCTCGCAATGTCTGTAAACAAATAATCTTTTCTTTAATGAAGCGCCTGCAAGACGCACTGCACTTCATATTTACAAGTTATGCAGTAATCTTAATTAAACTTAACTACCAACTGAACAGACAGCTTTTCAATTATACGGCGCTTATAGCAGCCTACAAAACATGTCCGCCCAACGCGACTCGAACTCACTACCTCTCGCACTCTACGCCAGCGTGTTATCCATTGCGCTACCTAATAACATCAGTAGACTGTAGTACCAGGTATTAATATTACTACTACTACAGCAACAACAATCTCAACAAACGCATCAACATCAACAACAACTACTACTACTTCTACTACATTTTTACTACTACTAGGAGTAATGTGGTAAAATTGGAGGCGAGTACAAACTGCAAACTACAGTGCATATAGCATGTCTGCAGGTCATTTTACCCATATACTAAACACAGATATTTGCCAGGTGAGTACACTCTATATATCCGCATACAGCAAGGCCGTAGCCAGGATTTGATTTCGGGGTGTGTGTGTTTCTTTCCACGTTGTGTAGTAAATCTATTTGCCGACAATTTCCAGGCTTTCTAGCAACAACATAACTTATGCAACAGTTCCGACGACCATAATGCTTTTGTCCACTTCTATCATCTTGTCCATCAAAATTTCTTCAATTAGCGATTCAGCATACACACACGACCCGGATAATAGATCCGGGTCACATAAATAAATTAGTATCATAAAAGAAATATTCATGAACAATGTCACAAACACATGCATATCATATGTATATATGTATATAATAGTATATACAAATGTATATGTTATATATAACATGTATTGTATGTATGTATGGTCAGAGACATCCTACATTATGAATCAGTCGTACTATTCGTGACAAGTGGGTAAAAGAAGTTTATGAGATTTGATCATATTGCTATTGCTATTGTTGTAATTATTATTGTAATTAATATTGATACTATAATAGTAATAGTAATAATAATAATGATAATAATAATAATAATAACAATTATTATTATTATTATTATTATTATTTTTATTATAATATTTCCTGAATTAACGCAATTCTCGTGACAGCAAAGAATCGGTTTCCAATTATTATTATTATTATTACTGTTATTATAATAAAAACTATTATTTCTTACCCAATGTAACAATGATCCCTCACATTTTATAGAAAAAAATGCAATTAGGAGCTGTAAATTTGCCCGTAGGGTCAGGCCTGATCTTCAGGGTTTATGTCGTCATGTGCAGACGGTGCCAGTCCCAAGCCTTGATGAATGAGGAGGGCAATACAAGTGATCTTTGGTAAAACGGCAACTACTACAACTCCTACTACATGTACATGAACGTGCCATTAGCAAGCGAAACAACGCATATACGGTGACGAAAGCCAACACAAGTTGCCCACGCAAACACGTATAGCCAGATCAACCGATTCTGATGGATTAGCCCTTTAATAATAGCAATTTTAGGGTGGTACAGTGGTGTAGTGCCTTGGAGCCGAAGGGCTGCAGGTTCGAATCCATCTGTGGACATTGGGCAAGTCCTTCACTCGCAATTGCTCAGGTGCTTCAGCAGTGTCCGCGCTGTAGTCGGGTGCGCCTGTGAGTAAAAAGCTTGAAAGGCACAGTAGAAATAAATAAATAAATAAGTAAATGAATAAATAAATAAAGAAATATATAAATGAATAAATAAATAAATAAATAAATGAATGAATAAATAACTGAATAAATGAATAAATAGATAAATAAATAAATGAACAGGAAGCTGAAAATGAACATTGAGTAAAAAAACATCAATAAAAAGGTCGTTAGGGTAGAACAGGTGCAACACCTGCTGAGCAAGTAGGACGTGAGCGACGTGTATGGCGACTTGGTCGAGGCAGCGTTCGAACTTCAGTCGCTGGCTTCCATTCTCGATGACGAGCGACTGGTTCTCCGATTCCAGGACCTTTAGACGAGTGCAGAGGTCACTCAAGGTCAGGTTACCTTCCGATCCACAGCCCTGCTCACGTGCACAAACACGGAAAAGAAAAAATCATTCCTAACGGTAATTCATTCACTTGTTCGTTTACTCATTCCTTTTTTAGCTAGTTAGATCAAACGAATGAATTCGTTCGTTCAATCATTCCTTAACTCATTCATGCATTCATTCATTGATTCATTCAGTCATTCATTCACTCGATCGATCGATCAATCAATCGATCAATCAATCAATCAATCAATCGATCAATCAATCGATCGATCAATCAACCAATCAACCAATCAATCAATCATCCAATCACTCAGTCAGTCAATCAATCAATCAATCAATCAATCAATAAACCAATCAATCAATTAACCAATCAATCAACCGCTCCATTCATCGACTTATATTCACACATACGTACTGCAGTGATTCTACAGAAAAATTAGGCCTACACTATTTACAAGACTCTCTACAGTCTGAAGGAAATTTACAGCCTTTACAGAAAACGTACAGGCTTTAGAGTAAACATGCAACCTCTTCAGAAAATTTACAGCAAATCTATACTAGCCGTATAAAGTTTTTAAAAATATTTTTATATCGTTAAAGCACACGGAGAGATGGTTTTACCAGTTTGCAAGTGTTTCCCGCTGATGGTAACTGATGCATCGTTTCCAGCTTTTCCTTGTACGGCAGCAGCATCTTGATCATACATTCCATCCTGTAGCATCACAATCAACACTGTCATCATGCATTCATTCATTTGGCGCCACTATAAAACGACCAAGAATCAATTGGTAATGCTCAGCAATTGCGAGTGAAGGACCTTGTTTAAGATCCCTACACAAGTATATTCACCAATCTCCTTGGCGTTTTATATACATATATATTCTATATGTATGCTATACACACACTGCTATAGTTATATATATATATATATATATATATATATATATATATATATATATATATATATATATATATATATATATATATATATATATATATATTCCTATGAGAGCAACGGCTGTTGACGTCGACTTAGTTATTTCTGGCTTAAATTCGCGTCTCGCTACATTCTATTGGTTTCGATTATTTCGCCGATCTACTTGTAACGTCGGTTGACACGGTTTTAATGGTGTCTAAGAAGAGCGCTGTAACCCAGCGTTTACTCAAAACCACGACAACCGCTAACACCGTCGTCGTCGTGGGATGGATCCAGATTTTACGAGGGCTTATGACAACAGAGGCCGTTGCCCTCGAAAAAATTTGTTTGGCATAATACAGCTCGTCTTCCATGGGCCCCAACCCGGTCCCTCCACGCAGTGCCTGGAGTTGCCCGTGAAATTTAAGTTTTTTGCCCATCCCAGCTCCCACCCCTTCATATTTAGGCTGTAGTCATTATTTTTGCGAAACTGCGTGCTATAAGATATGCCCTCGTCAAAACATAAGGTTAAAAATCTGTTGGTTCGTTGAAAATCGATCGGCGAAAACAACTGTGACTTTTTTACTACTTTTTGCGGCGTTACGTTTTTGAATCGTCAAAAAACGGTGGGTGACCTCACTAAAAGTGATATAACTTTGTTCTGTTTGAAATATTTTGATGAAATCTGGCCATCATGTGTAAAATTGAATTGTCAATAAGCCTGTAAAATTTAATTTCGAAATTCTTACTTTTGGTCAAGATATTGACAAAAAACTATGGGGTCTTTTTGGCCCACCCTGTATACAGTATGGAAAATAGAAGTTTGACTAACTGTTTGAGCTGCAGATGTAGTTCCTGTAGACTGAAGGCTGATCCGTCAAGCGTCGCCACTCCCTGCTGGCTCTTCTCTTCTCCTCCCCCTCCAGCACTTACCTCTCTTTGGTCCATGGAGAACTTGATTCGCTAGAAAAAACATATACTTCAAATATTAATTTTGAAAAATTACAACACTAATAAAATTAAACTAAACTAAGGGCAATTCCATTATTATACAGAGACATATAAATACAGAGACACTCAACGAGACGGACAGACACAAATACATATACAATAATGCAGGTCTACACGGACTGTAGGGTGAAGAAAAAGACTGAGAGATAAAGGCATACACACATATACAGAATACAGAAGAACAAAGCTGCACAAACAAAAACACACACACACACGCACGCACACATGACGCACACATGCAAACACACGCACGCAGGCACGCACACACACACACGTAGACATACAAAAGCAGCGAGACGCATACAAGCAACGAGACGGAGAGCCATTCTCTTGTCGTAATTAAGTGAATCCCTAACATCGAACGAAGTAAATAATTACGAGAAGCCAGAGGATATAAGAGGATTATTATCGACGACGTACGGGAAGCCAGTGCATGGGAAAGTCAGAGTGAGCGGATGGGGAGAGACAGTGAAAGACAAAGGATGCAGAGAGAGAGAGAGAGAGAGAGAGAGAGAGAGAGAGAGAGAGAGAGAGAGAGAGAGAGAGAGAGAGAGAGAGAGAGACAGACAGACAGACAGACAGACAGACAGACAGACAGACAGACAGAGAGACAGAGACAGAGAGACAGACGAAGACAGAGAGAAAGAGAGAAGATAGAAAGGAGATATTCAGACAGAAACAGATACGGACAGCCAGACAAAGAAAGAAGAAAATGAGAGATACAGACAGACAGACAGACAGAAAGACAGACAGACAGACAGACAGATAAACAGATAGACAGACAGACAGACAGAAACAGAGAAAGAGAAGGAGAAAGAGGCAGATTTGGGCAGACATGTAGAGACAGCGACTGAGACAGAAACATACAGAGACAGACAAATACAGAGAAAGAGAGCAGACAGAGACAGAAACATACAGACAGAGACAGGCAAAGACAGAAGGAAATACGAGAGAGACAAACAGACAGACAGAGACAGATATAGAGAGACAGAGACAGAGAAAGATACAGAGAAAGATTGAGGCAGACATGAAGAGACAGAGACTCAGACAGAAACAGACAGGCAGACACACAGACAGACAAAGACAGATGCAAGAAGATAACGATGGCGTATCTCTGAGGCTTCACACGCACTGGATCAGAATAATTGGCCGAAGCAGATCCGTGCGCGGAACTACTTTCCCATGTCATCCGAGTGGAACTACTTTCCCATGTCACCCCTTCGGCAAATACAGCATTATAATCATGCTACACAATCACAAGTACAATCAACGACAATCCAACCAAAGATTCAATCAGTGCGCATGCGTCACGACGCATTTCATATAGCGCCAGTATAAAGCACCTCCACACAGGTGTGTTAAAATCAACAGGAAATGCTCACAGAACACGTGATCAAAGACAGAAATCTCCTGCATGCTAACCCTGAGAGACTGCATGCAGCAACCGTGAGTATTAAATATGAACGACTTCGATTTCTCGGCCTTGGCTTATTATAAATAGGAGGGCGGTGGCCATCGTCCTCTCCAGTATAAAATTCTGAGAATCTTAGGAAGATAATAAGGGTATGTATGTAATCCTAGGTATATATATATATATATATATATGCACGTGTTATAGCGCGACTTCAATATATATATATATATATATTTATCTACTCAGAAGCGCTCCCGACTACAGCCCGGACACTGAATCGGAGTTTCACGCCGATGCGCTGAGCAATTGCAAGTGAAGGACCTGATCCATACGTGCACCCATGGCTGGTTATAAGGCTACCTGAGCAATATATATATATATATATATATAGATATATATATATACATAATACACATAATATTTATATATTTATTTATTTATATAGCGCGATTATAACTTCCTACCACTAGAACGGTTCCACATACCAATACCCAGGCACACATGCTTGCTTTCATAATTATATTGTCTACGGGAATACATGCATATATATTCTACACAAATGTATTCCTACATCCGTATGTACTATGTACATATATCTAAATGCACTCAATTATATATATAGAATATATCAATTATATATATAATATAAAATTAAAGGTAGCATAAAATTATATGTAATATAAAATCATATGTAATATAATATAAATCATGAATATACTGTACACAACTGAATTGCAGAAATAAAACTGAAGGGTGCAAACTGCAGAGGGAGGCGAATGAAACGAAGTAACCGCTGATCAATAGTGACTCAACAGGGCCGTTCTTCCAAGCAAACCGCGCACTGTCACCCTCCTAAATCAGCAATGCTTTCAGAATCCGCACAAAACGCAGCCGCAGCGAAAACCAATGACACGCAAGCGGACAATAAATTCTCCGTCTCGAGCTGACCAATACGTTATAATGTTTTCATTAGGAGACGACTGTGGCCTCAGTGTGGCGTGCAGGCAGACAATATCCACAGCGGTCATCATCGATCATTGAGATTGCTTGAAGGTCTCCATAAAGATGTCTGATTTAATTCGCTTTTCCGGGCGGAAAATGCGCTAAATCACGATGTCAATAAATGTAGTCTTTTGTGATACGACCATTATACGAGCATCCGTGGAACAGTGACTCTGTGAACCATATTCGTTTATGTGTGTCATATAAAAGCTTTGACTTCTAAGTCATATTCGTTTATGTGTGTCATTTAAAAGCTTTGACTTCCGAGTCATATTCGTTTATGTGTGTAATTTGAAAGCATTGACTTCTGAGTCACTTTCAATTATGTATGTCGTTTAAAAGCAATGACTTCCAAGCCATTTTCAATTATGTATGTCATTTAAAAGCATTGACTTCCGAGTCATATTCGTTTATGTGTGTAATTTAAAAGCATTGACTTCTGAGCTATAGTCATCTATGTGTGTTATTAAAAGCATTGACTTGTGAGCCATTATCATTGATTCATTTATGTACGTCATTTGAAAGTTTTTACTTCTGAATCATGTTAATTTATTTGCATGTGTTATTTACAAGCATTGGCTTTTGAAACATAGACATTTTTGTATGGTAGAACATCAGAGATAGACAAAAAGAGAAAGAAACATACAGAGATAGACAAATATACACAGAGAAAGAAGGTCACAGAGAGATACAGACAGACATACACAGAAATCCAGACAAACAGACAGGCAGACAGAGAAACTGAGAAAGTCATAGACAGACAGACAGACAGACAGGCGGATATTAATGCTCGCTGTATTAAAAACATAACCGGTCTGTAATCAAACAGACAGACAGACAGACAGACAGACAGGCAGACAGACAGGATCGACTTTTACGGCGGATTCTGCTTAGCAAGGCTACTGGTAGAAATACTAGAGCTCTGGATATGATTGATAAGGATCAGAATTCCTTACGAGGTTTTACATCACAAGTGTACAATTGCATTGCACTCAGCCCTGAGTTCAACCGGGTCCTTCGTTTCAAACTCTAATCGATGTTGTATCGTTCTGCACTGCGAGTCTTACAGCAAAGTACGAAACCCAATCAGTCAACGTATACACAACTAATACACACGGTGCATTCCAAGCATAGCTGGAAGTGTATACACTCGGATATTAAAAGATATTAATAGGCCTACCCGCTGCAGTATTAAAAACATGACCGGTCGGTAATGCAGTCTACGCTTCGTGCGTACCCAAGGACGATGTGTAACGCGCCAACCGATAGGACCACCACTACCAGAAAGTCGTTTATTCCACCATGCAATTATTAGGCTCATTTATACAAAGCCAAACAAACGGCCTTCAGCGAGAATTTATGGTTTCCCTCGACTTAGCCGAATACAGGAAGGACTGAAGCGGCATTTTGCTGACGCTCCGCTCCGCCAGACCCATGCAGCTTAAGGTAATTGCCTGAAGCATTGGCAATTAATGTAACAGAATGCATTCTGGATGGCATTCCAGAAGACCAGATACATTCGGTCCGGCGGTTTTGCTTCTAATCCTGTCTCAGATTTCTGCCACAGATAATAATAATAATAATAAAACTTCCATGACGAGCACGGAAGGATGTAGATTAAAGACGTCATTGGCAATTACTGCGATACACAGTTCTCCGACAAAATGTGAATCCGTGCAATCTAGCGCTGCGACTGGTAAGCTCGTTACTAAATCATAAAAGCAGTTTATTACGTGACAACCGCTTAGGAAGCGCTGCTAGACAGCGCTTTAAAAGCATTAAGACGTTTTGCTGCATTACATAAAACTATAACTCCGCCACTGGCCGCACTCTGCCAGTGCCAGTCCCAAGCCAGGAATCCCTGGATAAAGGAGGAGGGCGTCGCTAATGGTTTTTGTTACCACACAGTGACGTTAAACTGCAACTACTACTACCACATAAAATGGTAAGTGCAGAAAGGGGCGTGAGGAGCAGCTATAGCAGAGAAGGAGTCCCTCCCTTGAGCCAGCCTGAGAGGAAGCCGCGAGTATAAAAGCATTACCGACTTCATTAACTTAACCTCGGTATATGAGGGCGGGTGACTGAACATTCCTCTCCATCGTCGTCTAATCTTCTCACCATATGGGGGGGGGGGGGGGCGTGGGGGGGATCAATGGACAAGCGGTCGCAAAATACACAAAATAGATCTAAGTTTTAAAAATTCAGAATTTATTTTTATTTGGGGTTTGAACCAGAAACCCCCGGAAATTGTTTATTCTGGGGTTTAAACCAGAAAAATCCGGAAATTACTTATTTCGGGGATTTTAACCAGAAAATCCCCTAAATTTATAAATGTGTACGCTCATGAACCAGTAACTCATCACATTCGAGTACTTGCGTTGGTTATAAAAATAGGGGCGGGGGTGCAGAAGTGGCGAAGGTCCGACAAGAAATGACTAGTTGTATGAGTGCTGCTCCTATACTATAGGAGGGAATTTGAACCCCCGACCTCTCAGCTGACGTAGGGCAACTCTGCCGCGCACTCTACCGAATGGAAGGGTGAGTTAAGAGGACATCACTCACTGGATGACAGCACGAGTCGTTGATCAACCAATCGTGGTAAACGAATTGTCGGTGGAACAAAGGATTGGAGGGAGATGAAGAATTGGAGAGGAAGAGGGAGAGGGAGAATTGGAGAGGAAGGGGTGCTTCTCGGCCTAGGGCCTGCTACTAGTACTATGCCACGGTGGTCCATTTCAAACATTTACACAGCAAAGAGAGCAGGCAGTGTGAAGTCAATGAAACACTGACGAGCCTATAGCGATCAATTGGATAAACCACTGTGTGTCATCAGAATCAGTTGACGCTTTGTCTCCCTCTTTGTCCCTGTCTGTCTGTGTATGTCCTTGTCTGTATCTGTCCTTGTCTGTCTGTGTCTGTCTGCGCGTCAATTTGTGTCTGTCTTGGTATGCCTGTGTCCCTGTCTGTCTGTGCTATCAGAATCAGTTGACGCCTAGTCTGTTTGTCTGTGGCTGCCTGTGTGTTTTTGTCTGTCGTTGTGTGTATGTGTCTGTCTATGTGTCTGCCTTTATCTGCCTGTGTCCTTGTCTGTCGCTTTGTATCGATTATCATCGCATATCTCTGACTGCCTCTGGCTTTATTATCTGTGTCCGTCAGTTTCTCTCTCTCTCTCTGTCTGTCTCTGTCTGTCTGTCTGTCTGTCTGTCTGTCTGTCTCTCTCTCTCTCTCTCTCTCTCTCTCTCTCTCTCTTCTCTCTCTCTCTCTCTCTCTCTCATGTTTGCCGACTTTGTCTTTCTGCGCCTCAGTCTCGCGGTCACAGTTTCCGGTATCGACGAAAGATGAAACAGAGGCTGGATATTTGCACGTGCATTGACAGACTGCTGCAGCCCAGAGTTAAAGCAACAATCCTAGAACGGCACGTGTAACAAGGACAAAGAAATAGTCCCACCCATCAATTATCACCCGTCAATCCTCCACCAACTCATCACCCACACATACACACCCAGCCCACATACACACACACATACACACACGGACACCATCCATGGCACCCACACACACACACACCTACACACACACACACCCACACACGCACTCATCCATCCATCCACCCACCCATCACCCACCAAGCCATCCACCCCTACCGTGACTAGAGTAGGCTACTCAATTTGGCCGGAGGCACTGAAAAACTTAAACTGCGGCGTTGCCACTCTTTTTAGTTCACGATTAATGATTAACAGAATTTTTAAGCACTCTAGTAAAGTGGCAAGTGAAAAAGACTCTTTCCTAACTCTAACCCCCACATTATAACCTTTCCTTTCTGCACATGCCCATTGTATTGTATTGTATCTTAGTATCAATGTATCTATAAAGCGCCTCTCGCATCAGTGCACACGAATCAGGCGCCGATCGAAAACCGGTTCATCAACATTTATCAAAAAAGGCTACCAGCGACAGTGTTATATGGCCAAACAGAGGGGAAGAGAAGCAGAGGAAGAGCAAAAAGACATAGATGAAGAACGTGATGGAGGACCTATAGAAACGCAGGGCATGGACATACGAAGAGCGGTGGATAAGACCAGAGAAAGAGCAACTTGGAGACGTCCTGTAAAGGCCTCATCGTCAGCATACGCTTGACGGAGGAGAAATTGGATATCTATGGAAATTGTCAACAGAGTAAATTGTAACAGGTGCACCAAGTAGGCTACATCAAGTACTTATAAGTACAGTAATTAAAGGGTGTACCATAAGATCATACCCGCAAACAAAATTTTAAATACATGTCGTACATGCCACTTGCAGGAAACTGTATGTATAAGCAGCACGGTGCACCGCATGTGGTCTAGAAAGAGGTTTTGAAGACAGCAGTCCCTAAGCTATGAAGTGGCAGGGACCTAATTTCTTAGCCCCGGCTTATGAATAATCGCACACTGCATCGGAGTTTCACGCTTAAGCGCCCGACCAATTGCGAGTGAAAGACTTGCGGCGGCTGTAGGTGGATTCGAACCTGGAACCCTTCGACTCCCATCATAGAACATATTACTCACTACACCACTGGCAGCTGAGTAGGATATGAACCCGGGCCTGTTCGTTGACTGTCCAGCGCTTTAACCGTGCACTATTAATTATAGACCATCGAGACATTGAGTCAACCACTAGGCAGCAAGTTACACGAAAACTACAGGTATAAAGGCGCTAAAAAACTACCAAACAGAAAGAAAGAACTGCCTCCCCATATATTATATATAAACCCCATAGGGATATATAATTATATATAATTATATATCGTCCGTCAAACCTACCGTGGAAATATAAACCCCATAGGGATATATATATATATATATATATATATATATATATATATGTATATATATATATATATATATGTCGTCCGTCAAACCTACCGTGGAAATATAAACCCCATAGGGATATATATATATATATATATACATATATATGCATACATACATATATATATATATATATATAAATATATATCGTCCGTCAAACCTACCGTGGCGTCATCTGTTGATTGATTTCGTATAATATCCGTTCACCGTCCATCGTCTAATTCCTCGTTGGCGGAACATGTCCGAGTCGTCTGATCCGAGCGCTATCTGCGCTCGATCGACGGACCGAGCAGCCGCTGACCGAGCCCTGCTTCCTCCAATGAAAGAGATTCCTCCTCTGCTAACCGATCTCCAGCGACAGAAGCCTCTCCTCTATATGACGGACGACTCTTTTCACCAACACCAACACCGCCACCAGGCAAACAAACCTCTATGTAGTGCTGATGGATTGGGCGGGCGATCAATCCATCCAGCCTTCCAACCATCCATCCATCTATCGTTCCACTCTTCCATCCATTCGTCGTTTTTCCACTCGTCCGTCTGGTGACGCTGCGTGACCGCGGGGAGAGAGAGAGAGAGAGAGAGAGAGAGAGAGAGAGAGGAGAGAGAGAGAGAGAGAGAGAGAGAGAGAGAGAGAGAGATGGAAAGAAAGAGAGATGGAGAGAGTGGAAGGAACGTGAGTGCGTGTGGTGGATATATGTGCGGGGTTTATTCCATGATGCATGTTGAATGAATAGACGTTGTATCGTTTGTCCACTTTTCCATTTATCTGCGTCCGTCCGTCCGTCTGTGCGCATGTTTGCATATCTCTGTCTGTCTGTCTGTCTGTCTGTCTGTCTGTCTCTCTCTCTCTCTCTCTCTCTCTCTCTCTCTCTCTCTCTCTC
>OX457051.1:33283643-33303643 GCA_949752735.1 Lumbricus terrestris
CACTCTCTCTCCTTACCTCTCTCTCCTCTTTCCTCTCTCTGTCTCTCTCTCTCTGTCTCTCTCTCTGTCTCTCTCTCTCTCTCTGTCTCTCTCTCTCTCTCTCTGTCTCTCTCTCTCGCTCTCACTGTCTCTCTCTCCACCTCTCTCTCTCTCTCTCTCTCTCTCTCTCTCTCTCTCTCTCTCTCTCTCTCTCTCTCTTCCTCCCTCTCCCTCTCTCGCTCGCCCAATGAATCGCTTCTATAGAGACAGAGACAGACAGACAAGAAGACAGGTATACAGATAGACAGGAAGGAGGACAGGCAGACAGACAGACGGATGGACAGGCAAACGGGCAGACAGACAGAGACAGAGACATAGACAAAGATACACACAAACATACAGACGAATAGACAGAGACAGATAGGTTAAAAGGCAGGCGAGCAGACAGACATACAGCCACCTAGGAGAAAGAAACACACGAACAAACACACAGACAGACAAAGAGACAACATTCAGCCACAAAAAGTATAGTGTCACGCACTGAGACATAGAGATACAGGCAGACAAGACACACAGATACGCAGAGAGACAGACGGAGACAGACAGAGAGAGATACAGACGGAGAGATACAAAGATAACTGAAGATACGGTAAGGTGGGTAATCCAGATTGAATGAGAAAGGCAGATGGATACAGCGTGAGCAGTGGAGAGATGCAGAGATAGAGATACAAAACAGCAGACGAAGAGGGACAAAGAGTGACACAAATTGACTGTGAACGATATAGAGTGAGACAGATGGAACCAATGTAACAGGTAAACATAAAGACACAAATCGAGCAACACACACACACATGAAGACACAGAGAGAGATAAATAGACAGAGACACAGAGAGAGACAAACAGACAGATAGAGAGTAATAGAGAGGGGGAGAAACGCACATAGGCACACACACGCAAAGACAGTCAGAGAGAGAGAGAGAGAGAGACAGAGAGAGAGAGAGAGAGAGAGAGAGAGACAGAGAGACAGAGAGGACGAGAGAAAGGGGCAAAAGACAGAGAACGAGACAGATAAATCTACAGATAGAAAGACAGAGTGTGCGTGCATGCGTGCGTTCGTACGCTTGTGTGCACGTGCGCTTGCGTGCGTGTACGTGCGCGCGTGTGTCATAGACGGCAACAAAGAAAGCGAGACAAATGCAATAGATATCGGAGAAGACAAAACGATCAAACGTGCAATCCTTGCAATGACACACAGACGCATCAAACATCATCGCAACATACAGATAGACAGACCCACAGATACAAAGACAGTCAACGACAGCGACATAGGCGGAGACAGAGGGAAGAAGGCCCGCCCCTACGCCAGGTGCATCAAACAATGACCAGGCTCGGTGGTCGGCCCAGGTGATGATGATGATAATAATAATAATCATAAGAGGGGAGTCTGGTGACATAACGCACAGCGCGCGAATACATTAAGTGAGACAAAGGAAAGAGGGGAAAACGGGATGAGTTGGTCCACCCGTTGCTACTGAGACTGGCAGATTGATAATCTATCCTTCTCTTCATTCAACCATGCACTCTTTTAACCCTGTCATCCAGTAAAGGTTTGTGTGATGGGCTGCAAGTTATGAAGTCGGGGATTCAAATCCCTCGGGGAAGAAATTTGGTTGAGATTTCCGCCCTATAACCTGCGTACCCTATTGTCAACTCAGCAACGACGAGTGCACTCACCGTACATGTAATATTGTCGACGGGAATATGAGATGGTGAGGGAGAGGACTGGTCACCTGCCCTCATATGCTGAGGCTAAGAAAATGATGTCGCTAATACTTCACACTAATTGCAGTCTATAAAGACTGTTACACCTTCACGGACTGCTCATAAAATATGATGAACGCAACTGTATTTAATCCATGCATGTAATGTAACGCAAAACAATAAATATTCAGAATCACTTGCCCAATATCATTTAATTACTCTGTATTAATACTTCTTATTAAAATCATTAAAATTATAATCATCATCATCATCATCATCATCATCATCGTCGTCGTCGTCATCATCATCATCTTCTTCTTCATCATCGCTGCCACCACCACCACCACCACCACCACCACCACCACCACCACCACCACCACCACCACCACCACCACCACCACCACCACCACCACCACCACCACCATCATCATAATTTTTTGATTAATCAAAATAACTTCCATCGTGCCATTGTCTAACGAGAAAGGCATTTAGTTTAGCAAGGCATTTAGCCGATAGCAATAATATTCGAAACCAACACAATACCACACCCAAAATTAAATTAATCCTTTCAACGCTGAGAGTGGGTAACGCCTTCTAAATTAGTAAGGTATGCTGACGCTGAAGCTGAGTCTGGAGAGTGGTCGATGCTTTACAAGAATCACAAAGTGTGTGTAGCACATGTGAAGCGCATACTATTGCGATGAACTGTGGATTCAATTTCCTGGTATATTTCCGGGCTGAAAGCACTTCCTACAGCTGCAGTGGGATGGATAATAATTATTGGAAACACCTGGACATAATATTCAGGAATCTCACAAATACGACTGCATTCACTTGCAATGTCGCATTGCCAGCTCAAGTCTAAAGCACAGAGACAGGCAGACAGACAGACAGACAGAAAGACAGACAGACAGAAAGACAGACAGACATTCATGACAAACGGACAGACCTTCATGGCAAACAGACAGACAGACATTCATGACAAACAGACAGATATACAGACAGAAAAAACGGATAAAAAGATACACATTTATAGAAATGTAGCTCACGATCAAGAGCGCAAACAAATATAAAATTGGCAATATATTATGGTTGGTGCAAACCAAAAATAACCGGCACTGCAAGCATATTAAAACGGCAATCTATTGTAATAATGCGCACAAAATCTACCCGAAATCTTTTATTAAAATATCCTGAAAATCTGAAAATCTCCAGAAAATCCGTCAGCACAATATCTCTAGAAAAATCGGTGGCACAAAAATCTCCACTAGATCTGTTTGCAAAAATTCTATCGAAAATTCGTGAGGAAAAAATCTCCCTGGAAGATCTGCACAAAATCCCCCGTGTGCCAGAAATCTCCAGGAAATCTTTTCGCAGAACTTCTATAAAAATCTGCGCCAAGATCTCCAGAAAATCTATTTACACAAATTCTTCCATAAATCTGTGCGCTGAAATCTCTCGAATAGCAATCGGCATAAGCAAAATAGTGCATTTAGGAAGGAAATATACTTACAGCTTAATCCAAGTGAGTCAGCCAGTTATCACGGGCCACGCAAGCACCTCTAGCAAACTGGAGCATGGACGGCGAGATATACAGGCGAATGCTGAGGCCGAGGGAGTGGCTATCTCTATACCTTTTGAGCTGCAGAGCAGACCATCTCTGCCTCACTCAGTCTCTCTCTCCTTCTACACGTGCAGCCGCCCTCTCCAGTCATGGATAACAGATATTTTTAGTTCATCTCCGATCGCATTCGATTCAGCGCGCCGGATAATCTGTCCGTCTATACATGTGCATTTTTGTGTGTATATATATTTGTCTGTTTGTCTCTCTATTTGTGACTCTCTTTGTATACGCTTATGTGTCTGTCTGTGTAAGCATTTCTATCTGGCTCTGTGTAACTTTGTGTCTGTCTGTCGCTCTCTGTATCTGTGTTTGTGCCTCTCTTGTATATGTTTATGTCTGTCTGGCTCTGTGTAGAGTTGTGGATTTCTTTCTATCTGCATCTGCGTATCCTTGTGCCTGTCTGTGCTTCTGTATATCTCTGTATGTGTTCCTCTATTTCTATATATATATATATATATATATATATGTTTGTGTGTCTATCTGTCTGTCTATGTCTTATGTATCTGTGCATGCTTGTCAGTCTGACCCGCGATTTTGAAATGCGTGTGTGTGTGTCCTTATGTGTGTCACTGTGAATAAGTCTCCTGTAATCTCTGCATACCACTTCTGCAAGTCTACGTATCTCTGTCTTGCTGTTTCTATCTTCCTGAGTCTACACCTGCAGAGTTTTCATGCATGCATCTTTCTGGTCTCGATAGTTTATGTCTGTCTATCTGTCCGTCTGTCTGTCGGTCTGCCTGGCTATCTCTCTCCCTTTGGGTCGTCCCTGTGCCTGTCTGTCTGTCTGTCTGTCTGCATGTCTGTCTCACTGTCCATATCTGCATGTGTTCCAGCCCAGTGTGTCGGCCTCTCTTTCCGTGCACGTACCAATCCGCCTATATCTCTCTTCCATTAATCTGCCTGTCTGCCCTTCTCTATGTCTGTCTGTCCCTCTTTTTGTTTATCTTCCTCCCTCCCTCTCTCTCCATCTCCATCTCCCTCTCCCCTCCCCACCTCCCTCCCTCCCTCCCTCCCTCCCTCCCTCCCTCCCTCCCTCCCTCCCTCCCTCCCTCTCTCTCTCTCTCTCTCTCTCTCTCTCTCTCTCTCTCTCTCTCTCTCTCCCCTCTCTCTGTCTCCTTCTTCCAGCATATAGATCCAACGTCGTCGTTATAAACCTGGAAAGATTGACTCAACCATGATGGACTGTGAATAATAATTACTCGTCATTCCACCTCTGAATATAGGGGGGGTGGGCTCAATAGCGAATCATAGGCTGTCAACCTCAGTCAGCTCAGTTGCAATTACAAATAGTACACTGACTGACTGTAGCGTATTATACACTGTCGGTGAGAAGACAAGACGGTGATGTGGAGGGCTGGTCACTCGCCATCATAAGCCGATGCTAAGAAAATGAAGTCGCTAACATTTCATGGTCATGGTTGCCTTAGAGATAGATTGAGGGACTCCTCGTCTTACTCTTCCTCTTCATCTTCTTCCATTTCCTCCTCTTGTTCTTCTCTTTTTCATCCTCCTCCTCCTCCTCCCATACTTTTTCTTCTTCTTCCTCTCCCACCTCTTCCACCGCTTTTTCTTCTCCTCCTGCTCCTCCTCCTTTTTCATCATCATCATCATCATCATCATCATCATCATCATCATCATCATCATCATCATCATCATCATCATCACCATCATCGTCTTCTTCCACCTCTTCCTCTTCTTCTTCTTCTTCCTCTTCTTCTTCTTCCACCTCTCCCACCTCTTCCACCGCTTCTTCTTCTCCTCCTCCTCCTCCTCTTTCTTCTTCTTCTTCTTCTTCTTTCTTCTTCATCATCATCATCATCATCGTCGTCTTCTTCCACCTCTTCCTCTTCTTCTTCTTCTCCACTTCCTCCTCCGTCTATTTTTTTCCTTTTTATTCCCATCCTCCTACTCTTCCTCTTCTTCTTCTTCTTCCTCCTCCTCCTCCTCCATTTCCTCCTCCGTCTATTCTTTTCCATTTGATTCCCATCCTCCTTTTCTTCCCCTTATCCTCCTCCTCCTCCTCCTTCCGTTGTTGCTGTTTTTCTTCTCCTCCTCTTCCTCTTCGTTTTCGCCGCTGAAACAGAAGCCGCCGCATCAAACAAAGGCCACGTGGACCACCTGCTGCGCGTAACAATCACGCATCGCTCGAACAATGGAAACGATGTAACGCAAGTGAAAACAGTTAGTACAGCAGATGATGGACTGTATAACATGCGGTAGAGCGCCTGCTGGCCTGCACCGATTGACTCGGGATGATGATTCAATCACGGTAGCCGATTCGTTCAATGCTCGTCTATCAACACGAGGGGAACAGGTTCGGGACTGCTCGCCCATCCTTCTCCTCCTCCTCCTCCTCCTCCTACTCCGTTCTTCCACCTATTTTCTTCTTCTTCCTCCCACCTTTCCTTCTCCTGTTCCTCCTCCTCCTCCTCTCCTTTCTTCCACCTGTTCTTCTTCCTCCTCCTCCTCTTCCTCCTTCTCAATAGCGGCAATAATGGTAGCCTAATAATGGTAATAATAATAATAGTAATAGTAATAATAATAATAATAATAATAATAATAATAATAATAATAATAATAATAATAATAATAATAATAATAAAAGGTAGGGCCTTTCCAGACTGTGATTTTATATTAGGCGGTAGTGAAGTCCCTGAGGGATCCTGTATACCTCGGGGCATAAAATTAAAATAATAATAATAATAATAACAATAATAATAATAATAAAAACAACAACTACAACTCGAGAGAAAGCAGCTATCTTTTCCAGCGCATCGTGATTATTATTATTAACTCAGTTTCTGACTAGTGTATTAGAAATTATATCGTGAACGAACATGTTTTCTTGTTGTCAACAGAGCGTCATGGAGTTTTATGATGTGAATGTTGACGGGAAAATCACCTTCAAAGAGTTTAATGTTGCGGAGAACGAGGCCTGAATTTCTAGACATTGAAACAACAGCTATAAGCATATTTAAAAAAACATTCCCGATTGAACTGATGTACTTCGGGGGAAAATAATAATAAGACCAATAATAATAATTATTATTACTATTATTTTAAATTGTGTGACTGCATGCCATTGCTCTTGACCGTCGATCTCATAT
Organism: Lumbricus terrestris; assembly: GCA_949752735.1. Classification (NCBI taxonomy): domain Eukaryota; kingdom Metazoa; phylum Annelida; class Clitellata; order Crassiclitellata; family Lumbricidae; genus Lumbricus; species Lumbricus terrestris. Next base: position 33,290,115 of record OX457051.1, read on the forward strand.
CAACCCACCTATGTGCTCACTTTCTGCATGCCTTTTAATTATAGCGTCATTTGAAAGCATTTGAAAGGTGTCTAAACATATTTTTGCATTATTGCTTATTCAGCTAAATTTAATAGTTGCAATAATTATAATAATTGAATTATTATTAGGTCTATCATTTATTATTATTTTTATCTGTGCTTTAAAACGCAATGTTAGGAATTCTAAAAAATAATAATAATAACAATAATAACAAAGATGCGTTACTGAATTCACGACTATGAGCCATAATTATGATAAAAAATAAGCCACGTAACGCTGATGAACAATGTACTACGCGAACTCATAAAATAATGAAGCATTGGCTGTGAGAACTAACTGTGCCAGGAGGAGTAGACCACTCCTCATCGTCCTCTTCTCCTCCTTCCTCTTCTCATATTTCCTCATTCCATCTCCTCTCCAGCGGTAAATCCCCCTGGACACGAAACCAGAGAAGAACCGCAATCTGCTCGCGAGATTCTCTTCAAAACCATCATTCTGTGTCCGTCATTTCTATCAGCTACCGTATATGCCTTCTTTCGCTGTGCTTTGCTTCCAGGCTTTCAACAGCGACTGCAAAAATTGTAAGTTATACGGTAGCAACTTCTGCTACAACGGCGTCTATTGGACGAGGTGTCAACATCTACTTAGTCACCTCTGATAATTTGATAACCGAACTACGCCCTCCTTCGGATTACCCTTTGGACAACCCTTTTGACTAGACGCAGCGCTCGTGAATAAGCTGGTGCCCTACGCTTGGCTTTCGAGTGTCGTTTTAGGAATTTTGAGATTACGATTACGAGTCTAAAATTACCGTTTCATCATAAAAAGAAAAAGTTTAAGAAACGGCAGGGGCACATTCCCTCCCCTGCTGTCCTGCCACTTAGCGATCATCCTTCGGCCGCTCGTTCCCCATGCACATGCATTGAAGATATATACCCCAGTCCGTTTGACCCTTCCATAACGTCATGGATCACTCGCTGAACCTCGATATCTTGCAACCCATGGGCGCCCGCACATAGAGGCAAGAAAGGACACTTAACCTCTGGATAATGGACAGCTGTGTTTTAAACAAGCCTACCGCCTTTTGATTTTAAACAAATTTCTTCACACTAATGATACTAATGATACTAACAATACATACATGTAAAGCACTAAAGCACTAATGATACATAAAGCACTAATGATACTAATGATACAAAAAGCACTAGAGCACTAATGATACTAATGACATATAAAGCACTAAACCACTAATGATACATAAAGCACTAGTGATACTAATGATACAAAAAGCACTAAAGCACTAATGATACTAATGATACATAAAGCACTAAACCACTAATGATAAATAAAGCACTAATGATACTAATGATACATAAAGCACTAATGATACGAACAATACATAAAGTGAAATTGAGAAACTAATCATTTACATTTCGAGAACTCTGTGATAAACACCCATGTTCCTAATTTCCGACTTGCATTTTTCAAGCTCTTGCTATACTTTACTTACCGTTACCATTACTTTTACCCCCCCCACCCACACCCCCCCCAACCCATCCCCATCCACGTATATCGCACACCCTTCGTTTTCCGATAAGATTATGACAACCCTATATATAGCATTGTACTCGGCCGTTGAAATTCCTCACCCACTAATCGAAAGGCTTATCGCAAGAGCAAGGCAGCTGCAAGCAGGACAAACAACAGGACGTGGCAAAGGACAAATCCCTAATTCGACAGGACATGGAAAAACGCTCAAATTCCTGCCCCTACTCACCACTTACTCGACAGAAAAACTACGCCTTTTCCAGTTATCGCCAATGGTTCTCGGAAAATCCATAGGTAACTATAGAAGCTGCGCAAAATGCTTCAAATCCGAAACGCCAACACGCTAAACGTCTTACAATTCCTCGCGCTTGCTCCAGACGCAAAAACCAGAACCATCGCCAGAGCAACTCCGATCATATTTCCAGCACGCATGTGCACAACGCATGCAATCCTCGGATGGCGCGTTCGACCACTGCTGCGGGCACGCTCCGAGAGTCATCGGAGTAGCCTGCTCAAACGTGTAATAGGAGCAAGTAGTGCTATGAAACTGTGCGATATTTACTTTGTCTGTTGCCATGGGTAGACAGTCTCTGTAAATGTAATCGCAAATTTATATAGCGGCTGTGTTATGGCTTCGACCCTGAGGGTGAGATCCTTCACCACCGCTCTGTGACTCTCCGCTATTGAATGTTTAGCTTATATATAACCAGCAATTAAGTAAATAAGTAAGTGGCCTTTGTTGCAATGAAACTGACAGGTGTGCAACTGCATGTGCATGCATGCAGTAAATTTTGCAAAATAACATCATCTATAGTATAACATGAAAAACCTTTATAGTTAGATTGTTTAACTCGTACTGACCTTTAATCATTAATTGTTTGTTATAAATGATATATATATATATATATTATATACATGGAAGTAGCCTGCAGCTGGTACAACAAAGAATATACTCATCACCTACTTACTTACTTTTATAACATACTATATCATAATTATACATAGTACATTATTACGTATATCTACAATGAAGAATAATTGGGAAATATGATAAGTTGGCATCAAGAATTGCAGCTTCTATTTTCTAAATAGCTATTTAAAATGGTCAAATTGCATGCCAACCATGCAAAGGCTTCCATAAAAGTAATCTAAATCTTCATACATGTATTTCTAAAGCGCTACTCCAAAGTCAAGCGCGGGCACCAGCTTATTCACGAGCGCTGATGGCCAATGGTTAAATACTTCTTTCTTTATTTCTTTACGTCTAGACGTCTATACAAGCAAGGCCAGCCTTTTTCAAAGGTTTTTTTAATACTGTCGGTGGCGGCGCGCCACCATTATATAGGTCGCGACAGATCGTTTGACCTATTTATGCCTGTTTTACCATAGACTTGCTTTATGGCCTGCCAACATTTTTTGGCATTTTTAGTTTTTATTTCTTCGACCTGGCGAATAAATGTCATGACCCAGACGCGACTTGCTGATATATATATATATGTATATTGCAGATCCATGGCGCCGCCACTGAATACTGCTAAAGTCTTGCATGGTCGACGCCACACGCACTGGCAACTATATATATATATATATATATATATATATATATATATATATATATATGCATTATTACATATATATTCATATGCATAAACCACAGCTTTACTACACTTGTCTTGTTATCACGACCACAAATCATATCACGGACCATGTATACACGATCCATATATACGCCAGCTATATGCAATTTCAGCAGGTCACGTGACCTGCAGGGTCATAAAAGCTATTTAGCTGGTCGAAGAAATCAAATGTAAAGAAGATATTAAAAAGTCCAACGAACTCTTGGCAGGTCATATAATTATATAGACAAGTCAAGGGTGAACATATCTATAGGCAGGGTCAAATGACCTGCCACGACCTATACGGTGGGTGAAGCCGCCACTGGTACACAGGAGGGGGGCTTAAATAGCATCGAACCCATTCAAAACGGGCAGCAGTTATAAGTATGTGCATTTGTCACAGCGCCCCTTCAAAATTACTACTCAGAAGCGCTCCCGACTGCAGCGCGGACACTGAATCGAAGTTTGACGCCGCCGAAGGGCTTGAGCAATTGCGAGTGAAGGGCATGTCCAAGGTCCCTACGCGGCGGCGTGAGGTGGATTCGAACCTGCATGCATCCCTCCGGCTGCGTCCCAAGGTGAATGATCTCACTCGATCAAATCATAAAAAAATGATTATGGTACAGGCAATATACTTTACTGCTTTAGGCCTATATCGCGGTCCGTAAACGGGCCTTAAATGTCTCGACACCCGTTACAACGTGGCAAAAAAGCTCCTAAGTGCTGTAATAAGCCGAGCAAATTTCTGTCCAAGGTAAGTGGTATATAACGGCCTGTTGTCACAGACCCAGGTCAAATCGGATCCATCCAAAACGTGGCAACGAAGGAGCTGACCCGATCAATAATTCCTTATAGGATTAAGTGTATACAGACCGTCCGTCCGGTGGTGCGAGAAAAACATTTACACACACTCTAAGCTTACACTCCGAACAGGTCTCGAATGTCTCACGTTGAGTCGTATACGTGACGCATTAACCTCGCAACGATTCGCAAAAGATACATCTCGCCTACACTTGCCATCGCCCAACCCTTCCCATCGATCTCCAAGACGCGACCTCCTACCATTCTTCATTAGCAGATCCATAAAACTCAATCGATCCGGGCCACAGAGAGAGCCTCCGATCCATCTCTCGCTATACGTCCACGCCATCAACGATTTCGTCCAAATCGCTGATCAGCGAAGCGCGTAACTCAAATGTCCACACGTCGCGTTTAGTATTAAAGCGGAGGACAAAACGCCTGCAGCGAAATTCCACCGCGATCCAGTATTTCCGGCGCCACTGCGGGTCCCATGCCACGCGCAGCAATTGTTATATTTGCCAACCCCTTGACTCTGTGGTTGGTCAACCGTCGAGAAACGGCGCCCACGTTTCGGATCAATGTCTGTAGAATTTTACGCAACGTATAGCAAGACAAACGGCGGTTGAGAAAATCGGTTGGCAGCGGCTGAAGGTTCCATTACGAGCGGACGTATGTATATAGGGAAATGCTATTAACGTCTGCAAAACAGCCACTATCAATCAGATTACATTATACCTGACACCCGCTTTTAAATAAATGACCGATGGTATTTCAGGCGCAGCACTCCAAAGATTGATGATGTCTGGTGACTTAAAAAGCTAATGTGGCCCATATAGCCTACTGCAATGCATGCAGTTGATTAACTGTGACGTGCAACTAGACATTATGTTGGGAAATCGGTACACCTGTACGTGCATATGTAGGCCTGTAGTATGTTTAGTATGCTCATAATGGTATGTTCAGGGGCAAGCGAAGAAAAAATAGGAGAGTTTTCAAGCACAGAAGGTCTTCCAATGAACATCAATGGTCTCAACATATATAAAATTGGCTTAAAAAATTTCGGGAATTACTTATTAAGTTATTGGCATATAGATTTCTAAGGCAGGCGGCGCCACACAGACGAATAAAAAGAATGATGGATCACCGAATAAATGAACAAATGCCAGAATGAACGAAAGAATGAATGTATGAACGAACGAATGAACGAATGAATGAATGAACGAATGAATGAACGAATTAATGAATGAACGAATGAACGAACGAACGAATGAACGAATGAATGAACGAATTAATGAATGAACGAATGAACGAACGAATGAATGAACGAATGAATGAATGAACGAACGAATGAACGAACGAGTGAATGAATGAATGAACGAATGAATGGATGAATGGATGAACGAATGTATGAATGAAAGAACGAACGAATGAATGAATGAAAGAATACAGTAACTATAGACATTGAAAAGTTGAGTGCATGGCACATGAATACGATGCCTGTGCGAATATCTGCATTTTACCAAGCAGTCCGCTATTTCTCGACAGACTCCATTATTATGTCCAGAGACTATTAGCAAGAGGACTCTTAACTTAAGTGACTGATTGCCTTGCCACTGTTGCCAGGACCAATAACACTAGTCTTCATTGGTCGTAAAGTGCAACGGAAATAGGAATAGATTAGCAACTATGGAAAAGACTGAATATGCAGAGTGACCAGGTGCTAACCCTATAACACTGATGGTAACCACATAACACGGATGGTAACCATATGACACTGATGATAACCATATAACACTGATGGTAACCACATAACACTGATGGCAGCCATATAACACTGATGATAACCCTATGACACTGATGATAACCATATAACATGGATGATAACCCTATAACACTGATGGTAACCATATAACACTGATGATAACCCTATAACACTGATGATAACCCTATAACACTGATGGTAACCCTATAACACTGATGGTAACCACATAACACAGATGATAACCATATAAAATGGATGCTAACCCTATATAACACTGATGGTGCTTTACGATACAAATACCAGTTATCAATTTAGTGCATATTTTACAAAAAAAACAGTTGGTAATTTTAATTTTTATGTGGACGACGAGCAAACAGAGCAAATGCAACATGACACCCATAGCTTCTGCAACAATGGCTTTGATGGACGCGTCCACAAAGAACAACACCAACGCGCACGCGCCCGCCCATGCGCAATGTTTATCGGACTTTCCCAGCGTCACCTCAATTGGCCCTGAGGAAAACCTCCGGGGAGCTGGTGCAAACTTTATGGCCGAAATGCCCTCAGTGACATCATCAAATTAACGTAATTGCCAGTCACTGCTGGAAGCACGCTGACCGACTTCACAGCTCCAAAAACAAAGAACGAACAAACACTGGCACAGCTGAATGGTAACAGCCTAGAAAAACATTGTCAAGCAATATACAGACAGACAGACAGACAGACAGCAAAGGTAGACAGACAGACAGACAGACAGTAAAACGATAGACAGACAGACAGACAGACATACAGACAGACGGACAGGACAGACAGACAGGCAGACAGACAGTAAAATTATAGGAAGGCAGGCAGACAAACAGACAGACAGACAGACAGACACAGACAGACAGTAAAACGACAGGAAGGTAGACAGACAGACAGACACACAGACAGACAGTAAAATGACAGGAAGACAGGCAGGCAGACAGACAGACACAGACACACACTCAGCAGACTAAATATTTCCCTGAAAATAATGTCCTCAGGTATAATGATTGAGATTAAAATCCAGAGATCAAATTACAACTGTATTATGTTGATGACCTTATAAACAGCTGTATTATGGTGATCAAATCATTGCAGCCAAGCTGTTACAATGAATTATTTGTGATTTATATGCAATATCATTATAAGGTTTTATGCATGTTCTTCAATGCACGCAATCATTTGGAAAGAGCAAATACAGAAAAAAAGTCATAAAATGGCAGACAAATTATTCTTTATTTGCACAGAGGAAATTTTATAGCCTGATAATACAAAAACCATGATTTCCCTAATTAGTCTTTAAAGACCATCATATAATTTATGGTCCTTTGGAAACAAATCACGGTCTTCTCTCGCAGATCCAGTAATTAATTAAAGGTTTGATGGCTAAAACAAACACTTGAGAGGGCTCATTAAAGTAATAATGGCCTATGTCACCTTGTCACCTTGTGATTTCAGTTTCTTGAACTCTAGCGACCGTCATATCAGTTAAAATTCTCCATTGCTTTCTTTCTAATGACCTATGAGAGGCATAAACATCTAGACAGCGCTTTTTAAAGGTGCAGTTGTACACAGAATGTGCAGTTCTAAATGGATTTGTGCATTTGTAGAAGCACTTCTGTACAGTTAAAACTAGCAAAAAAGGGTCATTGTCCTCCGATTGGAAGTAATTTGCCATGGATGATGGGAAAGGAAAGAATGAGTTGTGCAGTTCTAAAAATTCCTTTAAAATAGCCCTGCATCTAGATACACACATTAGCATTAGATGCTTAATGTAGCTAGAAGTCTATGGAGAGGATATACATGCAAAACGCAGTTCATCCCTCTGGGGACCAGAGAGCCAAGACATGACTGGTAGCCTAGACTTCTTAAGAACATTAAACGGATTCCGCTAAGGACTTCAGAAAGTTCAACCATTGCTCATCCTCCCGTGGTGCCAGTCTCAAGCTTGGAGAAAAGAGGAGGTGATGCTAATCATCTCTGTCATGACACAGTATCCATAAACAACAGCTAACCAACCAGAGTCAGACTAATAGGTTTTGTCTGTCAACAGGGTTCCCATGGGATGACAATGTTAGCACAATAATTAAGGCCGTTCTTTTTCGAAATAGTTTTTTCTATTATTGTGGCGCTCCTTCATGTTTCCATTATCATCTTTGAAGATTTTGATGAACTGTTTCGACTGATTAGTGTGCATGGGTCAGTGTGCACTGGTCAGTGTGCACTGGTCAGTGTGCACTCATTAGTGTGCACTCATTAGTGCACACTGATTAGTGCACACTGATTAGTGTGCACTCATTAGTGTGCACTCATTAGTGTGCACTGATTAGTGTGCATTCATTAGTGTGCACTGATTAGTGTGCATTGCGAAAGGTGCTATATAAATTAATAGAACCAGTACAATAATGAATCACTTATTTTATCTTTCTATTCTTTTCATTACTTAACAAGTCAATGATCAACCCTGCATTCGTTCATTTTATCTTCTAACCAGAAGAATGCACCCATATGGTACGACACTATCCAAAATGAAAATAAGTTCAGGCCTTTAATCCGGAACTGAATTTAATCATATGAAATGTAATAAAGTTTACATCCTTCAATTTACAATGAACAAGATAGAATTAATTCTTGTACTCACTATTAATGCTAAGTAATAACGAGGAAACATAAAAATGATAGTGCTGAAAATCTGCAATTGAAGAACTTGATCAACTTGAATTTAACTTCTCGTGTAAATATCTCACCATGTCTGTAAGTGAGCGGGAAGTAAAAAGCTATAGATGCAGCAAAGCAACATACTTACTGGTCAATATTTCAAAACAGAAGGATATGCATAAATTTACTCTCAAGTAATAAGGCAAATTTTGGAAGTGCACAGTTTGCCCATTGGACCTTTTTCAATTTTTTAAACAGAATACAACCTTTTTAGTTTATCTCCAAATGTTTGTGTCAGCTTATCAATGCTGTTAGCAATTTCAGCAACAGAAGCCCCTGCAGATAATATTATATCATTCAGCAAATTCAAGATGATCAAGGATCTTTTAGAGTCTGCAGTTTCTCAAGAACCTCTCACAGAGTTGACCAGGTTGAGTACCAAGTAATGTCACAATAAATTATTTTGATAGTTATACGAAATTTGTAGATCAAAAAAGACTAGAAGGGTTCCTTCGCTAGGTAAATAAGTCTATTAACTTTTTAGCATGATCAATCTTGTATTTGTGGCTGGATGAGAGAAGGCGTGGATCACCAGATTATCCCTTAATTGAGGCTTCATAGGTCTACTTCCGTTTGAACCTCTGACTGAAGTAAAGGTATACTTACTGACAATAATTTATATAGGACCCATAATTGTCTAATAAATAGTTGTTAGACAATATCCTGCAAAAAAGTGTAACGGAAGCTGTAGGACATTAATTTTATAGAGACCAGAAAACAACATTGAACCTTCTTAGGAAAGTCTCTGTGGTCATTAAAGTGAGGTGTACAGAGACAAAAGCTAAACTGCTATAATTCTCCGTCATGCCATAATCGTTGGAAGGCTTAACTCTTCTTTCAATCGCAATATATATATATATATATATATATATATATATATAGCCTACAAGCATACGTCTTAAAACGTACCGACATGCCTGTTCATTTTCAAGCAATGTCTAGCGGGTAGGGTCTAATAAATGTACACCAGTGTGGCTATAATCACCGCCATCACATTAATCAGTGGTGTAGACAAGGGGGATTTCGGGGGTTAGAACCCCCATTGGCCTAGAAAAAAGTTTTTAAGGTTATTTATTCACTTAAATAAGAAAAAACAAAATAATTGCTTGTAGTAACAATTGTTTTTCTTACTTTATTCCCTTTGTTACTTTATTCCATTTTTATTTACTGTAATACTGTTGGGTTGGTGTCAGAAAGGGCATACGGCCAGGCCATAACCCCCCATCATAAATTCTTGGCTACGCCACTGACATCAATGATAAATACAATTTTGCTTTAGTTATCTCACTCTTTATTTATTGCACGTAACAGTTCCAGGCTGTGCAGCGTGCATTACATGTGCTGCCAATGAGGCTTAAAATAATATCAGCGTGTGCATGTGCAGCCAACGGAATTACGAATAAAGTCCCCGACTTGCTTCCGTACTGATCTGATAAAAATCCTACCTCTGCAACGTTAGAAAGACTTGCGTTGACGTGTCTTTGTGCCTAGATTCATTGGCATCTGTAGAAATTAACGAAATTTTGCTTTTGCTCCCCGTTTTTTCCTGGCAGATCGACAATCCCATCGCTGCTTCTGTGCGTCTGCTGATGTGATGTTGCATGTAAACAACGCCAACGCTGGTTCCCTGCTCTCCATGAGTTGGGCGGATTTTCCGCGCAAAGTACATGTATTTTAGCAAAAGTCCACGTTTGCTTTGGTAAGTGGGTATATGTAAGCGGGTGACATGGTTAATTGAAATTAGATGAAAACGAAGTTTAGCGCATCTTATGCCTCGCTGTTCAGAAAAATAGTAAATTATGGTTTGGCGTCATTTTAAATTAGTTTCACTAACACCCGCTAGACGTGCTCTCATCTCGATAACTTCGAATGCTGTTTAGGCCAACATGTACGTTTTAGAAATAACGATGAGATTTTGCAATTTAGTCATTCCTGAGCACAATGTTGACGCTTACCATTTCTTTTAAATAGTAGCGCATTTATATGCATACAGTGAGATAGAGACAAAACTTCTCATATAACGTTCTTGTACATGGTCCGACTATGTCCAAAAATGCACGAAAATAAGCTACCCTAGAAAGCACAAGCATCTTAGTATAAATTTAGGCAGCGCAACTAGTTTGAACGTGCCAGCAAATTCACTTTGAGTTACGTTCGTCAACTGAAATAAACGAGGCCTTATCAAACGCAAGTTTTTTTTTAGCAAACTATGCTGTTTAAAAACGAAAATCTCTTTCCAACTCATCATCATAAACAAGCAAACAAATAATGACGATGATTGTGGTAGTGAGCGCGAGGAGGAGAAGGATTATTTTCTTTCTTGCATTTGCCCCCTTCAAGCTCACTACTCAGAGATGCTCCCGACTACAGCGCGGACACTGCATCGTCGAAATGCACCAACAATTGCAAGTGAAGGACTTGCTCAAAATCCCTACGCGGCGGCTTGAGGTGGATTCGAACCAGGAATCCTGCGGCTCAAAGGCACCATGTCCTCAACAACACCACCGTGTCCCACAATAATGATGACTATGAAGAAAAGGAGAGGATAAGAATCACGACAATATGATGCATAGGCGTACGAGGCGGGGTCCAGGGGGCAAATGCCCCCCCCCCAAATTTCTGGCAAATGTGTTTTTCGGGCAAAAGAGGCATGGTCGGTAAAAAAAATTTGAAATTTTTTTTCGGGCAAAACAGGTACGGGATAAATTTTTCGGGCACGCAGGGGGGAAAAAGTCGTCAGATTTTTCGGACGGGAAAACCCTAAGAAAATTTTAAACCCTAAGAAAATTTGGGCAAGGTCGTCAGATTTTTCGGGCCAAAAATTTTTTTTGACCCCCTCCGCTGCCGAAATGTCCCGTACGCCTATGATATGATGGTGATGACGATGACGACGACGACTATGATGATGATGATGATGACGACGATAATGATTATTATTATTATTATTATTATTATTATTATTATTATTATTATTATTATTATTATTATTATTATTATTATTATTGTTATTATTATTATTATTATTATTATTACGATGTGGACGACTAGTGCTGTAGCGAGGGGTGCTTCAGTGGTCCCGTGGAACAGGGCGCAACTAAAGGGGTCGCAAATTTTTTGCAATCAGCCGCACAATGAATGGTCAGCAGGTCTGTCAAAGATAAGAAACTTATATATTCTTGCTTTGTTTTTTATTGTATGAAAACATCTATAAAGTGCCTCTACTAGGATGAGCCGTTCATAGGCGCTCCCAGTGCGCAAGGCCACGCGAGAAGAAATAGGTTTCGAGAAAAGAAAATGAGGAGGAGGGATTACCAGTCAGAATATAATGGAAGTGATCTGGACAGCACCTGAACATAAATTCAATTCAGCAAATGAAAGTTTAAGCTTCAAGAAATCTCGATTGATATTTTGCAATTGATGTATACTTACTCACTCACAGAGACGTTTATCCCACCATTGCAGTGGCGCTTCCGGTATCATTTTATATTTTCCAGTAGCAGTTGCTTCAGGTCAAAGAAGTTTCATACAATCTAACAATAAGGCATGTATGTTATTACAGATCGACTATCATATGAAGCGAAGACAACATGATGAGTATGTCTTTTGTTGCCAGTTGAACATAAGATACACATGTATGATTTGAGCCAATTTATTTGTTTATAATCGTCGTTTACTTTCAAGCTGACACACCGCAGATTGATTTCATTATTCCAGGGGTATTCTAAGGAATTTTTTAACTGCACAAAACCAGAATTTCTTTTTTATCCGTCAGGAAATACGTACGTCGCAAGTCGCTTTTTTAGTCATCCGTACATTTTCACTACACACTCCGCACCACAATTGATTCAGCAACATCTACCCCGCTCCTTTCTTTCGCTTTTACAGCCGCACGGATTCATTTGCAAATCAACTTTTTCTCTTGAACTGCACGTTGAAAACACAGGCTTCTATTTGGTCGACCAAAAGTTAGGCTACTGCACAAAATCTGATTTACAACTGCACAAATTTCTTTCCCAACTGCACACGTTGTGTCCACAGTCCAGCTGCACGTTAGAATAAGCCCTGCATTATGATTCATAGTATAATTGGTGCAGCAGTCATGCAGAGCGCCATCACGTGTCATTACTCAATTTGCCTTCGCCATCTACCGATTGGAAGGTTGAGTGAACTTTTTGTAGTGTGGCAATGTTCAGTGATCATTTTGCATCGTCGAAGGCGCGCCAACAAATCTGCAGTGACTAAACTGTACTCTATTTAGTGATTCTTAATCAATCAATCAATCAATCAATCAATCGTAATTTACAAAGCGCCTCTTCAAGGTACCTACTCAGAGGCGCTCCCGGCCGAGATAAAGCGAAAAAAACAGTCTTCAACAGTTTGTGGAATTGAGAACAGCTTGGTAGGTGTCGCATAGTCAAGGGAAGTCCATTCCAGGTCGTTGGACCAACCAGAGAGAACGAACGTCTCTGCATTGTTAATTAACTAGCCTACATCATCTACAAGTATTTTAAGATTATCAAGGAACAGAAGGACAAACGTTTCTGTAACTTTCAATTTGTTTTAAAAGACCATGTTCTATATTAACAGGCGTTTTAATCGAAATAACAAATTTGGTCGATTTTTGTTTAGTTTAATTGATCTTTTCGCAGCGATGGAGTAAGCCTATATATATACATGTACTTGTATACTCCTTGCTCAGTGAACAGTTAAAGCTTGCAATGGCACAGATGACAAGCGCGCATTGTAGCTTACAACTGCCCCGCTGACACCAACACAATCCAGGTCATCCATTACACTTGGCAGTTAGACAGGACCAAAGTCAAACAAAGACCACACAGCAAACGCAGATGACGCAGCCGCCGTTCCATCGTCATAATATAGCGCCCAATTAAGAGTCACCTTTCTTTGCGCCACCTGTACGCTCGGCGGATGAGAACTTAGAATGAGCTGCTGAGGCTGGAGATACTGATGGGGTTGATGCGGACGATTGTGTCTTTCGCGCTGCGAATGACAGTCCTGACATCCAACAATCGGAATGC
>OX457051.1:33308643-33323643 GCA_949752735.1 Lumbricus terrestris
GGGCAACACTCTGAAATTTTAAATTAAAACCTATGACTAACAGCATTGAAAATGAGCAATTTTATTAAGATGACAACTTAAAAGCCTACCATTACAGTGTGGAAATGAAAAAAAAACAATGGGGGGGGAGGCTTTGAAATCTTACACCATGTCTTTCAGCAATGAAATCATGATAAATTTCGCTAAATTGACACCCTAAAATGATACCATTGCAGTGTGGAAATAAAAAATTCTATGTTGGGGAGGAGGCACATTCCCCTGCCCAAACCCATTCCCTGCTAGGCCTATGTTGAAATCTGAAATCGCTCTTTTTTATCAGCACGGAAGTAACAGAGTTATTTTGCTAAGTTGACATCTTAGAATGGTACCACAATAAACGTGGAATATCATAATTTTTTTTATAATTGTGAGTATATTCATTGAAGTTTAGACCACTCTTGTCAGCAATGAAATAGTATAGCAATGTTGCTTTAGATGACAACTTAAAATGCTGCCATTCCAGTGTGGAAATTAGAAAATTTCTGATGTGGAAGGCACATCCCCTCCCAAAGCCCCTGCCTTCTCGGCGCCACGTGCTTCGGAGATTTTCCGTCGGATGCTCGCCTTTCCCCAGAAACCTCGATTCCCAGAGAAGGGACTAGAAAAAGCACAGGTTATTGGGAGAGGGCTAGATTAAACACTGGTTATTAATTCTGCCACTCGCGGGCAGAGAAGGACTAAGACCCTTTGTTTTATCTAAACAAATGGGAAAGGACATTATTTTTGTAAGTCCTAAACCGTGTTTTTCAGAAGTTTTCATGACTTTATCGCCAGTGCCTAAAGTGTGGAAAAATAAGTGCCTGGACGCTCCTTACCTCTCCAAAAGAAGTGCCTGCATGCCCATTACCTTTCCAGTCTGTGCTAGTCAATAAGTGGCTGGACGGCGTTCAGATTTGAAAACAAGTGCATGGACGCCGTCCATGACCGTCCAGGCACACTTTAAGCCCTGTTTATCGCTCATAAATACAGCTGGCAAACAAGAGCCTGAAACGCGCTTTAGCTAATGCCAAAAGTAAAAAATGCGTTGGTTTCTGGGGCTCCGCCCCAGACCCCGCTGGGGGAGCTTGCGACGCTCCCCCAGACCCCCTACTCAGCCCCTAGTCGGCATTGACTTCGTGCCTTCGGCACTCGCTGCTCCGCACCTTCGGCGTTTACAATAATAATTCTGAGCACCCCCCAGCAAAATTTTCTGGTTGCGCCCCTGCCTTTATTAAAACCCCAATTAAAATAATTAATATAGGGCCCAATAGCGCTAATTTTTTGGTTATTGCTTTTTTCTGATTGTTGCTTGTCACTTGTTGTCGTTTTTGAAGGCTCAAAAATTTATAAAGCACCACTTTTAAGTTAAGCACAGAGCAAAGCTAATATTCACGAGCTCTACGTCAACTCAGATGGGTTGTCCAAAGACATGAAAGCAAAGTGTAAAATCCAGATGAACAAATGTATGCATACGAGACAGTAGGGTAGTGATAGAATGTGAATACCTATATACGACTTCAGGCACGATAGACTATTTAGACACCCGCTTAAAGCATCTACAGCCTATATAAATGCAACGAAGTGCGTGTTGTGTTCATCTTTTATGAGTTAGGCCTACTGTAACAATATCTGCTATTGGATGGCGCATGTTCTCAATGGAAGTTGTACATCTGTTGTAGTCACACGGTTCTGTTATAGGCATGTAGTCAATGCATTCATGCCTTTATGGCGTACATTGATAGCGTAAAGGAAAGATTGAAGTGCATGGGCATGCTGTTTGTATGGATGAGGATCTAAGAGCCAAACAGGTGATGTCCTGGAATGCTGGAAGTAAAAGGAGAGAGGAAGACCACAAAAAACCTGGCAAAACACCATCAAAGGTGACTTGAGATGTCTGGAGTTGGTCTGTGGGGTGGGGGGGGCTGGACAACTGACTATGGATAGGGAGAAGTGGTGGAAATGCGTTGCCAGATGTGCAGACCTGCACGGTAAGGGCTAAGTTCTAAGTAAGTAGATGTACATGTAAAGTATTATCTCAAAATACCGGCGGGCCCGGTAGAGTAATGGATAAGACGCTGGCGTAGAGTGCGAGAGGTAGCGAGTTCGAGTCCCCGTTGGGCGGATTTGCTTTGTAGGCTGCTATTAGCGCCGTGTATTGCAGGCTGTCTACTCAATTAGTATAGTTAAGATTTGTGTATTCTGTGATCTCCGTTCTTGCGAATTGTTCAAACTGCATAATAGTTGTACACTGTAACCGGTTGCGTTCTGTCAACCGAATTGCTGAATAAATAGAATATTATATTACAGGCCTATTATAAAAAAAACAGATGCTATGAATATCTAATTCTAAAAGACCTGGAAAAATGCGGTTAGGAAATGCGGCGTTGTCAGACGATTAGACCAATAGATCAAGTTTGTGATTGAACAGCTTAACCCCATTTCCCCCAAATTCTAACTTATAGCACCGGAGTGAACAAAGCAGCGCTGCTATTGCGGACATGAATAAGTTGGTCTCGCCGACATGACTTTTGCTAGAGTTGAGAAATTTCGAAGATTCACATTTACAAAACATTTGCATTATGTCGAGAGAATTGTGAAGGCCATGGGGAGGGGGTGTAGCTGGAGTAGGGCAAGGCTGAAGTGTTTGTATGACTATTGTTTCTTTGTGATAGGCTACTCACGCGTAGACCAAGAGAGGATAAGTCGTGACATTGTCTTTCTTCGGGTTCGGTGGAAACTGAATCTGGCCCCAAACGCCTGAAACATAAAGAATTAAAGATCATGATTATATAAGAATTATTATTCAGCTCACAGATTAAAGAGAACAACATTTTAAAAGCACTTTATCTTGAATTTAAGCGAAGTCAATAAACAGTAATAATTATTATATTATATTATAGGTCTATTATATTATATTATATTATATTATATTATATTATATTATATTATATTATATTATATTATATTATATTATATTATATTATATTATATTATATTATATTATATTATATTATATTATATTATATTATATTATATTATATTATATTAATTATATTATATTATATTATATTATATTATATTATATTATATTATATTATATTATATTATATTATCAATAAACAATAATATTATTATTGGGCGATTTTCAGTCGGATGTTAAAAGTTCCGAATACGATTAGTTGTTGCATTTACGATTATAATCTCGAAGTGGCGCTATATAAGTGGTAGATTGCACCGACGAAGCAATACATATGGCAGCCGATTTGTTTAGGGTGCTTGACTTGCAACGAGGATGATTCGGGTTCTAGACTTTTTTAGCGTCTTCATTCGATGCTTATCCATTAGACAAATGTTTGTAATAATCTTAACAATGATGATGAGATGATGATATGTGATAATAATAGTTATAACAAGTTGGACCCAGTTCGTAACTCAGTTGTTCAATGCTAATTCAGAACAAAGCAACTTTTCATACAGTTTTTTTGTAAAAATGTTGCGATTAATGAATGATTGTAATAATAAAAGAAAATTATTTGTCATAATTATTATTATCATATATTTATTTATTTAATACAACAATTTTATATAGCGCCCCTTCAAGGTTGTCTACACAGGAGCACTCCCAGTCAAACCCAGGTCGAAAAAACAGTCCTAAGAATATAAACAGTGAGAAATTAGACAGGGTGGTCAATTATAGCCTACAATCAATAAGCATTTGACAAAGTGTAGTAAGAAACCCGTAATTGTAACGTGTCTTAGAGGATGTAGTACTCCACCATCAACATCACCCACTCTCCTAGCAACAACAACAGCAACAACAACAACAACAACAACAGCAAAGGCCCTAACGAAACGCGTATAGTTACATGTGCAGGGTCATGTATATGTGGATGTCCTTACTGTAGCCTGAGTCAGTGTCAAACTGGAAGAAGTCTTTGATCGGAATGGCCTTTGTCTTCAATCGGTACCTCAGCTCGCTATTGTCTTCAAGCGTCAGGACTACGCAGAACAAATTTCAGCAGTTACATAAAAATCATGCAATATACAACACAAAGACATAAGTAGGCCCTATAGTCATAATTATGTTTGAATCGGGAGGACGAATGCAAGCCATGAAAGAAAATTGCAAATAGAGAGGAACAAGATATTTGCACAAATATATCTCAATCACTGCACAGGTTTTACGTTCGAAACTGAAAACTCTCCTCTCCAGCGCTCGTGAATAAGCTGGCGCCCTTCGCTTGGCCTGGCTGCAGTGGCGCTTAAGAAGTTTGGACACTACGACTGCTATTACGATTGCCCATCGACAAATCCAATTCTGATTCTATCTCTTACTAATCTTGACCTCTCTCGCGTCCGTCGCACCGCATAGCCATCCAGCTATCTACCTGCTAGGTCGTTTAATCTTAGTATGGAACGACGTTACTAAGCCTTGAATTATCATGTACCTTATAACTTCTGGGGCGCCGATTCCAAATGAATACACAAGGCATTAAGTGACGGCGTTAAAAAACATTCCACGATCTTTCAATTTCTACGCGTTGAAACGAAATAAAACTAATTTAATTTAATCTAATGATGATAAAAAATCACATGTTATAAAAGTTAATTTGACTGTTCGCGTGCCAATAAATGCTGCATTTAAAATCTGGATTGCAAACAAATTTTCAGGAGACAACTCCCTCCCTACCCCATTCTTTATCAGACATCTTCAGCACCCAAGGCCACCACATGGTAGAAAAACACTGTCACTGGCTCATCAGTGATGAAGGTTTGACACTACTAGCATAGAACATCAAATCGGCGTGTTTTGTAGTACTATAATATAGTATTATGATATATTCACCCACCAGTGCTTTGGTTGGCCATTTCTTTGAGGGTGTACACAGGGACCTCTGGACCGAGGCAGCCCTCGACGTAGTAGTCCGCACTTCGACTAAGTTGCGCCGAAAAGTATCGACAGGTGTCGCCAGTAGAGCACGTGAGGCATTCTGGGAAGACGTTATATCGACTACTTCCGGTCTGAATGAAACTTCTGATTTGCAAGATCATAGACAGAAATACAATCGGTTTCCCAAGTACAAATCAAATGATTTTAAAGTGATAAGATATTAAAAAAGTTAAAGTCACTAATAATTATAGGCTACACTGCTACAATAATCAAGGTGTTCAAGATTGGAAACTTCTCAAGCCACAAACACTGAAGCAAATGTAAAGCGCAGTTGGCGCTATAGAATGGTTTATTCATAATTGACTAGTAGGACGAACTCAAATCACAAGTTTAAAAACACAAGTATAGGCCTACAATCTATTTGCGAAAATGTGCAGTCTCATTTCGTAAATGCTATAGGGATAGAACAGCTTAAATTGAAAGTTGAGCAAGTGTTATGAAAGGTTTGAGTAATTGATACCGATAAAGGTGACGTTGTTGCGGATCCTCCTTTGCTGCGATGTAATACCTGAAAAAGAAAATCAATTTCTAATAATAATGGCATCCTAGAATAATAAAACGTTATGTTGAAACTTCCGAGCAGCAATTAAAAGAGACGTCATAACAAGCTATATAAGCCTATACACACGTATTTCAACGTTATGATTAAAGCTTCAACAGGCAATCATAATTAGGCCAACTTCAACCGAGATGTCATCACAATCCACAAAGTGTCAATCATTACTCTCTTCAATCAAATCATACACAAGTCAAGTCCTACACATTGCTCTCTTCCATGGGCGGAGTTTATCAGAGGCTAGGGGGGCTAAGTCCCCATCAAGAAGACCCAGATTCATTTTTTACCGTGTAAACGGTATCTTTTCCCGGGCTTAGCTCCCCCCCCCAAGAAGGTTTTAGCCCCTCCAAGAACGGAACCAAACTCCGCCCATGCTCTCTTCAATCAAATCACACACAAGAAATCCTAATAAGTTGGAAAATCACGATCATTGCTGAAGTGATCAATTCTCCAAATCAATTTAGTTAGCCTACTCCGTACGAACGCTTCAAAAATTACCATAAATGATAATTATCAAAGATAGAATGATAGCATACACGTACACTGCCTGCAAACGTGAGTCGAAGCCGACGATTTCACTGACGTCCCAAGCGCCGTGTGTTACAAAGATCTTTGTAGCGACGACATCCACCTGCGGCATTGTAATCGTGTAACAGTAATCGTAAGCTACAAACGCTCGAGCGCTATATAAAAGATAAGCTCGTGGCTCTCTTCAACCAGCTTATTCTGGGAGCGCTTCTGAAAGGTTTTTGCTGAGGGAAGCACTTTAGAAATGGTCATATGCAATACGATGCAATATCTCTGCCTGGCCTAAGTAAAGTAAGCATGCTTGGTCAAAGCTGGTCAAAACTGATCTTTATTTTCAATAGAGAAACCAACGACTTTCATCGTCACAATTATGTATGCGAACATTCGATCGAAGCCATGATATAGGCAGTTTGAGGCGTTTCATGTCCTCCTGTATCGCATCCTCCCATCTCTTCTTTTGTCGTCCCCGCCTTCATGGTTCTTCTAATGCAGCTGTTCTCCTCCCTTCTCATCACCGTACCATCTCAACGTGGCCTCTCATAATTATATCTTGTCAGCTACACAAGCTACTCCGAGCTATTTTCGGATGTCCTCATTCCTGTATCTGTCCCTGAGCGAAATTCCTGGTATCCACCGCGTTATTCTCAACGTATAATTAAAGACTCGTTAACCTGAAACCACATGATTGTATTACTATCGAGAATAATATTATTATATTGACGAACCTTAGACGTGACTAGAGCGATGTGCCTCCAGAAACCGGAGTTTGGTTCAAGACGCGGAAGAATTGTCAGAAACTTTTCTCCTTTCTCAATGAACGTCAACGAATCCTAAAGTCAGGAAGAAAAACACGTTAGTAGCCCACCGGCCCATTCCTGAAATTGAGCTCGACAAGTTGAAGTTGTGTTAGTCTATATGTTATATACATGTATACTTACTGCTCCTGTTATTCATTTATAAATACTACTACTCGTTGCTTCAAACGCAACAAGGGACATGCTATGTTATTCTATGTTGGGCTAATAATACAAGTCGAAAGACATGCCTGTCGCAAAGATATTGATATGATTATTGAGGCAAAGATATTGACTTACAATTACTACCCAACCTTTTGCGTTCGGCTTCTCCTCAACGTGATTCTGAAACCAAGGAAATACATCCATTATAATAATTATGGGTCGTTTGCAAGACAAGAAATTCTATGTTTGACCATAATCTATCAGATCTATCAAGATGTGTGAGATCATAGGAGATCAAATCCCATTATGCATACCAGAGCTCGTGAATAAGCTGGCTGAATGACCTTTAGGTTGAATAGATTATATTGTAGGCCTATCGTATTGTGTTTTATTGTATTGTATTGTATTGCATTGCATTGCATTGTATTGTGTTGTGCTGTGTTATGTTATGTTATGCTATGTTATGGTATATTATGTTATGTTATGTTATGTTATGTTACATCACATCACGTCACGTCACATCACGTCACGTCACGTCGCGTCACGTCACGTCACATCACATGACATCACATCACATCACATCACATCACATCATATCATATTATATTATATTATGTCATATTATATTAGATTTGATTAGATTAGGCTGGGTTGGATTAAATCTGATTATTGCCAGGAAATCAAATTTCTATGATTAAACATGATTGCACATTAATCCTGCCCTAGATGTTTGTCCGTTAGAGTGCCGTTTGGCATCTGGTTTAATAAGGAACACTTTTACTTACTTATGTTGATTAGATTAGATAAGATAAGAATAACAATCAATCACATAAATTCATATATCATTCCATCGAGATTTCTACTCAGAGGCGCTCCAAACCCATGCCTCGTCGAAAAGAAAAGTCTCGAGAAGACGATAGAAAGAGCCAGAAGAGACACGGGGACGCGGGCGGAGAGCCAAATGAAGGCAAGATTAGGATATATTGAGTCTAAAAAGACATTTCGTGGAAGGAATAACCTTCTACCACTCTCCAATCTGTGATAAATGCCTCCGATCGCCGATATATATGCTTATCAGTCCTCCGCAAGTGCGAGTAATTTAATTTTCACTGCAGAAACCAACCAGCAGGAAAGCCTGGCAAGTGATTTATGTATCCCAATATAGACGCTTATAAATACACCTAAGATTAATGTCTGGCGAAAGGAACTAGGTATAATGTATAATTACATTATATATACTAAGTGTGTTATGACGCACAGAATTTCGACGATAGAATACAAGGACTGTGGTTTAGAGTACGACACTGAGTTCACGTTCTTTTGGGGTAGGCCTGATTATTCTGTGTAAGTCAAGCAGAAAATATTATTGGAAGACAAGAGAAGGCGATACGCAGAGTAGTTGAGACACTATATTACTTGTCTGCCCTTAGTGAAGCAACCAGTTTCATTCAGTGAAGTCAAAAGTGGAGAGGTACACAAATTGACATGTCTGAATATGTCTTTAAGAAGCGCTATATAAATCCCAGACTGACGAGCGAATGTATTTTATCCGAGTGTTGAGAAGTAGTATAGAATCGGAAGAAGAATAAAAATGAAGTTGCCAAACTCCATCATATTGACCCCTACTAAGCGCTCCATCATATTGACCCCTACTAAGCGGAACTTGCCCCTTTTGGAGTGCCTATTACTCCCCAAACTTGCCCCAAATGTCAATACCGAATGGAGTATCCTACTGTCGTAAATAATGCCACTTGTGTATAACACAATGTTTGGTATATTATTTTGTCTACTTTGGACACAATAAAAATTATTATCGATTGATTGAAAAGGAAGTAGAAGTGGAAGTAGTTGAAGAAGAAGAACGAGGCGGAGAATATTGGTTAAGACCTGCCTGGTGGCAATCCGATGAGATGACGTCACACAGCGTCAGAATGGTTCTATTCTGCGCCCGATTGGACCACGCGACCATCACGTGACTCTCATCTCTCCATCGAACCAACGTTATGTAGTGGTCTCTGTATGTACAAGACAGAAAACCAGCAATTATTAATTATTATTCGATTGATAACGAATTTATTTTTAATCATAATATATCACAGGGCTGTTTTTAAAGAATTTTTAGAACTGCACAACTCCTTCTTTTCCTTCTCATCCTCCATGGTAAATTACTTACAATCGCAGGACAATGACCATTTTTTTGCTAGTTTTAACTGTAAAATAGTGCTTTTGCAACTGCACAAATCCATTTAGAACTGCACATTTTGTGTACGACTGATCGTTAAAAAAGCCCTGATAAATTATATCAGACATGACCGCCACGGCAGAAATCTTTTTAGAGATTTCATTCAGTCAATCCAACTCAGCTGAACTTATTATACTGATCACGCACTGCTGCTGGGCGTATCAAGGGTCGAGGGAGATGGCTTACCGAGGGTTCTCATATGCCAAGGTCGAGAAAATAGAATCGCTAATCGAAGGCAAAGGAAGCTAAAAGATACATGTAGTTATATAGAGTGATCTTCCGAGCAGACGACAACCTGACAGTTGGGTTGAAACCAAGGGCATGACTTTCCATCAAAGTGATGGTGACCAATAATTATTCCCTTCACCCACTCCTCGCCATTCCTATATTCCTCCTCTTTCAACCTCCGTCCTTTCACCCACTAACCCTTATAATAATTTTATTATTATTATTATGAGACACTTTAAGGCTATTCGCAGTGTTGACGACACTGCAGGGTATACGCAGCAATCCAAACAACAATCACATTCTTTCGTGGTGACCGTAACAGAGACAACTGTAGCCATGACGACTGTAGCCATGACGACTGTAACCATGACGACTGTAGCCAAGACGATTATGACCATGACGACTGTGACCCTGATTATATTATATTATATTATATTATATTTATTATATTATATTATATTATATTATATTATATTATATTATATTATATTATATTATATTATATTATATTATATTATATTATATTATATTATATTATATTATATTATATTATATTATATTATAATGTTATATTATATTATATTATATTATATTATATTATATTATATTAGGTTGGGTTAAATCTGATTATTGCCCGGGAATCAAAGTTCTATGATTAAACATGCTTGCACATTTATTCTGCCCTAGATGATTTTTAAAAGTCGTGAGACCTCGGTAACGATACAGAGCTATGCGGATGGTTGAAACGGTGGAGATGCGGAGAAATTGTCCGACTGCGGAGGGAGGTGGACGAGGATAGAGACAAAAGACTTACATATTGGCTAGGGTCTGTGGTGGATCCAGTTGGCGATGAGCAGCCTTAGGCAGCGTCGTATCTATGACGAGTAGGTGTACGATGGGAAGAATGTCACTGCGTTCGTCCCCTGCCTAGAATAAAAAATTTACATATTTTATTGTATTGTAGGCCATTCAGAGAATAAGTTAAATTTGGCTGTCTTAGGAAAATATAAACTAGGCCTATAATATATAAAAATTCATTCCTTCGACCAGAATATCATCAAAAATTATTACGCGTTATACTGTCTGTGACCAACCACGTATACATCCTGATTAGTACTCGATACGTATCTTCGTAATTAATTAAGTGTAAAAACTACACGTCTTGAGCAATTAAAATCGAGAAAGACGGGTCAAGGATATAGCGGCTGGATCGACCTCATGGAATAACCTTTCCTTGGATCGACGTGTTGTTGTATACATTTGTACATACGGACACTGCTGCATGCACCTCTTCCAAGCATCGTGGTAGACTACACTAAACATCAAATATCGCTACAATAAAATAAAACTATATGAGCTTCAATAAAATAAACTACGACACCGCAACGCCGCGCCGCACAACACTATACATGGCGCTGCAAGCACACTGCGCTACACTAATTTAGTACAATACGGTGCATTCGACTACGGTACAATACAATACTGTGCAACACACTTCTCTACACTTCTCTACACTACACAGCGCTACAATAAAATACAAAGCAATACAATACACTATACTTTATAATACAATACACTGCATCACTCTGCACCACACTATAAAACAACACGTACACCTCAACACTAAAGTGCGTATAACACCACACTACGCTACACGTTGGATGACACCAGAGTATACATTATACGCTACCCATTCATCACTTCCATTCTAAATAACGTATTAAATGACCCCAATCGCCTGACCCGTTGTTGCGTCTCCACGGTACGTGACAGTGAATAATAATTGGATCGTCGGCTGATGACTTGAGGGGGGCATGGATTCACCGAGGGTCGGGGGGGGGGGTGATGCATGTCCGTAACGACCTCACCTTCGGATAGGGCGTCTCAACGATGTCCACCCGGCCTCTGCTGCTCCTGCTGCTGATCTCGTCTGCTGCTGATGCTGGTGGTGGTGGTGATGCTGGTGCTGGTGATGCTTCTTCCTGCGTTGGTCCATAGATGGGGTATTTGTAGGATGGCACTGCGGTGTCGTTAAAGGATAAATAAGCGATAAATCGTCCGTCGGGCGACCACCAGAGGGCGACGTTCGAATGAAGTAGCTCCTCTATATATATATATATATATATATACATTATATATATATTATGTATATATTTACTATATTATTTTAGACTATAATTTGTAAATTTTATTATACATGGACTATATATACATACATGCATATATGTATATACCATAATCTTTATGTATATATATATAGACTTCATAGACTATATATATACGTATATATATAGACTATAGACTATGTGGTCTTAAAGGTAAATATACAAACGGAGCAAAGCGAACGGAAAGGAATCATCGAGTTCGTTTTACATGCAAATCGTGAACACACATGCTTTGATTGTATTAAATTATGATTGCGTGCTATATGCTCGTCGGTTCATTGCAGTATGTTTGCCTGTCTGCCTGTCTGCCATACTGTCTAATTCAAACAGTTAATAAAATTGTTGACCTGTCCTACAGTATATAAACGTAAATATGCATGCTTCCACGCATGCCCACGCACGCACCTCTGAGTAAGGGCTAAATAAATGTTCGGAATGAATGCATGTGCGTATGTTTCTGTGTGTAGTGTATTTATGTATGTATGTATGTATGTGTGTATATAAATTATGCATATATGTATATATGCATGTGTGTATATTACATGTGTGTATGTATGTATGTATGTATGTATGTATGTATGTATGTATGTATGTATGTATGTATGTATGTATGTATGTATGTATGTATGTATGTATGTATGTATGTATGTATGTATGTATGTATGTATGTATGTATGTATGTATGTATGTATGTATGTATGTATGTATGTATGTATGTATGTATGTATGTATGCATGCATGCATGCATGTATGTATGTATGTGTGTTGCATGTAGGTACGTATGCGTGTATGTATGCGTTTATAAATGATTGTATATTCATGGGGGTACCGTGTGTAATTTTTTAGTGAGACGTGATGGTCCGACCTTCATACAACCAGTCTGGAACCCCGTTGAAGATGGCTCCTTCGAGACCATTGTGCGTCAGTTGGATTGGATCGGAGGATGGACTTGACTGATAATATATGTTGTTCTTGTACACAAAAACCTGTGAAAATTGATCGGTGATTAAACGTAAACAAAGACTTCATTTTGTTTTCACGGTCATTGTTTTTCTTCATTAGCATAAAGTCGCACTTAACTGTAGGGTCGCGAATACGGAGGGCAGTAAAATACGAGAACGATAATAGACTGCAGTGATAATATCGGCTGGTGACAGACATCGTTCATCGTGATTAGAATCTGCCCTTAAAAGAATCTGGATAACACAAACCATTTACAGCAACTGGTCTATACCTGGTGTTAAAACCAGTGGCGTAGTCAAAAATTTATTATTTTTTGTTTTGTTTTTATGGCCTGGCCGGATGCCCGTCCTGACACCAACCCAACAGTATTACAGTAAATAAAAGGGAATAAAGTAACAAAGGGAATAAAATAAGAAAAACAACTGTTACTGCAAGCAATTGTTTTGTTTTTCTTATTTAAGTGGATAAATAACCTTACAATTTTTTTACCAAGCCAATGGGGAGTTTAACTCCCGAAACCCCCTTGGCTACGCCACTGGTTAAAACTATCGAAACCCGCATCAGAAGTATCTGTTAAAAACTTAGATATAGTCTACCCTTAAACGTGTGTCTTTAGTATAAATTTTCCTTTAATGGTTTCTCTTCGATACGAACTCTATGTATGAATTATTTGGCCAATGCCTAATCTTAAAATTATTTGAACAAAAATCTGCCCTTGAAAGTACCTAGTCAAATATACCTATCCGTAGAAGTATCTTCAGGTCAATGTGTATGCCCGTAAAAGTATCTGGTTAATATACCCACTCTTAAAAGCAATACCTACCATTAAATACCTAAATTCAAATACTTAGATTTAAATTCAAAATTAAATTAAATTAAATTAATTAAATAATTAATTAATTAAAGTTATTTAATTAAAATTAACTTAAATTTAAATAATTAAATTTAAATATTTAGACACCTTTGAATGTCTTAACTACCACTAAATACCTTATATTCCTTAAATACCTTAAATACCCTTAAATACTTGAATAATAAATATAAATACCTTAAGTAGACCTACTCTTAAATACCCTTAAATACCTTAAACACACACATTTAAATACCAGAAAAAGATAAAACTTCGACAGAAGAAAGCTCTTGAGTGCTGTAATATGCCGAGCAAATTTCTGTCCAGGGTAACGGCCTCTGTTGTCATAGACCCTGGTCAAATCGGATCCATCCATCCAACAAAATAATATACTGTCCACCATGTTGTTCTTTGTTCAACTTGAACCCAGCGCATCAATGCGATTAAGTGCAATTATACAATACAATCAATGCAAAAATTGCAACATACGAGGGCGTGTCCTGTTGGAGCCCAACCGGCGTACTGTAGTTCGACGTTGCGCCAGAGTTCAGAGTCACGTGACCACGGAAATGGGGTCGGATCACTGAAAACATCGACCTACTTCTAGTCAATAGAACGTCTATTAATAACTAGTTGCCTATTGCGGCCGTTATTAATTTTGTGCAAAAGCATGTCTTTCACCATGTATTCGTTTCTCTCTCTGTGGACTAATCCAGTGTTTTCTCATCGTCATCGTCATCGTCATCATCATCAAAATCATCATCATCAAAATCATCATTCCATCAATTTAATCATCAGTTAACACAATCAATTTTCATTATCAGTTCATTATGACTATGACGTTTTCATTATTAATAATATCATCATCCTTATCATCGTCATCGTCATTATCTTCAGAACCATCAGTATCATCATCATCATCATCAGTATCATAATCATCTCGTCATGGTCATCTTCATAATAGTTGTTTGTTTGCATGTGCACTTGTTATAGCGCCCTTCAAGCTTTCTACTCAGAGGCGCTCCCGACTACAGAGCGGACACTGCATCGGAGTTTCACGCCAAGCGCTGAGCAATTGCGAGTGAAGGACTTGCCCAAGGTACCTACGCGGCGACTTGAGGTGCATTCGAACCTGCAACCCTCTGGCTGCAAGGCAACGAATATATCCACTACACCACCGCACCCCACGATAATAGGGCGCTATATCAGTCCACTTTGTCATCATCATCGTTGTCCTGGTAAACGTTCTGAACTGATTATGCTATCTGTCACAATTATCGTGTTTTAACATATACTGTTACAAAGTTCTTATCTGTGATGATACCATCATGCAAGCAGTTAATCGTGTTTTGTGAATACTTGCCTCAGTGATGGCGACTCGATGATATTTTCGTTTCTTTGGTGTATTTCGTATCTAGCGCTATATGAATGGCTGTAGATCTGTAATTCAGAAGATGATTCATCCGTTGACGTCAGAAAAAAACAGAAAAACTGTGCTTTAGACAGTCAAAACTCTAATCAAATCATATCTTATATTAAT
>OX457051.1:33328643-33346143 GCA_949752735.1 Lumbricus terrestris
GACAGATAGAAGGATAGACAGACAGAAGGATAGACAGACGGATAGAAGGATAGACAGACAGACAGAAGGATAGACAGACGGACAGACAGACGGATAGACAGACGGACAGAAGGATAAACAGACAGATAGAAGGATAGACAGACAGAAGGATAGACAGACGGACTGAAGGATAGACAGACGGACAGAAGGATAGACAGACGGACAGAAGGATAGACAGACAGACAGAAGGATAGACAGACGGACAGACAGACGGATAGACAGACAGACAGAAGGATAAACAGACAGATAGAAGGATAGACAGACAGAAGGATAGACAGACGGACTGAAGGATAGACAGACGGACAGAAGGATAGACAGACGGACTGAAGGATAGACAGACGGACAGAAGGATAGACAGACGGACAGAAGGATAGACAGACGGACAGAAGGATAGACAGACGGACAGAAGGATAGACAGACGGACATGTGTAGGAACCGAAGAATGCGTCTCACGTGGCTTTTACTTCATCTCAATCATAAATATACGTAGAAGATCATTATGTATACATGAGCGCATGAATAATTATTGCTGATTGTCCGACTGACTTTTTGTCTCTCTCTATCTGTCTTTATGTCTCTCTCTCTCTGTCAATCAGTTTGACTCTCTGTCTGTGTGTGTCTCTGTCTGTGCGTCTGCGCGTTTGTCTGTTCGTTTGTCTAACTGTCTGTCTTTGTAGGATAAAAGATAATAAAAAAATTACTGATATGATAGAAAGTTATTGGGTAGAAATATAACAGCGCAGAAAGCGGCAGAACCGAATGGCTTGGGCATATGAATTGACATGTCACAAATGAAAAAGAATTGAAAGAGTAGAAAGAATGGAATCAACAGCATGCATGGAGTAACACGAAATACGAAGGAATCATTCATGTATTCATATACATGTAGATATCCTATTATAATAGAATCAACTTTCATTGAGTATGTTTAGAATAAATGCTAAATCGGTAAGAAATAATCATGTCTGGCAGTGCAGCTGCCCTTCATACATGTACCTGGTGTAACGAGTAGAATAGTAAGTATGATCAATCCGCAGATGGCTCCGATGACGAGAAGCGCTATAAAAACGCCTCTCCAATTCTTGCTGTTGAAACTTGCCTCGACAAACTCCTGAAATCACAAGCACATTCAAGATTATGAGCATCTTTTCTATATGAATAATATTCATATATTTTGTCTTATACTCATACGATTTCATCATATTTCAAACCTTTTTTTAATCATGTCCTGTTCCTTCATATAGTCTGTTATACCCATTCATTCTTATTCTATTCAATTCTATCTTTTCCTGTATATCCTATAATATGCTATAATTGCTATACTGTTTCATTTTAAATATCTATTCTTTTCTTTCATGCTCTGTTCGAGCCTTCACGTTTTATTCTATTCTACCATTTTTCTTTCCTATTCTATGCTATTCTTTTCTGCCTAATTCAATATTATCTACACTGGTGCCATTCAATTCTAACACAGTCATTCCATTCTACATTTTGCACTGCAGTGGTGTGAATAGTCATTCTATAATAGGTCTCTCATACATCTTCTGTCCCATATTATAGTCTATAATAAATTCTCTCTAATAGTATGCTCTATTCCTCGTTGTCCTATGCTATTCTGGTCCATTAAATTCTGTCCAATGCTGTAATACTCAATTCCAATATATTCTATTCTATCTGTGTTCCGACCAGCGTGTTTTATATTCTTGAAAATTTCAGCGTATTGCATCCAATCTTGATCCATATCACTTTATTTTATTCTTTTTATTCTTTTTGCACTGCTATACGCCATGCATGTTATTTGATCTAATTCCACTTGGACTGTCCGCGTAAGAACCACTCCTAGGCTTTTCTTTTATCGCCTGCGGGCTTTTGAAACGATAAAAAGCGGACATGGGACGACATTAAATACGCAATACATCTTTGCGGGACAAGTGCAACCTGTTGAGTGGCCGTTTGTACCATTTTCGTCGTCGCTCGAGCAGTGATGGAGAAGCCCGTTGCGTGTTGATGCTTGTTAGTTGCGGAGACTGGGAAAGAAGCATCCTGTTGAATGTGTACCTTGTGACAGATCAAAGTCCACGGTGGAGTGGATGGACAGAAGAGGACTCAGGTGCGTGCAAACGTGCACGCCTGTCTTACATGACGGGGAAGCACGCACTGTTCTCGTTGAACAGGAAACTAGACACCGGCGGTGATCGGCTGTTTTCGGAGATCTTCGGATATCTCCGCCGAAGTTGTACATGCATCGTTGCATATGCGTACGCATATATATATATATATATATATCGGAGCTTCTTTTCAGGATTTTTTTGGGAATTGTAAACGCGTTCTTTCCCTTCCGATTGTTCATGGTAAATTATTCCCAATTGGATAACGATAAACATTTTTGACCATTTTAACTGCAGAAAATGTCTATACAGTTTGTCAAATTCATTTTTAGGGCTGTACATTTTGTGTAGAACTGCAAACTAAAAACCGTGACATATACGTGGTGCATATATAATTATATATACAGACAGACAGAGACAAAACAGAAGGACAGATAGAGACAGAGACATAGAGAAACACAGAGAGGGAGAGACAGACAGTCGAACAGGCAGAGAGAGAGACAAAGAGAGGTAGATAAATATAGACTTAGAGAGGTAGAGAAACAGATACGTTGAGGCATAGAGACAGAGTGAAACAAAGAGAGACGGAGATAGAGAGACAGGCAGAGAGACGGAGAGACAGAGGCAGAGACAGAGAGAGAGGGTTTTCCAGGGTTGGAAAGCAGATCACTTCGACAATCTTCGTTACTCCTGGACTCGCTTTGAAAAGGATTGACCGGGGGATTCGTAAGAAAAATGGGCGTGAAGGGCACACACAATGGCTGCGTTACAGCGCAGATTGGGATCATTGCTCATTAATTTGTAAGTGTCGCTGTGAAAGAACTTAATTACGTCTAGACTCTAGAAGGAAGAGAAACGTAAAATCGCTGAAGACAATCCCTAAGAAGCGTTTAATCATCCGAGTTCAAAGGAATCCGACTTCCACACTACATCTAGACGAGAAGCGACGACATTTCCACGACTGTGATCTTTCGCAAAGACTTTTTTCGACAAGTCAGTGGGGGGCAGCATAGCGGCGTGAGTTAAACAAGAGTATCATTCAAATGAGGTGAGAGGCGATCATGGTAATCGACTCCTGTTCGGGAATGAATGAAATGTCAAACGCAATTGTATAGTATAGTGTAGTGTAGTGTAGTGTAGTGTAATGTAGCGTAGTGTAGTGAAGTGTAGTGTAATGTAGCGTAGTGAAGTGTAGTGTAATGTAGCGTAGTGTAGTGTAGTGTAGTGTGGTGTAGTGTAGAGTAGTGTAGTGTAGTGTAGTGTAGTGTAGTGTAGTGTAGTGTAGTGCAATGTAGTATGGCATAGCATGGCATGGTATGATATGGCATGGCGTGGCATGGTATGGTGTGGTGTGGACCTGGTATAGTATGGCATGGCATGGCATGGCTTGAGTGTAGACATAGGCCTAGTGTAGTGTGGTGTGGTGTGGCGAGGCTGGGCATGGCATAGCATAGCACAGTTTAGTACAGTACAGTACAGTACACTATAGCATAATTATAACATTATAGAATAGCACAGCACAGCTTAGTATACTATATAGTATAATAGTACAGTTGAACACATTGACTTAATATTATCTGAGTCATTCAACATCGCGCTTTGAGCATGCAGCGCTAAATAAATTTTCAATATTCCGACGTCGACCGCTTCACACGGGCGCTATATAAATACGTTTTGCAAGTGTTGCATATCAATGAGTCTCTGTAAATAGTCATCGCGTGGATCAATGGAATTACGTCGTCGTCGTAGAGTCCAACCTATACGCCGCCTCAGGTGGATCGATCGATCGACCGACCGATCGATATCTACGGAAAAAGGAGACCCCACCAAATATAAATATATATGTGTATATGTATAAAATAGATATATACATTTTATCTATGATATATAATGCAGGATATATATTACATATAATATATATTATATGTAATAATATTATATGTGTATATGTATATAAGCACCTTCGTTAAATATATGTATGATGATATATATATATATATTATATAAGCTTATATACATATATATATATACGTAGTGTCACCTGTGTACCTTGCGACTACTCACCTACACAGTATACATACACAAATACACATGCGCGCACACACACGCACACACACACACATACACACACACAAATATATATGTACTTGTGTGTGTGGGTGTGTAGCTGTGTGTAGGTGTGTATGTATGTGTGTGTGTGTGCGTGTTCATGTGCGTGTGTGCGTGTGTGTCTGTTTGCGTGTGTGTGCGCATGCGAATCTGTGTGTGTATATAGGTGAGTAGTCGCTATATATATATATATATATATATATATATATATAAATGTACGTTATACATAGTGTCACCTGCAGTGTACTTGCAATGCAGGTGAATGGTTTTAGAGGTGAACATTAATTGCCAACCGCTTTTAATCCTCACGAAAGCCACCGTTCGATCGATATGCATGACAGAAAACGATTTAAACGAAACACCAGTTTAACTCAAAGCACGGAGGTCAAGTGGTTAGGGTGCTGGATTGCCCCACGAGCGGGTTCGGGGTTCGAATCCCGTCGTGGGAAAGAAAATTGAGTCGAGATTTCTGCTTTACCTTATAATGCCCACAAGCCAATTCGACCACGATGAGAACGGCGACTGTATACTGTCGGTGGAAGATGACACGGCGAGGGAGAGAGCTGATGCTGCTGCTACTGCTTCCAAATCCTCTTCCTCCTTCTTTTTCTTCTACTTCTTCCTCTTCCTCTTCTTCGCAGTCAACATTGACAATAATATTATGACGGAGCTGCTAAACATGGCAAATGAACACCGTTTTCGAATGTATAGCAATAGAAGTACGCGTTTTAAAGGTGTCTAAGAACTTCATTTGAAATTTTTCAGTGATTATTGCCGACATCTTGTTTTTGGTGGTGCAGTTCGCTTTCTCAACGCAGTAGTTATATACGTAGTTTTAATTAAATATGTTTTAAAGGTGTCTAATTATTCGTTCATTAGATTCATTAAATGCATTTATATAACGCCTCTTCGAGGGGCTACTCAGAGGTGCTCCCACCTCAGCACGGTCAAATAAAGCTGTCTTAGGATCATAGGATGAGAGAGAGGAAAACCTGAGAAGGATTTTTAGAAAGGGAGCGGAATGTCAGAGGAAGAACATTCCAGGTTGAGGGTCCTACCACCGAGAAAGCACGGTACTGCATAGTTGAAGTACGAGCAAATGGGACTAAGAGCAGACTTTGTTCAGTCGAACGAAGGGAGCGGAACTGGTGAGAACTAAGAGTAGGCCTACAGAGCTCACAAAGGTAGGCAGGAGCAAGGCCTAGCATGCAGCGTCAGACTAGAGTAGATATCGCAGTGGGAGCCAGTGGAGAACGTCACGCATATATCTGGAGATGCGACTGAATTTTGGCATGCGGCCAATAGGCGGGCTGTAGAGCGCAGGACACGATCAAGCCAATTCAGACGGGCAATTTGTAGGCCAGCATAGAGAGAGAGCAGCAGTAGTCAAGTCTGGTCACTCTGGTGGCAACAAAAGAATGGACAAGGGTTGCAGCAGCAGTAGGAGTAAGTGAGCGAGCAACAGTGCATAGTTGACGCAGTTGATAATAACACGCACGGCTGAGTGAATGTGTGGAGCAAAAGTGAGCTCTTGGTTCAGAGTGACATCAAGGTCACGGACTTCGGTTGAGAAGACAAAATCAGGAAATGCATCAGCCATAATGGTTGTCATAACTAGCTTTATCAGCTGCTGGCGGGTGCCAAGCCAAATTATCCAAGGCCACCGTTCCCCCCCCCCGTTCTGCACAGAAAGTGTGCTATTGGTTCCATTTACACGAACTGGAATCGGATTCGGGCCTTTTCCGTTGGATTCTATTCCAGACCACTTTGCCAGTGCTCTGGAATGGGCTACCACAGGAGCTGTACTATTACAGGCCTGCTTCCTTGGGTTCTTACCGAAGCATTTTTTGTATTCAAGTCAAACCTGTACTTTTTGCTGTGCCAGAGTCAGAAGCGCATCTGAATAACAGCTTGAAGAGGCGCTATAAATGCATTTAATGAATTTTTTTGAATGAATGAAAGTGGCGCCATTGGAATTCTTCAATGAATGGATATTTATAAATAATTGCTATTACAATCTTATTATAGCTGCCTGGGTCATTGCCATTCGCGTAGACCTTGCGTATCCGTTACAGCACCACGATCATCATTATCGGAATTTTAAGCGTGCGTCATAAGTAACGGTTCATTATCTAATTATCTAAACTAACGATTTGAAGGTGTCGTATCAAGGCGTGTAATTCGAACGCTAAGTGACATCACCTTGTCATTCTTTGTTTATTTGATTATTAGAGCGTTTATTATTATTATAGGACACCTCCAAGACTATTTGATTTAATAGAAACACTTATATTGCGCAATTTTAGGAGCATTTCAGTCCACATAGCTGGTCTTCAAGAATACCTACTCAGAAGCACTCCCGATTCAAGCTCGAAGAATACGGCAGTTTTGAGGCTGCGGAAGAAATTGGTGGATGAGAATGGAGTGATTCCTGGGAATTAGGCGAAGGGCCACAGGAGGCCAATTCCAGGTGGAAGCCCATTCCAGGTGCACATGCATGGAAGCTCATTCCAGGTGGAAGCCCATTCCAGGTGCACATGCATGGAAGCTCATTCCAGGTGGAAGCCCATTCCAGGTGGAAACCCATTCCAGATGGAAGTTCATTCCAGGTGCAAATGCATGGAAGCTCATTCCAGGTGGAAGCCCATTCCAGGTGGAAACCCATTCCAGATGGAAGTCCATTCCAGGTGCACATGCATGGAAGCCCATTCCAGGTGGAAGCTCATTCCAGGTGGAAGCCCATTCCAGGTGGAAGCTCATTCCAGGGTCACATGCATGGAAGCCTTGTGGATGTACGCGAGCGAGGGACAGGAAGTTCAGCTTGAGCAGATGAATGACGGGGTCCTCGGCAATGTTGAACATTTACGAAAAGTTAAATAGCTGGGATATTATTTACTTATTATTTGATACTTGGGACAGAGACGAGTGGAGGAGATGCGTTGCCCGATGTGCAGAAATGCGCGAGGAGGACTAAGTGCTAAGTAAGTAAGTAAGTAAATTATTATTCATCGTGCGTTGACTTAACTAGAAAATTAAACTGAGAAATCTAGATTTAAAAAATCCTGTGATATTATTATACCCACGTTCTTAATTTCCTGCTTTGCATTAATTTTCAAACCCTTGATTAAAAAAATTGCCATTGATCATCGTGTTTGCTCCCTCCAACAAGAATAGTTAGGGCGGACGTCCATGTCTGCTTATTTCCTTAAAATTTCTTTGTTTACCTCTATGCCTGCGTTTCCGCTCGACTATTGGTCTATGTATGTTTGCCTACATATGTTTGTCTTCCTGTCTGGCTGTCCCTCTGTAAATAGATCATTACCTGTTTAAATATCTGGCCAACAGTTCTTCTTCAATCTGTCTCTCCGCCCAGAACTTCACTAACTTCTATCCGTGCTCATCTTTTTTTCTGGATCCTCTAATTGCACATATATCTCTGTTCCTGTATGCTTGTCTTCCTGTCCTCCGGTCTGTCCTCCTCTTTCTCTTCTTGTCAGTCAGTCAGTAGGTAAATCAGTCAGTCAGCAAGTTAGTGTGTTATCCAGTCAGCCAGTCAGTTATTCAGTAGTTCAGTTAGACAGTCAGTCACTCAGTAAATAAAACAACAGATCAGTCAGTCAATCAGTCGTCAACCAGTCAATTAGTTACTCAGTCACTCACAGATTAAGTCACTCAGTCGGCCAATTCATTAGTCAGCCAGTCAGTAAGTGATGGAGTCAGTCAGTCAATCAGTCAGTCATTCACTCACTCAATCAGCAAATAAGTAAGTAAGTAAGTAAGTAAGTAAGTGAATCAATCAGTCAGTCAGTTAATCATTCAGTCAATCAGTCAGTCAGTCAGTCAATTATTAAGTAAGTCAGTGAGTCAATCAGTCAATCAGTCAGTTCGTCACTAAGTCACTCAGTCGATCACTCAGCATGTCAGTCAGTCAGTCGGCCAATCCATCAGTCAGTCAATCAGTAAGTAAGTGACGGAGTCAGTCAGTCAGTCAGTCAGTCACTCACTCACTCAGTAAGTGTGTCAGTCAGTCAATCAGTCAGTCAATCAATCAGTCAATCAGTCAGTCAATCAGTCAGTCAGTCGATCAGCCAGTCAGTCAGTTAGCTAGTTAGTTAGTAAGTCAATCAGTCAGGCAGTCAATCAATCGGTCAGTCAGTCCTCGCTGTCAGCAATCGGCTCCTATGTTAAACACGACAAGGGCGTGGCTTCCGGATCGATATTCGTCTGCATTCGAATCTTTCTCTGATTCCTCGGTGCAGCTTTTATTCTGCTCGCGATATTTCAATGAAAAAATTAGTCATAGGACATTTGCCACGACGTGACCTGAATTGTTCATTGCAAGTTATACAAAATTATTTACAATTGACAGTTCAATTCGTGCCCCAAATAAAGTCCAGCGGTGCAGGATTTTCGAAAACTTACTGTAAATGATACGACTCAAGGTATTATTATTACAAAAAAATTTGCCATTGAAAATGTTCGTCGTAAAATATTTGCACAAGTGCTTCGCTATTATAGACCTTCGAGAGGATCTCACGCATTGAACCGTCCACAGGAAATAGTTCGCCATTGTGTTGTATGGTTGTACGTGCGGCAGTTGTGAACGAGTGAATGAATAATTGAGCAAGTGAATAGGTGAATGAGTGCATGAATGAATTTTAGATTGGTGAATGAGTGAGTGAGTGAATGAACGAACAAATGAATGAACTAACGAGTGAATAAATAAATTAATTAATTAATTAATTTTGGATTGGTGAATGAGTAAATGAATGAATGAACGAACAAATGAATGAGCAAACGAGTGAATGAATAAATGAATGAATGAATGAACGAACGAACAAATGAATGAACTGACGAGTGAATGAACGAATGAATGAATTCAATGAATGAACGAATGAACGAATGAACGAACAAATGAATGAACTAACGAGTGAATGAATGAATGAATGAATGAACGCATATGCGAATAATGAGCAAGTGAATTAATTCAATTAATTAATGAGTTAATCAATTAGATGGTTTTCCAGGAGGAGGAAAAGCGCAATGGTCTGTCTCGGTTAAATCTTTTAGCAAGAACTTAAAACTAAAGGCAAAGTCAGAATACTGTGCACATAGATTTCTCAATGTAAATCAAACCATCATTCTTGTCATTTGGTCGAGTCCGACGAATGTTCAGAATTCATACGTTCTTCGAGGAAGCAAAAAACCCTATGCTACGCCTACTTTCCCCCATGCTCCGCATTACTCCCAGCTTAGCAGTCTAGACAAGAAATGTTGGAAACGATCAAGCATGCAAGGGCAGATGACACCGAAAAACGCACCCTTCATCTTCTGCTCTAGAAGACTTTGATCCACGATCTACATATATAATATATATATATGTTACATATAATACATATTACATAATACATATTATTATGTATATCTCGTGGAACTCTGTGTACCTTTGCTATCCATCCCAGGCCGTAGATTCCTTCGCTCTGCTATGCATGGTGGTCTGGTTGTCCCTATGACTCGATCTTCCACAGTGCTGCACAGAAGCTTTTCTATGGTCGGTCCATCTTTCTGGAATAAGTTACCTACATGTATTAGTCTCCGCAATGAACTTCTTTGTCTTTCTTTGCCCCTTTTCCGCAAGCGTTTGAAAACCATTCTCTTTGATTGTGGTTTGGTGTCAGGTCGGGAGCGCCTCTGAGGAGTTCTCTTGAAGGGGCGCTATATAAATGTACAATTACAATTACAATTGCAATATGTATAATACAGCAGCATGGCTAGATAACCTTGATAGTACCCTGATGCAACGACAAAATTAATTGCTTTTCAGTTGCGTTTTTGAAGGCACCATTAATTGCCCTGTTATTTTCTTCAGTTGCCGTGCAAATCGCTCTTCGGTCTGTGCATCGTGTTAAACCCACCTTTTATGAGCCTGTCTCTCACGCGCGCTCCTATCTCTCATTTACCCTCGTTCCCATTCCCATTCTCAATCTCTAAATCTTCTCTCTTTCCGTCGCTGTCTCTGTCTCTGTCTCTGTATGTCTGTCTGTTTGTCTGTATGTCTGTCTGTCTTTCTCACACACACGCGCGCGCACACACGCAAACGTTCATAACCTGGTTTATTATATTTGGCAATTTTAATACAAAATCTAGTTCCCACATCGCATTAATAAATTGTAATTATTTCATAATAAAATTGTAATCTTAATATTAACTAATTTCACTAAATCTTTATCGCTGCCTTTGGGCTTACGGGTGCGGCCCTCAGCTTCAAGAACAAGCTCTTCGATAGTCCGCAGTGTCAAAAGGTTGGAAGCAGCGCAGTTCTACATGTAGGTATAGCTGATTATAGGCCTCTAAGATATACATAATACATAGACTCTATTACAGAGACGGCCTGTGGATGATAAGCAGTTTGACAGCTGATGTATACATTCACACAGCACATAATATTTTAGGTAATTTCGCTAATCAACGCCTCTCTGATTCGCACTCAGTTTAGCCCTCATTAAATACCGACCTTGGACTGTCACCTGCGTTGAAATATACCACCAGCCTATATATAGCCACTTAGGCATTTTTACCTGAATAAGGAGACCGCTCCAGGTGAGGTAGAAACTACAAAGACCTGCGACGTGGAATAAATGGGAATCATCATCATCCAGCTCCAGGTCTCGGTAATTGGCATTGAATCGATGCCTGTGGAAAGCAGCATCGCTCAAGAGCGTCACCATGACAACTGTTCTCATCACTCAAGAGCGTCGTTGTCATGACAACGCTGTACAACACGGAATGTTACTTAGCTATAATACGACTGGTAATTGCCTTAAGGAATCAGGTCTGATTCAAAACTCTATTGATCTTCCTACGATCGATATGTAATAATATGTACCAAATTTGTTAATAATCTATCGATAGTTTGTTTCATATGATCGGGTCGCAGGGTTAGAGGCACCTAATAAAACCGATTACCTGAAATTAAGATTGATTACAGTCGACAATCAAGACTCCCAATTTTTTGTCCAGTGCTGTATAAGTCTTAAGCCAAGAACGAAATAGCACGCATAAGCTCTGAGAAGCATCGTTTTTATAGCGCAATTTTATTATACCAGTCGAGAATAATAATATTGCAAACGAGGTCTGATAAATATTGTGATGCTAGGTCAAAATTGAACGGAATTATATAATATATTATTATGTCCGTTGTATTATTGCCCTTCTTGGAACCTATTTTTCTTCTCTCGTGGCCTTGCGCGCACTGGGAGAGCCCCTAAACGGCTCGCAGTAATATAGAGGCGCCTTATAAAAGTTTTAATAAAATTCATTATTTCAATATAATATACACTCTGTCCAGATGAAAAGTAGAACACAAAACTCTCTCTCTCTCTTTCAGGCTCGGATTAATCCCTCTCTGGGGAGGGGTCAGCCACTTGGATACTCCTCTTCCACTTGTTCCTGTCACCAGTGTCCTCCCTCTTCAGCTTTAGCATTTTCAGGTTCTGTTGTATTTGATAACACTTTTAGGATTTGTTTTAAATTTTCAACACAGCAACAGTGACCATAAAAATTTATACGAGATCCTAAAGCCGATTAGAAATATTGGTGAGTTTTTCAAATTTATGAGCATTTGAGATGCAACACCGAAAAATGGAACTTTCCAACATGCAAAAGCTGAAAGGAAGTAAATTTCAGCTATATATGGCGTTCAAAATGTCCTTTTTGTTCGCCAACACACGACCCATTTACGTTAAACACACCACACATAAGCCTACATATTAACAAAATATACAATCTAAAACATATTTACATATATATAATATATTTGTGTGTGCACAAATATATATTATATATGCATTATATATATATATATGTTTGTGTGGCACTGGCTGGTCTGTGTTTTCTATGAAAAATTCTGTTGTGTAAAGGAATGACTAAAAACCATTTTCTCCGACGTAATATTATAATTGAGCGTGAGACTTGTTTAGCAGGTACTTGGCTCTCCATGGCTACCAGACGGTAGATGAAGGGTGCGTTTTTCAGTGTTTCCAGCTGCGACTCGACTAACTCTCGACACACATGCGCACGGTGTGTATAGGAAGGAAACGAGGCGGTGCATGGGTTGATTCGGGAAGAAATAAACTGTACGAACATCAGAGAGAGGGAAATAGAAGCAGGAAGCAGAGAGAGAAGAGGATTAATATCACACACACACACACACACACACACACACACACACACACACACACACACACACACACACACACACACACACAGACAGACAGACAGAGAGAGAGGGGGAGAAATAGAGAGATAGTCAGACAGACAGACAGACAGAGAAAAGAGAGAGACAGTCAGAGACAGACAGACAAACAGAGAAAAGAGAGAATCAGAGACAGACAGACAGACAGACATACAAAGAGACAGACAGAGATGGGGGCTGAGAAAGAAACACGAAGAGAACATGATTGTGTGTGTCTATAATTATGTATGTATGTATGTATGTATGTATGTATGTATGTATGTATGTATGTATGTATGTATGTATGTATGTATGTATGTATGTATGTATGTATGTATGTATGTATGTATGTATGTATGTATGTATGTATGTATGTATGTATGTATGTATGTATGTATGTATGTATGTATGTATGAATGTATGTATGTATGTATGTATGTATGTATGTATGTATGTATGTATGTATGTATGTATGTATGTATGTATGTATGTATGTATGTATGTATGTATATACATGTATGTGTGTACTAATGAATGCATGACGTTGCACGTGTGGTTGTGTGAACACGCAATATTTTAAGTGACTTATAAAGGCACAGCACACATATACGGCGATGAAACGCAATTGCATCGACGGGCTGTTCTATGGGTGCACGGTCCAACATTATGAGTATACATGTACATAGGGCTCAAGTTGAAGTGCGCCAGCATGCCATGCACATACACATCTCCTTGGACACAGAGCGCAGCGACCACCTGCCCAGTCTATGGGTCCGTTCAGCACCCTCGAAGCTTCAATCGTTAGTGCACTCTGTAGATTCCACTCTATTATCGAATGAGCCGCTGTTTCGCTTTCGTGTGATAAGGATAAATAGCTTTCATATAATATTATCTCAAATTGTTCAGGCTGTTCTCGCTGATTAAAATTCGCCCTGCTAAAAGCTGTTGCGTATAATTGCAGGTTATAGACATTACATTGTCGGAAGCTAAAAGGGCGCTATACAAATCTCCAATCAAGTCTACGTTTAATGGTGGCTGTGGTCACTCGGTGACCACTGACCGGTCGAAAGGCTGGTAGCTCAGGTGGTCATTAGCTGGACAAAGGTCAGAGATCGTTGGACAGCTGCGGTCATCTCGTTAATGGCAATCGTGATAGCTGAAAAGCACGAAGGGACTTTTATAGGTTTTATGGCAGGCTATATTATTATTACTGGCCAACTTAGTCCAACATACACGTGCGTAGGCTATGTGCATGTATGCATAGAAATAAATGCACGTATAAATACAAAACATCAGTAAAGTAATAATTGTCTGGAAATTTTGTTCGTCAAAGCGTAGGATATATGC
Source organism: Lumbricus terrestris (assembly GCA_949752735.1). Taxonomy (NCBI): domain Eukaryota; kingdom Metazoa; phylum Annelida; class Clitellata; order Crassiclitellata; family Lumbricidae; genus Lumbricus; species Lumbricus terrestris. The sequence goes on from OX457051.1 coordinate 33,342,480, forward strand.
CGTAAACTTTGCCAATTATTGGTAACCTTACTTTTTTTAAAGCTAATGCCTTCAACTTCGTTTAATCAGAGCGATTTTTTGCCCCGAAGTACATTGTAGTAAGGATCCCTCAGGGGACTTCACTACCGCCTAATATAAAGTCACAGTAGCGAATGCCTCAAGCTTTGCTTCTTTCATATTGTTGGTTTAGTGGAAGGATGGATACGATTTGACCAGGGTCTATGTCAACAGAGGCCGTAACCCTGGACAGAAATTTGTCTTGCATATTATACAGCACTTATTGTTGGTTTAGTAAAAATTTCGATTTAGTAAATAGTCATAGGGTGTGGATTGTATCAGAACCCCTCAAAGTTCTCTGTCCAGGGGCAAGTTCAAACGTCCAATGGGACCACTCGATGTTGAGCCTTCTAATTCAGTTTCATGTATTATAGTCTTCCATTCTCATCCAACCGAAAGGCATCTGCCTTGGTCTTCTTCCTTTCATTCTTCCCTTGATGAATTATCTCCGAGAATGGAGTCTCCTCTCGAAAAGGTGACATTCTTATAATTAGGTCCATATTTGTGTCATTTTGTTTCTAATTCTTATAATTAGGTCAATATTTTTTTAATGTCATATTGTTTCTAATTAACCCTACTAGTATCATTGTTTACCAGTATCATTGCTATCACACACACACACACACACACACACACACACACACACACACATATATATATATATATATATATATATATATATATATATATATATATATATATATATATATATAAAGTGTTTATCTCTGTGTAATTTACGACGACGCATCATTCGAATACGAATGTCATCGCCCTCACCTTCTGCCGGAGTCTTTGGACCGGCAAAATCATGTCAAGAAGACATTTTGCTCTACATTTTCTAAAACGCCTTTTAAACGATGAAAATAGAGGGAATATAAATTTATGATACGCTAACACAGATCAACTTGATTTCGTACAAAGACTGTAATATAACGTTGCTTGAACATGTTTTGCAGGTGTTTAAATATAAAAAAACCAGTATTTATAATAACGCTAAAAAATAATATCATAATTTTATCATATAAATAATTATATGAAATATATTTTAATGGTAGTTTTTGAAATAAAACTAAGATGTTTCAACGGTGCTCCTCCGCTACTGCTTGCGCGCTGGCAATGTCAGTTCTAAGCCTTGATAACGCAGGAAGTCAATCGGCACTAACGATCCTTTTTCTTATCAAAGTGTAATTCCACAGTGTCGTTACGATGAAACCATTATTACTTTAAATGGTGTCTTAAATACGCATGGAAGGAAGGAAGGAAGGAAGGAAGGAAGGAAGGAAGGAAGGAAGGAAGGAAGGAAGGAAGGAAGGAAGGAAGGAAGAAAGGAAGGGAGGAAGGAAGGAAGGAAGGGAGGGAGGAAGGAAGGAAGGAATGAAGGAAGGAAGGAAGGAAGGAAGGAAGGAAGGAAGGAAGGAAGGAAGGAAGGAATAAAGGAAGGAAGGAAGGAAGGAAGGAAGGAAGGAAGGAAGGAAGGAAGGAAGGAAGGAAGGAAGGAAGGAAGGAAGGAAGGAAGGAAGGAAGGAAGGAAGGAAGGAAGGAAGGAAGGAAGGAAGGGAGGAAGGAAGGAAGGAAGAAGGAAGGAAGGAAGGAATGAAGGAAGGAAGGGACGGACGGACGGACGGACGGACGGGGAGGATAACAACATCTTTGGCCATAGAACCGTTGGCATCAGCAGAAATTAATTACTTTTGAACAAACTTTATCGTTCCTTCATAATTTCCAATTATTTCCGTATTTTATATAATAATTGCAGCCTTGGCTTGTAACAGTTCGCCTGTAAGACACCTTTAAAATGCTGGCAATTAATGTTACACATTTGGAAACACCACCATATCGAGCCAATGCATCTTTGGGTCACAATTCTTAAATAGCTTTGGTTGACATCATATAAGGGGTGTCTAACGAAATCAGTGATATTGACTTTGTTTTGATTCCTCGCCTATGTCTGTCAACCTGTAACACCCAGGCGATGAGTTCACAATCACACATGGTCAGCAGACGACATGAATCTTAACGATGAACCGCCGACAATACACCGACCGCCTATACGTCCGCCTCTCCCACGTCAGGTCCGCATAAGTAGCTTGAGCCAGAGAGGATCTGTACTGCACCAGCCATCCCAGTGGTTCCAGGACGCCGATGAACCTAAGAGGAATAAGAGGAGAAAGCCAGTACACCCCAATTGTGAGTGAGTCTCTTAGTTTAATAATATTATAAGACACCGGCAAGACATGAAGAGATAAAGAAGCTTTACGTATAGTTTAGGTGATTGTGCCGAAACTTGTAACCAAATTCTCTTTTCTGTGTTACTTGTGGGAGATTTATAAGCCCGCACTCTTGTACATCGATGCGGGTCAACCGTGCCTTCTCATGCAATGGACCTTCATACAGGAACAGTCTTCCATTAAGAATTCGATTAGATACTGCGGGGCGCGCTGGTGAAGTGGGTATGTTCGTTGCCTGCAGCCGGAGGGTTGCAGGTTCGAATCCAACCAAAGTCACCGCGTAAGGACCTTGGGCAAGTCCTTCACTCGCAATTGTTCAACGCTTCGGCGTGAAACTCCGATTCAGTGTCCGCGCTGTAGTCGGGAGCGCTTCTTAGTAGAAATCTTGAAGGGGCTCTATAGCAAGTGCACATTCAAACAAACATTTTGTAAGACGCCATTATGAATGTTAAATTGTTCATATACATGCATTGCATTGCATACTATTAAACTAAATTTTTGGTGTCGGACAATAATTGTATTTGTATGAGATCTGTTTGTCACAATGCGCGAGTAAAAAGTGTGCAATATGAAGAACTTTATGTGGTAAAACAAATAAAAAGGTTAAATGTAATGCCTTAAACCTTGCTTCAGTAGGCTATATGGAGCGAATTCCTAAAATGTGGCCTCATTAAAGATAAGGCTTAGACCAGTGGCACAGCCAGGAATTTATTATGGGGGGTGGGGTATTTATGGCCTGGCCGGATGCCCTTTCTGACACCAACCCAAGTCTGGGTGTTAAGGTTGACAGGCCGAGGCGATGAATTGAAACAAAGTTAATATCAGTAATATCGTTAGACACCCCTTATATGATGTCAACCAAAGCTATCTAAGATTGAGTTCCGATTTCCAAGCATATGCTGGGTCGGCTGATCTATCCTCAATATGTAACATTAATTGCCAGCATTTTAAAGGTGTTTTACTGGCGAACTGTTACAAGCAAAGGCAGCAATCTTATAATTATATTGACGGTATTACAGTAAATAAAAAGGGAATAATGTAACAAAGGGAATAAAGTAAGAAAAATAATTGTTACTACAGGCAGTAATTTAAGTAGTTGTAATTTAGGAAATTGCAATTTAGGCAATTGTAACCTAGGCAGTAGCTGTGGTGTAGGTAGTTGCAACCAAGGTTGTTTTAATTATGGCAGTTGTAATTTAGGCAATTGTAATTTAGGCAGTCGCAATTTAAGGTAATTATGGGTAATTACGGATAATTATAATTTTCAGTCTTAATTTCACCAAAAATACTGCAATCCAATTCTAGACAAATGCAGTGCCTCTCTTTTATACGACCGCAGATCGCAGTTTACGACCAAACAATGGATGTTCTGTGTAGCC
>OX457051.1:33351143-33492956 GCA_949752735.1 Lumbricus terrestris
GACATACACACACATATACACCCAGACAGGAAGAAAGACTGTTGAACATTAGCATTGTGTTCATAAACGTATATACCCGACCGGTCGAGTAATAGAACTCCGAGCCGATCATAAAAGTTTTTTTTCTCTTTATTTTTTTATAGACTATATTATAATACGACGCCATTACTCTTCATGAAAATTAATAATCATTATTATTATTGCCTCGGGAGCTTCTGTGGTTCGTGCGCAATATAATAATGCGCATAATAATTATACTCAGGTGTGCAGCCAGGATTAAATTTCGGGGTTTCCATTACCGGTACACAGAATATTATTTTAGCGGAAATTATTTTCTCGAGCTAAAGTTTTAATCAGGAGCTAGACTCCATAAACGCGACCAGTGGATGACCATTGACCATGTAACATATAAATTATATATATATATATATATATATATATACGTATGCCAGCATATGTGCATATATATGCATATTTAAGTGTATTTATAATTATGTAAAGGTCCACATGCATAAATATGTATATTATTGTAGGACATAATAATAATAAATCATATGATATGTAATTATATGGCCATAATATTGTTATGGTTTAGGCCTATACCTATGATCAATATATTCGCTGCCCTGCATTCAATATATTTATAAACAAAACACACCCATTGCAGTGCGCAGTTTGTGGGGCGCGGTGGTGTAGTGGTGGCGTCGATGCCTTGAAGTCGGAAGGTTCGAGGTTCAAATCCATCTCAAGTCGCCGCGTAGGGACCTTGGGCAAGTGCTTCACTCGCATATGCTGAGCGATTCGGCGTGAAACTCCGATGCAGTGTCCGCTCTGCAGTCGGGAGCGCCTCTAAGTAGTGAGCTTGAAGGGGCGCTATAACAAGTGCACATACAATCAAACAAACAAACAAGTGAGCACTCATATTAAATTATTTATTCTCCTGTCATCGCCAATTTATTTATTTCCTCCCGTTTATCATTATCATCAGATTTTGCTATAGCACTATAGAATAAGATTGGACTAACGACGAAGATGACTGGATGAATTACTATGATATCAGATAAAGATTAATTAGATGACTCAACGAGTTTCTAATGAAGATGATTAGATGTATTGCTGTGAAATCTGATGAAGATGACTTACAATGATATTTAATGAAGATGCTTAGATGTATTGCTGTGATATCTGATGAAGATGACTTAAAAATGATATCTGACGAAGATGATTAGATGACTGACAATGATATCTAATGAAGATGATTACATGTATTGCTGTGATATCTGATGAAGATGACTTACAATGATATCTAATGAAGATGATTACATGTATTGCTGTGATATCTGATGAAGATGACTTACAATGATATTTAATGAAGATGCTTAGATGTATTGCTGTGATATCTGATGAAGATGACTTACAATGATATTTAATGAAGATGATTAGATGACTGACAATGATATCTAATGAAGATGATTAGATGTATTGCTGTGATATCTGATGAAGATGACTTAAAATTATATCTAATGGAGATGATTACATGACTCAATGAGTTTCTAATGAAGATGATTATATGTATTGCTGTCATATCTGATGAAGATGACTTAAAATGATATCTGATGAAGATGATTAGATGACTTTAAAATGATATCTGATGAATTATGATTAGATGATTTTATATGAAATCTAATGAAGATCATTAGATGACTTACTATGATACCTAATGAAGATGATTAGATGACTTACAATGACATCTAATGAAGATGATTAGATGACTTACTATGAAGTCGGTGGCCACGTCCTCGCTCGTCTGCTCCCTTAGTGCGTCATTTCTTGACCTGGCGCCACTCAGCGGCTGGCGACTTGACGATGTTGCTCCGCTGTAATTCATCGTCAAATCATCTGGCGCTACATCAATTCCATGCTTATGATGCTCCGAGCAAAGAACTTTCGTTAGGCAAAATGGAAGATCCGGGGCCTTAGGTGATCATCCTTGGGTGATGGAGTTTCAGCGGAGTGCAGAGACTTTCAGGGAGTTACGATTAAAAGGAGTCTTTCCAAAAGGGTTGAAAAATTTGCCTCACTGTGTCGAGAGTTTGACGCTTGTTTTACTCCACTGTCCGGTTATTAGTGATCTGGTTGTTCCCGTTGTCTGATTGTTGTCTTGTCGCTTGGGCAACCTGCGGCTCAGTTGACTCGTTGTAAGTTGGTTGTGACGTCTGTTGTCTATCGGTTGTTTCGCGGATCAAATTGTTGTCACGATGTTAGCGGGTAGTTCCGATGTTCTCCAGGTCAGTTATTCAATCCGCTGCACTGTTGCTTGGCTGGTTGTCTCGTTGTTCAGTACGTTGTAATTTTGCTACGTCGGTTGTTGCTTTACCAGTCGGTTGCTTCGCTGTTCAGTGTGTTGTCACTTTCCTAACCGGTAGTTTCGATAACTTGCTGTCACGTTGTTCAGTTGGTCTTCGTGTTGTTGTCCACTTGGTTGTATCGTTGCTCAAGTGACTGATCGTAGTTCCCGTAGTTCAGTGAAGCGACGCGACATTTGTCTTTATCCGATTCTCGTCGACATGTCACTATACGATCGGAATTACCGGCAGAATAACGACTGGCTCTCTATCTCTAGCTCTCTCCGTATTTGTCTCTCTCTGTCTCTCTCTCTCTCTCTGTCTCTCTCTCTCTGTCTCTCTCTGTCTCTCTTTCTCTTTCTCTCTCTCGATCAGTGGACGCGGTTCTGTGGTTCACGTCAGCTGCTGCAACTGGAGAGTGAGGCGGAGACGCGGATGCATAGATGCCGTCGTCGCATTGTGTCCGTGCGTGCGTGCGTCGAGCACTTGGCCAGTCGTCGAGTGCGCATGACGGAAATGACGTATGTGCGCAGGAGGATGTGTGGGGAGTTGACGATGGGCTGGTCACGTGATTAGGAGACGTTCGTCTTCTGGTGTCAATGCGATCAGTTTTTTTTATATTAATTTCGATAACAATAATTTCTAAATATTTCGATCACTTTAAAAAAAATAATATTATTATTGAGATTTTCAATATTGAAAATCTCAATAATAATATTATTTATTCTAAAGTGATCGAAATATTTCAATATTTCAACTCGATTGCGACCGATTACGTTTAGGCAAATAATTATTATTATTAGTCTATTATTATTATGTTTTTATTTTTTTATTATTATCATCATTATTATTTTTTTGGAAGTTGTTCTGGAGCGCCTACAGTAGCAGAAAAAAACGATTTCTTAGATTTTTCCAGTCGTCGACGAGTTGCGTTGGAGTTTACTGATCGCCATCTAAGACTTTCCCTCATCTAACGGCAACGGGAAATAGGCTACACGCACTAACGATTCAGCCGACAGAATAAAAACGCAGACGACATGAATAATTAAATGCTTGAGCTACAAAAATGCATCCCGGCATTTTTTGGGACCGTTTCTATCCACGTCCTAGTATACTGCCCCCAAGGACGTTGATGTCGACTTCCCTTGCAACTGACCACCACAGTGTGTCGAGGAGTGGTTGGGTATAATCTACTGATTCAGTCTGAATGATTTCACCATGCCTGACGCTGTAATCACTGTTGCATGTTACTATATGGGATAGTAATGTTACTGTATGGGATAGTATGTTACTGTATAGGATAGTATACAGGGGCGGATCCAGAGGGTCAATCCGGCCATGCCCCTTATTTAAAAGGTGCATGGGACGTGTCTCCTATTTGATTTCAGGCCATAGTATATCATTACTTGCGATGGCTGATAGCTAAAAAGGTTATCAGTTATTTTGCCAGGGCAAACTGGTATATTTTCCAGTTTCCAGACATTTCGACCAAACGACTAAAAAAAGGGTCATAAGAGATTTTCTGACAAAGCTCACCGAAAATTTTGGCCCCGTTCGAAAAATCCTATATCCGCCCCTGGGATGGTATGTTGCTGTATGGGTCCTATGGGATATAGTAGCCTATGGCTCTTCTTCAAGGACTCAATTAAAAGTTGCGTACATCCATTTCACTATCAACCATGGATTTCGCCACACTCATCACTTAAAGATCCGTTTATAATATTAAGGATTGTATTTTAAATAATTTTAAATATAACGGGGCTGGTTTCTCGGGAGAAGTTAAGTGCGTCCATTTCGCCATGGATGTCGTCCATTTTACAGAGTTGTGATATAGCACATAGGCCAGGGAATCCGACATAGGCCCTACATTAACTAACAGTTTTCGCTATCGGAACTTCTTATTGGCAATTAAAGGAATTATTATTTACATGTAGCATCTGATGCACTCGTTTTAAAGGTATTTAATATTAACTCTGAAATTCAATTGTTATTTATATGCAACTAGATGAATGGTTCCGTTTATCGAGAGTCGTGGCTGTCAACAATTTGTCTAAAATGTAAAAAATTCCGGGTTTAGTCATAAATTTAATATATTTTAAATCATAATTCCATTTTGGACTTCACATGAACCTAAACGTCTTTGGAAAGGTTTGCTCATGAAATTTATCCAAATCTTAACTGTGATGAGTAGAAAAATGTTCGGCTCAAGATTGTTAGTGTGTATGTAAGCTATGTATATATATATTATATATATATATATATTATATAGCCTATGTATAATATACTATATATAAGGTAAATGTGAGAGGGACTTTGCCAATAACCGATCGCAATTTTACCTGTCGCACCTGTATTGCCGGTGTGCGTGCAAAGCGCTGACAGGTTGGACGCTGCGTATACATGTAGGTGCACCTGAGCTCCTGCTGCTGCAGTGTCTCTTGTCTTTCAGGTCCAAGTCACGGTTGCAGACGTCATCGGGATGTATAGGTGCATGATGAACGAAATGTCTTTTAGTCTTTTAGACTGACCGATTAGTAATCCGATTCCTCAAAGTTCCATGTATAGCATATAGTCTTTCATCAGGAAGTGAAGTGCCATTCCACTATTCCGTCATTTTCCAGTCAATATTTAATCAAGATCGACGAGTAAAATCGAATATTTTGTTATCGTGATTGTCTTACAAGCAAACTCCAGGAATAGCTCTTCGACAAGCACGAATTCATTGCTTGATTAGGCCACTCAAATGTCATAAAAGCATCACTTCAATAATTCTCGTCTCAGATTCCATCAGTAGTTTCTTAGATCAATGGCACTGTGTGATAACAAATATCATTGGTGTGGCCTTCCTCCTTTATGTGGGCTTTGGACTGGCACTGCCAAAGTGTGAGCCGTGGAAAAGCAGCGCTCGTGAATAAGCTGGTGTTCCGCGCTTGGCTTTTGAGTAGCGCTTTAGAAATGTCGAGTTTTCGATTACGACTACGAAAGTTCCAGACTCCATCGCCCTCATAGGTCTGCGCTCATTTATGTTTTGTTTGTTTGTTTGTGCACTTGTTATAGCGCCCATTCAAGATTACGACTCAGAAGCGCTTCCGACTACTGTAACAGCGCGGACACTGGCTCGAAGGTTTCGCGCCGAAGCGCTGAGCAATTGCGAGTGAGAACTTGCCCAGATCCCTACACGGCGGCTTGAGGTGGATTTGAACCGGCAACGCTGCAAAGCAACGAACATATACCCAGTACACCACCGGGCCCCACGTATATGAATTGTCTTCAAGACTCGTCCACTGAGCCCACTAACTTCGAACTGTAATTATAATCGAAACAATTATTAAGCTTAGGCCTAATCAGACTAATCTCCGAACCTATAAAGAGCCACTCGAAAGCCAAGCGCAGAGCACTATAGTTTATTCACAAACCCTCTCGTGTCAATCATAAAAGCATGCATACATGCTTACAAACATACATAGGCTACACACATACATACACTCATTCATTCAAGTATTATATAAATATCGATATCGTAATCGTAATCTCGAGATACCTACGGCGTCCATAAAAGTGAAGTCGCGGGAACCAGTTTATTTACAGGCACAGGAACCAGCTTAATTAAGTCTATTCACGAGCACGAGAATCAGCATTTGCTTCACGCTTCTTTGAAAAGCAACCGGCATACAACATAGTTTTATTATTATAGAAACGAAGTGCAAATACAGCAAAACAAATAAATAGCGTAAATGAAATAATACGGTTATTGAACCACAATGATAAGTGATCGTCATCACTTATCAGTGCTTTCGTAAGGTTATCGTAAGGCGCTATGTAAATGTACATATAGGCCTACGCAGGCCTTAATATCATATAATCATATAAATGTAAGATGTCTATGCTTAATATGTTTACTTAATACTGGACTTCGCAATCGGCGGATGATTACAAACGGTAACGAAGAACTTCCTTCCGCAAATCCATATTCTCGTCACACAATTCCATACCAACCTCAGTCATTACACGCCAGTTCCTCATCACCAGTGGCGGCGACAGAGGAAGGCAGGGAGCCAAGCCCCCTAAACTAGGACATCCGAGACGCTAAGCCCCCCTCTAAAAAGGGTCATCCGGGTTTTTTACACGTAAAACTGAAGTTTTGGTGGATGAAAGTTGAAAAAGGAACATTTCCATGAAATTTCGACCGGATGACTAAGAAAGGTGTCAGAAATTTTGGCGGATGAAAATGAAAGTTTCGTTCACAAATCCCGATGATTCAGCCCCAAAGCTTAAATCCTGGCGCCGCCACTGTTCATCACATATAGCCTAATATCCCAGCGTCAGCAGAGATGTCCAACGTCCGATGGTGATACGCCCATCTTGTATTCCCGTCCACATTCAAACAACGCCTGCAGAAGTGTCTCCGCGGTATTTTACCGGTGTCGATGTATTCCAGGCACGATTCCGCTTCGATCCTAAGCATCCAGCTGGAGACTAAGTTCGGCAGATTCCGAGCATTCCACTCCGTCACCGGTCTCCTCGGACTACAGGACAAACAGAACCTACATGGGGGAAAATCGGTCCCCTGCACGGTCTGCACTCAGTGGCACCCGACTCGACGCGGCGACCGGGAGGATGGACGGACGGGCGACCGTGTCTCCCCTGGGACTGTCGTGATGAATGCGCGGTCAACTCCGGACGAGCCCCCATGATGTTCACCGACGAACGACTAAGCCGGGGAGATGTTTAAATAATGCAGAGTTCATCGATCGTTTGTTGACGTGACAGAAAGAGACGAGTTTGTAAGTTGTTTCATAGCCACCGATGAATGATGGAAGCTATATAGGCTTACGTTTTCAAATCTAATCGTCCTTGAAATCAACTATACATCGTTATTTCAGACGATCCTTTTTTTCATCTAACCGAATTTAGTTTTTTCTATAGGCCTACATAATTTATCCAAAGTCGATAACTCCTGTATCCGTAGGCGTAGGGGACATTTCGGCAGTGGGGGGGATGGGCAAAGATTTTCCTTTTGCCCGAAAAATCTGATGACCATTTAGTCATTGGTCTAAAACTTCCGATTTTCTCGTCCGAAAAATTCGATGACCTTCTTTTTTAGTCATTTCCTACAAATCTTCAGAAAATATAGCTATTTTACCCCTGTGTGCCCGAAAAATCCTCCCGTGCCTGTTTACCCGAGAAAACTTACCAAAATATTTTTCCGCCCGTGCCTGTTTTGCCCGACAAACACATTTGCCCGAAATTTGGGGATCATTTGCCTTCTGGACCCCGCCTCCTAGGCCTATGCCTGTATCTAATCCAATCTCGTAATTTCAGTGTTTGGAAACGTAATTTAACACTTCAATTAAATTAATCTCCCTCGCAATGGTTAGGCTACATATGTAATTTGCGCACCGTAATGGTAGCATTTTAAGCCATCATCTTTAAAAATACTCGTGGTTTGAGTGAAGATACGTGATTGAAGACTTCAATAAACGGCTTCTCCATGGGTCATCCCCATTGTTTATAATTATATTTTTAATTTGCACACAAAATGGTAGCATCTTAAGATGTCACTTTAACAAAATTACTTATTTTGGGTATAGGGCCTATTGTAGACCGTCATTGCTGCGCAGTGTTTAATCTATACATCTCCTGTGGCAAGTTCCTCCTCTGGGAATGACACCCCTCAGCCAGTCACCCCCTCCCGATAACTTCATAGTTGTTTTTTTTACATCTAGACTATAGGCCAATGCATCACATGAAGGTTTTTTATGCATTAATGCAAAAGTGAACGATAGGCCTGCATTAAAAAATGTCATCAGATTCCAAAGTTCAGAATGTAGCAATTTGCTACCGGGATTCTGATATTCATTAGAATTGTATTTAGGCCTACAAAGGTTAAAAAAAGTCAGCAAAAAATAATAGGTCATCAGAAAAATTTACCGGACGGATAAAGTGTGTGGCCGCCGTCCGCCTCAGTGGTTGCCGCCAGAACGACCGTTTCACCACCCCATCTGACTCCCTCCCCCCAGCTCAGTTGAGAGAGCGCTGGTCGATAAACTTCATGAGCAGTCATTATCGCGACCCGGGTTCAAGCCTCGCACAGGGCAAAAATTTATTTGAATTTTCTGTTAGCTGCCAGTGGCGCTTTCTGTTGTGTGGTTTGCCTCGGGTCTGTTGAAAATAAGATCGCCCCTCCCACTCCTGGCTTGGCCGAATCAGGAGCGATCCAGCACTTAGGCCAATAGTGTTAAGTTACCGAGCTTGTTGTAGCCGGCCTGCATGTCGTGCGAAGCTGGCCGTATTTCGCATAACTTGTATGATGTATCTGTAAGCGATCGTTATGCGGTCTGTCAGATTGAATCTCAACAAACGAATATTATTATTATTATTGTGTAGCCTACCGTATGCGAATTCGTAGAACATACATGGATACGAGTCCAAGGCTCCGACGACCCAATAGGAAAGCGAGTTATAAATAGCGTGGCCTGATTTGTAACTTTCGTACGCGAGTAAGTAAATATATTCTGATAATTCTGATAGATATAATCATATTTCACAAGGTAGTATTCACAAAAATACCTGGTTTAGTAATATTATTATATTTCAGTGGCGCAAATTTTTATGAAATGGATAAGAACGGAGCGCGTTTAGAATTTTAGTAATTAATTCTAAATCGAAAACAGGTTGGTGATGGCCTCGCTGCAAAAAAGACCTATGAAAAGAGCGTTTAATCGGTAAATTCAAGCTGGACGAATGAAAATGTTCTTGCTTACCTTGGAGTTTGACGGATGAAAATGTTCTTGCTTAACTTGGAGCTGGATGGATGAAAATCTTCCTGAGTAAATTGGAGATGGATTGATGAAAATAACGCTTGAGAAATGGAAACAGGAAAAAGTTTGTATTTTTACTTGAACTAGAAGCTCGATTGATGAAAATGCCCGTCCTTGAATTGGAGCTGGATTAATGAAAATATTCTTGCTTAAATTGCAGCCAGATTGGTGAAAATGTTTCTGCGTATATTGGAACTGAATTAATGAAAATAACTGTTGGTTGAACAGGGGCTGGATTTTTGAAAATCATCGCTTGATAAATGGAAGCTGGATTAATGAAAAACGCTTGTGTAATGGAAGCTGGATTAAAGTATTTTTATATCTGAAGTGGAACCTGGATTTTTTATATCTGAAGTGGAAGCTGGTTTAAGGAATTTTTATATCTGAAATGGAAGCTGGATTAAGGTATTTTTATATCTGAAATGGGGATTGACGTTTATAACGCTTGATAAATGGAAACTGGACTGTTGATTTTCATTCATGTATTTCAACATGCATCCAGCATCTATTTAAGCTGTAAAGCCGTTTATCCAGCTTTCTTTTATCAAGCGACTATCAATCAAGCATTTTTCATCGATCCGTCTTTTATTTCAGATAAAAATATACCTTCATCCAGCTTCCATTGAAGGCGTAAAAATATCTGATTCCAGCTTCAATTACTTAAGCGTTTATCATTAATCTAGCTCCTACTTCAGATATAAAATTACCTTGATCCAGCTTCCATTTAAGATATAAAAATGCCCTAATCCAGTTTCATTTCACAAGCGTTTTATCATTAGTCCTGCTTCCATTTTTTAAGCGTTACTTTCGTTAATCCAGCTTCTATTTCACCTATAAGGAATCTTCATCCAGATTCCATTTCTCAAGTGTTTGTTTCATCATGCCAGCTTGCATTCCAGTCATAAAATATCTTAATCCAGCCTCCATTTATCAAGCGATATTTTCATAATTCCAGCCTCTGTTCAACCAACAGTTATTTTCATCAATTCAATTCCAATATAGGGCATACAAAGAAACATTCTCACGAACCATGCTCAAATTTAAGCAAGAATATTTTCATCAATCCAGCTTCTATTTCAGGTATAAAAATACTTATTCCAGTTTCCGTTACTACAACGTTATTTTCAGCGATCCAGCTCCAATTTTAGCAAGAAGATTTTTATCAATCCAGTTTCTATTCAGCAACGCGATTGTTTCGTGTGTCCATCTTCAATATTTATAAGCATTGATTTCATCAATGCAACTTCATTCAGGAAACGCTCTTTTCCTCGGTCTATTTTTGCAGCGAGGACATCAGCAACCTGTTTTCGATTTATCACGAGTTATTTTCATCAATGCAACTTCAACCTCTGATCCTATGCCGTGCACGCTAGTGCACTTCGTCTGGCCATCGATTAGGCCTACAATGAACCTCCTTCGCAGCGCGTATTTTTATTTCACGTTACTTAAATAATCATTACGACTAATTACTAAAATTTCTAAACGCGCTCCGTTCGTATCCATTTAATCAAAATTTGAGACACTGAAAAATAATAATATTTCTAATCCAATTTAATAAGAATATTTACTTACTCACGTACGAAAGTTACAAATCAGGTCACGCCATTTATGACTCGCTTCCCTATTGGGTAATCAAAGCCTTGGACTCGTATCCATGTATGTTCTACGAATTCGCCTACCGTATATTGATGTTATTTTACTTTTTCAGTTCGCGAGCCTTGGGCGTGACTTTTGACGCGATTGTGCGATCAACTTCAGCATTTTCGATATCTGGCAACCCCCGTTGTATTGGGAAACCCTGTTGATGGCTGACATTTCCACTTTCGAAACGGTGTTTTGGTTTTCACATTGACGTAGGCTATATTTAAGCGCTTAGATCGCTTAAATCTCATTGGGGTTTCGTTAGGAGGATGTCAAGGATTGTCTTTGAAGGTAATAATATTCCTTTTAATGATTCAATCTGACACACCGCAGAATGATTACAGATACAGGTTATACGAAATACGGCCCACTGTAGCACGACACGCAGGTCGGCTTTACAGCAGTGGGTTCGGTAACTTAACTAATGGTGGCATCGTTAACCTAATAAATAGAAAATAGGTAGTAGGTTGGTCAATTAAACTGAAACCTTTTAGATCAGTTTCATCATACAGGTAAGATTTTAAGTTGCACTGCTACTTGAGTCCTAAACAACTTAACCTAAGATGAATCGCTTTGTGGTAGGCCTACATGGTGATTTGTTAAAGCGCTGGTCGTGTTACGCGGAGTGTTTGGGTTCGACTCTGCTCGTGTACACTCCTAAAGTGAAGTCTTAGTGCCTGTCTATATGGCTGCCACCAGGGGCGGATCCAGGGGGCCAATCCGGCCATGACCCCCCCCATTTAAAAATTGCATGGGATGTGGCCCCCCATTTGGTTTCAACATGCCATTAAATAAATGTAGTGGGAGAGAAAAACAGGACATCAGGCCCCCTATTAAAAAATCGTACGAATTCTTATTCCAATTAACCAAATAAAACCAAACTTCAGCATATGCCATCTGGAAATTATTGGAAATTATATTCGGTTAATTGGATGTTGGATTAATGAAAAGAATTGTTGCTTAGCCTCATTAGAAATTGAATCGAAATGATTCTTGCTGAGACGGAAGTTGGATTGATGGAAATAATTCTTGCATAAATTGTGGCTCAATTGATGAAAAGTCCTTGTTTAAAGGCGAGTTGCAGTGATGAGTAAATGCTATAATTATAACGTACTAGTTAACTAACATGGGGTCAGCCATAATCTCCGAAACCCGAATCACTGAAAATGCTGAAAATACTTTAAAAGCCCGATTTCCCGAAAACTGATTTAATAGCAGAAAGCGGCCGAACTCCCACCCACATAAAATATTCAGAGTTAATTTTAATGCACTGCATAATGAACCTGCATGGTAAGTGTTGTTGAAAACACAGTTTAGTGTCTAAAACCATTTCTCGACCTCCAGTCACTACTCATCTCAAGTTCTCCAACCGAGCCACATCAGCTACTTACACCACACCTCTGGAATGATCTGCCTCCTGAATTCCACTCTCGGTCTATTCCTCCTCCATCCTTGTTGGTCACCCACCATAATTTTCAGGCTCCTCTATTCATCACTCCGCAAGCTTTCCATTCAAAACTAAAGTCTCACCTCTTTAGAAACCCTTACCCCGACTTACCTGATCTTCCACCTTCCAATTCTCGACCCACCTTAACAGCAATTCTGCCACTGACCAGTTGATCCTTTGGTTACAAGACTATGACCGTCTTCGGACTGCTCTTTTGAGCAGCCCTTCTGAATCTGACTAGACACAGCGCTTGTGAATAAGCTAGTGCCTTGCGCTTGGGTTTCGAGTGGTGCTTTAGAAATTTGGAGACTATGATTACTCTTCTCCCAATGCCTTCCAATGAGCTCAAAATACTTAATTCCACATGTTGCAGGGTATTCTTTACTTCTGTTTATTACTAACTCTTTAAGTTACCTGGTAACTATATAGTATATACAGCAGAGTGAGAATTGCTGGGATTTGAGGGTTAAAAGCCCTAATCTTTCTTAATACCCCAGACTAAAGTCTTCAATTGCACACCCCAGCTAAACATAACTCAACGTCCAAAGCCCCTTGTGTTTTTGTACATTTCTCATACTGGTATATAGTCCAACTTACTTGTTGTAGAACCGCTGAAATGTCCCTTGGTAAAATTGTCACCACGTTGAAGGAACATAAAAAAAGCTGCGTTGAAGTTTGGGAAGTAACCAGAAGCTCTGGTAAGATATTTATAGGATTATTTCGGCTCCTGTGTCGTTATGGCAAGTCTATTCCAAGCATTGGAGGACTTTTGGCTTCAGCAGAAGGAATGCTACCTGCCGAGGACTCCAAAAATCCTGCTCAGTTGCTCCTAAACCTGAGTGAGCAAATAGAAATGTTAAGACAAGATATCAAGGAGTTGGATAATACAATGAAGTGGAATGAGGTCAAGTTGCTGTATAATGATGTTGTTTCACATATAGAGACGGGAATGAAACATTTGGTGCAAATTGATGAGTCAACAAACGATGAGAGAAAACGCTGTGAGGGGAGGTTGGTAAAGTTTTGCTCAGACGAGATGATGACTGAAAAGGTCGACAAACTTCTGAAGGGACTTCGCCCTGGACAAGATATACTGCATACTGATATTTTGGAAAATATGTATTGTGTTAGCAGAGGACACCGAGGAATAATGAAACGGATGTGCGTTCAATTTCTGCGGTTGGTCTGTGGAGGTTTGTTAGTTATTGAAACTTACGAGAGGCTGGTACATGGTGAGGATGGAATAACATATATAAAGAAATGGTTCAGAAACGATACAGTTGAAACTCTGGAGACACATTTTGAAACTTATCAACAAAAGTGCATGAAATTGGACAACTTTAGACACAATATGCTAACAGATCTTAATGAGGAGTTTCTTGATACCAAAATGTCAAATAAGGAGGCTGTTGTTTCTCTAAGCAACCTTTTGCTAGATAAGTATGACTGGCTGGAGACTTATAGTATCATTTGCAACGAAAACATCTTCATCGATTACAACTTCAGTGGAGATTGTGTGACAAGCCTCAAACGCAACGGTAGATTTGGGGTGATTTTTTATCGTGAAAAACCAAGAGATCCTGCCGTTAGAAAGGTTCCAGTGTTAATATCTCGACCAGATGTTCAGCTAAAGCGGGTTACAGATTTAATTAGAGAAACCGACAGAACTTGCTGGTTTTCAGATGCGGCAAGAATAAACAGTGTTTTGAGGACCAGCTCGAGTAGGAATGGTATCAGTGTTTGGGGCTGTGCTACAGTGAAAGCTACGAGAATGATCTCGATACCATTGATAAATATCCCTGCACTAATCGGATCAAGCAAAGCACTGAAAAGCTTCGAAATCTCTGGCGCTTGGACAAAAGCTATTTCTGATGTTGGGGGTCACAAGCATTTATGTCTATTAAAATAGAGCTGACATTATCAATTCAAACCAAATTATCCTGCATTTAATCTCTATGTTAAGTTAGAGCGCTTTATTATCAATTAGCTGGGTACCTGGCATTTCCAGGGAAATTTAGGATTTGCCCCGCTCCCGGCTAATCTCCTACTTCCCTACCCCCACTTGACCACATCTGCACTCCTACTTCCCACCCACCTTTTCCCCACCGCACCAACCCCACTCTGACCTCCACCGGTACGCCACCCGTAAAATTTTGGTTTTCGTGAAAATTCCCTCCCCATCCAGCCCAACCCCACCCAACCACATTCCGACCTCCACAGGTACGCCACCCATGAAATTTGGGTTTTCGGGAAAATTTCCTCCCCACTCCACAACATTCCGACCTCCACCGGTACGCCATCCGTGAAATTTGGGTTTTCAGGAAAAAAATTTCCCCACTCCCACCCCACCACATTCCGACTTCCACCAGTAGGCCATCCATGAAATTTGGGTTTTCGGGAAAATTTCCTCCCCACCCACCCCCTCACCCCCACCCCACCACATTAATAATTCCGACCTCCACCGGTACGCCATCCGTGAAATTTGGCTTTTCGAGAAAAATCTCCCCACCCCTCCCTACCTCCCCTCCCCACCCACCTGTCTAGCTGTAACATTTCAGGTGATTAAGTGTGACTCTATTCATGGAAACGGCTGAAAAAGTAGAAACATGTTTTTCCTCCCCCACCCTGGCCCCCATGGTGGGAGAAATTCGCGAACCCCTCCACTTAGTGTTCCATGCCAAGACGGACACAGTAGTGACAGTTTGGAGTGAAAAGGTGCAAAACTGTCGAAATGCATTTCGAACAATCAGACCGACGAACACACAGAATCTTTATTTACATAGATTTGTGACATAGCCTAATACTGTGATTGATGTCTGCTAGACTATAGCATCGTGGTTGCAATTCATGTTTATCTTGTTTTTGTGTCTTTTGTGGTTGAGAATTTTGATAGCAATTATAGAATATTTTCCTGCATGCACGTCTATTAAAGTGTAAAAATCTTATCCAGCAAATAAGCCTATTGTAATAGAAAGTGTGCTACCAGATGTAACCTTCCAAAATTGCAGATCAGTTGTGAGGAAGCTTATCAAAACGGTTTGAAATTAGATGAAATAGTTGAAAAATCCATTCAGGTAGGTGGTGATAGTGTGTCATCCTGCAACATTGTCTTTATTTAATAACAAAATGTTAGTGTACATTGAACAGTTCAAAACTTTCGAGGGTGGAGTTTTCAGGGAAATGTACATGTAGGCAATTCAGTCCATCAATGAACCTACCCTTGAACAGTGTTGTTCTCCGGAGCAGTTTCTCTGACTTGACTGAAGCTACCGAAATGCCTGCCCAATTCGGCTCTTTAACATGGGCGGAGACCTAGGGGGGGACAGGGGGGGACGGTCCCCCCCAATAAAAGTGTTGGGGGGACGGCCCATGCATTTGTCCCCCCCAATGTTTGAGCGTGAAGACTTTTTTCGGCGGCGAAAATAGAAAATTTCGTTGAGATTTCGTTTCGTCGAGATTTGACCGGATGACTAAAAAAAAAAAAAAAGGTCATCAACTTTTTTGGCGGCGAAAATAGAAAATTTGGTCGGGATTTGGTCGAGATTTGGCCGGATGACTAAAAAAAAAAAAAAAAAAGGTCATCAACTTTTTTTGGCGGCGAAAATTTTTTTTTTTTTTTTCCCCGAGATTTCGCCGGTCGTCAGAAATTTTTCAGAAAATCTCGCGTCTTTCCGTCCCCCCCAATTCTCGGCGCAGGTCTCCGCCTATGCTCTTTAAGTCAATTTTTTATGTTATATATTTTCGGGCCTGCTCGTTATACTGTTTTGCTTCAAATTTCTGACTCTTACTGGATTCAGATTTTAAGCTGGTTTCTTATGCATCCACACTGTTACACAATATTTGCATGCAGTCACTCAGACTAGTGTTAGCTTTAAAAATACTGGCCATTAGGACTAACAAGCAAATTGTTAACTTTTAAAGTACTTCTCATTAGGACTAACAAGCAAAGTGTTAACTTAAAAAATACTTCTCATTAGGACTAACGAGCAAAGTGTTAACTTTAAAAGTACTTCTCATCAGGACTAACAAGTAAAGTGTTAACTTTAAGAATACTTTTCATTAGGACTAACAAGCAAAGTGTTCGTACTTCTCATTCAGACTAACAAGCAAAGTGTTAACTTTAAAAGTACTTCTCATCAGGACTAAGAAGTAAAGTGTTAACTTTAAAAGTACTTCTCATTAGGACTAGCAAGCAAAGTGTTAACTTTAAAAGTCCTCATTAATACTAACAATCAGAGTTCGCTAGCATTGTTTTTTGACTCATTTTGTGTAGTTATGACATGTTTATGTTTCCACTGACTTCATTGTTGTTTTGGCTACTAAACATAAAACATTCATCTTTAGCACCGGTTATTGTTGTGCATGCTACCGAGCCTGTTGTAGCCGACCTGCGTGTCGTGCGAAGTTGGCCTATTTAGTATAACTTGTACCTGTAACACTGGTCAACATAGAAATCGTTACTGACGGGAAAAGGCCCTAATGTGTAGCATCTTGGTGTGCTGAACACGAATATAACCATAAAAAGTTTTTATTGGCTCTCGTTTTGAAAATATTTCATATAGCTCATTTCTTATGTTTCACTATGTAAACAACACAGCTTTCACAGTGGTTGAATGACAAAAGACCATCAATGCCGTTTGCAGTTCCCATGGCGTGGAGAGAGCAAAGCAACCACTTAGATGACTGTTACTTCTGCTTGGTTCCTCCTCTTTCCGGTGGAATAACGAAGCAAAAGAAGTCGACAATAGTCTACCCAAACATTCCGTCTGCATTAATTGAGACCAGTTCCACATGGTGATGGACTTCCTATTCCAGAACCTCCAGCAGAATATATTTTCGTTGAATCACCTGATGAGGACAAGGGTGAGCCGACATGTTCTTCTCCTGGTCCGTCAGCGTGCAGTGATCCCGATTTTCACTGTGGTGCATCATCAACCCCACACAGAATAACACAGGAAGAACTAAATGACCTTGTTCGTGATTTGGACTTCTCCAAAAACAAGGCAGAGTTGCTAGGATCAAGACTCCAACAATGGAATCTTCTAGAAGAAGATGTCACAATCTCTTTATATAGAAAGCGCCATCAGCAGTTGGAACCTTTCTTCATGAAGGAAGGTAATCTGGTATTCTGTTCCATTATTGACGACCTCATGAATGCCTTACAGATCACTCATGACCCACAAGAATGGAGACTCTTTGTAGACTCTTCGACACTGAGTCTTAAGGCTGTGCTTTTGCACAATGGAAACCATCTTCCATCTATTCCATTAGCGCATGCTGTCCACATGAAAGAGACATACGATAACCTAAAACAGTTACTGCATTACATTGACTATAATAGGTACAAATGGCACCTGTGCGGTGATTTGAAGGTAGTTGCCATTTTAATGGGACTGCAGCAAGGATATACATAATATATGTGTTTCTTGTGTGAGTGGGATAGTCGGGCAAGAGAGTTGCACTACGTGCGGAAGGAATGGACTCCCAGACAAAACATGGCAGTTGGACAGAAGAATATCCAGCACCCAGCTCTGGTCGAGGCTCACAAAATCCTACTACCACCCCTTCACATCAAACTAGGTTTGGTGAAGAACTTCGTGAAAGCCATGGACCGCACTTCGCCAGCTTTCCGATACCTGCATGAAAAATTCCCTCGACTCAGCGAAGCAAAGATTAAAGAGGGAATTTTCGTGGGTCCTCAGATTAGAGAACTTTTCAAAGATGACCGCTTCAACAACTTGCTGGAGAGTGATGCGAAACAAGCATGGAATGCTTTTCGTCTAGTGTCTACAGACTTTCTGGGAAATGTTAGGGCAGAAAACTACAAGGAACTAGTAGAAGACAATGCTCAAGCAGCACCAGAAATTTCGCTGCAATAGCCTATGTCGCTGAAGATGCATTTCCTTAACTCCCATCTCGATTTCTTCCCTGACAACTGTGGTATGGTTAGTGACGAACATGGCGAACGCTTTCATCAAGATATCGCAACAATGGAGCAAAGGTACCAGAGAAAATGGTCCACTACAATGTTGGCTGACTACTGCTGGACACTCCGCAGAGATGCTCCCGAACAGCTGTGCAAGAGACAGGCAAAAAAATCTAGGAACTAGTCTATGACCTGGTTTTTACAAATATTAACCGTAAGTGTATCACTATTGGAATGCATTGTGCGATATAAAATTACTTCATTTGAGATTACAAAAAAACTAGAGCCAATTAAGCAATTTCACTGTCATATTCGTGTTCAGCACATAAAAATTGATAAGAACTGACTAATTTCATTTCAGTAACATGACTTTTGTAAAAATTTGTTGTCCAGTGTAATCGTTCTGCGGTTTGTCAGATTGAATGTCAATAAACGAATATAATTATTATATTGTGACTTTTCAAGCTGTTTCTGCTATACCAATTCGCAGGAATGCCATTTTCCAGCAAAGGATATTCGACATTATTTGGTATTTTATGTATTAAAATGTGTAGGCGCTACTTTATTTTGACGGGGTCTTATTTAGACATGGTCACCGAAAGTCTTTGCTAAAGACTCTTGGGTAGAGGGCTATAGTATTCAAAAAAGGTTTTTTCGTTTTTTATTCTCCGAAAAAACGTCTTTTTTTCGTTTTTTCTTTTTTCGATCATTTTTTTCGATTTTTAAGTAACTTTATTTAATTATTTACTGTCTAATATTATTTTCCTTAATTTAATTTTTGTCTGATATTCCATACGTTTTCACCGAGCTCTCAAGGATTCAGCTAACTATATATGGTCTTTGTGTAATTGTTTAAGTTATAATTTTGAGAAATAGCCTACATGTAGTAGATCCCTATACAAGAAATGAAATTTGTAAGAGTTATTTTGATATAAAATTCTTGTGCCTATAATTAATATTAATATACAAATGTACAATATATAATTTAGTAACAATTTTAAGTACAAATGTACAATATATAATTTAGTAAACATCTGTGTTTTTTGCTTCTGGCTATAGATTTTAATTGTGTTATGTGGACTTATGTCTACAATATTTAAATTTGAAAAGATTTCAATACCTATAATTTATCCGAATTTCTTATTAAGCCAAAGTTATAAGAAAAAAATAACTGTGGTAGATTGATGTTACTTATACCAATTATTTTGGCCTAATAATAAAGTTGTGTTATTTGCAATTTCTTGATAAAATTACATAAGCAAGGTTTGTAAGCTGAAAATGAAATTTCGGATGTAACAAGGGCAAATTATTTTCCGTTTCCGTTATTTATCGTTTGTTTGTCGATTTCTATTATTTCGAAAAGACGACTTTTTTCCGTTTTTTATTTTATTTTCATCGTTTTTTACATATATGGGTAGAGGAAGCTCGTCTCTTTCATGTCGTCCGACGTCTGTGTCAAGTAAGGACCCAAATCCGCTATGAATTCAAGTTCTTTTCAGTTAATAGAGCTTACATGTAGAGTTTCAATAGCCAGCGGAGCGAAGTCATGTGCGACTTATTATAATTATAAGCATTATTATTATTATATTTTTCTTTTCAACTAATATTCCAAACAGAAGATTATTATCAGTGGCGGCGTCAGGATTTCAGTTTTGGGGGGGCTGAATTCGCGGCGAAAAGTTTCCGTTTTCAGTCGCCAAAATTTCTAATGACTTTTTAGTCATTTGTTCGAAATCTTGGAAAACTGGTCCTTTTCCGTGACCGCCAAGCTGTCTGCCAAACCTCGTGCGTACCTTTACGGTTATTTTGGGGTGGGCTAAAGGGGGTTAATCGTCCAAAAAAGTTATTTTTACATGGAGAAAAAAATGGATGGCCTTTTTAGGGGGGACTTAGCCCCTCCCCTAGCCACCCTAGCGCCGTTACTGATTATTATTATTGCGTGAATGTGATCGATGATTTTGGAAATAACGGTCTATAAATTTAATGCTAAATCGAGCCACAGCTAGACCTATAATTGTTGTAGGCAGTGCTAAAAGTGTAAAAAAAGGAAGTGCCTGGACGCCCCTTACCTTTCCAAAAGAAGTGCATGGACGCTCCTTAACTTTCCAGTGTGGCTGGTGAAATAAGTGGCAGGACGGTGTTTAGATTTGAAAATAAGTGCATGGACGCCGTCCATGACCGTCCTGGCACACTTTAAGCCCTGGTTGTAGGCCTACACGTTGGATTAATAATTATTTTCAAAATATGAACAAATGGCTAAGACTCATCAAAACTTCCATGCGATCAACAATAGACCTAGGCCTACTTTGAGAATGGCTCACAAAATTAGCTTTTTTGCCAATTGAAAAAGATGTTCCATTGTGAAATCATTTATAATTCAGATTTCGCATAGGCCTGCATCAAATTAAGGAAGTTTTTGGTTTGGTGTCTAAATGTAAATTTCTCCGTTTCACCGTGAGAATCATTAGCCTCATTAGTGCTTTGGCGCAAAGAAATTTGTCAAAAGTAAAACTTTGTTGTTAAAAGTCGGTGTAAATTTTCCAGAGGCCGCCCATGATTTTGCATTACTTAAATTGGTGTACATAATTATAGTGTCAATGCTGTATTGACAGGTAATGAACTTAGTAAATTTTTGCCTGGAGACTCGCTCTTGCCTTGGGCCCCGCAAACCCTTGGGCCGGGCAGGATTATTATTATTATCATTATTATTATTATTATTATTATTATTATTATTATTATTATTATTATTCTCAATTTTATTGTTTCAACAAATATTGCAAACAGACAAACAGAACAAAAGCTGTATGAATTTTAGCGAGCTATCATTATTATTATTATAATTATTATTGTTATTACTAGGCCTATACCAATTTCTACTGCTGCCGCTGCTTCTGTTGTAACTATTTTTAGCATTTGGCAATTAGGCAACTACTGCTGTTGGATTGTTGGTGCTGGTGATGCAGTGTTTAATCTAGACGTCTCTGGGGGAGGGACTTCCCCCCCAGGATTGACATTTCCCTCCCCAGAAAAATTTGACAAAATGTTATTGGTTTTTAGTAACTTTTTCATCGTTGTTTTACTTGAAGTGTTATAATATGCCGTGATATTATTTACTATTATATGATTATAATGACATTATTTACTACTGTAATATATGATACTTTCATGTTACAATGAGTATAACTTACTGTATATATTTAGATAAGCACTATTTTTTCTAACTAAAAACAGAGATGACATCTCCTGCAGAAAAATTTGTCAAAATGATAATAGTATTTAGTTGCTGTTTAGTGTTTACATCATTGCATTACATGAACTGTTGTAATAATATACCGTAATATTATCTACTGCTACTTGGTTGTAGTAATTATTTACTGTTATATTATATGACAAAATCAAGCAAAAATGAGTATAATTTACTCTTAATATTTGTACAAATACTATTTTTGTACAACTGAATGGCTATCAAGTGCTATCCTTCACATTTTAAACTGTCAAATTTCAAAATGTTTTGGTTCTATTATCTGAACAACTAGTAAAACAACATCATTACTAGTTTTACTACAAGACTAGTGGCTTCTTGATTTTGGTACCGGTAGTTTATTAGCTCTTAGTAGATTTGTGTACCATTAAATATGATTTCGGAAAGTGTGTACTGGCCAGCAACTCAGGGCCATATGGAGAAACTGGGATAAGCTGACAGTTTCTGATTACAGTGCTGAAAAGTCAGCTTATTTACTCATGTAAACAGTAATTCACTAGAATAACCAAGCAACAGAAGAACTGAGCTGCTGAACACGATACATAAAGATATTTTTATTGTAATTATAATTATATAATATATATATATATTGAAATCCTAAAACACTTTTTATCAGTACTGAAATAATGGAGTTATTTTGCTAAAATTGCATCTTCAAAGGGTACCATTGCAATGTGGAAATTCAAGAAGTTTTTAATGAGTCACTGAAAAAATAGGCTACAGCTATTTTGTTAAGATGACACCTTAAAATGCTGCCATCCATTGCAGTGTGGAAATTCAAAAAGTGTCTAATGGGTCACTGAAAAAGTACAGGTATTTTGTTAAGATGACACCTTAAAATGCTGCCATTGCAATGTGGACATTCAAAAAGTTTCTAATGGTTCACTGAAAAAGTACAGCTATTTTGCTAAGATGACACCTTAAAATGTTGCCATTGCAATTTGGAAATTCAAAAAGTTTCTAATGGATCACTCAAAAAAGTACAGCTATTTTGTTAAGATGACACCTTAAAATGTTGCCATTGCAATTTGGAAATTCAAAAAGTTTCTAATGGGTCACTGAAAAAGTACAGCTATTTTGTTAAGATGACACCTTAAAATGCTGCCATTGCAATTTGGAAATTCAAAAAGTTTCTAATGGATCACTGAAAAAGTGCAGCTAATTTGTTAAGATGACATCTTAAAATACTGCCATTGCAATGTAGACATTCAACAAATTTCTAATGGATTTGCCCCCTCCCCATTACCCCCCCTCAGTGCTCTACGCGCCTCACGAGCGTCCTTCGGACGCTCAATTGTCTCCCCCCCCCCCCAGAAACCTCAATTCCCCCCCAGCGGAGGGGGACTAGATTAAACACTGCTGGTGATGAGGATGCTGCTGCTATTATTTTCGAAATTTTGTCAACTACTCTGTCGGTGTTCAATTGTTTTTTCCCCGCAAAGTTCCTTGACGAGCCGAGGACTTGATTTCTTCTATCAAATTGTCCAACGATTAGTCATGATGACTCTTGGACATGGCCCATGGGGAAGTTATTTTTTGGCAGAGCCGGATATACCTGAGTTACGAGAGTTGAAATCGTCAGTTATAACGTTGCTGAAGATTATTGAGAAGCGAATAAGTTAGGCCTATGGGAGTTATTTGCGTTTTCAAGAAAGTAATCCATTGATATAATTCCCCATTAGAATTTTTGTGAAGAATGGAGATAAATAATTTACAGGTCTGAAGAAATAATTACGCGCTAGACAAAGACGTGGTTGTTATACCGTATTCTGTAGAAATTCAAATGGAGCTGCTTGACAGATCTATATATTCTGTGAATGAAATTATTCTGTAAGAAAGAGCGGATATTGAGGCTGCACTAGAAGATGATCTGAGCTCTCAGTTTAATTCCACTTGCATATTATAGCATGGGAACTTAAATATTCAACTGTTTTCATTTTTAGGTCGCTTCAGAAGTCGTGACACTGGCAACGTATATTCGAAGCATAATTGTGCTCTTGGTTCACTCGTAAACGGTTGAAAGTCATTGTGGAAAACAGCAGTGTTTATCGACCCATTCTCGATCAGCTCTCAACTTTTTCACAAGAAACTCTGAAAGCTTGAGAAACAACATTTGCAATAGCCATTCTTCTTTGTGCTAAGGTGATTGCAAACTAATTGCAGGTTGTCGTTAATCTCGTTATAGTTAAAGATGCAAGAAGAGGCGGCTGGTGAGAATGTTTCCGGCACAGGTGCACGCCAGAAAACTCCGAAGAGGAATGAGGAATGCTACGAAGATCAGTTACATGAAAGTGCGACGATAGAAGAGTTTCCTGGACTGATGGAACTGCTGCAATTAATCAAAGACGACAGTGTTGCCACTCTGCTTAGCAAGCTACCACATGTGGCCAAGTTTCTACCATACGCGGGAGCTGTGCTGGCCGTCGCTAATACGTTCATTGGAGACGAAAACCACGAAGCTATTATCAAGTGGTTCGAAAAGCTAAACGAACAACTTGAAAATGTGAAACGAGAGTTGGTAAATATGATCAAGATGGAATCCGTATACGTGCGTTATGGATCGGACATCGTAACAATTCAGACGGCAGTTAACTTGTATGTCAATATTACAAAAGCAAGAGACGAGGCTGAAAGGAATGGATACATAGATACATTCAAAGATGTTTGCTCTGCTCAGAAGCTTACTCTATCTATGAACAATCTTATCGCAGGGCTAAGAGGCAACGGTAGATTTCAAATTGACATAATGGATCGATTCTATGAGTACACAGGCGGTCACCAGCCCAGAGTTAAATCACTAGCGAAGGAACTTCTACAGATGGTTTATGGCGGCTTGATGGTCATGTTTAGGTATGAAACACTAGCGCATGACGAAAGATTTGCCGATGCATTTCTTAATAACTACAATAATCGATTGGAAGACGTTCGGAAAAATATTCAAGGTGTATTTGAGAGATGCAAAAATGAATTCAGAGATAACATGTTGAGAGACATCAATGAAATTCTTGACAGCAACGTCTCGAACAACGATGCTGTGACTACCATGAGCAGTCTAATGAGTGAGAAGTATGACTGGCTTGACAATTACTGCATCGTTTGCGATGAGACTACTACCCACATGGATTGTTATTTCAGAGGCAATTATGTCGAGAGTTTTGGGCGAAATAGCAAATTTGGTGTTGTGTTTTATCAAGAGACCACGGAAGCAGCAATCGGTCCAGGAAGACAGCAGGAGGTTAAAGCCGCTATTGAAAGTCTTTACAAATTATGCGATTTTGCTAGCCAAGAGTGTGGGGAACTTATTGGCATTCTTCGCGACAAAGGTATTGAGACGTGGGGATGTGCGGTAATTACACCAAGATACTACCTTCTTAGTACTCCTTTTGTTGATCTGTATTCAACTATAGTTTACAGATTGAAACTAGCAACACTGCAAGAGAGAGGTTCATCATTAGCTGCAGTTCATCAAATGCAAAAAATAAGCCGATTTACAAGAACAACGCCTTATCGTTCCCAAATTTTGCTTTTCCCAGGGTTCAGTATTTACTATTTAGTGTTGTGGAAATAAGTGGCTATATATCTGCTTGAGTTATACATGCATTCAAAAGTTCGTTAATTATAACCTTCAAGTTGCTTTTTTTACAAATGAATTATTGTGCTTTGCAGCTTCAGTTAGTCTGGCGCGTTTTACCTTCATTTTATATTTTGCAGTTGCTTAGGCCTACTCATAGAAAGTTACTTAAAAACTGCCTCGTTCTACGAGATTTTGTCGTGTTAGAATTTTCTTGTCGTATATCCACTTTAAAAAATAGTATAGAATCTGTTTTGTAACGGAAAATTTGTTGTAATGTACGTCCTTTGTTTTCAGTGACTATAAATTACGACAGGTTGGTTTGAGATATTCAACGAAGGTTTAAACCTTAAGGCGTCTGCGTTACTGCGTGAGATCGTATTTTGAAAAATGCTGAATTGTAAGATGAAAAATCTTTATTATTTTCTTAATTAACTCCAATTTGCACCCTCTGCATGCTGGTGCGGGTTACAGCAGACTGGATCGGGAAACCTTTTTCAAACACTAACTCCATCCATTGTTCGATTTCTTTCTCTTCATCTGCAATAATAAACAGTTTGGCGTGAAAAAATCGATGCAAGCGCGACAGCCTTTTAGCAATTCTGCAGCCGATCCCGGTAACTCGTGGCATTTGGGGAAAATTCACCGTATTCAAGCCAAGAGAATTAATCTAGGGCCTAACGATTGAAAGTTTTAATCGCGCTATCATTGCGATTAATGGCGTCTTCATAAATAACATTGTAGTTTTTGCAAACCTTCATCGTGCACTATATTCAAAGGTCTGCCATCCATTGCCAGAGGCGTAGCGACCGCCCTCCCTCCGTACCCTCCGACCGGAGGGGGCCCCCGCAAGAAAGGGGGCCCCGAAAGTGTCAAAAAATGTAAGGTGTAGCAGTGTAGCTATAGGTAAGTGACATTTATTGACGCTGTTGCACAATCCAACTTTTCTAGTTGGAAAGCACTGTTAGAAAGACTTCAGCAGCAGTAAGTAGGCCTACGGTCCTACGGAATACATGTACACTGTAGCCCTATGTAGGCTATACATAATATCAATACCCATTAGAACTTTATTATATAAAATATAAATAACGCATTCTAATTTCTGCATTGTAAGGGCCGTAGGCCTATTATAGGCCTATAATAGGAACCTATTTTGAACGTTGAAAATGCAACGGATTTTCAGATATGCAGTGCTGGATCAAGGTACTTTGATGCCAATTCTAGAAAAGTTCATAGAGTATAGGCTATTATAATAATATCAGATTTAGAGCTTCCTAATAATTATGAAACGAAATTAGTTGCAATAAGCACGTTACAGAATTGCGTATACCGCGTTTACCAGTTTCTGCATTGCAAGAGGCCCCGACGCCCCGGACATAATATTATATATGTTCGGAGGGGGCCACGTTCATTGTTGCTACGGCCCTGTCCATTGCTATCCTCAAAGCAAGAGCATTACCAATGAATTCGAACTTTTCTTAAATCGGAGGTCTGTCCTTTTCGTTGAGCACGGTTTTGCCAAAATTTAATTGTTTTTTCATCAACCAGATCATTATGACGACTAATACAAAAGAAGACCACCGCGGCTAACAAAAAAGGACAGCAAATTTGCTTTTGTAGAGGAGCCTCAGCGACTGGGCCTATGAGTTCATTCATTCATTCCGAAAATTTATAGCTTCTTTATGAAAACTACTCAAAGGCGCTCCCAGTACAGCCACGGCCAAAGAGAAGGTTTCGAGCAACTTGTAGAAAGGAAGAAAATTATTCCAAGGTAGTATGCGCAGCGCAAGCGGGAGTCCATTTCATGTGGAAGGGTGAAAACCGAGAAGGCTCGACGCTGTTTGACCGAAGAACGAATCCGAGTGACCAGGAGCTCCACTTAGGCCTAGCTAAGGAGCGCAAAGCTCGACAAGGCTAATTCGGATACAGGGCGACATAGAGCAGATAAGTAGGACGGAGACACCGCTAGACAAGCGCCGTTTTACTGTAGGAGATGCGTTGCGAGGCTGAAAACCAATGCAAAGCATACCGCATGCAGGCAAAAACCGGATCATGTGTTGGAATATGACAAACAAACCGAGCAGAGCAGAACGAAGGACCAAGTCAAGACGTTCAATAAAGCCAGGTGGGTGACCAGCAAGAACTGAGCTGCAGCCCTGTTTGAATAAACTTAGGCTATCTGACCTAGTTAGCTACACCGGCAAGCGAGAGCGGCATTCGTCTGTTGGTTGCAACGGACTGCGGTTCAAACCCCGGGCTGGGAATTGACATTCAGAGATTTAGATATCTCGGGCTAGCACGTGTGGGACGCAGGGATGCAAGCTCCTGCGGAGCGACCTTGGGCAAGTTGCTTACCCATCATTGTCTGTGGGGAAGGCAACGGGAAACCACCTCACTCATCTCATCCCCAGGGGCCAATGAACCTGCCTTCGGGCAGAGCACCATCATCATCATCATCATCATCATCATCTATCTGACGTGGCTTTTGTGGGCGCTGAGAAATTATCTAAAATTGACATTACATGTACATAGCATTACATTTCATTGCATTACGTTGCTCTGCTGGCAACGAAGGCGTGATCATTGATCAAGCACCACAGCTGCATCGTGGGATAGGGACCACAGGACACCACGCAAGTGAAGGAGCTGATAGTAACAGTGTTGCAGTTGAAATTCTGCGAAAGACTAAGTTCTTGGTCAAGTGTCACCCCCAAGGTTGTAAACGGTATGCGAGAAAGCAACAGGTGCAGGTCAGTCAAGAGCTGCAGGTCTAAACAAGTGAGATGTCTGCGATCGCCAAGTGCACAACGACAGTACTTCAGAGCTCATCTTTGTTTACTGGCAGAAGAAAAGCCTCGATCACCTGCTGAAATTTATTCTACGCTTAAGTAAGCCTGTAGTCATATTTTGCCGCGAGGTCAATATCATGCACTTCAGAAAGTTGAGAGTGCTCAGTTTACGAGCGTTAGTAATGGGTAGAGTGGTGGTTCTGCCTCACCTCCTTAAAAGCAATCAGCCTCGCCCAATGAGTCATTAACCCACCCATCAAGGATAAATAAACCATTAATTAGATAATTATCTTGTCATCATTTCATAATGAACTAATTTTCGGACCAGCCACCAAGTCCCATTAGTTTTACTTTCTTCCTTAATGGCCTCAATGGTGCCCCTTTATTAGATTCTTACCTTGACTTCACACCCTAATGACCACATTAACGGACCACCCTCGATCGCTCATTGGATTCTCATCGCACATCAATTAGATTCTTATAATGTCACCCAACCCCAATGACATCATTATTGAAGCTCCCGTCGATCATCAATTTGATTCGTATCGAACCCTAATTAGATTGTATTCGCACCTGAGTTAGATTCTTATTGTGTCAAAATCATCAGCCCTAATTAGAGTCTTATCTGTTCTGTTCTCAGCCATCCTCGATCTGAGGGTCGGCCGCATCATGTACAATGTTCATCCAACGCTTCCTGTCCTCCGTAAGTCTTATCATTTGAGTATAACAAGAGGCAACTTATAAGAGTATTATCACACATTGATTAAATTCTCATCGCATATTAATTAAATTGTTATCGCGCGCCTGTCTTCCGTGAATCAACAAACATGCGCAAAGGGGCCGTCCATAAAGTACGTCACGCTCAAGGGAGGAGGGGGTGTAAGAAAGTGTGACAGTTTGTGACAGGGGGAGGGGGTCAGGCCATGTGTGACGTCACACATTTATTTTTTAATTCTTTTTTTTCTTCTTAGTACCTAAAATCCGACCCGGCCCGGCCAGGCGTGTCCAAAACCCAGCCTGGCGGGATAAAAGTTGATTTCCCGTCACTATCAAAGCGTTTAGGGACACACGTCACTATCAGAGGGATTATGGATAGTATCTAGGGTTTAGAGGGTTAGGTAAATGGTTACATGTATGTTTTTAAATTTTTTGTTCGAAAGTGTGACGTACTTTAGGGGGGGGGGTCCGAGATTTGTGACAGTTTGTGACAGGGGGGGAGGGGGGGGTCAAAAATGGTCAAAAGTAGCGTGACGTACTTTATGGACGGCCCCAAACATACATCTATCCATTGATACATAAGTATGTAAATGCTTAATTATAGGCACTACAGCAATGAGAATCCTTAATTGATACGATCCTATTTTCTTCCCTTCCACCCATCATCCCACACTCTACAGGAATTTGCATAAGTGTCCATTGGTCAACTCCAGAACACTAAGAAGCGGAAAATTCTGGAACAATTATGGATACATTTTGCTAACTGAGCTGGTAGTTCAATGTCCTTCCTTCCAGGCTCCCTTCCTCTCTCGATTCCTTCTTCTCTTCTTCTTTCCATCTTCATTCCTTCATCTTTTTCAATACATGTGTGCAATCAATTTCAAATGTTCTGGCAGCCTATTCACAACTAGAGCGTCAACTGTTATCAAAATTTGGATTAGATACACGTGCATTTTGATAACAAAGTATCCGATCAAAAAGTCTACGTCACCTAAGCCTACGCAATCTCATTTGCTAACCCTGTTGCTTAATCACTCCTTCTTATCTCCATCAGACTTTGACACCACTTCATGAGGACAAGTAGCTGTTTCCTCTACAAGAGAGTACATCCTTCCACGTTGCCTCTTGTTATACCAAATTTGTTTTAAATGGTTTTGTCACAAGTGCATGCATTTTCAATATTATTTACAGCAATTGTGCATGTGCCATTCTAAAATTTGCTGCAGTCTGTAATGGCGTAGGCCTATATTAAAATGATTGTAGCCTAATCGTTTAATGCAACGTAATGCATTTGCGCTTATCGGATGCATATATAGGCTACATTAGTACTTTTTTACTTAGTCAGTTTAACTTAGGCCTATTTTCCGACAGATAAGCTGGAGAAGCAAAGTCCACCTCAGGCAAGAAAGGACGAAAGACGTTTCCCTGGTGATGATGATGACGATGATGATAATGATGATGATGATGACGACGACGACGTCCCGTTTCATAGCGGAAACGGCGATGAAGAAGATGGTCTGCCGCCTGATTTTAACAGTGGGAGAGAATTGCCTATAGACGAAAACTGGTTCGATTCGAATCTCTCAAACAGGTAAAGTATCGAACCGTATGTAGGCCCTATGCATTTATCTATATCTATAAGAAAGGACTTGGCTATGTGGCGGCCGGACTTTGTCCAGAATGCACGCTCACAGTTTTTGAGCTTTTCACTCCAAACCTTCACTACTGTGTAGGTCTCGGCACGAGACGCAAAGTCGAGGGGTTGGCGATTCTCTACCACCATGGGGGCCAGGGTGGGGGGCGAAACCCCCAATTTTTTTCAAACATTTTTAGCTATTGATTTGAATTTTTTTTCTAGATAGAGGTCCATCAGAACCCCCCGGATAAGTGGTTGGAAAATCTCTACCACCAGGGGGTCCAGGGTGCGGGGGGGTCAAAAACACTGATTTTCGCTATAAATTTTCATTCGCTTGCCACGTATAAATGCAATAATTTTAACCGTTTTAAAGGTGTCTAAAGTGAGGTGGAGGTGAAGGTGTGGGATGGAGGTGAGGGGTGGAGGTGGGGTGGCGTTGGGGGTCGAGGGGTGGGGTTGGGATGGGTGGGAGGTTGGGATGGGGTGGAGTGGGGTTGGGGTGGATGGGTGGGGTGGGGTGGTGGAGTGGGGGTGGGGTGGAGTGGGGTGGTGGGGTGGGAGGGGGTGGGGTGGGGTGGAAGGGGTGGGGGTAGGATGGGGTGGGGGTAGGATGGGGTGGAAATTTTCTTCAAACACAAATTTCTCCGATGGCGTACTGGTAGAGGTCGGAGTGTGGTGGTGTGTTGTGTGGTGGGGTTGTGGCCGGAGCGGATCGAATCCTAAATTTCCCAGGCAACGCCGGGTTCCCCAGCTAGTGTATTTATATATCAGATGTATCTATATTATAAGTCTGAAAATTGATCTGTGGTGGACGGAGGGCATGCATTTCCGTCCCAAGAAACTTGAATAAAGGCTCCGAAACCGCTCCATTTAATATGATTAATTGGTAACTAACGATTGGCTAAGGACTACAGGTTACTTTTGGTCCACCCTGTTCTCCTTTTTGGTATGAATTTGTCACAAATGAATTCGTGGTCACTAGAAATATTTGCTTATGAAGAAAACCCCAAGTAAGTTCCTAATGATAAATACAAGGCGAAATTCATGAAATTATCGATTTACGACAGCCATCTTGGATTTCTGCACTTTGGAGTCACTTCCGGTTAAATTTGAGAATATTAATTAGTATAATTTTGTCTATGAAATAAACCAACTTTCAGGTTCTCTTCCACTTTTGCGCGATTGTCCTGAAAATGGACATTAGCAGCCGGACTACATGTATAGGGTGTCTCGATAGGTCGTGAACGATTTTGAATGCAGATAAATATATGTTATACACAATATAATGTGAAAAGGTGTATACTGGCGGATAGGTTGTTCAAATGGGAATGTTACGCAAATTTTTTTTAGATCACTGGCTCACTTATTCAAATTTTAGCGCCAATATCCGTGACGTCATCAAATTCGTGCCATGTAAACGTCCAGTTATATTGGCCGAAAACAGTATTGTACGATCATCATTGTTAATCCACACATAATTAATTAATTAATACAATTTTCATTTAGTATTTAATAATGTTTCCTTTACTCTTTATTACAGCCTCACGTCGATTAGGCATCGAGCCAATTAGATTTTTCAGAGTTGTCAGAGGTATCGATGTCCATGCCTCACGAAGTCGACGTTTTAAGGTGTTCACTGTTCAATGTATGGGGTTCGGGATCGGCATAAGCAGTTGCCGCCATAATACTCCAAACATTTTCTATTGGTGACAAATCCGGCGAATTAGGTGGTCAGTCCCCCAGTGAGATGTAGCCATTGATGTTTTTGCTTATGCCAATCCCGAACCCCAGACATTGAACACCTTAAACGTCGGCTCCGTAAGGCATGGACATCGATACCTCTGGCAACTCTGAAAAATCTAATTGGTTCGATTCCTAATCGACTTGAGGCTGTAATAACGAGTAAAGGAAACATTATTAAATACTAAATGATAATTTGTATCAATTAATTAATTATGTGTGGATTAACAATGATGATCGTACAATACTGTTTTCGGCCTATAATAGAACTGCACGTTTACATGGCACGAATTTGATGACGTCACGGATATTGGCGCTAAAATTTGAATAATTGAACTAGTGATCTAAAAACATTTTGCGTAACATTCTCATTTGAACAACCTATCCGCCAGTATACAGCTTTCCACATTATCTTGTGTATAACATATACTTATCTGCATTCAAAATCGTTCACGACCTATCGAGACACCCTATATATCCCATTTCTTTTAACCCTCGAGTGCCCAAGGGGGTCCGACCGGACCCCAGGCCCGTTGTTTCCGGATAATTTTTTAACGGCTATAGCTCTGCAAAAATGCTTTTAGGACATCGTAAAGCAACCATTTAGGCATTGAATGGTATATTTTGCGTGAGTATTGTCCAACCCTGTACCCCACAACCACATCGTATACTAAGGGTACCGCAAGATATGCGGCTACTAGTCATACATGCGTATGGTTACTTGCCAATAAATAAGTGGTCAGCGCACGTTATATGAAATAAAGATTCATATAAATTGTTGAACTTAGATTTACTGACATTGTAGCACTATGTTTGGCCTATGTTTCCAGCACAGAATTTGAAAGTCTGCAAGTCTGTGTAGGCCAATCACACCAATAATTGCAGGCAACAGGCGTGCGTCAAAACGGATGGCTTAGGACAGTTCATACTTCATACAAACGGTGGCAACCGTTCTGTCAAGGTTACGCGGATAAATGGCTCAGCTTTTCTTCTTAGCCGGTGGTGTTGTAGACGGTAGTGGCCTACCCTTCTTACTCGATCCACAATAAGGTCTAACACCACACAGTGACACCGCCGTTCGTACATCCCCTTCCTCCGCAATTGTTTGAAAATTACCCCTTTCAATCGTGGCATGGTGTTACCAGGTCAGAAACCCCTCTGAGCATAGGCGCAACCACCCTATGGGACCCACGGGACGCGTCCCCCCAACTTTTGAGTGGTCCCCTAACTTTATTATTATGGTCCCCCCCAACTTTTAGGACGTGATTCATTGTGGTCCCCCCCAACTTTTAGGACGTGATTGCACCTATGCCTCTGAGGAGTTTCCCTTGAAGAGGCGCTATACAAATTTACAACTGCGATTAGGATTTAGTCTACCATAATGCAACTGGTCCGTCGATAGCTGGAAGTGAGAGTAGCTGACTGGCATGCGGACGCGCCGAACGTATGATAGCTTCCTTCGGTAAATGACGCATGCAAGCATAAAATGTGTATGACGAGATTTGTACACTATTATTTTGCACCAGGTGGTGCTATTGTGATATAAGTTACATCAATCGATTGAAAATGCATTTGGAATTACATAGAACTAAATTCTGTTATGATATTCCAATCCCTTCTCAAGATTTTATCATGAAAACGATAGACTTCCTTCCGTAAATGACGCAGGCAAGCATAAAATGTGTATCACGAGATTTTTACACTATTATTTTACACCAGGTGGTGTTATTGTCAATATTGTGATATAAGATACATCAATCGATTGCACATTCGTCTAAATTCTGTAACGGTATTCCAATCCATTCTCAAGATATTAGCTTGAAAACGCTGGGATCCGCGCGGACCCCCCTTGGGTCTTCGTGTACCAAAAAATACTTTGGGCACTCGAGTGTTAAACTGTATAACATTACCCTTAACAGGTACAAACCACTTCGATAGCAGAATTACCATGACCATGTTCATAAATTTAATGGTTCGATGAACAAGCATAGCTGCAATGCATAGGCCTAAGTCAAGCAATTTCGCATTCAGACTTCACAATGAATGTTCAATAGCGGATTCAATATGGAGACCTGAGGGCCCTAGTCCTAATTAGGACCCCTATTAATAGTTACCAGCAGAATAAGACGATGTCTGGTAAATATAACAATATTTGTGCTTGTTAATGTTCACGTAGGTCTTTAGAAACTAATGACCAACGTTCATTGTATTATATCAACAGTATCCTGACTAAATCATACGTAATTTCAAGTTGCACAAACATTAAATTGTGATATAAGCTCTACTGTAACAGTCATAGGCGCAACCACCCTATGGAACCCACGGGACGCGTCCCTCCCAACTTTTGAGTGGTCCCCTAACTTTATTATTATGGTTCCCCCAACTTTTAGGACGTGATTCATTATGGTCCCCCCAACTTTTAGGACGTGATTGCACCTATGGTAACAGTCATAAAACAAATCAATTCAAGATATCAACAGAAGAAATAATATTTATTTCGTTTATTCAAGAAAATTAAGTTGACAGAGCGCAACTTATTACATGAAGGCAGTAAAAGAATAAAATGGACTAAACTAACAGTTCTGCAAAATTGAAGGTGTGGAGCCTGTCTAAAAATTGCTTACTGGTTCCTAGAGTTAACACTGCGAACAATCCTAAAACGTAAGCTACTGGTACTCGCGTTATGAAAGTTGGCAGTTCGAAGTCGTGTGGTCTCGAACGCAGAGTATATAGGGCCTATGCCATACGGTCTTTCAACAACAGGGCAACAGGCCCAGAATATATGATTTAGATCCGTTCCAGAAAACACCGTTCAAGAGTACTCTATAGCATCTGCTACCTCCATCAAACGGTCTGCATCCGGGTTGTGAGATGGACGGTATCCTAATCGCGTAACCCTTTGAAGGAAACGTTGGGGTTTGAGACGATCGTTTGCAGTGGTGTACCCCCCCCCCCCCGAGGCAGGGGAGGCGTAGAAAATACGAGAGATGGTTGTTGCACGGGCAAGTTCGTGGAGGGCAGGAGGGGGAGGCCATGGGTCCGGAGAACTCTGAGAGTGAAGAGTGACCCTAAGCAGGAGCTTTGTACAGCGGTGACATGCATAGGCGCCGAGTTGACCCGAAGAGTGTGAGTGCCCAAATGAAAGTGAAAAAAATCCGCGCGTGAGCGCGGAAAAATTTTTGGAGCCATTTTTGATAGGAGAGTTATTGAAATGACCTCTGTTCATAGGCGGAGACTTGTTCATGGTTTTAGGGGACGAACTCGCGGTCAAAGGACGATCGCCGCGCAGGGAAGGGCCGAAGGGGCTTGCAAGGGGAGGGGATTTGCTCCTAACAAAATCTGATCACTCTTTGGATCAACATGTAGGCCTACTTCTCTTGGACTCCACACAGAAGAAAAGCACAATCTTCGCTAGCATGGGCATGCATCTTGGAGCACTCTCCCCTAATTAGGTCAACACTCAACAGACTCAAATGTTGCACAAGAAATAAAAAAATTCTGTCTACATTAACCACTATTTACAGTGAGCCAATATTAACATTGTGGAAGATAGTGTTTCAAATAGCTTTCACAGACAATTTAGTCAAGGCTGATCGATTTGTTAATTAACGCAGACAAAACAATATCCAGTTTTTGTGATGCTTGGAGGTGATTCTCGCGCAGTGAGGATCATTATAATTATATCGATTACATAGCATGTACAATAAAAAGAAACAGTCATTCAAATCGTCGCCTTCGTCCATAATAAAAAAAGACTGAAGCGAATCAAATGAGCACGATTTCGAGGTTTTCCTCGTATTCGTATGGAGTTGAGACTACCGGACGGGGTAAAACTGGAGCAATAATAAGGAAGACTAACTAAGGTAGAAGAAAATATGTAAAAGATGCAATGATTTTTATAGATAAGCAATGCCAAAAGAGAAATAATATCATAAAAGCACATGTTGTTGACTGATTTCTGGTGGTGCCCATGCATAGGCGGGCCTCGCATGGCCAATTTTTGGTGGTGCTGAGCACTCACGGGCCTCGCAGAGTCGGCGCCCATGGTGACATGTGATGCTGCTCCAAGATCTTCGTTGATTGTCACACCTAGTATGAGCATTGAAGTCTATCTCGATTCCTAATTAATCAAGCACGGTTTCTCCCAAAAGGAATGAAAGAAGTTACCCAAAGTGAGAATACATTCATTCATTCATTCAGAGCATTTATATAGCGCCTCTTCAGAAACTACTCAGAGGCGCTCCCAGCCCAACCACGAATAAAGAAAAATACACGTAGGTCTACAGCGGCGCCCGCAGGATTTTTTTCTTGTACGCACAGAAATTTTCGAAGGAGGGGCGAACAGGGAAAAATTTTCGTTAGGTCGCCGAAAAACTGATGACCTTTTTTTTTTTTTTTTAGTCATCAACCTAGAATTTTCCAAAAACACACCTTTTGGATCATCGCGCTGTACGCACTTACAGTACCGCCTTCGTCAATGGACCCGTCACTATGCCCCGAAAAAGAGAAATTGGTTGGACAATGAAGCCAGAAAATCGCTAAAATCCTCCTAGAATTGGGGCGCTAATCTATTCCTCTAGAGGTGATTAGCGGGGCGAGACCACGCCCACAAATCATTAGCTGGATCGGTGACAGCGGGGGCTCGGGTAGCTTAACTAATGGCAGTTATCGTGAAGCAGGCTATCTCTGCTTCCGAATATAGTCTACTCTGTAGGCCTACTGTATCTGTCTTCATCAGAACATGGAATGTACTGCCTGAGAATTAGGCATTTTTAAAGCGGCTCTAGTATACGGTGAGTCGTTCAGAAGCGCTCCCAGTAGGCAAGGCACCGCGAGAAGAAGCACTTTTGAGATTAGAGACGGCAGGAGAGAGACTGCCAGACAGAATTGCAGAGCAAACATGAGTCGAAAACGCATCCCAGAGTCCAGAAAGAAGGACCAATTGAGGGAAATGATCCATAGTTCTAAACTGAGTTCTTGTACGAGTAAAACAAAAGGCCAGTTTATTTGACGAACAAAGTGGACGGTGGGAAAGGCATAATGGGGCCAAAGTATTAGGCTACGTCAACCATGATATTTCGGGACAAGACACCGCTGAACCTTAGGGCAGTGACGGATTTAGGTTTTATTGTATGGGGGTGGGGAGCGACGAGAATTTCAAGAGGACGCCTGTACTTACATAGTTAAAACAGTAATTAATTATAATTCATCCGATTTAATACATAAAACAGAGTAAAGAATTTAAAACAGAAACGTTTTTAACCCTCGGGCTACCAAGGGGGGGTGGTTGCCACCACCCCCTAGGTTTTTTCCAAATCAAACGCGTTCCGTCCGGAATAAAATTTGGAAAAAAATGGTAGCTGTAGAGGGTTCATTGGGACACATTTTGAGCTAAAATGTTTGATGATGCCCCCTACCGTTCAAAAGTTACACCCGATATACCCAAGGTACCAGGGGGGTGGATACCACCACTCCCTAGAATATCGTCTGTAACTTTTGCGCCCTTTAATATTAAGAGACACAAATTATACCATTCTATAGAGGGAATGTGGGGCTACATTTCCATGCTCACTGAGTTGTCTTTTGACAACCGGAAGTGCTCAAAATAAATTAAAATATATATAAAAATGTTTTATTTTCATAAAATTGTCATGTTTTTGCTATTATAACCATATTATGCCATTCTGTAGAGGGCATTTAGGGCTATTTTCGGATACTAAATAATTTGTTTTTTGATGACCCGAAGTGCTCAAAATAAATTAAAATGTGTGAAAATGTTGGTTTTTTTTACAACGCAAGCGAATATGTCTGCGTAAACGTTTTTCAGCGGCTAAAACATGTTTTTTTGTTTTGATTGATCATAAAACAGACTTATTACTAGTTTTTATAGTTGAATATTGGACTTTATTATATGTAAACTACTTCTTATATATAAATCATGTACAAAACACTCATAATCTAATTTATTCCTTATGCGTAAAAAGTATACAATTTGTGGAATCGACGGGTACCCATGGTAAAAAATTCATAATTTCGAGGGCATTCATATTTTCTGAACCTAAATATACCATTTTGTGCAGGAATGAATGCTGAATCCAATGCTGTATTACAAGTTATGATATCTCAAACCAAACCCAAAATCCAGGGGGGGGTGGTAACATGTATATACATGTGCAATTGGGCATACACATATGCACCAGGCCTACCCCAGACGCAGACGGTTGTTTATCCATGCAACGCGACTTAATAGCAGAACGGCATATGTTAAATGATAAGTTTAAATCCTTAACAACTCGTCCCATATGGCGTGTCAGCACGTACATACATATATACACATACATGCATACATACATATATAATACACATACATACATACATGCGTACATACATACATACACGCATACATACATACATACATGCATACATACATACATACATACATACATGCATTCAAATCAATCTTTATCGTCTTCTCTCCCACACCCCTGTGTTACGGTCATCGTGGTAATGGCTACTTGGCGTCTGGAACTCATTGGTGTTAGGTAATTAATGATGTCATGCGTTTCCACGTATGGGTCTTATCTCTGTGGGTCATTTTCACTTCTTCCGCTTATTGCCACATTACCCTTCAACTCTCGTAGGCCTACCTGCTCCCCATGCCTATATTTGTAACTATACCAGGGTGAGAATTGTTACCTCTGCGTACGACTCTCCGTCGTTTTAGCTCACAGTTGCTCTGTGCATTGCACCGTGTTAAATTTGAAACATAAAATAAAACAGATTCATTATAAATTCATGTATATATATAAGATTTATTCAACCGACGCGTTACGGCCACATGGCTTCTTCTGACGGAATGTTTATGTTACAGACAGATATTCCTAAAGTTCACTAGGCGTGGGGTCGCTGGGGCGTGAGCCCGATGGTCATGACTATGTACCTAATTATGCTATAATTTATATCATGTAGGCCTACATACCCACACTATTTCATGCATACTTACTATGCGCTCTGTTTGTCTATGGTATTCTGCCTTCCTTTGTAGGTAATGTATTGATATTTTACCCTCGTATACATGGCAATCTCCAAATTTCCAAAACGCCACTCTAAAGCCAAGCGCATGCAGGGCACCAGACCAGACCTTCGTGTAAACATGCTTATGTTTGTATATATATATATATATATATATATATATATTAATACACGTTTGTGTGTATATATATATATAATACCCGTATTTCATCCGCTGTGAGTTTGTATTCTTCATTCGACCCATTGGTCCTGCTTTTATGTGTCCATTTGTATGTCTGCTTCTTTGTCCTAATGCTTTTGTCTGCCCCTTCTTTCTGTGTCTTTCATATCAATCATCAACCTTCCCCGTTTGTTGGGGTAATCATGTCAAACCAGACCAGACCTTGACCGACGCCTGGGGATCCTATGACGATGTGGTCATTAATGCTGCCGCGTAAAGGTATTTGTGGGTCATTTTCACTAATTCCCTTCCCGCCTCATTCTTCCTCTCTTTCTCTTACCATCCAACTCTGCCTCTGTTCGTAACCATATTGAATTGATGATTTAGCGACTCTCTAATTATGTTGCTTCGGATAAGCGACTGACTTTCCGACCTACTATCGACTTTTTAAACAAGAACGGGGGTTGTACTATGAACCACTTGGAATTGGGTTGTGAAAAACAGACTTAACAATGGAGCACTAAGAAGACGGGTTGAAACCCCACCCCGGCAATTCTCACCCTGTGTATAGCCTAGACCACACTACGTTGCATATAATGCATGTACTACGCTAATTAAAGCCCTCCCTTCCCTCACCCCTCATGCCACCAACACCTCGTGGAAGGAGATAAGTATCAGCCGGATGAGCGTAGAACGAAGCAGCTGCATTAATTGCAGATGTGAAGGATGAAGGATGTATGATGTGTGTGTGTGTGTGGGGTGTGTGTGTGCGCGCGCTCTCACGTGTATGTATTTTACTTTCCTTCCTTCGGCTAGTCCTTCCCTTGGCATAATATCAAACAATAGAAGCAACTAAACCGTCAGAAGCACTGCACTTCATTAATAGTTAATGATAATAGTTTCCTTGCTGAGAGTTCTGCCTAATGTTCGTTCCGCGAGAGGAGCTATAATATTATATATATATATACAGTCAAAATTTCTTTTCATAACCGCAGCAAAAAGATGAAAATAACAGCAGCAATAGAATTACATCAATGAGACTTCTATTAATATCGGCAATGATCCAGCAATCAATAGGGCGACTTTTATCGCTATTATAAATTCCGTTTATTGTGCTGAGGTACATGTACATGTATTTTTCAAACGATGACGCCAAACATTTA
Source organism: Lumbricus terrestris (assembly GCA_949752735.1). NCBI lineage: Eukaryota > Metazoa > Annelida > Clitellata > Crassiclitellata > Lumbricidae > Lumbricus > Lumbricus terrestris. The sequence goes on from OX457051.1 coordinate 33,391,394, forward strand.
GACAACGACATCAGCTAGCTGAATCCATAAGACATCGGTGAAAACGTAAGGAATATAAGACAAAAATAATAAACTAAAGAATACAATTACGGAGAGCATAAAATTATAATTAAATAAAGTCACATCAAAAATTTAATACAACTATTATGAGAAGTAAGAAAAGACTTTTCTAAAATAAAATAGGCCTATAAAAAGACAAAGATTGAAACAACTATGTGCCCTGTGTACTATGTTCGACTAAAGTAGGCTATGTTGACTACATTCATAATCAGTATCATCATCTTCATGTAGTTCGCACATTAAGTAATAGGTTTAGACAAATATCAGTTGTTCTGCGTAAGTTAAGCCTACAGTAAATAATAGCATACAGCCAATGATAATTATTGTCATAGAAACAACTAATAATAGCACAAGCCTACATCGAGCAAATCATGTTTCCTCAGACTCGTTGAAGACGAGAATAACGATGACGACGACGACTACGACGACAACAAGGATAGTAACGAAGAGAATGAGGATGACGAAGACGACGACGATGATGATGGAAAGGATGAGAATGATGATGATGAAAACGACGACGATCATGTTTATGACGAAAACGCCCACATAAATGATGATGATGAGAATGATGAAGGAGATGACGACGACCACTTATGATGCTGATGATAATACTCGTTGTTATGATGCCGATAACAGTATATATATGGATGATTATGATGATGATTATTATAATGATTGTAGCACCGCCTTCCCTCCCCTATCTTTTTCCTTCAATTCCTACTTGGCTACCGCTACTTTACTTTGCATAGGTCTGTGTCTGGGGATTCACACTCGGGCCATAATCGTACTCTGCGGTCATTAAAAATCGTTCATCATCGTCTGCTAGTCACGCTGAGTTGCCGGGCCTCTGGTCGACGGGGGGTGGGTAGGTGTAATTATCGGCTTTGGGAACCTGTGTGGATTGAATGCGATCTCTGTTCCTCTGCTTCCCTTAACTGCCGTCTCTCGCCAATGAACGGGTCAGTGGGGTTGCAAACGACTCCCCCTTCCATCCTCTCAACCCATTCTGTTCCAATGCCTGTGCCTATGTTTGATATTCCAGTATATTTATATGTGTATATATATCTATATATTATATCCCATTCCGCCTGTATTCGTAATTAACGCCTCCATTCAACCTCCTGATGATGATGATGATAATGACGACGAGGGCGACGACGATGATGATGATGACGACGACGAAGAAGAAGACGACGACGAAGATGATGATAGTAGAAGCAATGACGACGACGACGACGATGATGATGATGATGATGATGATGATGAGGGTGCAAGCGCAGCAGGTTGACCAAGACCGATGTCAGTAGACTGTCAGTATGCTCTCCACAGCTACCTGCGGGTGCTGTGCTGCAGTGCCGCCCTCGCCATTGCCGTGACATGCCGGACTTCAGCCGAGGGCACCAAGGCAGTCTTCACTATTTACCCATAGGTGGGCGACCATCCTGAATTTAGCCTACCGAGATCAGTAGTTTCCAGAGAGAACCGCGAGGCGGTATCAGGATGATCTTCTACACTGAGAGGCTATCCCGGCAGGGAGGGACTTCTACCTCGCTGAGGCTGCCCTCCTTTTCACCTCAGTGAGATTAGCCGGTGACCGTACGTCATCAGCTGTGCAACAGCTTTAGTACTTAGTCAGTTACGCATCAGTGTAGCACTCTCTCTCCTAACATTCATTCATTCATTCATTCATTCATTCATTCATTCATTCATACATACATACATACATACATACATACATACATACATACATACATACATACATACATACATACATACACACATACACACATACACACATGCACACATACACACATACACACATACACACACATACATACACACATACACACATGCACACATGCACACATACACATATACACACATGCACACATACACACATACACACATACACACACAAATACACACATACACACATACACATATACACACATGCACACATGCACACATACACACATACACACATACACACACATACACACATGCACACATACATGTACACACATACACACATACACACACACACATACACACATACACACATACACATATACACACATGCACACATACACACACACATACACACATACACATATACACACATGCACACATGCACACATACACACATACACACACATACACACATACACACATGCACACATACATGTACACACATACACACATACACACACACACATACACACATACACACATACACATATACACACATGCACACATACACACATACACACATACATACACACATACACACACATACACACACACACATACACACACTAACACCACTACCACCGCCACCACCATCATCACCACCATCACGCATATACATGTACATGCCTAGACACAGAGTGAAATTTCCGCATTCGCCTAATGAGCCAAGAATTATCATCGTCAGTTGATCCTTTGCCTTATGATTCTGAGAACACGTAGAATATTTTCCATCACTGAAAAATTTAACTACTGCGTATTCCGTTTCACTTGCCATTCTTAACGAATCTCGAAGGAGTGCAACGCTCAGATGGTGAAACGAATTTATATACCACGCCAATGGCTTACTGGGGGCGAGCATCACCTTGCATGAACATCTTCCGGGTCCAGCTGTGTTAAGGTTCATTAAGCGACCAAATCTGCACCCATGGGACATAGCTAATTAGCTATCACCTTACCGCCCTCCGGGTCGCAGAACCCTACAAACAGAGGCGCTAGTGCACACGAAATCATCAGCCATGTTAGCCCATCATGAGACGCATTAGAAGGACAAAAAGTTACAACATGGCAGCGAACATACATATGCCTTCAAACATATATATATATATATACATAATACATATATATATATACTGTACATACTGTACATACATACACACACATACTTACATACATACATACAAACACGCATACATACATACATACATACATACATACATACATACATACATACATACATACATACAGACATACATACATACATACATACATACATACATACATACATACATACATACATACATACATACATAATACAAACATACATACATACATACATACATACATACATACATACATACATACATACATACATACATACATACATACATACATACATACATACATACATACATACATACATACATACATACACACACACACATACATTCATAGCAGGAGAGAAGGCTTAAAATTAAATAGGAGACTGTTCTTGACATTTTGCATGAGACACTTGTAGGAACTAACCCCGAGTATAATCGAAACGGTTACAGAAACTGTCGACCTATAATTAATCATTCATCGTGACGGAAGGGGCGCTCTAGGCTGCATTTGCACGCCCTTGATGGGGCAATAAAGTCGCCTGAAAGATTAAACCGTATCAGATCCATATAATCTGTCCTTATGGAGCCCCTGCGCCTCTAGTCAGACTAGTATACGACGCATTTCAAGTCATTAGGTGGAGGATGCGATAGAGCTGCAGAGGTCTAGTCGGCATGTATATATCAATGCATACACACATATATATATATATACACACATATATATATACACTGTGTCCCAATAAATCGAGACCCCTTTTTATAATGTGAATAAAACAGGCAAATCTTAATCGATTTTCAAAATTTTTAAACTGTTTTTATCCTGAGATAATTATCTTACACTGATTCAAATATTACGTTTCTGGAATGAATATTGACGTCACAATTTCGTCATTAACAGAAGCCAACAAGCACGCACGGGTTGAGCGGTCAAAGCAACTGTTAGATCGGTATCCTGCTCACATGGTAGATTTTATATGGTTCACGGACGAAAAGTTGTTTACCATCGTTACACGAAAGAACAGTCAAAATGGCCGTGTGTATGCGGCTGCCGGAACTCTTAAGAAAAACATCTCAGATGTTCGTTTGCTTCGCACTCGCTCGACATTTAGCCGGTCAGTCATGGTTTCGGTTGGTGTCTCGGCTCTTGGTAAAACACAAATCCACTTCATAGAACCTGGAGTAAAAATAAATGGAGCTTACTACCGGGATTGTTTGATGTCGGAAAAGTTGTTGCCATATATCCGGGAATGTTCGGAATATTACACGTTTCAGCAAGATGGCGCTCCGGCCCACCGAGCGCGTGAAACTGTTGAAATGCTGACAAGGGAGACCCCGGATTTCATACCCCCTAATCTTTGGCCACCAAACAGCCCGGACTTAAACTCGGTCGATTACAAGATTTGGGGAGTAATGCAAGAGAAAGTTTATAAGACAAAGATCAGAGACATTGAAGAACTTCGTGAACGAATCATTAATGCGTGCATGGGAAGAATTTGATCAATTGGTTATTGATGCTGCAATTGGCAAATGGCGAACGCGCCTTGAAGCTTGTGTTGAAGCCGAAGGCGGACACTTTGAACATACCTTGTAGTATAATGTTAGTCAAATTTTAAATAAAATGTAACTGAAATTTAGAATTGTGAAATAATATTTAAGGTATATAACGTAGATTTTTTTAAAGAAAAAGTTGTGTTCTGTAGGCCTACTTAACATTTGAATTATCTGATGCAAATGACGTAATTGTGACGTCAATATTCATGTCAGAAACTTAATATTTGAATCAGTGTAAGATAATTATCTCAGGATAAAAACAGTTTTGAAATTTTGAAAATCGATTAAGATTTGCCTGTTTTATTCACATTATAAAAAGGGGTCTCGATTTATTGGGACACAGTGTATATATGGGCCTTCATACATAGGCATACAAACATACATGCATGCGTACGTGCGTACTGAGTCTGACGTACGTTCGTTCATACACACACATACACACATACGATAGAGCATTCCTGCATACATGCACATTCCTGCATACATTCCTGCATACATTCCTGCATACATTCCTGCATACATTCTTGCATGCAGTCATCATTATCATCTTCATCATCAGCAGCAGCATCAATTTTGTTATCATTATCATAATCGTCATCATGATCATCGTGATCATGTTCATCGTCATTTCCACTACCACCCTCCTCTTCGTCGTCTTCGTCATCATCATCAATGGTATCATCATCAAATCGTCGTATGTACATGTATGTGCATGTATGTAAAATGTATGTATGAATTTATGTATGAATGTATGATTGTATGCATGTATGCATGTATGCATGTATGTGTGTATGTGTGTGTATGTATGTATGTATGTATGTATGTATGTATGTATGTATGTATGTATGTATGTATGTATGTATTATATGTATGCATGCATGCATGCATGCATGCATGTATGTATCTATGTATGTATGTATGTATGTATGTATGTATGTATGTACATGTATGTATGTATGTACATGTATGTATGTATGTATGTATGTATGTATGTATGTATGTATGTATGTATGTATGTATGTATGTATGTATGTATGTATGTATGTATTATATGTATGCATGCATGCATGCATGCATGCATGTATGTATCTATGTATGTATGTATGTATGTATGTATGTACATGTGTGTATGTATGTACATGTATGTATGTATGTATGTATGTATTATATGTATGCATGCATGCATGCATGCATGTATGTATCTATGTATGTATGTATGTATGTATGTATGTACATGTGTGTATGTATGTACATGTATGTATGTATGTATGTATGTATGTATGTATGTATGTATGTATGTATGTATGTATGTATGTATGTATGTATGTATGTATGTATGTATGTATGTATGTATGTATGTATGTATGTATGTATGTATGTATGTATGTATGTATGTGAGTGTATGTTTGTATATTTTTATGTATGTATATTTGTATGTATGTATGCATGTATGTTGATGTATGTATGTATGCATGTATGTATGCATGCTTGTTTGTATTTACATGTATGTGTGCTTGTTTGTATGTATTAACCTAAAGGTTTCCGCTCTTTTTATACTGGCACATGTACAATGCACATGTAAGCAAAGCGTAGTCGGTCATGTGTGCATGCACAATGCACATGCATGCACATTGTACAATAGACCTCACCGCAAACCGTTGATGGTTGACCATGCAGAACGACATAATGGCAGAATGCAGACGCTAATTGATTACATTAATCATCGCCCCATGGCCCGTCTTAGCTCCTCCCATGCCATTAGCACACTCAGTTTAGAGCAAGATTGGAGGGAAAATATCGCTTCATTTTGTAGTAATTAAAGTTTAACGTGAACCTCGATTCTCTCGCCAATCTCTAGGGAATTTCCCACTAAAGGGAACTGTGAGCTGAACGGTACTGTACGTATGTACGTACGTCTGCGGGCGCCGCTGCTGTACGCACTTGCGTAAGTGCGTACGCCTGCGGGCGCCGCTGTAGGTCTATGCCACTGCATTCCACATCTCATGTTTCACGTGTCTCGTCATTAGATGTCACGTGATAAAGTGCAAAATGCCCATTACATCGCCTAATACCATTGCATAATATTGGATCCTGCATATTAGTCTAGGCGGCGGGGCCTAATGCCTATCTATATTATAATTCCGAAACACTTTCCATTATGTTTGTTTATTTGTTTGTACGCTTTTGACTCTCCCCTGCAGAATAGTCTCGGAAATGAAACAGCGTCGGTTTAAAAAACAGATTGCAATCGATTCTTACCCAAATTATAAGGTCAGCGCAATTATTTTCAGGTTTTAATTCAGTTTAAAACAAAGGTTATTAGCGTTTTAAGACAGATTTAATCAGATTTCATCACGCTGGCGCGTTAATCAAGAGTCTACACCGCATGACGTCATACCCGCCCAGTAATAATTTCCGTAGCGCCCCGCAGGGGTGGGTCAAGTTTGGCTTTTTGGGGAAGCGAGGTGGGGTGGAGGGTTGGCGAAAACCCGAAATTTAGCAGTCAACGATGGATACCAGAGTGGAGTAGTGTTTAAAACCCTAAATTTCACTTTGGAACTCGAGTTATAAGCGTTTTAAGACAGAAGCGTTTTAAGTCAGATTTCATCGCTCACGCTCTGGTAAGCAGTATCGAGCTTTAGTAAAGGAGTCTACAGCCCGAATGACGTCATACAAGCCCAGTAATAATTTCCGTAGCGCCCCGCAGGGGCGGGTTACGTGTGGCTTTTTGAGGAAGCGGGGTGGGGTAGAGGGTTGGCGAAAACCCTAAATTTAGCGGTCAACGTTGGGTACCACAGTGGAGTAGTGTTTAAAACCCTAAATTTCCCGGGCAACGCCGGGTTACACTTCTAGTTGATAACTAAATCTGAAAGCTTAGGCTCATATTTAAAATGTTGTGTATTTGCTTTAGAGCCACTGAAGTGACGAATCAAAACATTTGTCAAGAAAGTATAAGTCATCTAACAAACTGCGCTAGCTTTATGAAAATACTAACGAAAGTTCAAAACGGCGCTGCTCCGAGCTGGATACTTCACACTGCACTTCCACTGGTTTGTCGTTACGGCAAATCTATTCCTTACGCGGGAGCGATTCTGGGTCAAGTAGAAGGCATGCTACATGATGCGAACCGCAAACAGATTATTCGTTTGCTCAAAAATCTGAGCATGGAAATCAAAACGGTAAAAGACGATATCAGGCAGTTGGAAAAGAGAATCAAGCGTGATTTTGTCAGCTTGCAGTATTCTGATATTGTTACAAGAATCGAGACAGGTATGGAATATTTGTCGAAAATTTTGATGTCGACGAGTGTAGAGAAGTCAAACTTCGAAGGGAGATTGAAAGATCTTTGCTCAAACCAAGCGATGTTTCTAGCAGTTAAACACCTCAGGAAAGGACTTACTGGAGACGATCTATTACATACTGATATTTTGGAAACAATTTTTGATGATACCAAACAGTACGGAAAAAGAATGGCGATGTGTATTCGATTTCTACAATTGTATTCCGGAGGTCTAGCCGTCATTGCACTTAACGAGAATTTGGAACGTGGTGAAAACGGAGCCTTGGAAATGATGGCATTGTTCGAAGACGATACCGAGAACCTGAAGAAGCGCTTTAAAGATTTTCAACAAAAGTGCAAGAGTTGTTTCAGAGAAAATATGCAACAAGATCTTAATGAGGCTCTTCGTGGAAAGAACTCGAACAAAGACACTGCCGTGTCCCTAAGCAAATTATTGCGAGAGAAGTATGGCTGGTTGGAGAATTTCTGCATCGTTTGCAATGAAAGCCTCTTCATCGATTACGACTTCTTGGGAAATCACGTCAAAATTCGCCAATGCAACGGTAGATTTGGAGTCATTTTCTATCGCGAAAGTCTTGAAGGTCCTGATCCTGGAATTTTAAAGACGTCAATTATACCTCAGCAAGCCGATTTGTGTAACCAGGTTCAACAAATAGTTGCAGTGACCCTGGGGGATTGCTGGTTTTCAAGTGCCGAAAGAATCAATTCTGTTTTGAGCTTCAGTTTATGTAGGGCTATTCGTGGCTTGCGTTTGTGGGGCTGCGCCACAGTGAAGACCAGAAGACGTATTTCAATTCCATTGCTAACTATCCCTGGACTCATCGGATCTACAAGAGCACTGAATGCTTTCGAAACCAGCGAATCCTCCAAGGCATTTGTCTACGAATTTGGACGTCGAAAGTTCGTCTGTCTTGTATCATCATTCCCGCAGAGACCATCTACTGCGGATTCTTCTGAAAATCTGAGCTTGGACAATTTACAATTATAGACGCCATATTATAAAAGAGTTGAAAAGATGCAGAAGCGACATCGTTTATTACATTCTTTTGTTTTCCAGATCTGACGTCTTCGACAATCAACTGCTTGAAGACAGATTGAATTGATTAGATCAGGTTAAACTATACAAAATTAGAGTGAATCATAACACATAACTAAAACGCTCAGCCTACAGGATCTGGAACATATTCGTGAATTGTAGTCCAACATTTTTTGACTCATTGGAACTTTCAAAGACATTAATTAGGCTACATAGATTATAATATTATGTTTAACATTTTCTCACTTAGTTGAACATTCAAAGACATCAACGAAGATTATTTTCAACATTTTCTGACTCAATGGAGCTTGCAAAGTTATTAACGTCATCTATATTATAAGGCAGAAATTCCATATGTTTGTTTATTTGTACGCTTTTGACAGAATTGACTCTCCCCTGCAGAATAGGCTCGGAAATGAAACAGCGTCGGTTTAAAAAATTCTTGAAATCGATTCTTACCCAAATTATAAGGTCATCGCAACTATTTTCAGGTTTTAATTCAGTTCAAAACAAAAGTTATTAGCATTTTAAGACAGATTTCATCAGTAATTGACCACACTAGCGCGTAAGTCAAGAGTCTACACCGCATGACGTCATACCCGCCCAGTAATAATTTTCGTAGCGCCCCGTAGGGGTGGGTCAAGTTTGGCTTTTTGGGGAAGCGAGGTGGGGTGGAGGGTTGGCGAAAACCCGAAATTTAGCAGTCAACGATGGACACCAGAGTGGAGTAGTGTTTAAAACCCTAAATTTCACTTTAGAACTCGAGTTATTAGCGTTTTAAGACAGATTTAATCGCTAACGCTTTGGTAAGCAGTATCGAGCTTTAGTAAAGGAGTCTACAGCCCGAATGACGTCATACAAGCCCAGTAATAATTTCCGTAGCGCACCGCAGGGGCGGGTTACGTTTGGCTTTTTGAGGAAGCGGGGTGGGCTAGAGGGTTGGCGAAAACCCTAAATTTAGCGGTCAACGTTGGGTACCACAGTGGAGTAGTGTTTAAAACCACAAATTTCCCGGGCAACGCCGGGTTACACATCTAGTTGGTTATATTACGTAAAGAGCTATTGGTCTTTTTGGGTATTCGAATTGAAACAAGTCAGGGTTTAATTTGACTCACATACGTGTTATGTATTTGAAATTAGTTCGATTAAGATCCTGATCGTTGTCGATATTATCCGTTAAATATCTAGCTTCGATTTCTGGCCTCAAAATATAAGACACCATCGTGTGTTTGCGTTGGATAGAAATAAATGTAGAGCTTCTACAGGAAGCTACTAAAAATGCGTGTTAGGTGTGTGCATGCGCGCGTGGTTGTGCATGTGTGTGCAATTTATTCTCATATCCTCCTCATTACGCTGGAATGCAGATTCTCAAGTGTTTCATGAAATAATTTTATGGCATCGTGTTTTGTACGAAAATCTCCACGGTTGTTGATTTATAGACTATAAATACCAGATGATTAGATATAGGAGGGCAACACTTGACATTGGTTGGTCAGAGACAATGCATTCTTAGGCTATAATATCCTCCTAATTAAACTGGAATTCAGATTCTCAAGTGTTCCATGAATATGTCATCGCGCTTTGTACGAAAATCTCCATGGTTGTCGACTTATAAATACCAGATGATCAGATATAATATTATGAGGGCAGCACTTGACATTGACAATGGTTGGTCAGAGATTTCGAAATTTTTACCTTAGTCCTTTTACTTTTGGATTCAAATAATTCCGTCTGGGTTTATTAGAAAGTGCTCCACAATTAAGGTTTGAATAGTTTAGTCACCTATGCGGTCAAGCCCTGAAGACGGGTCTGTAACTAATGGCTGATCTACAGAGGTAGCAGATGGAGCAGTAGAACTACCCCCCTCCCAAGGCTCCAACTGAGCTTCTTCCTATGGCTTCAGACTTTCAGTGCATGTACTTGTATGGTTATAAAACACATAGCCTATAGGACCTAATTGAAGAGGTTGTGAAATCTGGTTTCTATAATTATCGAATGGACAGCGCTGGAAATTACCAGCTCCAGAAGAATTAATTTTTGGTTTAGGTTTAGAAGAAGAGCATTCACAGTGTCCTTGTGTTGCAAAAGATTGCTTATTTGCAGCTATTCGAAAGAATGCGCTTCCCAAGAGTGCCTATCATAATTCTGTAACGCCAAGTTTAGATGCCGCAAAGAGCTTTCCCACACATAAAATTAATGTGACGATTCACAGACGTATGAACGGACGACAAAAGAACGGACGACAAAAGAACGGACGACAAAAGAACGGACGACAAAAGAACTTATTAATATTATTATTATTATTATTATTATTATTATTATTATTATTATTATTATTATTATTATTATTATTATTATATCGCCAGCCAAGAAATCAACGATTAGGGCCATTCTGGACTGGATTTTAAACAAGTAGTTAGTAAAAAAAAGTCCCTGAGGGATCCTATAGATACCTCGGGGCAAAAATTATCAGTAATATTATTATTATTATTATTATTATTATACAATACAGCACATTGAGAAATTTTTCTTGTAGGCCTAAATGTTATTGTGCATTAGTTTTGGGAGATGGCGCATTGGATAACACGCTGGCATGGAGAGCGAGTCTCATCGAAAGGAACCGAGATCGAGTCCTGAAACCTCGTGCTTTGTAGGCTGCTATTAGCGCCGATTATGGCAGGTTGTCTGTTATGATTTATGTCTTCTGTGACCAGTGTTCTTATGAATTGTCTCAACTGAATAATTTTACACTGTAGCCTACCCGGCTGCGGTCTGTCAACAGAATTGTTGAATAAAGGAAATTATCATTATTATTAGTGGTCATAATAATATAACTTCCCGATAAAGTGTTACCTCTTCTATTGTCGACTCGTTCTACTATCACCTGTTAAGTATCGTCCGTTCAAATGACCATGCATAGGCCTAGGCAATATAGGCCCAAATTTGTATGTGCAATTGTTATAGCGACTCTTCAAGCTCTCTCTACTCACAGCGCTCACGACTACAGCGCAGGGTCGTGTTTAAGGTTCTTCGAGTGTCGGTGCAAAGTGTTACCGCAGGGGCATAGTGTCGTTCAAGCGGCCGTTGGTTTTCCAAAAGCTACGGCCACGTGTAAATAAGTATTAAATTATAAAGAAATTTATATAATCCTATAGGGATTTCATGGTAGCTGCACTTTTAATTAATGTTTTCTTACACTTACTGGTTTTACAAAAGGTTTATGCCTAAGTAACACCGAGACTCGCTGCACTCGCATTTATAAGACATTTGGCCAATAGCAACAAAACTCTCGACTCAAGGGCATTCGGTGCACCGCACCGAATGGACCTATGTTAAACACGGCCCTGCTACAGCGCGGACACTGCATCGGAGTTTCACGTCGAAGTGCACGAACAATAATTGCGAGTGAAGGACTTGCTCAAGGTCCCTACGCGGCGACTTGAGGTGGATTCGAACCCTTCGGCTGCAAGGCAACGAACATATCCACTACACCACCGCGTCCCAGGTAAAGATTAGTTAGGCCTTCTAATGAATTGAACAGTTTGCAAGACGTGCCATTCAAAGTATTTTCTTATTACACTGTCTGCCAGTACCAAACATTGTTTTCACGCTTTTAATATGCTTAGATTGTCATAATAGTGACTACAGAACATGGGCGGAGACCTAGGGGAGGGCAATGATGAGCAGTGGGAACGCTGATGAAGAATTTTATTGAAGTGCATGTGATTTGGAGTTCCATCATGATGAGCAGTGGGAACGCAAGCCAAGAATTTCGAGAGCAGTGGGAACGTCTTTCCCACGCGTTCCCACCCACTTTAAACGGGTGTAGGACATTAGCCCCCGGACAAAAGCCCCCCTCCCTATGTGCAAATCGTAGAGTAGTGCCGTAACTGATGACTTGTCACTGGCATTCACATGCAAACGCAAGTTCTTAGTGTCATTTAGGTCCTAATTATGTCCGTAGGCCTATAGACTTAGATTTGAAATGAGCCAATGGGAATCGTATAGGGCCTATACAGTCTATTTGTTTAGTGTCAAACAACGGTTTGTTAACGTCAGTTAGGCTACGTCTCAGCTTCGTAGACTTATTAGCGTCGTTTCAATTCAAAATTAGATCCAATACATTAGAGAAATAAACGAATGGGAATCGTATACAGTAAGTAGGCCTATTTATTAGTGTCAGTTTCGGCTACTACGAAAGTCTGTTAGCGTCAGTTAGGAATTAAACTTTTATCTAGATTTCACAAACTTTGGACTTAAAATCTTTTACATTTATGAGAGACTTGACACAATGAGTTGTTCCCGTCGTTCTGCAATTAGTGCCTTTAAATGTTTTATAATATGCATATTAAACCTTCAATTAACTTAGCATATTCTTACAATGTCAAATTAATGTGCAATGAATTCGCTTAACTTAGGCCTATTGTTACATTTTGTGCATCATTTTTAGGGAATGATATCATAGACGGGGAATGTCCTACCTCGGGGCTTTTGTCCCGGGGGGAGGGGGGTAATGTCCTGGGGGTTTATGTCCGTGGGGGCTTTTGTCAGAGGGCTAATGTCCGTTCCCCACTTTAAACCCTGATCCCGGGCATATAATTAACCCCTTCGCTGCCCTTATGACGAGCACCGCTCGTCATGAACCATCTGTAGGCTGTGTGCCCTTATGACGAGCGCCGCTCGTCAATAAATAAGACTGCCTCTGTGCTTAGTGTAGCACTTCAGGCACTGATTATTATTCAAAGTATAGGCGCCTGAAAGTCAATACGGTATGCTCTTCAATGTTTTGGCTGGTATTGGACTACTTCTATGCTCAGTTTGTACAGTCATTCTAGATGTGCTAAATATGCCAATGTTGAAAGTTTTAGGTTATTTTTCGCAGACGTAGGACTATCTAAATCACTTTCAGTCTGGTTTTGTGATAAATATAAACTTGTTGTCACCGCTTTTAATAATGTTACATGGCTGTAAAGATCATATATCATAGATTTATTTACTGCAGCAGTGCATCATGCTATGATCAATGCAGCTCAATTCCAACTGCATATGCCCTTCTAGCATTGGTACCTTCTAGCGTCTACCTCTTCCTCCAGCATAGGCTATCTACTAGGTGATCAGTATCTGGCGAAAAAAAATTAGTAATATCATTTGTTCACATAAACATGAGATTTTTTTATTGAATTATAGTCATTGCAAAAGTGAATGTCACACATAAACTATGATTGCAACAATAAAAGTTGTACATTTGCATGTTATGCGGTGGCACCAGGGGCGTCATTTAGCCCATGATGACGTGGCAGCGAAGGGGTTAAAATGTAATCTAATAAAAGTGTATCTTTTAAGAGCAAATGATATAGGGTGAAATGTGTTTAATTTGATAAATTGCAAACTTGACGGAGTTATAGGCCTAAGCCGCTAAGCATGCAAAATTGGTTCACTTATGTAGGACCGCCCGCCCTGTAGAAGTGCAGATACCAATTATAGGCCAACACGTGATTTAATATACAGGGTGGGCCATAAAAAAGTAACCCCCTGCGGTTTTTTGCCAATATCTTGAACAAAATTGAGAATTTCCAAATGAAATTTTACAGGCTTATAGACAATTTATATTTACATGTCATGGCCAAATTTCATCAAAATATTTGAAACAGAGCAAAAGTTATGCCACTATTATGGAGGCCACCCACCGTTTTTTGACGATTCAAAAACGTAACGCAACAAAAAGTAGGTTTTTGCCAATATCTTGGCCAAAAGTAAGAATTTCGAAATGAAATTTTACAGGTGTTTAGACAATTCATATTTACATATGATGGCCATATTTCATAAAAATATTTCAAACGGAACAAAAGTTATATCAATTTTAGTAAGGCCACCCTACTTTTTTGATGATTCAAAAAAGTCAGAAAACGATGGGTGGTCTCACTAAAAGTGGTATAACTTTTGTTGGGTTTGAAATATTTTGATGAAATCTGGCTATCATTTGTAAATATGAATTGTCTTTAATCCTGTAAAATTTCATTTCGATATTCTTACTTCTGACCAAGATATTAGCAAAAAACTAATTTTTGTTGCGTTTCGTTTATGAATCGTCAAAAAACGAGGGATGGCCTCGCTAAAACTGATATAACTTTTGTTCTGTTTGAAATATTTTGTTGAAATTTGACCATTTTACGTAAATATGAATTGCCTTTAAGACTGTAAAGTTTCATTTAAAAATTCTTATGTTTGGCCAAGATATGGGATAAAAACCGTAGGAGGTTACTTTTTTATGGCCCACCCTGTAGAGGCCTATTAGATAAATGATCGCCTGTACAGCGGGTGCCTGCATAAATTACAACAGGCCAATCATTATTATTTTTAACCTATTCCAGAACATGATCAGTAGCGGCGCAAGGGGGCTAGGGTGGCTGGGGAACGGACATTTCCCCCCTGGACATTCCCCCCGGACATTTCCCCCCTGGACATTTCCCCCTGGACGTTTCCCCCCCCCTACCCTAGGACATCCCCCCCGTATGCGGAAACCATTGCTTTTATCGTGTTCAACAATTTAAACCAGAATATTTTCATCAATCCAGCTACAATTTAAGCAAGAATATTTTCATAAATCCAGCTCCAATTTAGGCAAGAATATTTTCATCAATCCAGCTCCAATTTAAACCAGAATATTTTCATCAATCCAGCTCCAATTTATGCAAGAATATTTTCATCAATCCAGCTCCAATTTAAACAAGAATATTTTCATCAATCCAGCTCCAATTTAAGCAAGAACATTTTCATCAATCCAGCTTCCATTTAAGTAAGATTTATTGTGTATCAATCCGGATTCTATTTAGCGAGAATTCTTTTAATCAATAATTTAACTTGCGTACTTTGCAACATTCAGCGGTCCGATGTTTTGATCTAAAGCTTCGGTTTCTATAATCTCATCGCAATTGCATCAAGAGGTTCGAGCTTCGCACCTGAGTTCGATCAACATGAACGGTTTAGAGCGTAACCTACGGTCGTTGTTTATTTATTGACAATATGTTTGTGCGTTTTATACGCATAGCTACTTAAGTGGATTCCTTAGCATTTACTTCAATGGAATCGTTGTAAAAGTTTCAGATTTAATTATACAGGCCTAGGCGTAGGTCTAGAATTCAGGGTAGGACTTGTATGGTCATTTGAGGTGGTATACACAGAATGGGAGGAAATGTCCAGGGGAGTAAATGTCCTAGTCGAAATCAGGGGGGGAATTCCAGGGAAGGAAAATTTCCTTCCCTGGAATTCCCCCCAAAAGCGGTTCAACGACAATTTTGCTGTTTTGAGATAATCGACTTTGAAGTTTTGGCCTACTCTACTTGGTCTAGTTCAAATCGGAACGAAAACGTTTGGGAATGAAAGATTGATATTATAAACTGTAATGGTGCATATAATCGGCATGGATAATGCCGGTAGTAAAAAATAGTGAACTTTGGAGAAAATAGCATTTTTGTAGCGTGGGCCAGTAATGAATTGACAAGAATATTCGTAATTTTTACGTCAAAGTGAATCAACTTGACTTGATCCGTTTATGAACTGAATGCTTTACATCTTACAATATTGTACATGTGAATCAATCCGACATGATCCACTTAGGCTAATCTCTGAATAAATGTTGAAAAACACATACAAACTCAGTCAGTTTTCAATTATTGTAGGCCTATCTTATAAATATTAGTATTGGAAAGCAGAAACGCACAAATATAATTCTAGGTCTGTGGAACAAAAATTTTTTCCCGCCTCACAAGTACAGCTCTGCCACAGAGTGCAGCTCTGCGACGCAAGAGCAGCTCTGCCACACAAGAACAGCTCTGCCACACAAGTACAGCACTGCCACAAAAGTATAGCTCTGCCACACAGTACATCTCTGCCACACAAGTACAGCTCTGTCACGCAATAACAGCTCCGTCTCACAAGTACAGCTCTGCGACGCAGTACAGCTCTGCGATGCAAGTACAGTGCTGTCACACAAGTACGGCTATGCCAAACAGTATAGCTCTGCCACCCAAGTACAGCTCTGCCACACAGTGCAATTCTGACACACAGTACAGCTCTGCCACAAAAGCACAGCTCTGCCACACAAGAACATCCCTGCCACACAAGTACATCTCTGCCACACAGTACATCTCTGCCACACAAGTACAGTTCTGCCACACAAGTACAGCTCTGCCACGCAAGTATAGCTCTGCCACACAACTACAGCTCTGCCACGCAAGTACAGCTCTGCCACACAAGTACAACACAAGGAGCAGCTCTGTCACACAAGTACGGCTATGCCAAACAGTATAGCTCTGCCACCCAAGTACCCCCTGCCACACAAATGCAGCTCTGCCACACAGTACATCTCTGCCACACAAGCACAGCTCTGTCACGCAATAACAGCTCCGTCTCACAAGTACAGCTCTGCGACGCAGTACAGCTCTGCGATGCAAGTACAGTTCTGTCACACAAGTACGGCTATGCCAAACAGTATAGCTCTGCCACCCAAGTACAGCTCTGCCACACAGTGCAATTCTGACACACAGTACAGCTCTGCCACAAAAGCACAGCTCTGCCACACAAGAACATCCCTGCCACACAAGTACATCTCTGCCACACAGTACATCTCTGCCACACAAGTACAGCTCTGCCACACAAGTACAGCTCTGCCACGCAAGTATAGCTCTGCCACACAACTACAGCTCTGCCACGCAAGTACAGCTCTGCCACACAAGTACAACACAAGGAGCAGCTCTGTCACACAAGTACGGCTATGCCAAACAGTATAGCTCTGCCACCCAAGTAAGCCCTGGCGCACAAATACAGCTGTGCCACACAGTACAGTTCTGGCACACAAGTATAGCTCTGCCACACAAGTGCAGTTCTGCCACACAAGTACTGCCTTGCCACACAAGTACAGCTCTGCCACCCAAAGAACTGCTCTGCCACACAAGTACAGCTCTGCCAAACAGTAACGGTCTGCCACACAAGTACATCTCTGCAACACAGGTACAGCTCTGTCACACAAGAACAGCTCTGCAACACAAGTACAGCTCTGCCACACAAGTACAGCTCTGCCACACAAGTACAGCTCTGCCACACAAGTACATCTCTGCCACACAAGTGCAGTTCTGCCACACAAGTACAGCTCTGCCACACAGTACACCTCTGCGACCCAAGGAACATCTCTGCCACACAAGTACAGCTATGCCAAACAGCAAGGCCGTAGCCAGGATTTTATTTCGGGGGGTGTTTCACCAATTTCCCTTTTCAAAACTACATTTTTTTCCATTTCGGGGGGTGTTTTTATGATTTTATTTCATGATTTTTACGTCATATGTTCGTAAATGCATTATATTATTTTTCACATTTTCCATTTCGGGGGGTGTTCAAACACCCAAAACACCCCCCTAGCTACGGCCTTGCCAAACAGTACAGCTCTGCCACGCAGTACAGCTCTGCCACGCAAGTACAGCTCTGTCACACAAGTACAGCTCTGCCACAAACATACAGATCTGCCACACAAGCACAGCTCTGCCACACAAGTAAAATATGTTAAGTTGTAGGCCTATATTTGCATATTATACATACAAATTATGCCTCTAAACATCTACAAGAATAATATGTTACGGTGTAGATCATATTTGAATGTTATACATTTAGACCCGAACAGCAGTTACAGGCTATACAAGAATAGCTCTAACTTTGTATCTGCATGGTGTCACAAACCATATCTCTTTACAATGACGCGTTTAATAACATTGAACGAAAATAAGATAATTAGGCCTAAACTTTTTCGTTTAAATGAAGAAATATATGCCAATTGTTAGCTATAGCCTGCATGCACTGGTAGTTTTCGGGGAACTTGCCCTATGCAAAATCGTTTTTTTTGTCCAGGGGCCTTAATTTGTCCTGTGGGTAATGTCTTTCCAAGACGCCATTTTCTCCATATAGGCTAGTTTGTTAATTATTAGCAACTTGGCGAGGTTCCTATCAAAGTTTGCGAAACATGAGAATATTATAACACACGCAAGATTAATTTTCCAAAGAAGATTTTTGTTCAGTGCTAATTCAATAGGAAGACCGAGACTGAAACGACCAAAACCTTTGGTGGAAGAGTGAATTAAGTGTGAATGATCCACTATGCCTTATCATAGAGTGTCACTGAGTTAATAAATTTAAGCGCAAAAGTGGATCAAGTCAACTTGAACCACTCTTGCACCAGCTTGCAATCAAAGTGGTGAATATCAAGAATGAATTAAACAGACATGATTCACTACTGAAATTTCGTATGCGTTGATTATTGTCAGTTCTGTAACCAATATAATTATCATAAATACGCCATGATAGAATCCTCTAGCGGCTTAGCTGAATGCACCATCGGAAAGAGCGCATTCGATTTAGTGGAAAAGTGGCCTAAAGTGAAAATCGCAAAAAATGGACTTGAACCGCTTTAGAACTAGAGGGTCCAAATGTCCAGGGGGAAATGTCCGGGGGGGAAATGTCCAGGGGGGAATGTCCTACACTCGGGTGGCTAAGCCCTCCTAAAAAAGGCCATCCATTTGTTTGCTCATGTAAAAATGAAATATTTGCACAATTACCCCCCCCCCCCCTCACCTCATATAACCGTAAGGTTGCGCACGAGGTTTGCAAGACAGTTTTGCGAATATGAAAAGGATCATTTTCCCAAGATTTCGACCAAGCGACTAAAAAAGGTCGTCAGAAATTTTGACGGCCGAAATGGAAAATTTTCTTGAGATTTCAGGCCGATGACTAAAAAAGGTCGTCAGAAATTTCGGCGACTGAAAACGGAAAATTTTCTCTCGCAAATTCAGCCTCCCCAAACTAAAATCCTGGGGCCGCCACAGAACATGATGGAGCTATAAATCAAGGCAGATGAATAACCATTAACCAGCCATTCTAGTTGGCACAATGTATGTTGATAAGAGGAGGAAGTTAGGCAGAGGAGGCGGTGTTAATGAGATCACAAAGATAATGACGAGAATCATAATTAATTAGCCTAATTGGGTTGATGTGGATCTCTTCAAATATAAAAATCACCTCTTAGCGAGTTGTCAAGGTAGCCATCATTATGAGAAAAATAGGTCTAAATTTGGCAGCATCATGGTAGTGCATGGTTGCGTCAAATATACAATTTCAGCAGGTCGCGTCAAGGTCATGGGAGTTATTCAGCAGGTCGAACGATAATAAAATTCAAATCTTTTGGCATGTCACAAGGCCGGTCAAGAGTAAAGTATAGGTATGCAGGTCAAATGACCTGCCACGCCCTATGTTACGGTATATGTAGCCGCCACTTGCACCTGGAGGTCTATATTTATGCTAGGGCTGCCAACCGTCCCGGATTCGCCGGGACAGTCCCGGAATCGACACTTTGCGTCCCGTGTCCCGGACTGAACCCAAATTGTCCCGGAATTTAATGTAGGCTAGACCTAAATGCCCACTTCACTAATTATTGTTCTTATTTTTCCACACTAAACTCGACGAGTTGAACGGTAAATTGTGCATTCTATGCTCTGTCCAACCAGCGCCGGCTCAAAATTGGATGTTAGATTGTGCTGGGTTGAAATCTTCAAAATTTCACAACCCGCTGACCAGGCATTGTGTTCTAGGTCCGATCATATCCCGTTTGCAGCGCTTTTACCAGAGAGTGTAGGCCCCTACAGCAAGTTATTATGAACGACCTGTGGTCTGAAAATCGCAACTGTCCAAGTAGGCATATCGACCTTGTTAATTTAAAGAGGAACCGTTGTGCTGAGTTCTATACGACGGAATTATCTGGAACTGTTTAAGACTGCATCAGCAACTCAGCACAAGTGCAATAAAGTTTATGCAAAGTTCTTCTTTCCCATCGCAGACCCAATTAATGGCATCAGTGATCGCGTGCATGCATACATTGCATAGGCTACATATTGCGTATCCATATTATAGGCTTCGAACGTGCTAGGCCCTCAAAGCTGGCTATACTTGAATTTTATAACGTTTTCTGCTCGAAGTTGATTCTAAATAATTATGGGGAAGAAATTTATGTCACAGTTTCTCTTTTGATGATTCGACCATTGCCATAGATCATGCATTGATCTGACGAAACATTAGTTGCATGTAGGCCTACACAGTTATGTGGACAGTGTGAATTGGTAATGACATGTCAAGAGACAGCGAGTGTCCCGGAATGGCATGATCCAAAGTTGGCAGCCCTAATTTATGCACGTACCCGCTCTTTATGCAGTTTGCATTTCACTGCCGTGCAGCAGATGCAATGGACACTGTTGGGCTGATATGCTCTGCCATTGATGTCCTTTCTTGCTGGATGGTTTCGAATCGTTTGGTGCTAAACCCGTGCAAAACCCAATTCATTTTGCTTGGCGGTCGTAGACAGTTGACTTGTCTAGACCTGCACCTATTGACTCAGACCGTTCTCCATATTACTTTCTCTCACGTGTATACCGTCCGCGATCTTTGAGTGACACTTGGCCAAGAACTCAATCTTTCACATGGTAACACGAAGCTGACAGTCGAGTTTGACAGTTTGCCATCTCAGCGCTTCGGCGTGAAACTCAGATGCAGTGTCCGCGCCTTAGTCTGAAGCGTCTCTGAGTAGAGAGCTTGAAGGGGCGCTATAACAAGTGCGCATTATATTTCAGTGAAGGGTTTTTATATTTGATAGCCATCAAACCTACAAAAATTATTTAATCGTGGCCTGGTTACAGGATAGGTTCAATCCTGAATCTCTGTCACTATTATCCGTTCAATGTTCTTGCTTCGATTTCTGACCTCAAAATTTAAGGCGACATAATTATTGTCTTGCGCTGGTGTAAAACTTTTAACTGTGCGTGTGTTTGTACGTTTGTTTGTGCGCTTGTTTATGCCGGCGTTCGTGTGTTTACTTGAAATGCATTGTTGTATGTGTCACATTAATCTGGAATTCAGATTCTCAAGTGTTCGATAATTATAGATGACATCGAGCCTTGTACGAGCAGCTCCACTATTGTTCGCCTATAGGCCTAATTGCCAGATGAGCAGATATGTGGTCACACTTGACATTGACCATGGTTGACCAGCGAATTCCGAAATTTCCACCTTATTCCTTTCACTCTTGGATTAAATAATCCAGTCTGAGTTCATTAGGAAATGTTCCACAAATTGGGAATCGCTAGTAACGACGCCCATATATACGCTCAAGACCTGAAGACCAGTGGCTAATCTACAGAGGAGTCGGATGGGAGTACAGTAGGACCCCTCCCCATTCAAAAGAGCGCCATCCAGTGGTTATAGCTTCAAATGGGGTCTGTGGTTATAAAACAGATAATTTAAGAGGTCGTGAAATCTGTTTTTCTGGCCTTATCGAAAAGGCAGCTTTGGAATTTAAGGCCGCCTTGCTTCATAGCAATTCCTATTTGGTCTGGCTTTAGAAGAAATAACACTCAACGTGTTTTCGTGAAGCAACTAGATTATTGATTGATAGTTTACAGCAAATTGGAAGAAATTAATTTCCCATATATATAGCCTGCCGGTATAGGTAAGCACAGATCAATAATTACATGTATGTAGCTTTGTTTAAAGCACACTGAGTTTTATACTCTTTAAAGATCGAAGTGGCAACCGCTGCTCAACAAGAACGCGGAACGCGTGAAAACGCTACCGGTACAGGAGCACGTCCTCACTCAGAAGCAGGACGAGAAGTTTCGCGAAAAACTTAAATGAATACCTTCAGGATATTTTTGAAACAGTTCAGTACTGTTGGAGAAGCAGCACCAGGCAAAACGGACGCTTTGGTATGGGTGATATGATGATGGCGACGTTAACGTCCTGTGCATGGCGCAGCTACCTCGAATGTGATGCCGAAAATCAGGTGCCGCGTCGTTTTCACAGTGGTAGAAAAATACCTAGCCTACAGACCGAACCCTGTAATACTGTAAACAGGTAAAGTAGCGTATGCATAGTTGTAGTCCTATAGTTCGCGAGGTTGTAGGCTACGCTGTTACAAGCATGGCTTATCCCCGCATGCTCGTTTCGTGCATGTAAGGACCCACAACTTGGTTGCAACTTGAGCATTAGTTTAGTGATAATTCCCAATTCTGTCGTTTTTGGCTCACCCTGTAGATGAAAGTCATCAGGTGCCTGTTAGCTTTCAACCCTATAATTTTTTCTTTTCCTTTGAGGCGTGAATTAATCCCTCTCTGCGTAGGGGTCAGCCACTTGGATCTCCTCTTCCACTTCCCTCTGTCTTCAGTGTCTTCATTTTTCAGTTTGAGGTGTTTCATGTTCTCATGTATCGCATCCTCCCATCTCTTCTTTTGTCGTCCCCGACTGCGTCATCCATCAAGGGCGGATACAGAAATTTTCGAAGGGGAGGCCAAAATTTTGAGCGTTCTTGGTGTGGCAGTGGAAAAAATTTCGTTGCCGCCGAAAAAGTTGATGACTTTTTTTGGTTATCCGTCCAATTTTCCGGGGAAAGATACTATTTCAACCGCCAAAAATGTTTGATGACTTTTTTAGTCATCCGTCCAATTTTCCTGGAAAAGATACTATTTCAACCGCCAAAAAGTTGATGACCTTTTTTAGTAATCCGTCGTAGTCCAGAGGCTGAGAGTAACGGTAAATCAAACGGAGGGCCACGTCCCATGCGATTTTGTAATAGGGGGGGCCTGATGTCCTGCTTTTCTCTCTCGCTGCATTTAGTTAATGGCTTGTTGAAACCAAATGGGGGGCTACGTCCCATGAGATTTTTAAATGGGGGGCCATGGCCGGATTGGCCCCTGGATCCGCCCTTGTCATCCATAGACATCCTCCTATAAATACCATAACTATTATTTTTTAGTGTATTAATGAGGATAGAGACAGATTGGCACCCCGTAAAAAGAGCGACCGACAAAAAGAGCACCGAACTTAAAAGAAAATATCGCTGGCGATAAAGAAATAATCTCCTTCCGAAAAAAAAGATGCATTGAAGAAATAATTCCATTTGAAATAGAAACTGGATTGAGGAAAACAATGCCGTTTTAAATAGAAGTTGGATTGATGAGAACAGCTCCTCCTTAAATATAAGTGGGATTGATTGAACGAACATCTTAGTGAAATGAAGCCGGACTAATTAAGTTATTTTTGACTGTAAGAAAAGCTGGGTTGGCGAAAAGAAGGTTTGATAAATCGAAGGTGGCTGAAAATATACCCTTGAAAAGAGCGTTTGATTGGTGTATTGTAAGTGAAATGGAAGCTGGATTTGTTTTTTTAACTTAAATGAAAGCTGTACTAATGAAAGCACGCTTTCGAAATGAACGCTGAGTTGATGAAAAGAACGCTTGAGAAATGGAACCTGGATTGATGATCTCTAGCAGAAATATGAATGGAGACGTCAAACATTCGAACCTGCCATATAAGGGCAGAGCACGGAAAAGAAGAAGCAGAAATAGCGCTCGATTGATGAATAGAAACACGATTGATAGTTATCCAGATGAGATGGAAGCTGGATGCCTAAAAAGAACCATTTAGAAATGGACGCTGGATTGTTGAAAAGAACGTTTAAGAAATGGAAGCTGGATTGATAGTTTTCAACCTGAGAAGGAGGCTGGACGATTGAGAAGAACCCTCAGGACTGTACTAGTAAATTTTGAGGTGAGCGCACGCTGACCGGGAGAAAAATCGACTTTTTTGGGTGCGAAATTACTTATGACTGTTTTTAATCATCCGCCCAAAAATTTCCCATTTTCTCATCCGGAAAATCTGATGACCTTTTATAGTCTTTCGCTTCGAATTTAATCAAAAATACACATAAATAGTCGCGTGAGCCGCGTGTACCATGATTTACTCGCGTATACGCGGGTAAAAACCAGGGTACACAGGTATATATACCTGTGTACCCTGGTTTTTACCCGCGTATACCCTGGTTTTCGGGAGGTGAGTAGCCTATACGATGCCGTTTTTCGCCGGAGGTAAGTACATTTATGCGCCGTATACCCACGTATATGCTTGATTACAGTCCTGAGAACCCTCCATCGGATTTTCAGCATTTTTTAGTAGGTGATGAAGTAAGAAATTAATGAGTTGTTTATTAGCTTATTTCAAGGGATTCTATCCCTATACATGGCGGGCGCAACTTGAGCCCAGTGAAAAACAAGGGGGAATATAAAAAAAAAGAACCCAAACTCACGTCGGTAGAGGGAAAGGCCGGCCATGGAGGGCAGTGTTTTATCGAGGCATCTCTAAAGAGAAGTTTCGTCAGAAATTACTTCCCCATAGAACATTTTCACAAAATGGTAGGCCTAATAGTTTTTAGTTACTATTTACATCATTTCATCACACGAAGTGTTACAATATACCATGATAAAATTCACTATTAAATGGTTATAATAATATTATTTACTATTTTAATTAATGATACAATCAAATTATAATGAATTGATTTAATGTTAATGCTTGTACAAATACTATTATATTTGTACAACTAAATGCAGTGTTTATTGCACTGTACGTATACTATATCTGTAAGTTTATGTAACGCCTCTCGCACTACACATTGAACAGAGTCGCTATAAAAAATCATGGCTACCAAATTTGGCAGTTGTGTAGTTCTTGCTTAGTTTGTGTACCATTTTTGGTAGCAATTTTATCTTGGTCGGTAATTCAGGACCGTCTTGGGCAATGGAGACAAGCCGATTTAAGTGCAGCAAAGCCGCAAAATAGGCCTAATTTTGCTCTCGTCTGCAATCATTCATTATCAAATAAGCCTAGTCACCAGCAGAACTGAGTTGCTGGACTTGGTAAATTAAGAAATTAATGCAATTTTAAGTAGGCCTACAGGCTATTGATTGAAATCTTAGTCCACTCTTTTATCAGTAATGAAGTACCGGGGTATTAGAGTAATTTTGTTAAGATGACATCTTAAACTGCTACCATTACAACATTGACACTCAAAAAGAACTTGCTAATATTATAGGCCTACTATAGGTAGCCTATAATTATATCTAGTCTTAGAGTAATCTTTTCAGCAATTCTTCCACTGATGCAGTAAAGCAATTTTCTAAAGATGACAGATTAAATTGCTTAAATTGAAGTGCGGAAATTGTAAAAATTTCTTATGGGGAGGGGCACAACCCCTTCCTAAACCATCCCCGTTTCGGCGATCCCCCGAAACCTTAATTCCCCAGATGAGGGGACTAGATTAAGTATTGTCGGGAGGGAATGCCGACCCAAGAATGGGGGGAAGAGGATGGATTGAACCCGGCTGCTTAGGGGGGGATAGAAGCCCCTGGCTTATTTGTTGCACGATAGCGTTGTCTGTCCTCTTCGAGTCCAGATTGTTTCCAATCTTTTCCATTTTCCTTTTTTTCATTTCCGCTTTAACCGACGACGCTCTCTCTTTGCTTTTACTGCCTCGGTAGAAAACCGTCTTGCGACTGGTTTGGAAGGTCGCCGAGGACAGTTATTAATCGGAGCGACCTTATCCAATGTCAGAGTTACAGTTTTCTTCAGCTGTTCATCGAACTCAAACGTATTGCTAGCAGGTGCAGTGAAGAGATCAAAGCCGACATGCGTCTGACTGAACTGAAGAGGATCTAGAGCTTTATTGTTTCGAAAAATATGCTTCACGGGTTGACGGTTGAAGGAGGTTTTTACTTTGCACAGAAGCATCTTATGATCAGACACGAGACCAGCGTCAATGACCTGTACGTAGTAAACTGTTGTTCTATCGTCAGAAACGAGGACATCCAGAAGGTTATCGCCACGAGTCGGTACAACGATGGACTGACCGAGGCCGTAGATGGTGAAGACATCTGCAAGGTCTTCGCTGATATGACCATCGGATGATCGGACCCAGGACAGTTCAGATCACCACATTACAATAGTCTTTCACCAGCCTCGATGCAGATGGACGATAATAGATTCGCAAGTTCGTTGTAGAATTCACCGACTGGACAAAGATGGCGGTAACCGTTGGTTATTGTGTTGGATGATGACGAATTTTCAAACCGAGCAAGCTGAACTTCACAGGAGGAAAAAGAAAACATTTCTGTCTGAGGATGAACCTTCACGTTTAATGAGGACTTGAAGATGATAGCAAGGCCACCGTTTTGTGCGACTGGAGGCACCACGGCGGTGGACGTGGAGGACGGAAAACCTTCAGGAGCTATGTATTTGTTTACACAGCCGAGTGTATTGGCACACTGGCACAGATCCAAGTTTCACATAGTGCAAGGATGTCTAGATGTTCGTCTTTAATAAGATCGTGTATGATTGCAGATCGACGAATAGCAGACATAAAGTTGAAACTACCGAAGTTGATCGATCCTATATAGTCTCGATGTCGCCTTCTTAACATGGACTATTCGTGGAACTGGACCCGGGTTGGTTTCCACAGTGGCGGCGCTAGGGGGTTAGGGGGACTAAGCCCCCTACGAAAGGTCAAGCCCCCTAGAAAAATCTATATAGGCCTACTCGCAAAAAATTAGACACAGACACGAGATTTCAGCCCTAAATGATTAAAAAATGGTCATCAGAAATTTGAAAATTTTCTCCGCGATCTTTAGCCTCCCCCAAAGTTGAAATCATGGCGCCGCCACTGGGTTTCCACATTTCCTGACAAGAGTAAAAGAAGAGCGATGACTGTAGCGGGAAAGGAACGTCGACGTAGGGCGTTGTAAACACTTTGGAATAGGGTTTGCATTATAAAGCGCGGATTTTCAACCATAATAGGCCTATTATGCGCAAATTATGGTAGGCCTAATCTTTTTGAACGCATTTCCGTTGGCGATAAGAAATCCTCATTACTTCGCATCATTCGCAAAGTTGGTAAAAGCGGTGCTGATGTGCATTATCACGATGATTTGCAAGTGGATCCAATTACTGCATTAACTGAAACTTGGAACTCTTCTGTGTCGGATGTCGCGGTTCATCGCTTAGCCCCGCCTGGCTACTCTTTCCTAGACCGACCGAGAGTGGACCCCCAGAGGCCGAAGGGTCGGGGAGGCGTCATTGTTGTCTACCACCAAGCCGCTCTTCGGGTAGGAAAGATCGAACCTCACATAATTATGGCCTCTTATACAAAGCGGTGCCAATGCTTTCGGAAAGCAGATTTTGGTAACCGGGATGCAAATCGTTAATGACGTATAGCGGACGAAGAGCAGTTTATAGCTAAGAATGGTTTATAGAGTATAGAGCGAAAGACGAGTTCAAGAAGGCACAAAGGCAATTACATCTTCGAAATATTTAAATAAGTACGCAAAGCGACGGTGGTAGGAAAAGACGTAGCCTAAAAGAAACCTGAAAAGACATACTAAAAGAATCAACTAAGGTAGGCTATAGCCTACGCAAAGTTTAATGGCATTCGACAGTGTTGTGAATGTATACAACGAGATTAATGGATTCTCCGTGGCGTGCCTCCGAGACGAACCAATGAAGAAACCGGTTCCTATGTAGATATATCAACATAGGCGGAGTTTGATTTCCGTTCTTGGGAAGAGGGCTGAAAAACTTGGTCCCGAAAGAGCGCGCCGACAATATTTTCTCGGTCAAAAAGCTGACGAACATTTTTAGTCGTCAAGTTGAAATCTCATGAAAATGACTATTTTTCCCGGGCAAAAAAGTTGATGACTTTTTAAAGTCATTCAATTGAGAGTTCTTGGGGGAGCTTATTCCGGGTAAAAATACCAGTTACCGGTAAAAAATTAATCTGGACCTTCTTGGGGGGGCTTAGCTCCCTAGCCCCTGATAAACTCCGCCCATGAATATCCATATATACATGTATATAGACCAGGCTTGGAATCTGAAAATTACACTGTTAGAATCAAATTATGTAACAATTTGCTAACCGGTGTCCCGGCATAGCCACCATTTCACGAGCAACGCCTTTAGAATTTAGCATTAGCCTAAAGCAGTCGGACAAGACTGTTTGGATCTGAATCTTCAGGCTGTAATGAAGTAAATGAACGGCACACTTTTGGAATTACGCAGATCAGGTCCTCGACATTGTTGTGCTTCAAATGTGCAAAAGGTTGAAGTCTCTCAAAATGTTAAAATGTTAATGCTCAATTATATTTCGGTGTTAATGATTGTAACCCTCTAATTTGGAAATGATAAGTCAACCACTAGTCAGATAGGCCTAATTAATTAGAAACATGCACGTGTATTCCTAGTGGGTAAAAGGCAGGAACTTTCGTGGCAATCATTAGCCTCGCCCACCAATAGTAATTACTTCCTTAATGACATCATTATCGGACCCTTGATGACTTTCTTACCGATCAATTTGTCTCTAGAAAAATTATGAACCAAATAATCGTTCAGGCCAGTGTAAAAAGTTAACATATTAGCTACGGCGTTAATATTTCTGCCTCCAACTCTTTGCAAACAATAATATATACAGGCAACTTCATTTGACATTTTTTGTTGTTGCGAACAAAACAATCTTGCTGTCAGAAAGCATAACAATTAAGCCTAGGCCTATACATAAACATTACGTACGTTTTTGTCGCAAAACTTGGCCTACTATTTTCGTGTTGTCACTTTGTATCGTGATGCACAAAAGTGTGTTATGTTGCATCGTTTGCATCAATTGATTAGGCCTATTAAATCTTTATGTTAACTATCAGAGTTTGACTGACTTGTTTTTCAAATTTGTTGAACTTGTTTTTTAGATTCGTTAACTTGAAACTTTTTTACCGATTGCATGAAGTTAGAAAACATCAACAAGGCTGCTTGAAATTTTAAATTAATCATGGCAAGCACTAATGCCGGAAAGGTAGTTGTGGCAATGAAGGACTTCCTTCGGTTTTTGTGTCGTTATGGCAAGCATATTCCTCGCGTAGGAGGCATTCTCGGTTCATTGGAAGTTTTGATACCTGATGATGATTCCAAAGATGCCATTGCTCGCTTGATCCATGACCTATAGGTGAGCAAATCCAGCAGGTAAGACACGATATCAAGAAGTTGGAAACAAAGATGGACGTGGAAGCCATTAGGTTGAATTATGGCAAAACTGTTACAAAAATTGAGACAGGAATTAAATTGTTGGTGAAAATTTCTATTTCTGAAAACGGGGAAAAGAAACGCCACGAGGATAGGTTGAAGGAGCTCTGTTCAACACAGTCAATCATGGTAGCGGTTGAGAATCTTCTGAAGGGTCTCACTCCTGGAAAAGATTTACTTCATAATGATATTTTGGAAAACCTTTATACATTTACCAAAGGACACAGAGGAGAAATGGAATGGATGTGCCTTCGATTTCTGTACTTAGTTTGTGGAGGCTTAAAAGTCATTGAAACTTACGAGAAGCTGGTACGTGGTGAAGATGGAGTATCGGATATGAAGGACTGGTTCGACGTCGACACAGTAACAAACCTGGAGAAGCTTTTTTATGCTTATCAAGAAAGGTGTAAGGATAGCTTTAAAGATAATATGCTAGACGACCTTAACGAGATTCTGGATGGCAAGTTGTCAAATAAGGAAGCCGCTGTGTACCTGAAGAAGTTCATGAGAGATAAGTACGACTGGTTGGGGATTGAATGCGTCGTGTACAAGAAAAGTAAATTCATCGATTGCAACTTCGAAGGAGATCGGGTTGAAAGCCTCCGTAGCAAGAAAAGAAATGGGATCATTTTCTATAGCACCAAAAAAAGAAGAAAGCCACGACACCCAAAAGTCTCTCAAGTCAACACATGGACCTGATTGGCGTTGCCAGGTTCGACAAGAAGTTAGAGATGTCGGCAAAGGCAGCTGGTTTTCAGATGCCGCAAGAATAAACCGCGGTTTGAAAGACAGCTTGAAAGAGGTCGGCCTCAATTTATCGGGCTGTGCTTTACTGAAAACCAAAAGAATCGCTGCAATCCCAGTCATTGGCATCCCTATATTAATCGCATCTAGAATGGCAATGAAAGGCTTCCAAACATCTGTGGAAAGCGGTGAATCGTAAAAAGGAGCTGCTTTTGACATAGGAGGCCGCAAGCATTTGTGTCTTGGATAAATAGTGCACTTGCAAAAGCGCTTTCCGACGCCAGGTTTCACAAGCATTTTCGTCCATTAAAATTGAACTTTAATCTGTGATTCACCGAATTGTACCCTGCATTTTTACTGTGTTTGTTAAGATTCAACTTTATAATTATAAGGACTTCATGAAATATATTCCTGCAGGTAGGCCGTTCAGAAATGAATCTGTTAGAACGTATGTTGCTGCATTTAATCTAAACATGCATAATATTGTGTATCACTACTGAACTTTATATTAGCATTACACAAAATATCATTGACTTGTGTTCTTTGATTAAAACATTTATCAGTTATTCGTGTTAGCTATGCCTAGATCCATTATCCTGCATGTACGCGATGATGATTAATAAGAGCTTCGCATTATCAATTCATAATTGTGTTTAGTATTGTGTTGGATAGAGGATTTTATTAGCAATTTGTAGAATATTTTCTTGCGTCTCTGTCTATTAAAATCGGACTTCAAACAAAATGGTTTTGAACTCACATTCAGTGTAATTGTGGTCATTCACTCATTCGTTATTCATTCATATGAGTATTTTTAGCGCCCCTTGAAGGCCACTACTCAGAGCGCTCCCGAACCCAGCACCGCTAAAGCGAGAAGTTTAAGATGCGCATAAAAAAAATCAGAGTGACCTTGCAATGGAGGGAGAAAGAAAGCCCCGCAAAGGGGTGCCGGCTTAAAGTCAAGGGTCCAATCTCCGAGAAGGCGCGATTCTGCATGGAAGCTCTGCAAGAAAAGCGACGGCGAACAGTGTGCACGTCCTGCTCAGTAGATCAGAGAGTGACAACCCGTGCACCCAGAGTAGGACAATAGAATAGAGGCTGCGAAGATAAATCGGAGCAGGACCTAACAAGGACTGCCAGAACCAAATCGACGATCTGGGGAGAGATTCGCTACCAGTGGAGCACATTCAGCATAACAATAGCATGATACACGTTCGAATTTGAGATGTGTCCCAAGAGGCGCGCGTCAGAACGCAGGGTCCGAACCGCCCTGCTTGTGAGGTCGAGGTACAGAGTGAATAGCAGTGATCTAATCGGGCACGGATTACCCAGTGGATGAGTGTATCATAGGGTGACCATTTTCTCGCCATCAAAAACCGGGACACTTTTTTGGGGGGGGGATATTAGCAATTGTAATTCCTTAGCCACAGAACGATTATAGGCCTTTAATTATACGAGGCCCTATGTCAATTTGGTTTACTTTCAAAGGGGTGAAAAATCAGAAGAGCGAAATCGAAATAACAAACCAAGAGGAAGAAAATGAAGAAAGCGAATGTTCAATAAAGCACAACAGAAGAGAATTCTACATTCGACTTAATTAATGTATGTCAATGGACTGAAGTAGCCCACAGGAACAGCTGCAAGATTTATGTATGTATGTATGTATGTATGTATGTATGTATGTATGTATGTATGTATGTATGTATGTATGTATGTATGTATGTATGTATGTATGCATGCATGCATGCATGCATGCATGCATGCATGCATGCATGTATGTATGTATGTATGTATGTATGTATGTATGTATGTATGTATGTATGAATGTATGTATGTATGTATGTATGTATGTATGTATGTATGTATGTATGTATGTATGTATGTATGTATGTATGTATGTATGTATGTATGTATGTATGTATGTATGTATGTATGTATGTATGTATGTATGTATGTATGTATGTATGTATGTATGTATGTATGTATGTATGTATGTATGTATGCATGAACACTTGATATAGAGCCCTTCAAAATATATATCTACTCGGAGGCTCTCTCGACTAACAGCGCGGAAACTGCCGAAACCCATAACCAATTGCGACTGAAGATCTTGTTCAGGGTCCCTACGCGGCTGCTTGAGGTGGATTCGAGCCACCAGCCTTCCGGCCCAGAGCACTGACATACCCCTACACCACCGCGCCCTATGGCATGGTCTAATGTGTCGATATTGCATGCGACACAAAATATTGCTCCGAATTTCAAAATTAGCTTAGGTGTCAGGATTTCTTTCCCAAAGTTTTAGATTTTTCGTATTTAGACAGTCTTTAAATTTTGGAGTAGACTGTTAACAGAATAGCCCGGATGGAGACTGCTATAGGTGTTGGGCCGAAGCTTAGATCGTTATTATTAGAGTTAGACAGCATCGGCGGAGGTAGGAGCAGTAATTTACAAATTATGCATTCATCAGCGGGCCGCAACAGTTGAAGAGACATTTATGTAGGCTACAGTGTTTACACTACAATATATGCCGACAACCTCGAATAGCCTATTCCATAGGCCTATAAATCGAGAATTTATTTCACTTTCACAGCAACTTCTCTGTGGGTTACAAGCTATAATCAATTCTGTCATAACAAAGAATTGCCGTTTCCAAGATCCAAGTTGGCAATTTCTTTTCCTTCTCATCAAAAACCGGGACAATTTTGACGTTTTGCCCAAGTCTTCGGGACACTGGGACGCACCACAAAAAAACAGGAAATGTCCCGGGAAAACGGGACGTATGGTCACCTTAGTCAAGATGCATAACGACTCGCAGTAGCCGGTCTCACTGTCAGGTAGCCTACGACAGGTCTTCATATTCGCTCGGTGCGTCGCTCACTTACAACCCCTACTTTGAAGCATGCATTTATATGCACGAGAGTTGACTATAATTATGGTATACTGCCATCTATGTGGGCTTAACCCTTTCACGCATTAATAAGTTACAGTCTGTCCTTAATGTTGCGGCTCGCCTGATTGGCGGCATACCAAAGTCTAGGCATATAATCAAGATTTATACGGGAAGAACTGCACTGGTTGCCTATGAAAAACGTATTGAGTTTGATATTCTAATGTTAATGCGTAATTGCCTAGCAGGCTAAGCTCCGAATCTATCTTATGGAACTTTGTGTACCTGTGCTATCCATTCCAGGTCGTAGATTCCTTCGCTCTGCTACGTATTGTGACCTGGTGGTCCCTATGGCTCGATCTTCTACAGCAGGGCTTTTTTAACGTGCAGTTGTACACAAAATGTGCAGTTCTAAATGGATGTGTGCAGTTGTAGAAACATGTGGAAGCACTTCTGTGCAGTTAAAACTACTCGAAAAAGGCCATTTTCCTCCGATTTGGAGTAATTCACCATGGAGGATGGGAAAGGAAAGAAGGGGTTGTGCAGTTCTAGAAATCTCTTAAAAACAGCCCTGTTCCACAGTGCTGCATAGAGGTTTTGCTATGGTCAGTCCGTCTTTCTGGAATAAGTTACCTATTAGTCTCCGTAATGAACTTCTTTGTCCTTCTTTGCCCCTTCTCCGCAAGCGTTTGAAAACCATTCTCTTTGATTGTGGTTTGGTGTCAGATCGGGAGCGCCTCTGAGGAGTTCTCTTGAAGTGGCGCTATATAAATGTACGATTACAATTACAATTTAAGGTGTATGCAGTTGCACACAAAATATGCAATTCTAAATGGATTTGTGCAGTTATAAAAGTACTTCTGTGCAGTCAAAAATAGTAGAAAAATGTCATTGTCGTCCGATGGGAAGCGAAAGGAAGGAGTTGAGCAACTCTAAAAATGCCTTAGAAAACGCTCTGTCCTACGATAGCTTCTAAAATCTACATTCCTAATGTCAGTAGGCAGAAAATCGAAGTGCTGCATCGTACAATGAAAACGCCCAAGTATTGACCGGTCTAAGCAGTTGTTAGGCCCCACTTGGCCTAGTGGAGGCGCGCTGTTGCTATGGCTCTGGCGACGTCGTGCAGGGCGGCTGGTGTCCATGAGCTCTTAAGATGGATTAAATGCAAGAATTTAGGACACGACTGATATGCTACGAAGTCCGTACGTCATTGCTGATGGTTACTAGCACAACCATGCAGTCGAACCTCTCGAGACCTAGGAGTGCTGGCTGAAGAAGGATAGCACCTTGAACGCTGCACATTAATCTCACGGAACCCAGATTTTCAAGTGTTCGATAAATATGACATCGTGCCTTGTACGAACATCTCCACTATTTCTGACCTATAAATGCTGTACCAGATGAACTGATAGGTGTCGACACTTGACATTGGACAATGGTTGGTCAGCGAATTCCGACACGTTACCTTTCACTCTTGGATTCAAATAATCCAGTCTGAATTAATAAGGAAGCGCTCCACAATTTGGGAATCGTTAGTTACGACGTCTGAAAAGTCAAGCGCTGCTCTGATGATGGGACTGTAATTATATAAACTAATCTACGGAGTGCGCCAAAAAGACCCCTAGGTTTTTTGCCAATATCTTGGGCAAAAGTAAGAATAGAATTTCGTAATGAAATTTCACAGTCCTAAAGACAATTCATATTTACACACGATGGCCAGATTTCATCAAGATATTTTAAACAGAACAAAAGTTGTACCACTTTTAGAGAAGCCACTCGTCGTTTTTTGACGATTCAAAAACGTAACGCAACAAAAAGTAGCAAAATCACGATTTTATTAAATCTCATCTCAAATAGCTGGCAACAAGTGCGCAAATTTCTTAAAGGGGGCATGTCCGGATTTGTCCTCTGAATCCTCCTCTGCACGCATAATCATATATGCAGAAAAGAATGCGAAGTTCTGTTACCGAAAGTGACGAGGAGGCAAAGTACGCGCAGTGGAGAGGAAGACAGCGCAACATGCTCAATCGTTTACGCGAAACGCTGTGGGCCTACTCTAATATAAGCTTACTTCCATGCCAAGTTGCCAACCTCCACTTTGATAGGTATTCATTTCTTTGCATTGCGCGAATAAATTTAGAAAATTATAACTTCACATTAATTATCATCATAGAGCTCAGCTGCGCAGTAAGTTGGAATTTCGTGCACTTGAGAGTTGAGAGTCGCGTAGGTCTATTAGCCTATATCTGCTCAGTATGAATGTATGAATATGAACGTCTACTCCTCTACGATATTTGTTTTCGTTCTTGACCTGCATAATAATCGTGAAACCTAATTATTAACCTGCGATTATCATTCTAATTCTCAACATGCAACTCTCACACAATCCTTAATTTACGCTGTTAGCACAGTCATGGCAAAATAATAATATTTTGTCTCTCTCAATTGTAAAGTGATATTGTCAAGTTGGCTGTCATAGTATGAAGTTTCTGCATTGTTCTTTCACTAGGTCTATTGTAAGCATAATAGCCTGATATAATACGGCAGGGCTCAACAATTAGCACTTGTGGCAATTAGTATACGAATGCACGACATTGTGCTAGCTTATAACCTCAACACAATTATTTATCAGACGACATTCCCAATGGCAACGGTTGACGTGCCTCGAAATTTCTGCCTAAGCTCTTTCATGTTTTGAATTCAAAATAATAATTATTGTCGATTTATGAGGTATTCAAATATAATTTAATCAGTTAATATTCACATTATAGCATGGTCATGATATTCCGAGTAAAATGCATATCAGGCTATACCTATTTCCATGGTAAAACGCAAGGACTATTACATTTTAAAAATTAATGTCCTTGGGTATAACCATAGGCGTACAAGGCGGGGTCCAGGGGGCAAATGCCCCCCAAATTTCGGGCAAAACTGTTTTTCGGGCAAGCAGACCCGGGAAATGACTAAAAACATCGTCAACTTTTGTCTGGGAAAAAGTAGTATTTTCCACGATATTTCAGAATTTATTTTTCGGGCAGAAATTAAATCTTTGCCCCCCCCCACTGCTGAAATCTCCCGTACGCTTATGGGTATAACGACCGACTAAATAGGGCCGTGGTGGATTACCGGTATAGACTCTATCCTATAGAGGATGGATCGGTAATTTTCAACATTCAGATCTATTGTAGCACACAGGTAATAATAATTTTGAGCTGTATACGATGTTACCCGCCGTTCTACATACATGTAGCTCCTCATTTAAGCAGCAGTTGGTGGCAAAAGTTGGTAGGGACCGTCCCAAGCTTCTTGTCGGAAGTTTGGGGACCGTCCCAAGCCTCAAAGAAGTTGGGGGAACGCGTCCCGTTGGTCCCATAGGGTAGTTGCGCCTATGCCTAGAGGCTAGAACAGATAATGGAAGACGTTATCAAATGCGTGTAGGCTACTTCTCCATTCTTATCCTTATCGAGAAGAGAAATGGTAGTCTTCTCAAGAAACAGGCGCTTATGTTATGCGAATTGATCGATAAGATCATAAAGTATATTATCTTCTTTACTTTGAACTAATAGATTGCAGATCAGCAGTCATTGCCTATACCCATGGACGGAGTTTGGTTCCGTTCTTGGGGGTGGGGGGTGGTGGTAGATAAAAACTTGGGCTTTGATGCGTGGAGATTTGGTCCAGAACTCGCGTCGCTGACAATATTTTTCTCGACCAAAAAGTTGATGACTTTTTTGTCGTCGGTTTTTTTTAAAGTCGTCAGGTGGAAATCTAGCGAAAAATACTAATTTTCTCCGACAAAAAAGTTGATGACCTTTTTAGTCGTTCGATTGAACTTTCGTTCGTGAACAGAGCCATTTTCCCCCCAACTAATTTACGAGTTTGCGCCTTCATGGGGAGTCTAAGCTCTGGAAAAGATACCATTTGCGCGGTAGAAAACAGCATCTGGAACTTCTTGGAGGGCTTAGCCCCCTAGCCCCTGATAAACTCCGCCCATGTCGGATTCTATAACCATAGACACATTGTGTTTATGTTACTACGATGTCAGCTCATATTTTGTAGGTCAAGGTAATAATAGTGCAAGTAGAGTCTATAAGAAGTGGTGCTTTGAAATTTGATCAGCAGTTGGTGTGACAGTTTCTTCATGTCATGGTCCATTTAGGCCAAATTGAATATCGTTTTGATTGATGCAGGTAATTCTTTTCCCTCTAGGGAACTTATATACATCACTCGCACGTTTGTAGGCTACACTAGTAGCCTACCTTAAGTTCTTTCAAACGTCTTGAACTTGTTACAGCACAAATTGAAGTAGGCTATCGCAGAGTGAGGAATCAGCTGCTCAAGTGCATGGGGTTTATTTTTAAAGGTTGCTTGACGTTACATGTACATTCCCGATCGCTTAGAAGCGCTGCTGGCGTAGCCATCGAGAGATGTTGTTGTTATTATTATTATTTTTATTATTAATATTATATTCGTTTTAATGGTAACAAAAACTGATAGACACACCGCTATCAGGTACAAGAAGCAGTAGATCAAATACAATATAATACCTATAGAATGCTTTGAGCCTTGACTGTTGCATTTGTCTTAGGATGAGCACAAAATGACAGAAATTACAAAAGAATGTTTCTATGTTTATATAGGGTAGGCTGCAATCATGAGATTAGACAATTTATTATAATTAATGAACATAGGTTGCCTTTCTATACAGAACCCGAGAAATATAATGTCTGTCATCTTTGGTTGGCAATACAAAGTTCGTCGCTGAGTCATTTCCAAATTAGAAAGACGAACCTGTAATCATTCACTGCACTGATTTTGGCGTAGGTCCACAATCATTACTGTTTACGGTAGTTTATATTTGTTAATCATTAATCCTTTCATCAAACTTGCACAATTTGATTACTTGCTTCAGAGTCGGTGAAATGACGCGTCGAAATATTCTTCGAGAAGGTATGAAGCATCTAACAGGTTTCGTTGAATTAATGAGAATGGGACTAGTTGCGAACAATCATGACCACAATGCTCCGATCAAGATGTTTACGCATTCACTTCGGCTGCTATATCGTTGCGCCAAATACATTCCCCCCATGGGAGGCATTCTGGCCATAATTGAAGGCAAGCTACCCAATGAAGAAGGCATGCTACCTCTTGAAGAGGGCATGCTTCCCAGTGAAAAAGACCTGCTGCCTAATGAAGAAGACATGTTACTTAATGAAGAAGGCATGCTGCCTAATGAAGAAGGCATGTTACCTAATGAAGAATGCATGGCGCCAAATGAAGTAGGCATGCTGCCTAACGAAGAAGGCATGTTACCTAATGAAGAATGCATGGCGCCAAATGAAGTAGGCATGCTGCCTAATGAAGTAGGTATGCTACCTAATGAAGAATGCATGGCGCCAAATGAAGTAGGCATGCTGCCTAATGAAGAAG
Organism: Lumbricus terrestris; assembly: GCA_949752735.1. Taxonomy (NCBI): domain Eukaryota; kingdom Metazoa; phylum Annelida; class Clitellata; order Crassiclitellata; family Lumbricidae; genus Lumbricus; species Lumbricus terrestris. Next base: position 33,430,228 of record OX457051.1, read on the forward strand.
GCATGTTACCTAATGAAGAATGCATGGCGCCAAATGAAGAAGGCATGCTGCCTAATGAAGAAGGCATGTTACCTAATGAAGAATGCATGGCGCCAAATGAAGTACGTATGCTACCTAATGAAGAAGGCATGCTACCTAATGAAGTAGATATGCTACCTAATGAAGAAAGCATGCTACCTAATGAAGAAGACATGTTACCTAATGAAGAAGGCATGCTGCCTAATGAAGAAGGCATGTTACCTAAAGAAGATGGTTTGCTACCTCATGAAGAAGGCATGCTACCTACTGAAGAAGGATTGCTACCTAATGAAGAAAGCATGCTGCACAATGAAGAGGGTTTGCTACCTGAAGAAGAAGACTCGTAAGTTTCCACATTTCTACTTAAAGTTCTTTCAAACTAAGGCTATTAAAATGTTTAAACGCAGAAAATGGCATTTTGATCGCATAATAGCCTACGTCCCTTCGCAAGAGCTGCAGACTATGTGCAAGGCAGGGCATAATGCTAAAAGGATAGCAATCCAACGGCAGCCATCAAAATAATCTTGCATGTTTGTCCGTCCCAACCGTTGTTACTCCAATGTGACTAGTCTACGGCCTTGCAAATTGCCACTGATGCGATTTGCTCGGTTTACAGACAATTCGGAGACGGACAATTCGGAGACGGACAATTCGGAGACGGAAAATTCGGAGACGGACAATTCGGAGACGGACAATTCGGAGACGGACAATTCGGAGACGGAAAATTCGGAGACGGACAATTGTGCTCATATTGACACTCCGCCATCCAGGGCGGATACAGAAATTTTGGAAGGTGGCAACTCCGGTTATTTTAAATCTCACTATATTTTTAAAGTCATAAGCTACTTTTTTCTCTCTCTCACTTTTTTCCGCTGCATTGATTTAAAGTTTTAAAGCAACTTGAAACCTGATGGGAGGCCACATCCTGTGCAAACCTCTGAATGGGGCCCATGGCCACGATTGACCCCCCACCCCCGTGGATCCGCCACTGCCGCCATCTACTTGTAAAGTGAAATATTTAAATCATAAATTAAAACGTTTGTGGTCAAGGATCAACTGCGCCTAGACGGCTTTGGCGCTAAGTGTTTGAGGACCTTGTGTGTCATCAACTTCATCACCAACGCGGATATCTACACTAGAACTGGACAGCCAACGGTATGCGGTAGGCTAGCGGTTTTCAACCTGTGAGTCGCGACTCCCAGGGTTCGCCTGGACCCTTCAGAAATTTGTAAAAGATATAGCAGCTATTTCAACATTCTACTAAGCCCTACGCCATAGCAAATTAAAATGAATGTGTACTTATGCCTTTGAAATGAGTCGTTAGTTAGATCGCGGCATCTTTTTCCACTTTAGTTTCAAATGTAGGCCTAAGCTGAAAATTTTCACTTTTACCATTCTTGTAAAAAAAAGGCAATCAGGTAGAGCTTTTTTTTATTGAACTCGTAACCACGTTTATGAGCACATTCCTCATGAGTAGGCTTAATTTTCATCTGATGAGAGAATAAAATGTTGCAGTTATTACAGTTACAGTGTGCAAATCCAGTCTTAAACATTTTGGGGCAGAGACTCTGAAGTTTTAAAGTACACATTGGCCGCCAAGGACGAGTTAACTCGTCCTTCAAAAGATTACGCACACGCCACGGGCGAGTTAACTCGTCCTTCAGGAAACTGTTCTTATTTAATCATCAGGCGTTTTAGTAATACATCTAGAATGGGTAAAAACAATGTTCCGCCTTTTGCCATAGGTTGGGGTCGAGTGAGGTAGGGTGGGGCGTGGATGGGGTGGGGATTGGATGGGTGGAGTCGGGGTGGGGCCGGGGTGGGGGCGATGGGGCCAGGGTGAAAAAGTGAAACATAATTTTCATGTTTTTCGCAAGTTGATCATTTTGTGGGGTGAGGCAGGGTGGGTTGGAGAAATGGAGAGTGGAGTGGGCCAGAGTTGGGGGTGGGGCGGGGTTGGACGGTGGGTATGGGGCTGGCGTGTGTCGTGTTGGGGGCAAAGTGGGGAGGAGGATTGGACGAAAAAACAAAATTTACTTCATTTGGGGACGGAGTGGGTCGGGGTAATGCGGGAGCGGGGAGGGGTGGGCAAAGTGGAACGAGGCATTTTCTAGTCTTGTCTGTGTCATCTGGGTCTTGGACTGGGGTGGACGTGATTGCCTGTAGGCCTGCATTGTGAATTGGGAATGAAATTATTCCAAGTCTCTCACACGTTCTGCCTGATAACAGGAATTGCTGAGTGCCGTTGTGCGTGTATATTTTGTCTCTCACCGTGGATGTGCCTATTTTCATGTTGGCGGTGAAATATCCTATTGGTGTATCATACGTGCCATTGTATGCGGTAATGGTGATATCGGCAGGGTGAAGGCTATTTCTATCAAGCCCCAGTTGTGGCAGTAATTTCTCTGGTATGATGTTGATGTCTGCCCCTGTATCTTGATATGCCAAGAGTTGTACTGTGGTCGTCTCCGTGCTGACATGGATAGGTACTGAGTTAGGCCAATTGCCATTTTTGTCCCTTGGAGCGTGAGCAGTGTTAATTGCTTTTTGTGATGGATGTGCCTGATCTGATAATGGATTCCTGGTACGTTTTTGACAAACTACTTGGAAGTGTCCTTTTATAGCACAGTTTTTGCAAACGGCATCTTTTGCGAGGCAGACACTGCGACGCACATGCGGCTTCTCCCCACACCAGTAACATTTTCCACTTGTGTGATTTATTTGATGTGTTGGGGACGATTGGACTGTATCCATGAGCGGCGTGTTATCGCGCTGTCTCAAGTTTACTTTAGTTCCAGCATATCGATCAGTGGTAGTTGTTTTTGTTTGATCAGAGCATGCAGATTCAAATGCTCTACACACTGGAAGGACCTCGTTGAGGCTCGGGGCTGGTCGAATTTCCAGCAACCTCTTTTGTAGCTTAGGATCTTGAATACCAACGGTGATTAGCGTGATCAATTGCGTATCGATGCAATGAGTGCAGGTATCTGCTTGTTGACCGAGTTGTCGCAAAGCGACGAGGAAGTGTTCAAAGGATTCGCCCGGTTGTTGGCGACGGGTGAAGAAGTGGAAGCGGTCAACTATGATGTTTTGCATTCCGCGAATGAAGGTTTGGATTGCCATGATCGCTTCGTCAACTGTTGGTTGGTCTGGTATGCTGGCCATAATAGTGATCGATTCGTCAAAGATAGCTTGGAAATAATGAGAGAGATGGGCCCGAAGAGCCGCCATTTGCACTAGTCGGTCATGTTCAGTGACGCGATTGATCAGTGCAAAATCTTGCCACGATTTTCGCTATGTGGAAAATTCGGCCATAGTTGGGGTGCCAGATAGTTGATTTGTGCAAAACGGGAGGCGGAGCGCGGGTGGCTGTATTGTGGGAGAGGCTTGAGTGGCAGTGTGAAGCTGACCTGATTGTTGAATTGCCTGTAGTAGAAGGCCGAAACGCTCCTCCGTAGCTTTGCGTTCTTGACGAAGTTCGTCGTGTAATCGTGTCCGTTCATCGGCTTGCTGTTGCATAATCTGTAGTATTACGGCCATAGACTCGCTGTTTTCCGCCGGTGTTGGTATTTCCGGTTCCGGTTTTGTCGCCTTTTTGCCGCTTTGACTCATCGTGTCACGCGGATAGTTCAGAACGTTCGCAAATATAGTTTGATTTTAGCGAATACAAACGCGTTCCTGTATATGTCGTACGTTTATATTTCTTTAAATTGTCGGCTGCGCCATGTTGTGTTCGTAAGATTTTATTATAAGACATTTGATAATAAATCACTACGAACAATAATTATTATTTTCTATACTTTGGCGTCCCGGAAACGGAAAGACAACATGAAGGAGGAGAGTATATAATATCTCCTAGAACAGTGTACCATAGATTACATATTTCTAGAGTTCCCATCAATATATACAGCGGCGCCCGCAGGCGTACGCACTTACGCAAGTGCGTACAGCTGTGAAAAGCTAAGAGTACTTTTCCATGAAAAAATTGGACGGATGACCGCAAGTGCGTACAGCTGTGAAATGGCAAGAGCATCTTTTTCCTAAGAAATTTGGCTGATGACTAAAAAAAAAAAAAAAAAAAAAAAAGTCGTCAACTTTTTTGGCGGATGAGTTGGTATCTTTTTCCTGAGAAATTTGGACTGATGACTTAAAAAAAAAAAAAAAGGTCGTCAAATTTTTTGGCGACGAATAACACGCGAAATTTTTCCTATGTCCCACCAACAAGACAAAAAAATTTTTGGTCCCCTTTCGAAAATTTCTGTATCCGCCTTGGCTGTGCGTACAAGAAAAAAATCCTGCGGGCGCCGCTGAATATATATTTATATTAATGTCATCAGTTATATCTCGTATTCTATTATTGTTATAGTTCTACCAGCTGCGGTGGGAATCCTGTGTCGAGCATGGCTAGCCACAGCTGGTTGTGCCTAACCATTTCGAAAGCCTTGGAGAAGTCTATGAAGCAGAGGTACAACGGTCGATTTCTCTCTCTCGCCTTTTCCAAGATGATCCTAATGTTCATTATTTGATCTCTTGTGCCTCGTTTTGGTCTAAATCCTGCCTGTTCTGGTGCAATTTCTTCCTCTAGTCTGTTTTGCATTCTTTCCAGTATTACACGCAACAAGATCTTGCTTTCGTGGGAGACTAATGTAGGGTGACCATACGTCCCGGTTTTCCGGGACATGTCCCGGTTTTTCGGGGTGCGTCCCGGTGTCCCGACGACTTAGGCAAAATGGCCAAATTGTCCCGGTTTTTTGTAAGAAAGAAACTTGTCTCTTGAAAACATTGGTTTTATGTAAATCACAAAACAAAGTGTGCCGTAGTTTGTAACTTTGTAATCTTAAAAAAGTCGAAACGAAAGAGAAGTTGTGAATTTATAGGCATATGAAATGTTATATTACATCTTTAGTAGGCTAGTGAGTTTGGTTAATGGATTTAAAGAATTATCAAGGTGTAACGACTAACGAGAAAGTTGTCATAATAGGCCTATGAGGCTTACAATTTCAATAGCGGCCCAAGATCTGTATAGACTTAGTCAGTTCGCGCCAGGGTCATAATGGAAGTTCGACCGCTCATGACACTGATATACAGCAATTTCTTTCGACAACTTAAAATGTTATCATTGTAGGCCTAATATGGAAATTTAAAAAATCGGATGGCGAGAAGAACATTCCCTCCCAAAACCCTTTACCTGCTCGGCGCTTAACGCCTCGATCTGTAGTAGTCCGCCGTACGCTCCTGTGCGCTCCAGAAACCTTGAATTTTAGATTAGATTACCCACTGTGAACCGATTGAGAGATTGCTCTCAATGATAAAAGAACATTGCACTCAGTGCATTGACAACCAAGAGCAGGTTGCAGATTTCTACACTGAAATCTATGTTCAGCACTAAATTTAATTATGCCTATATAGGACTAGGCCTTTGATCAGGCCCGGCCCTAGGGTTTGCGGGGCCCAAGGCAGCATCGGGTCATCAGGTATAGATCTTCAATACGGCACTGGTGGGGGAGAGTCACCTATAAGATGGGACACTTAACGCTGTTTCCCAATTTCTTTTGAGCTAATAGCACTATTTTATAATAAGCCACACTGATGTGGCTGTTTGACTTTCAAATGATGCATGTGAAAGAAGAGCGATTTTCCAAAAAAAACGACATTATTGTCATTAAAAACAATTACTAATATGTCCCAAATTAGGCAAATATATCCATACGATAAGACAATAATTTCCATAATGTCGGATTGGGAAGATTTAATAATGTGAAATAGCATCAGCGAACATGAAAATTTTCAATTAGCCCATCAATAAAATCAAGACAGTATTAGCGCATTAACAGTTGTTATAGGTAGAGTCTAATTAATATACGTGATATGTTATGAATTCGCAACTCTTGACACACCATGGCTTCCTCTGCGTATAGTAGCAGCAATAGGTGTGTCCCATCTTATGGTTTTCCCTGCTACTTATGTAGGCCTATCTAAATCATCAGCGCCCGCACTTAGGGGGCAAGAGAAGCCCGCCCCGAAAATTGAGAATTTATTTTAAACTGAGCCCTATACGTTTTGATTTTTGACAAATTTCTATGCACCAGAGCACTATATATAGCCTAATGATGCTAATTATTCACGAAGTAAATATACATTATTTTGGACACCTTTCTGAAAATATCCATGTTCTAAATTTCCTGCTTTGCATTTTCTAAGCTCTCGCTAAAAATGTCACCACAATCATTGTGTTTTTTCCTCTCCTGCAAAAATGTGTGCGGACGTCCATTTGCGAATTTGCGAATTTGAAGCAAAATGAGTTAATTACTGTTTTCTGCAGAGAATTCTACATGCAGAGAATTCTACATGCAGGCCAAGGCTAAAAAAGTAGGCTAGCTGTGAAGAAGTTTCATTCATTTAAAATGTCTCTTTCTTGATATGAAATCTCTATTTCTTCTTCCTCTCCGTCGTATAATTTTGTGACAAGGCGAGCGAGGCGCCTGTCACATTCACGTGACAAATTGACTGCAAACACAAGCTTAGTTGTTATACGACGAAACTATTGTCAATCTCGGAAAAAAATTATAACCAGCAGCGCGGGGCCCCTGGAAGCGCGGGGCCCAAGGCGGCCGCCTCGCTCGCCTTGCCCTAAGGCCGGGCCTGCCTTTGATCGTAAACCTATGGCCCTGAAGTTAAGAAATTAGGCCTACAATTTATATTTTCCAGAAAGTGTCCCGGTTTTTGATGGCCAGAAAATGGTCACCCTAGACTAATGCGATGGTTCTATAATTTCTGCATTGAAGCGGGTCCCCTTTCTTTGGAAGCGGTATGAACGTTGATTGTGTCCATTTCTCTGGCCATGTTCCTGTCTTCCAGATCTCTACGCATATCTCGTGCAACTTGCTTATTGTCATTTCTCCTCCAAACTTTAATAATTCAACTGCTATATCATCCGGGCCTGGGACCTTTCGTGACGCTGTTCTCGTTATTGCTCTTCTGATCTCTTCAATCAATGGTGGTAGTTCTCTTTCTTGATATGAAATCTCTATTTCTTCTTCCTCTCCGTCGTATAATTTTTCGCAATATTCCTTCCATCTGCTGTTTACTGCCCTGCAGATGGAAGTAAACAGTCATGGTCAGGGGCTATTCTTTATTAATTGATTTGTGCATATTTCAAGTAGGCCTATACATGTAAGATTGGAGATTTGACTAATTGTGCAATAGATAAATTATAACCGTCATTGAATAATATCGATCTTGATAATATTGTTTAATCCTCTAAACGAGACTAAATACATTGCTTTTCATATTAATCTTAAATATCGAAGATGGGCGCCCGCGGAAATTTTTGCATGAAGGGCAAAACACGATGATCACGGTTAAAAATTTTTTAGCAAGAGGTTGAAAACGCAAAACAGGAAATTAGGAACATGCATGGGTGATTTTCATACAGCTGTCTTACTGTAGGCCTATATTTCTCAGTTTTATTTTTTCAAATTTTCATATGAATAGTTTCTTTGTGAAAAGAAATTTGCTACAAAATCAAAAAGCAATAGTTGAGAGTACGTTCCTGAAGGGGCGGGAAAATTAACACCTGTTTTTTTATTCAGTTAGGTCTATTGTTTCATGCACCTCTGTAGGCTTAATTAGACCTAATTCTGTACTTTAATCGTAATTTCTAAACATCTAAGCTAAAGCACCACTCGAAAATCAATCACAGGCACCAACTTATTCATCGAGTCAAAGGGCTGTTCAAATGGTAGTCAGAATGAGTTCCGAGTCGATTAGTCCGGTTGTCAGAGGGGTGTATGGGGCAGAGTAGGCCCAGCTGTTAAGTGGGTGGGTGTCATATAGGATTGGAAGGTGGAGGATCCGAGGATGAGATGAGCAGCGGTATGAAATCTTTTGAACAGGCGAGACGTCAGTCTTATGTGGAACCCAATGGTCATGGCTACAGTTTTTAGCAAGGCTTGAGAAATGCAAGGCAGAAAATTAGAGCATGTTCAATGTTCATTTTATAGAGGTTTCTAAACGTAGATCTCTTAGTTTTACTTTGTTCATAACTAGTGTCAGTGATTCTCTAACACGAAGAAATTTGCTAAAAACAGGAAAGTATTGTAGTTACAAAATAGGTGTCACTTTTGTGACTTTTCCAGGGCTAAGTGCCCCCACTCTTACAACTGTGTGCGCCAGCCCATGATGTCGAATCTGCCTGTTATATTACTGTTGTAATATACATGTTGAAAATTACTTGCAATTATTAGATTAACATTTGATGTTAACCAGTTAGATTATTACAATGGATGGGTCATGTGATCCGCATGGATGAAGCCAGAATAGCAAGACAAGTGATGGACTGGACTCCGGAGGGAAGGCGCGGAAGAGGCAGGCCAAGGAAAAACTGGACAGAAACCATCAGAGAGGACATGAAATGCATGGACATGACATGGGACGAGGTGATTCAACTGGCGGAGAACAGGGACGAATGGAGGAGCTGCATTGCCCGATGTGCAGAACTGCACGCAAAGGACTGATGATGATGAGTTAGATTATATACATATTGTGTTGTGTGAGCATCGTCAGCAAGATTGAGATAGTAGATTGAAAGGATCCTAAAGACCAAAGGAGAAAAATGGAGAGCTTTCGAGGCTGAAAATCAATCTTTGAAAAAGATTTTAAAAAGGAAACTACAGGGTGGGCCAAAAAAAGACCCCCTTAAGATTTTTGCCAATATCTCGACCAAAATTAAGAATTTCGAAATGAAATTTTGCAGCCTTAGAGACACTTCATATTTACACATGATGGCCAGATTTTACCAAAATATTTCAAGCAGAACAAAAGTTATATCACTTTCAGTGAAGCCACCCACCGTTTTTTGACGATTCAAAAACGCGACCCAATAAAAATTTCAAAAAACCAATTTAATTATTATGGTCAATATCTTGCCCAGAAGTAAGAAAATCGAACTGAAATTTTACAGGCTTAAAGACAATTCATATCGACACATGATGGCCAGATTTCATCAAAATATTTCGAACACAACAAAAGATATACCACTATTAGTGAGGCCCCCTCCGTTTCTTGACGATTCAAAAACGTAACGCAGCAAAAAGTAGCAAAGATGCCATGATATTGGCAAAAAACCTATTTTTGTTTAGTTTCGTTTTTGAATCGTCAAAAAACGGTGGGTGGCCTCACTAAAAGTGGTATAACTTTTGTTCTGTTTGAAATATCTTGATAAAATCTGGCCATCATGTGTAAATATGGATTGTCTATAAGCCTGTAAAATTTCATTTCGAAATTCTTACTTTTTGTCAAGATATTGGCAAAAACCCTAGAAGGAGGTCTTTTTTGGCCCACCCTGTATGCTGGAAAACATAACAGAAAAGAACTGAAATGGTCAAAAGGGCTTTTGGGATAAGAAAAAAGAGAAAGTGAATGATGATACATATATTTACGTATGATTATGGGTTTCCTGTTTATGCATATTTAATTATGAGTGTATATGAAAATCTATGTAAGCTTATATAATACTAGCTGTGGTACCCGGCGTTGCCCGGAAAATTTAGGATTCATGAAAATTTCCACCCCATCACACCCCACCCCATCAACCCCCCAACCCGCTCCAACCCCATAACCTCCCACTCCACTCCACCTCCCACTCCATCCCTCCACCCCACCCCATCCACTCCCAACCCCCTACCCCACTCCACCCCTCGACCCCCCACGCCACCCCACCACCTCTACTCCACCACCCCTCACCCCATCCCACCCCTCCACCTCCCTCTGACCCCCTACACCTCCGACCCTTGACATCCACCGGACTCCACCCTCACCCCCTCCACCCCACCCTACCCCCTCCACCCCACCTCCCTACACCCCCGCCTTTCGACATCCACCTCACTCCATCCCCATCCCCATCCACCCCACCCTTCCCCTCCACCCCACCTCCCTCGACCCGTGAAATCCGCACTGGAAAATATTTGACCCTTAAACACCTCTAAAACGCTGAAAATTACTGCTTTTATACGTGGCCAGCGAATGAAAATTTATAGCCAAAATGAGTCAAAAAACGGTGGGTGGCCTCACTAAAACTGGCCCCCATGGTGGTAGAGATTCACGAACCACTGATCCGGGTGGGTCTGATGGACCTCTATCTAGGGAAAAAATCAAATCAATGGCTGCGTTTTTTGGGAAAAAAATTGGGGGTTTCGCCCCCCCACCCTGGCCCCCATGGTGGTAGAGAATCGCCAACCCCTCGACTTAGCGTCTCGTGCCGAGACCTACACAGTAGTGAAGGTTTGGAGTGAAAAGCTCAAAAACTGTGAGCGTGCATTCTGGACAAAGTCACATACATACACACATACATACATACATACATACATACATACATACATACATACATACATACATACATACATACATACATACATACATACATACATACATACATACATACATACATACATACATACATACATACATACATACATACATACATACATACAAACCCAAGTCCTTTCTTATAGATATTGATTATGTATGTATTATATACACAATTGCACATACATGTATATGTATATTAAAAAGTGACGGGCATTAATGTATTTAAGAGGATTGACTACAACACCTGCTATCAGATTTGGGTATATGAAAAAAATACGAGAACGAGAGAAATGACAGGAAGCGATTAAAAGTTAAACATAAATGATCTAAGATACATTGAAAACTTTAAATATGTCAACAACCTTTGTAGCCATAAGATGTTGTTAAACATTTGAATAATGCTAAATGATGTACTTTCATCGCTACTTTGGTCATTTACTATAATTAATTATTCAAAGCGTTAATTCATCTGTTGTGCTACTTCCGGGTGGACACATCCAGAGGAGGAGTTTCTGGTGGGTCGGGGAACCAGTAGTGGCGGCGCCAGGAATTTCAGTTTTGGGGCTGAGTCCTAGCGGAGAAAATTTTCCATTTTCATCCGCCAAAATTTGTGATGACCTTTTTAGAAGTCCGGTCGAAAATCGTCGACATATTTCAGTTTTGCGTGTAAAAAAACCCCGGATGACCCTTTTTAGGGGGCTTAGCCTGTTGTAGGGTGGCTTAGCCCCTAGCCTCCTAGCGCCGCCACTGGGAACCAGTAGGCTATACGGCGCTTGGGCTGGCTCACAAAACCAACGTATGGCATTTCCGCTGTGCCGGAGAATCAGTCTAGATATGACGTCACTTCCGATGGTTCGGGAACCAGACTACAGGCTGTTTTAGAACAGGAACCCGAGTAGACCACTTGACTCTGCCAGACCCGTCCTATTTTGACTAATAACGCTTAAACTCAGCAGTGCAATTCCCAAATCAGCTGTTTTATTACCTTGTGCAGGTTCGGGAAACTTATTTTATACTGCATGTCATGTTCAATCATATAAAATTGATTTTCATAAATTAATCAGATTAGGCTACTAAGAGTGATACTTTTCTCGCCACCGAAAATAGGGCCTATGTAGGCCAGGAATCCACGGTTTTCATTTGCGCGCTCTCCATTGGAATGCTCAATATTGTATCGTATTTTGTAGTTGTTTTTTTTGTTAATCGTTAAACCTTCAAGCTAACTAACCTACAATGTTGAGAAAATTCTCAATTTTGAATCGGAATCATCTCACCCCAGGGTCATAAAGTCAATGAGCCTGCCTTCGGGCAGAGAAGCATCATCGTCGTCGTCATCATCATCATCATTGCACCATCAATCAATTTTGATTATTTGCTGTAGAGTTATGACGAATCGAGGCAGTTCGACGGAAGGTGGAGATCCTCCACCAGCCTGCAGTTCTGACTCAAATAAATTGCTTCCGACCAAATGCATCGATGCGGACAAACGCGACGGCGTTAAACTTTGTATAAAGAAGAAACTGAAGAAAACACTTGGCTTGCTGTGTGTTTTTGGAAAGACTATGCCATACATAGGAGGATTTGTGGCCGTGTTAGAAGGCGTACTACCCAAAGATTCCACAGATGCTGATGGGTTGCTCCAAGATCTGACCGAGGAAATCATAGCGATAAGAGAAGATATCAAGGAGATAAAGAATGAGATTAAATGGGAAGCACTCAAAACGCAATATAGCAGTACTGTTACAAGAATCCAGACAGGAATTGAATATTTCTCACAATTTTTGGAGTCTACGAATGTCGAGAGGAAGGAGTGGGAAGAGAGACTGAAAGAGACTTGCGCTAACCAGAAGATGAATCTAACCGTCAGGAATCTTCTGGACGGACTTACTAAAAAAGAAGCGTTCCATGTCGACATTTTGGAAGTCATACATGAAAATACCAAGGGCTACAGAGGAAGATTTGAAGAATTGTGCATTCGTCTTGTGCAGTTAATCTCAGGAGGACTGACAGTCACTGTGGCTCACGAGATGATGGTTCGTGGTGAGAGAGCAGCTGAGTCAGTGATGGCAATGTTCGAAGACGACATGGAGAAACTGAAGACGCGTGTTGAAAAATTTCAAGCTCTTCAAGAAAAGTATGAGATTTCCTTCAAAGCTACTATTTTGGAAGAGCTACACGATGCTCTAGATAGCACAAAGTCAAACAAGGAAGCCGTTGCACATCTGAATAGCATCTTACAAGAGAAGTATAACTGGCTGGAGTGTTACTGCATCATTTGCAACAAGAGTGGCTCCATCGATTACGACTTCCAGGGAGATAATATTATCAATAGTCTCAATCGGAAAAATAACAGACTTGGGGTGATTTTCCATCGCGCACGACTTGAAAGTCCTGCCTGTGAAAATTCAAAGACACCAGCACCGCGACAAGACGATAGAATCAGAAAAATAATTAAAAAGGCAGACAAAGCTTGCAAGTTTTCAACTGCCGCGACAATAAACCGTGCTTTGATGGCCGAGTTTCAAAAGAATGGCTTTAGTTTGTGGGGATGTGCTACAGTGAAAGCTAGACGAATCACGTCAGTTCCAGTGATTAATATTCCTGCGGTAATCAAATCTAGAAGGGTATTAAGTGCCATAAAAGCATCGAAAGAAGAAACCTCCGACCCAGTGTTTTTTGAAAATGGAGATCGCACGCATTGGTGTCTTGTAACTGCCCAAAAGTAATTCACGTCATAATATAAATAGGTTTCAACATTGCCATTTAGGCTTAACTATAGTGGATAGAGCTTTAGATCAACAATTTGCAATTAGTATTATTTGTAGGGTCTAATGATAATTATTTTCTTTTATGACGTCGACGTCTAATGCACGTCGACCTATGCGCAACAAAATTCAGCTGTAATAAGGCCAATGTCTGGAAAATATGATCCTGTCTAGGCGGCGGTCCTTATGACAGGTAGGAAGCCTATGGTGGATAAGCAATTGGAATGGGTATTATTCGTAAGTTGAGAACGAAATGACACAAACGAATAGGCAGACCGATACGGAAAGAGTTCCATCATCTTCTTGCAGCAGGCGAAAAGTTCGTTAAAGAAGAACAGTCTTCGATTCTGATATTGCCAGATGAATACTCAGATGACCTTGTTGAATAATTATATGTCTGGTGAATTATTTATTTATTTAGTGTTTGCAGTTCGCGCTCAGTCAGCGCACAGCGTCGTCATCAGCAATATGCAGAGCGAACAGTCCACCAGGAAAACCATAGTGGAGCGGCCAGGAACCAAAATGTGAAGGAATTGTTCACTTTGTGATACAAGCATGAAATTTGGTACATACTATGAAAATGTCATAAGAAAAAGATTTGGCTATAGGGCCATCGCAGATTTGGCCCCTGGCCCCATTGGCGGCCATTTTTCAAAATGGCTGACCTGTTTACAGATTTTAAATTATCTCAGCTTCCAGTGCACTTAGAATCGTCATTTTGGGGTCAAAACATACATAGTTAGGGGCGAGGATTCCAGAAAAGCCATTACACATGTTCCCCAGAGCTTCAATGGCGGCCATTTTTTTAAAATGGCCGACCAAAATACGGATTTTCAATATCTCAGCTTCCAGTACACTTAGAGTCGTCATCCTGGTGTCTAAACATGCACAATTAAGGGCAGGCATTCCAACAAAGCCATTGAAAATGCTCCCCATGGCTTCAATGGCGGCCATTTTCCAAAATGGCCAACCTAAAAATAATACTTCACAATCTCAGCCTCTAGTACACTTAGAATCGTCATCTTGGTGTCTAAACATACATAGTTTGTGACGTGGATCCCAACATAGCCATTGTAAATGTTCAACAAGGCTTCAATGGCGGCCATTTTTCCAAATGGCCGACTAAAAAAGGATATTTCAATATCTCAGCGTCCAGCACACTTAGAATCGTCATCTTGGTGTCTAAACATACATAGTCAAGGACAGGAATTTTAATGGAATCTAATACAAACGTTTCTGTTCACAAGATTCGCAGCCAAGGACGTGAATGGTGCTGTAAGGTAAAAAGTTCCTGCATACTTGAAAATCAGCTGTTATGGGCTCATGGTGCATCAAGTATAAATATAGTATAATCCAAGCTATTTATTGCATCATACTTTTTCTGAAACTTCTGATTGATTTCATGTTCATTTGGCAATAAAACAAGTCTTGGAATATATGAAATATATAAGAAAGGTAAGGTTTTTCAATCAGGTTAAGGCCCTCAGCAGTGTTATCAAGGAGATGGGAGACCCATTTATTGACGATAGCAATGACCTACTTGTCCTGGATACCAGAGATCTGGGCGATCAAACAGTGATAAACACCATGTCCGACCTCGGAGTACAACTACTGTTGCACTAGTACAACCACTGTTGTATATTTCAATATCTCAGCGTTGTACTATCTCACTGTTGTACTAGTACAACAACTAGTACAACAACTAGAGTAGTACGAAACACTTATCAAGGAACGTCTCATTAGCCAAACGTGACCTGTCAGTGATCCAATAAAAAGAAATAATTTCCCGATCTTCAGTCGTCCGCCTGTATGGGACAAGTCACGAGCAAAAGAACATTTGTCATCTGTGAAGAAGGACTGTTCACTATTCTCCAGGTTGTACCTTTCCTGTAAGACACGCGAAGGAGACCTGGTCACCTGGACGAGTTGTTGCTCACGAGAACCAGGCATGCCACCCATCACTCTCGAATATTATGGGCAAACAAGGGCTAGGAACTATAGGTCAGACAGTAACAGTCTAGAAGAACTAATTCCTACTTCAACAAATGAGGCCACGGCTGATATCCAACCAGGCCATTCACTGGGTATTTCAATTGTTGACGCTCTTATACTGCATGGAGCCGTCATAGTCATCATGCTGAAGCCTGGCACTGCATGCACCTTTTCAGATTATTCCTTCCATACTTTCTTGCCCTACTTCACAAGACAGCTAGGGCACCTGCATAGAGTAGATGTTGTATGGGATGAATACGTGCGTGGCAGCTTGAAGATATACACACGCAGTGTGAGGGGTAAGGGAAGTCGATGGCGCATCGAGGCTTCTAGTGCTCTACCCAAAAACTGATTTTCCGAGGAACGACGAAAGCAAGTCAGAGTTGTTTTCTTTCTTGAATCTACGAATAGCAAAACTAGAAGTAGAAACAGGGAGACAGATCATAGCCATTTACCACAAGGATGTGCTCGATCTGTACTTGGCAAAAAGACACAAATGGACTTGCTCCATGCACTCAGGAGGAAGCTGATACAAGAATTTTTCTGCATGTTTCCGATGCTCCCAAACATGGTCATCGTAAGGTGATGATGCGCACCGTTGACTCTGACGTGTTGGCGTTGGCCGTAGCAGCAGTTCATCAGCCGAACATTGATGAACTGTGGGTTGGTTTTGCCTCAGGCAAAAGGCTTCAGATACCTACCTACCCATGAGATGGCGAGTGCCCTCGGTCTAGAAAAGTGCGTAGCCTTGTCCTTCCTACATGCATTCAGCGGATGCGACACAGTATCGTACTTTGCTGGGTGCGGAAAAAGGACTGTCTGGGATATTTAGAAGACATTCAGCGACATCACCCCAGCCTTCTGCACCCTATAGCATCGACTCCCAGCTCTGTTTATGATCAGCTCGATGTAATTGAGTCCTCTGTGGTTCTTCTGTACGACCGTGTTAGTGGGAAGAAGAAGGTGAATGAAGCAAGAAAGCAACTGTTTGCACAGAAAGACAGACCTATAGATGGCCTTCCACCAACTCAAGCTGCTCTGGTGAAACACACAAAGAGAGGTGCCTACCAAGCAGGTCACGCTTGGACACAGATGTTCATAGCTTTTCCTAAACTACCATGTCCTGGTCAATGGGGTGGCTGAAAACGATTAAAGGTGGCTGGGGAGTGAAGTGGACAACACTTTCCGGAGAGCCACGTGCCGGTTGTGAACTGCTCAGATGTGGCTGTGAGTAGGGATGTAGGGGACAGTGCAAATGTGTGAAAGCTTATCTACACTCTACAGAGTACTGGTCTCTGTCTGTGCAAAGGCCTATGCGACCGTGAATGACGTGGATGATGTTGTATAATTCTGTGGTCAGAACATTGTCTGCATAATGGCCCCCAAATGTGGACTTAAATCACGATACACATTTACGAGCACATCAGCAACATCTTGAATTGCATATATTCCAAAACTTGTTTTATTGCCAAATGAACATGAAATCAATCAGAAGTTTCAGAAAAAGTATGCTGCAATAAATAGCTTGAATTATACTATATTTACACTTGACGCACCATGAGCCCATAACAGCTGATTTTCAAATATGCAGGAACTTTTTACCTTACCGCACCATTCACGTTTTTGGCTGCGAATCTTGTGAACAGAAACGTTTGTATTTGATTCCATTAAAATTCCTGTCCTTGACTATGTATGTTTAGACACCAAGATGACGATTCTAAGTGTACTGGACGCTGAGATATTGAAATATCCTTTTTTAGGTCAGCCATTTGGGAAATTGGCCGCCATTGAAGCCCTAGTGAATATTTGCAATGGCTCTGTTGGGATCGTCGCCCCAAACTATGTATGTTTGGACACCAAGATGACGATTATGAGTGTACTGGAGGCTGAGATATTGAAGTATTATTATTTTTAGGTCAGCCATTTTGGAAAATGGCCGCCATTGAAGTCATGGGGAACATTTCCAATGGCTCTGTTCGAATGCCTGCCCTTAACTACGTATGTTTGGACACCAAGAAGACGATTCTAAGTGTACTGGAAGCTGAGATATTGAAAATCCGTATTTTGGTCGGTCATTTTGGAAAATGGCCGCCATTGAAGCTCTGGGGAACATTTGTAATGGCTTTTCTGGAATCCTCGCCCCTAACTATATATGTTTTGACACCAAAATGACGATTCTAAGTGCACTGGAAGCTTAGAAAATTTAAAATCTGTAAACAGGTCGGCCATTTTGAAAAATGGCCGCCAATAGGGACAGGGGCCAAATCTGCGATGGCTCTATAGCCAAATCTTTTTCTTAGGACATTTTCATAGTATGTAGTACGTACCAAATTTCATGCTTATATCACAAAGTGAACAATTTTTCACCAGGCCGCTCTACTACAGTTATTCTGCATTATTGACGATGTGAGACATATATTCTGCACCTCTCCGCAGTCACAGAGAATGTTCGAAACCTGCTGAATAAGTCTGGTGAATAAGAGGCGATTTTAAGTATTGCAATTCTCTTGAAATTTATTGTGCAAATCGAACCCTGTAAGGATTTCAGAGTAGAACTCACTGACGCTTTTAAATGAATTTTCTTCAAACAATTGCTCTTGCAGTGAAGAGCCTTCTCTATGGAAGGATTAACTGGAGGGAAATTGCAACGAAAAAATTATTTCGAAACGCTTATGCAAAGTACCAGAACAACCAACGAAAAATTGATTCGATGTGCATTCAGAGCTTCTGGTTTTTGTTCTCTGGAAATTTCTCAGTCATTCGACCATGCGAGACGCTAGTGTGCGGCAAAGAAGCATTTCCGGATACTATTGTTTGAAAGCGACGCAGACAGACGCAAGACGTGTTTTTGAACTCTTCGACAAAGACGCAAGTATTGCTTCAGAGGGAAAATTATAGTTGAAGATCTAAGCGAGATTCTCGATGGTGGCAGGCTTAATACAGATTTCGTTGCATGCTCCAGTAAATTTTTGCAAGGTTATTGCTGGAACATTGCGGTATCATTCGTCATAATCTAGTAACTTCTAGATACTCTGTCGTCATCGAGAATCAGCTGCTTGGAAACAGGTTAGATTGGTTACACAGGACTAGATAAGATTAGGTGACTTGGATTGGATTCATAGTAACTGTTATGGGTCATATCGAATAGTGAATCCCATGAATCCGATTTATCAAGAGCCTTTATGGTAATATAAATGAGGGGGAAATTGAGAGAAGCGTTAGCTAACTGAGCTACCATGCCAACCTTGACTTAGGATGCGTTGCGGATCACGCATATTCACGAATATAGCCCTAATTAATGTAGTACATAAATATACTGTACATTATTATCTTAATGCGTTTTATACGTGTATTCAACTATCCTCATTGTGAACGAACCTGCACGCAAGATTTATTCAACTCCTGGGAAGACTCCCATGATTACTGAAGATGTTACGGGGTGCTGGTGAGATTAACGACACGCGTTATCAGGCCCTGGCCATCATTTACAAATGCAATCTTCTCTCGATCTGATACCATAACGTTACATTATGAAATGTTTCATCATAGGCCTACTCGGGATTTGAAAGGAAACATACCTACTTGGTCTGCTTCCACTTGGCTACCACAGAATAATGTCATGTGGGAATTCGTGGGTATGGCAAATGATGAAACGCTAGGCTTATAGAGCCCAACGTAGTGCTAAGCAACAAACGTCGCCTGGGTGAGCAGGAGAAATAGGAACCGTGCTTGATCGAAGTGTGAATGAAAACAAGGACATTGTTATCGAATTTCTTCTTTTCGTTAGACAATTCCCAATACTAGACGGTATCCTTACTGCAATTTTGGGCAAATGCATGAGCTAAAGGTTCGCTTAACCGGACAATTGCAGATTAGTCTAGGCTACTTGGCTGAAGAAAATCGAAGCGATGGTATCTTCGAGGGCTACTACGTCTAGACTGGTGGAGAATCAAGGTTCAAAACTCATAAATTGAAGTTATATAATTATATTGAAGACTGTTAACGTTAAAACAATTCTTCTGTTTATTAATTGATTCGATTCTTGAGCGCAGTTCCAATTAAAATTGCAGTGACCAATTTTGAATTTTCATTCTGTTCTTTCAAAGAGTTCTGTTCTAATAAGTGTTTTGCTATTTTTTGTATTGGACGACGTAACGTTTTATGTGCGATCGCTTTTAAGAAGCGGGATCAGTTTTAATAGATGATTAATTAATAAATTGTAGGACATTTGAAGAAGTTTAATTAATTGCAAGTGAGAAAAGGTTGTTACAGTGTCATGTTTATCCTGCTATACTATAATCATCAGTGGCCGTTGCTTCTTATTAAAGGATTTCTGACTTGAACTGGTTTTGACTGGTTTGATTTGATAGAAGCTGCTTTGTCACACCTGCAATACAATTCATTGCATAATTATTACACAAAAAATATTCGTTCAGCTAGAAGGTCTGTCATATCCAATCGAAGTTCTAATAGTTCATTTGGCATTTTGCAGTAGTCTATTAATTATTGAAGGCCTAATCAACATACAATCATGTTCTCGGCTACCATATAGGCCTAATAGGATAGACGAGAACTGATTTTAACAACGAAGTAATATTTCGCCATTGAAATACTGAATCGTGTCAATTAGGCCTACCAATATACAGTTATGATATTATTTATTGGCAAGTAAATTGGGTAGGATCACAGTTTGTCAAACTGTGCAAAAGAATTAAGTAGCCTAGCTATCAGTTTCTAAAGCTACTACTACTACCGTACTACTGCTGATGCTACTGCTGCTACTGCTACCAATGCTACTGCCACTGCTTCTGCTGCGGTATTTTCTTAACCCGAGCATACAACGATGATACGTCAGCTTCAGCTTTTTTCCCAACTGGAGACACTTGGATTTGAGGGATGACAGCAGGAACGAAAATTCAACCTTTTGATTCCTTTCTCAGTCAATTCAGTCTCTAAATTACTGGCAATCCATTCGTAAATTTTGTCTTGCATTGGAGATGATTGAACCGGTGCCATCCGCCTCAAAAAGTATAGGCTATACGAAATGTCGCAGGACTATCGCGATAGAATTTAGCATCGGATGAGCGCATCCTGTCGTAGGCCTATTCTTCGTTACACGTAGTGTGGACTCTAGTAGTTTGTAGATACGTATATAATGTTTAATCAAAAATCAGTATGACAAGCCGCAACACAGTTACTAGATGAAGTGAAAAGTAGTTTTAACAAGTACAGTGGATTAATTTGTTCATAGTTCACGTGTTATTATTATTTATTTATTTTATTTATTTTATTAAGTATTTATTTTTGTAAGATGTTGTAGAGTACCCTAGGTACTTGGAAATTCCCGTCGTTGTCTTTCATCGGCCATGTCTGGCATCCTTTGTGTTCGTCAAAATCGGGTTCAATACTAAAAACGGAAAATTCTTTGAAAAGCTGTCCAAAGGTCTAACCAGAAAACGCAAATTAATGGTACCGCATGTTCTCATCCGCACATCGAAGTGCAGCGTCTCATTGGTCGTGCTGACCACTAGACATTGACGCCCAGAGGTATTTTTGCACGAGAGGGCAAAACACGGTTAAATTTCTCAAAAAGAGCTTGAAATACGAAAGGACGTGAAATTAAGAACATGAATACATCTCATAGGGGCTTCTAAATGTAAATTTGTCAGTTTCACTTTGTGCATCATTAGCGCCATTGGTGCATTAGTAGGCCTACGAAGAAATTTGTTTAGATGAAAAGCGCAATTGTAAATATATAGGTGTCAATTTTCCAGAGGGTAAATGCCCCTATTGTCCCCAATGCGGGCACCCATGCCACTAGACCCGATGTACCGGCTGCAACTGCCAACTGGAGGTGGCTAATAACTTAGGTGTAGGCCTATGTGTCTTTCGTTTCTGAATGTAAGATGCTTAGTCATCGATCCTGCAACGATTATAAATCTGAAAAATCGACCCTTTTCGGAGAGTATGGCGGCGGCCGTCCGAGAGCCTAATCAGGGTCTGCTCGCTAGTTCATCTACAATTTGTAATTAACTTAGTTCTAAGACTCTAATTTCAGTTCCAATTATTCTTTTCCTAGGCCTACTGTGAAAATAATTCCTATTTCAGTTTAAACTGAATTTCTGAAATAATTTCAGTTCTAATTCAAGGTCTAAAATAATTTCAGTTCTATAATAAGTTCTTAAATAAATTCAGTTCTAATAAGTTCTTAGATAACTTCAGTTCTTTCCAATTATGAAGAGATGATTTTAAAAAATTCAGTTATCAAACAACAGGGCAAAACACAAAAATAAAGTGGTGACTTTTTCCTGACCATGCACACTAGTAGGTCTACCAGAATTTTCAACAAAAACATAAAACTCCTGAACTCGACTCTTAATTCATGCCAGGGCGTTTTACCACAGGTGCATTCGGTGCGGTGCACCGAATTCCTCTGGATCCTGAGATGAGCTTTATTGCCACTTGCTAAAATATCGGATCCAAAGTTAATCCCAGCCTCACTTGAAAATTATGTAAGATTATAGGGTGCAAGGGGTGAAACCGATCCAATAGAAACACCTGCCATAACCAGGGTTAGCAGTTTTAAAATGCCTGGTGTGATGTTGTCTAATAATATTAGTTTTAATATTCACATTGATAAGATATTTTGTGGGACCAGGTAGTCTTTTTATGTCTTCCGTGCATGTACTCGTTGTTTATGGTCTATATTTGGACTCAAGCTCCACGATGCGGTACGAGCTACTACGGTGTCACGCCTACTTTATGCGGCTCCTGCATGATGGGGTATGCTCGAGCCTAGACAGCAAGAAATGGCTATAGGCTCCATGCCCTGATGAATAGGCTGATCCGTCAGTGTTATCTTCCACGTGAAACTCCGAGATTTGAAGAACTATGTCGTCATGCTGAATTGCTGATAGCCGTTTGTTTTCGGCGGTTCCGACAAGATCAGGCCATGTCCTCCAAGAATTGCTCCCCAGCGAAGCAAATGGCCCGGCCGTTACTTGCGCCCCAGACACCATGACCAGGTGCTACCAAGAGCAGACAACCAGATGAAGAAAAACATTTGTCACTAGAATGCTGTGTACATAGCCTACATACAAATTACTTTGTTTAGTCCTGATAGTTTTTAATGTCTTATGTGAATTTTATATGTGATACTTGTTCACCAGAATGCTGTCTTGCAGCTGGTTATATTAATGAATATACTTACATGTATACCTTACCTACCTACAGACGTCATTCTCAGTCGAGGCCATTTGCAGAGTACAAAGAGCGCTTTCTGAAAGAAAGCCATTGAAGTTTTTTGCAGCCATAAACGTCAACCTCTCTCGACTCTGCGCATAGGATGAAAAGGGTGATTTATGCATTTCATGACAGTTGAATGAACGGTGACAAGCGTCGGAAATAATTTTATTTATTACCGCAAGACGTCGTTTAACTCTGGATTTATCTCTAGCGTCGCTACGCACCGATAGCATCGTAGGCTAGTTCTTGACGTCGTACCATACACAATCTTTCTGTAGTACTGCTTGAGAACATGATGGTGGGCATAAATCTTTGTATGTAATGAACTCTGCTGCTTCAAGGGTTTCCAAGGCCACCATGACTCAGTTCTGCAAAGAAGGGGTGCTCTTGATTCCTTTCAAACGAACTAAAGTACACAACTGTGCAGAATTGTGAATCTTCCATGATGTCCTGCGTGGTCTGGAATAGGCTCCCACAGGAGCCACGTCTGCTTCTTGGGGTTATAACTGAAACATTTTTGATTCAATTAAATTTTTCGGGCTAGAGACGGGAGCGGTTGTGAGTAGTCCACGAGGTACTATGGAAATTCTTTAATGAACTATTGATTGCGTTAATGCATATAAAAGTACTTAAACAAATTACTTCTGCGGTGAGTAATCGTAATCGTCATCTCGAAATTTCTACAGCGCCCACAAAAGCGAAGTCTCGGGAACAAGCTTATTCACAGGCGCTTAATCAAAATAAAAATAAAATTGATAGGCAGCGGCTCAAGATCCGGAAAGTCAGGCAGGCAGGCAAGCAGGCAGACAGACGGACGGCTAAGGCGGGTGATGTTTAGAGTTGGAATGACGAGGGTGGTGAGGAGAAGAGGATGAATCAGGATAGGATTTGTGACAGAACAATGTTTTCGGTTTTGAATAGAAGACTTGTGTGGAATTAGTGAGAGGTGAGTTTTTGTGAATTCGTAAGATGGTTTAGAAGTTAGTCGTAGTGCTGGCAGAAGTTTATTCCAAAGAGATGGAGCGGCATTGGCTATTTGAGCGGTTTGCGAATTTAGGGATGAGGTGATGGAAGGACGAAGCAGTGTAATGGAGGATTAGGAGCGTGTTGAACGAAGTGGCTGGATTCATTCATTCATTAATTCAAGTATTTATATAGCGCTTCTTCAAGGAAACTACTCAGAGGCGCTCCCGACTCCAGTACGGACAAACAGAACAGTTTTTAGGTGCTTATAGAATGTGTCAGAGAGTGATCTAGGGAACAGGCGCAGCTCAAGTGGGAGGGCATTCCATACCACTGGGCCAACCACAGAAAAAGCACGACTCTGCATGGTGGAGGTACGAGCAAATGGGACAAAGAGTACTTCCCTAACAGCCGAGCGTAGGGACCGACCAGTCCGAGCACTTAACACAGGCCGACAAAGATCGAGTAGGTAAGATGGAGCAAGACCTAGCTGGCAGCGCCATATTAAGGACGAGATTCTGTATTCGATGCGCTGACGGACTGGGAGCCAATGCAGAACCTCCAGCATGTAATTTGTAACATGACCAAATTTGGGCAGATGACCAATGAGGCGTGCTGCAGCGCGCAGAATACGGTCAAGAGAAGATAATCGACCAGATGGTAAACCAGCATAAAGGGATAGGCAATAGTCAAGACGAGCTGAGACAAAGGAATGTACAAGCGTAGTGAACAAGGCTATGGATGGTGAACAACTGACGAAGGTAGAACGGCTGAAATGATTGAAGTGTATCGTAAGTGAGTGAGAGGACTTTGTATTCTATGCGTTCAGGTACTTTCAGCCGGTGAAATGATTTCAGGACAGGTGTGATGTGGTGACGTTGGGAAGTTTTGGTGATAACACGGGCGAGAGCATTCTGGATTACTTGGAGGCGGTTCATTTGGGTGATGTTAATGTTTAGGAAAAGAGAGTTGCAATAGTCAAGTTTTGCATGAACTATGGATGTAGCTATTGTTGATGCAATTGTTTGGTTATGTGGTCGGAGAAGCTGAGGTTTTGGTCAAAAATCACAACTAGGTTACGGACAGAAAAATTTCCAGTGAATGTGGGGTTGGACGAAGAGTCGATGTTGAAGGAAATAGAGGGTCTGGAATTTT
Source organism: Lumbricus terrestris (assembly GCA_949752735.1). Classification (NCBI taxonomy): domain Eukaryota; kingdom Metazoa; phylum Annelida; class Clitellata; order Crassiclitellata; family Lumbricidae; genus Lumbricus; species Lumbricus terrestris. The sequence goes on from OX457051.1 coordinate 33,454,734, forward strand.
CTTCAGTTGTTCTCGGAGGTCCATTAGTATAAATTCAGTTTTGGAGAAGTACAGACACAGGAGAGTTGAGGTAGGCCTAATCCAGAAGGTAATTTGAGTCCAAAATGATGCAAAATCACGTGCAGCATATTTATCTGAATGGTCTTCAAGCACAAATTCTCTCCATCGGTTCTCTGCTGGCTCCAGCAAAACATCTCTCAACCATATTGCTAATTGGTTAATATCATTATAGTTTTCATCTGTTCAGAAGCCATACATTCTCGATCTTTATCCCATTCGCCCTTTTTGAAAGAACAATTCGATGCTTTTAACCCGTTTACTGCCGACGTTGTGAAAACGCAACGCACTGTTTAAAAATTCTTTAAAAAGTCTGAACAATATAAACGTACACAAATCCATTTTTCTTACTTAATGGGTGTCTATTAAATCTGCTGCTAACAATTATAATATTATTTATTGTCATCTGATATTTTATGGAGTTTGTCAAAATTTGATCTTTTTGGCGTCTGCTTAGGGTTTTGTTCAAGATTTTTTCTCATAACACGTTATATTTCCGAGAAGCGAAGCTGTCAAATTGGAGTAGCCTACTTATGTGAATAATAAACGTCATTTGTTAATTAATTGTATATGTCATTGTATGTCATTGTATACTGAAACCGTAATCTGCGAAATTTCAATGCTGCGTTTTCGCAATTTCGGCGGAATGCGCTATAAGCTTACGCATTATGGTACGTACAATACATGTAGTAGGCATAACTCATATAAACTAATATGAGCCTTCGACTGCTTATAAAAAAAACTACATGGGGTACTCATTGCACAGGAAATTTCGGGTTTCCACTCCACGAGCCCCAACAGCACCTTTCTAGACCCGAACACCATTTTGAAAATGCTACGGGTCTGTTATAATAGTGTTTTAAATTCTCACAACAATTGCCGCTCAAGACTACCATCTTTGATCTTAGTCTATGGATATTGATATTTACTATCTTCTTTTTGTCCCGTTGCAATGTCATGCGCAGGCGGAAAAACATACTGAATCTTACAAAAAAGCATTTAAAAACCACTTGATAATAAAATGTGATGTACTTGTCTTCATGTTTAGTCTTCACTCTCTGTACATCGAGACCCATCTCTCCATATATCGCATCTAAGAAGGTCCACCTAACTATTCTGTGCCAATAAAAATATGCTCACCTGCACAGACAATTAAAACGAAATGTTTGTTTTTCAGTTCAGTGGCATAGCCAGACTTAGATTCGTAATCGTAATTGTAATCTCCAAATTTCTGGAGCGCCATTCGAAAGACAAGAGCAGGGCACCAGCTTATTCACGAGCGCTGTGTCGAGTCAGATGGGTTGACCATAAGAGTAGTCTAGCCAAGGGCGATCGTAGTCCGGTTACGAAGAATCAGAGGTGGCAGAGTAGCTGTTCTGGTGGATAGGTTTAGGTCTTGAATTGAAAGGCGCAATACCAGATGAGTCGGGGTAAGAGTACTTAAAGATGTAAGACTAGTTTTGAATGGAAAGCCCGGGAAGTGATAGATAGAGGAGTCTTACGAAGGTGATGATGGGTGACTGAGAAAGATGGAGGAGGAACGGAAAATGATCGGAATTGAGGAGACAGGTCATTCCAAAGGCGCGGGGCAGTGTTTGTAATGGCCTTGTTCTGTTACATGTATTATGCTAAAGAGCAGAAGACTCAATTATTTAAGTTGCGGTAATATACTGCATGGTTCACAGCCGCATTTTAATACCTATACCACGCAAAGGATTTCGCCAGTTGAAAAAATGAAATAACTTATACTTCTTGCCCTCACCGCTGAGTTCTTCAGGCCTACGTTTTGGAAATGGTGTCACGGCAACTTGTCTACAGACAACAACTCGTCTAACGACAAGTGGTCCCCAGCCAAATCGTCTAACGACAAATGGTCTACAGACAACTGGTCCAGCGCTTCAGAAATGGAAGCTGGATGAAAGTTTTTACAGGTGAAATGGAGGTTGCATTGATGTAAAACGCAAGAAAAATGGAATCTGGATGAAAGTTCTTTTACATGTAAAATAGAAGCTGAATTGACGAAAATAACACATGAGAAATAAAAGCTGGATGAAGGTATTTCTAGATCTGAAATAGAAGCTGGATTGGTGAAAACACACTTAGGTAATGGAAGCTAGATGAGGGTATCTTTATATCTGAAACAGAAGCTGGATTGACGAAAATAACGAGCGAGAAATAGAAGGTATTTTTGTATCTGAACTAGAACCATCCAGGTTCTAGTTCAGATACAAAAATATCTTCTACCTAATATAGGCTACCTAACGCCTGTTGAAATACATGAATGAAAAATCATCAATCCAGCTTCCATTTAAGCTAGAAAACCATTTAACTTTTTCATACATGCAGTTTCTATTTCATCAGTACGATTCGTCTGTAGACCAGTTGTCGTTAGACGAATTGTCAGGGGACCACTTGTCGTTAGACGAGTTGTCTGTAGACCAATTGTCCTGGAACCTTTGGAAATACAGCTAACATTTACATGCAATGTGATTGAAAATGCGAAGTTGTACTATTGAAGCCGGTCTAGTAGTGCTGATTATGATTCTGGGGTGGGAGGGACTGTGGTTTTCAGAGTGTGCTATACGCAGGAAAATACGTTGTATGTAGAAATTTACGCTAGGCAAATGATAGTTGTATTGTATTCAAAGATGCAAAAATGTCTGTCTTGCCGTCAAAAGGTACAAATAATAGGTGGGCTGCAATCAAAAGATACCAGTCTTTCACAGACTTTGTTGGGTGCCACCCAACAAAGTCTGTGAAAGACTGGCATCTTTTGATTACAGCACCACCCAATGGGTGGTGCGTAAAAATACGCTACGTTAGACCCGTTGCCGGATGTTGATGACTCATTGGAAAGTCCGGTGGGTATGCTGCATATATCAGCCTCTTGTCCAAGTCCGATACAATAAGTCATACGTGGCGGGCGACAGACCATATTGCGTCATCCTTGACGGACGACATGCCATAATGTAATTAGTCAGCATGTCCATGGTCTAGGTCCGGTTGCTGGTCCAAGTCCGAAACAATAAGTGCTTAGTCATCCGTGACGTGCGACTGACCATAATTATTGCGTCATTTTGACCACTTTTAGACCGGCTTTTTGGACCATAGGCTTTTTAGACCGGCTTTCCAGACCAAAAATGGTCGTTGTAAGCTCGCCCTTTCACTACTTCACAAAATAAATAGTATAGAAGCTATCGGTGACCTTCTCATTGCGTCGACCGTGCAACCTTTACACCGAAGGCTACACGCTTTGAGGTCTAAAGTTCTCCTACAATGGAGCGGTCTGTTGTACTGCTCTGACCTAATTGGGGGGCCTTTGGTGACTAGATGATGGCCTCTGGTCACCAAGGGCGCCCATTCGCATACAGGTAACTTTTAACTCACTCTTTTTACTCGCATAAGGTGTGTTTCTTTAATTTAGGTTGAGCAAGCGTTTTGGAAGTTCAGCAGAGCGAATCAGAAGCAATGCATTGAACGTGAGAGCAAAAAAGGTCGGCAACACATAAAATTCCTCTTTATTGCATGGTATTGTATTCGAGCATTTGTAAAGCGCCTCTTGCAGGCTTTGCAAAGAGCGAAGCAAGAGACTACCAGAAAGATTTACGATGTCATAACACTCGGATCTCTGTCGACGAAGTTAACGGTGTATAAGGAGCAGCCTACTTTATGAAAAGCAAGAAAGTTAATAATGGCATCAATACGCATCCATTTTGCCCACGAAGACTAGATTATATTATGCTATTTTCTGCATACCACAGACTTTATGGCACCATAAACGTTGACCTCTGTCGAGGTGAAGAGTAATTTATGTAGACCTATTTCGGAAAAAAATCATGTAAGCTAACATGCATAAGTAAGAAACAGGCAAATAAGCATTCCTTTGTTGAGAAGCCTGCAAAACCAAGGTCTTTTTTTCCATAGGTACATTCGGTTTGGCGCATCGAATACCCCCGAGTCCTCAGACGAGTTTTATTGCCACTTGCTAAAATGTCGGGTGCAAAATTAATCTCAGTCTCTCTTGAAAATGACATAAGATTAGCAGGTGTAAGGTAGATTGTTTTTGAAAGTTTCAAAGTGCTGTCACAAGTTGTTCCATACCGTACGATATTGCATATTTAGTTTATAATGTGCAACTATGATTTTAAACAGATTGTTAATTTTTTTAGAAAGGCATGAACCATCAACTATTTATCACAACCTCGCCGCCGGACCCTGGAAGTCGCATAGCCCCAGGGCAGTTGAGCCCCTCTCAAATAGAAATGAAGAAGGCCTTGGCGCCTGCCATAAAACTGGTTTTGAAATTTTTCTTATAGGCCTATTTTGACGCTTTAGCAGCATTCGAATTAGCAGTAACTCCTATAAACAAAAGTCAGGATCTCAGGGTTGAAAATTTAGTGAAACTAGAAAGCAAAAAGTGTAGCCTAACCAAGCCTAATCATCCGTGGTAGTTCTACCAATCTACTGACACAAATAGCCTAACAGATCGAGCAAACGATGCATGAGCCTGACTTCACACAGTGTTTAATCTAGAGTCTGGGGGTTCCCCAGGAAGGACATTCCCAGGCAAAAATGTAAAGAAAATAGTTATTTTGCAAAAAGGTGATCAGATTATCATGTCAATCATCGACGTCGCCGCGCGACGGTTGGCCACATGCATGAACTATAGCTCTCCACTGACGTTTATCGCGTGCAGCGGCGAGGAGATGAGATCCGGAAAGATGGGACCAAGAAAGAACGTTGTCAATCCAGTTAATACGCGGTCTACCCTTGCGTCGATATCTCTCCACGTGACCCAGCATGATGGCTTTTTCCACACAATCCTGAGGGAGCCTGATGTTGCTGAGCCCCATCACATACGTATTGTCGCGGGAAAGAAAGCGGAGAGCTCGCTGTAGACCCCACTTCGCTATCAGTGTAACAGGGGGGAGTTGAAAGTGTGGCAACCCTCGAAGTGCTCCTCGTCCGTTGAAAACCCCACTCAGCTGTCGTCAGGATGGCCGTCCAGATGATCAGTTGGAGAGGGGTCTGTCCATATGTCGCGCGTGTCGTTTCAGGGGGGGGAAACGTAAGTTCGCCTTCGTGGTCTATCGAAGGTAGCAGCTCCCTCCGATCGAATCGCCCCAACTCAACAGAACAAGACGATGTCCAAACAGAAGACGCTTTATTCATCAAGTGACACAGCAGTCGAAACGGATCGTCACACAGTGGTCACACGGTCGTCACACGTCGTCGTACCGTGCCGTCGCCTGTCTCTCGAACCGAGGAATAACGGACTACTAGCCGACTGACTAACTACTCAACTAAACTTCACTTCACTCTACAGAACTCCCTGGTCTGAACTAAGCTTTACCTCCAACTAAAACCTTTAGTCAACTCCGCCAAACTGAACTAAATCTGACTTAAAGCCGAGCCTCACTCAACTAAAACCTCAACTCAACTAAGCCTCTGTCTTCGACTGTTCTCAACTAAGCTTCGCTTGCTACTGAGCTGACGGAGCTCCTTATATATCCCTAAAGAGGCTAAAGAGGCTAAAGAGGCAAAGAGGCAAAGAGGCAAAAGAGGCTAAAGAGGCAAAAGAGGCTAAAGAGGCAAAAGAGGCAGAAGAGGCAGAAGAGGCAAAGAGGCTAGGCCAACGAATGGCGGGAAACAAAGAGGCTAAAGAGGCAAAAGAGGCTAAAGAGGCAAAAGAGGCTAAAGAGGCAAAAGAGGCAGAAGAGGCTAGGCCAACGAATGGCGGGAAACAAAGAGGCTAAAGAGGCAAAAGAGGCTAAAGAGGCAAAGAGGCTAAAGAGGCAGGCCAACGAATGGCGGGAAACGAAGGGGCGGACCTTCCAGAAAATGGGACACCCCAATTTTCGCCACATCCTCGTCCCACTACGGTTAAAAATGTCCTCATTTTTCGTCTCAGTCCACAAGTCTGAGTCCACATCAATGGTCAAACACAAAGTCCGCCCCACACGGGACAACAACTCTTAACTATAAACATTCGAAGTTTCTAACGAGTATAATGTCAATAGAGAGTTAACGCTGTACTGTTCTTCGTTAGCAATGTCCATCCTTTATGCACGATCTAACTCCAATTACTAGACTTAGCAGGCAAACGGCCGTAAACAGAACTCGTCACAAAAATCGTGTTCTTCGTGGAACAACTCACATGAGTAACTCTTAACTATGTACACAGAGACTGTATTCAATCTCAAAGCATCTCACATAAAATAGACAATCAAGAACACTCAACGGAGTTTACAGGAACTGGTTCTTCATGGAACAACTTAAAAGAAAGCAACCCGCATGAGACATCGACATAAGCAAAAGCGTCTCAACTCGCGTAATTCGTTCCACATGGAACCGGGTCGTAGAAAGGTCAAACGCCAAGGACCGGGTCTATCGGTAGCGGGCGGGCCGACGCGTTGTTCGTTTGGGGCGCGGGTCCGTCCCATCGGCGTCCCGAGTCGTTCGTTCACCGTCCACGTCATGCTCATCAAGCGATCGGCAGATCGCTCCGCCCCATTGCTCAGACGAGCAATGTAGGCGCGAAGGTACGCACCACCTCGTTCTCTGAGATGGCTGCTGTTGGCTCCACCCCGAAGGACATGGACCCACATACGCAACCTCTGACGTCACCCATGGCTCAAAATAAGGCGGTACCTCTAACAAGCGCCTAAAAGGAGGGCTAAATTTAGTCCTACTCCTAGCGTGCGTGAACCTATTGACCTTAAACGCTCTGCATTGTACCACTAACCGGGTCTGAGATACGTCCGCTAGCCGTCCGTACTCAACGCTAGGGGCGCTGCATCTGGTTCCGGACACACACTCGCTAACAGCGGAATCCACTACCCCATCGCTCAACATGGCGTCCAATGCATTACCCATTACCTCTCTATGGGGTATGGGGTGGCGTCGCAGTGGCTGCCTCACGGGTCGTGCTTCGTCCGTCTCTATTCTATGCGTAGTAATTGACGTTCTGCCTAAGTCTCTGTCGCTAAGAGAAAACACGTCCTTGTAGTCAATCAGTAACTGGTCCAACCGCTTACGAATCTCGAGGGGCACGTCTTCCGGTAAATCTGTCATTAAAGTGTCTCGTAGTACATTTTCATCAACTAACACTTCGTTCCGCTTCGTCCCCTGTTCCACTTCCACAGGATGCAAACCACCGAGAAACTGGTCCTTCGCAAATCTTACAGGTTCCTCGTTTAGATTAACCAATCTTACCCTAACGTCGGTACTGTCTCCCACTATCACACGGGCAAGATGTACCCCGGGTCGAATCTCCTGCGCCTCAGTCATCCAAGCGGGCGCTGTACTCGTCAGATCTCCGTACATCATCCTAGCCGGGACCTCACTTTGACACTTAGGGGACACCACAACCTCCTCGGCCAGTATTACCCTACGGCACCACATGGACCCGTTACCTTTCACAAGGGGTATACGCCTACGTCCCAAAAATAGTGCACCATTTCCAAAGCCTATTCTGCAGCTGTGTTCCCGAAGCCAGTCCATACCCAACATGGGTTCCGTAATTTGGTCGGACACCAAAAATCCAGTGGGGATCTCAAAACCATCCCTTACCCTAATAGGCAAATGGACCTCCCCAAGGACATTAATACTAGTGCCATTAGCAGCCATCAGAAAACGAGAACAAGGTTGCAGTGCTAACCCTTCGACAATCGACGACGGGACCAGGCTGACTTCAGATCCGGTGTCGATCAGGCACATCTGCGGCTGGCCGTTGATTGTTCCCCGAATGTAGACAGCGTTGCTGCTGGCTCGGTCTGGCAATCTGGAACGCGTCGTGTGATTCACCGCCACCGACGTCGGTGGCGTGGGTGCGTCCGTTCCGGAAGTTGCGGCGTCGTTCCGGCGGTCGAAAGGGCGTCGTGGCTGGCGGCAGTTCCGGCTAATGTGACCGGGGCGGGAGCAGTTGTAGCAGGTCACACGCCGTCTCGAGTCGTCCTGGCCACGGTCGTCGTTACCGCGGCTTCCGGGGCGACCGTCATGCCCCAGATCGTCGTCGGTCGGAGCTCGGACTCGGAGCTCCTGGAACTGTCGGTCGATTCGCCGCTCCATCTCCTTCTGCCAGCGTCGTTGTTCCTCGCGCTGCGTCGCCAGGAACCGGTCGAGCGTCGACTGGATCTGGCTGTCGTCGGCCCCCTGCGTACCCCTGACGCGGTTGGAAGGCCGTCTGCGATCGTCGGCGTCGGTCACACGTTGATAGGCCTCAAGACGAAGCGCCGTCCGGTAGGCCTCGTCCAGATTCTTCGGTTCCCTTTCACGTACCTTGAGGGAGAGGTCTCGGTCGCGTAACGCCTCCAGGAAAGCGTCTTTAGCTATGATTTCCGTAGTTTCGTTGGAGGGAACTGGATACGCTAACACGACGAGTCGGCGTATATCGTGGAGTAGGTCGCGCAGCGTCTCTTCGGCACGTTGACGTCGGTAGTACAGCTGGGCGCGAAAGCTTTCCGCCTGCCCCTCCGTACCGTACCTCTGGCGTAGGCGAGCGACGAGTTCCTCGTAGCTAACGTCCTGACGTGCGCCGAAGTCCCAGAGAAGTTGCGTTGCGGCTTTTTCCAGCGAGCATCGGAGGTAGTCGATCTTGTCCCTGGCCGTCCACCGGTTGTGACGGGCGCAGACCTCAAACTGCACCAGGAACGACTCCAGCGATCCCGTCCCGTCGAATTTACCTGGTTTCATCGGAGGCGGTCGATTCCATGACCGATCTCCGGTAGTCTCCCTCTCGATGGACGTCTCTCGGTAGCTCGTCCTCGTCGGCCTCCGTTCGTCGGTGTCATACTCTTCGATCCGTTGTCGTCGATCCGACCGCTGCTCCGCCATCACGCTCTCCTCGGCAAACGGCGTGGAAATGCTCGCCCGTCGATCGGCGAATCCTCCAGGAGGGTAGGCGACTGTCACTTCCTCATCGTCCTCCATCGTCCGTCAATTGCGAATGTCGATCAGAAGAACTGCGTGTACCCCACTTCTGCGGTACCAGTGTCGCGGGAAAGAAAGCGGAGAGCTCGCTGTAGACCCCACTTCGCTATCAGTGTAACAGGGGGGAGTTGAAAGTGTGGCAACCCTCGAAGTGCTCCTCGTCCGTTGAAAACCCCACTCAGCTGTCGTCAGGATGGCCGTCCAGATGATCAGTTGGAGAGGGGTCTGTCCATATGTCGCGCGTGTCGTTTCAGGGGGGGAAACGTAAGTTCGCCTTCGTGGTCTATCGAAGGTAGCAGCTCCCTCCGATCGAATCGCCCCAACTCAACAGAACAAGACGATGTCCAAACAGAAGACGCTTTATTCATCAAGTGACACAGCAGTCGAAACGGATCGTCACACAGTGGTCACACGGTCGTCACACGTCGTCGTACCGTGCCGTCGCCTGTCTCTCGAACCGAGGAATAACGGACTACTAGCCGACTGACTAACTACTCAACTAAACTTCACTTCACTCTACAGAACTCCCTGGTCTGAACTAAGCTTTACCTCCAACTAAAACCTTTAGTCAACTCCGCCAAACTGAACTAAATCTGACTTAAAGCCGAGCCTCACTCAACTAAAACCTCAACTCAACTAAGCCTCTGTCTTCGACTGTTCTCAACTAAGCTTCGCTTGCTACTGAGCTGACGGAGCTCCTTATATATCCCTAAAGAGGCTAAAGAGGCTAAAGAGGCAAAGAGGCAAAGAGGCAAAAGAGGCTAAAGAGGCAAAAGAGGCTAAAGAGGCAAAAGAGGCAGAAGAGGCAGAAGAGGCAAAGAGGCTAGGCCAACGAATGGCGGGAAACAAAGAGGCTAAAGAGGCAAAAGAGGCTAAAGAGGCAAAAGAGGCTAAAGAGGCAAAAGAGGCAGAAGAGGCTAGGCCAACGAATGGCGGGAAACAAAGAGGCTAAAGAGGCAAAAGAGGCTAAAGAGGCAAAGAGGCTAAAGAGGCAGGCCAACGAATGGCGGGAAACGAAGGGGCGGACCTTCCAGAAAATGGGACACCCCAATTTTCGCCACAGTATAATACATGTATATGTCACAAGTTCTTTCGAAGATGGCTAATAACTGTTATGCCTCGCCGGTTAAGACGAAGAGTTTTAAATCAGTATAGGTTAAATCAGTATAGGCTACAAGTAGCCAGCGTTAAGAGATATAATAGCAGTTATTCTTTCCGCCAACAAAATGAAACGTAATAAACATTATGCAGTCAGAAGTCCTGGGTATGACGCTAAACTGCATCCGGCTGTGGGCTAGCCTAAAATAACCCCCCCCCCTACTCCAGGGTCATGGAGTGAAGACGGATGACTGAGGTAGTCAACGCCTGGATGATCAGCCTGCGTGGATCTGGTCTACTCGCGTTGGAGGGCGACTCAGCCGAGGAACACAGCCTACGAAAATGATGAGCAACAATTCAATTCGGATGCCACATCGCCCGTCGCGAGGATTAGCATACGCGAGGCTATGGATCTGGTTGAATATCTGGAGGGAGTTTGTTGCCGCACCATGCAACGCCCCAGGAGGGCATGCTTCATGATGATGATGAAAGTCAGAACATACAAAACAATAATAAAGAGTTAAGTTCACGTTGCTATCAAGGTTTAGTCTCTAGGCATTATTCTACTAAATTCCGCTACTCTCTAGTTATCCCGGGCCGATGACCGTTTCCCAACCCAGGTTCCCCTTCCCCAACAATTATTATAGTCGTGTGTGTATATGTATATATATATATATATATATATATTTTCTAATAATATTCGTTTATTGACATTCAATTTGACAGACCGCAGAACGATTAGGCTACAGGTAAGCTTACAAGTTATACGAAATGCGACCAGTTTCGCACGACATGCAGGTCGGCTACAAATTTTTGCCCTAAGCGAGGCTTGAACCCAGGTCGCGATAATGACTCTCAGTTTATCGACCAGCGCTCTCTCAACTGAGCTACGGAACCCCCCACTGTTCTTTATGCGAGGTGTTTAAATATATTTAACCTTACTCCGAACCAAGCTTGCCTACTATCGCTATAGCATTATACAAGTTGTATAAATATACTTCCCCTTACATGTATATCGAACTACGCTTGGATGGTTAGGCCGTCTATCCAGTATCCACCCATCCCATAACAATTGCAAGGCTGCCAATGCAATTCGTGACAGTATATAATTATGTCGGTCTACCTCTATGATTGGACTACTCTGTCAGCTCTGCATGTGGTTGGATTTTCAAGCGCAGACAATTATACATGCATGTACAATTGTAGGCCTACATGCAAGTGGTTTGTAGACATTAAGCAATGGGAAATTTAATGCTTGCAAAATATGCTTTCCTTAGTTTACCTTTAGAAGGAGTCACACCCAAAGAGCGTTATTGCGACGACTAGGCATCTGGTACACAGCAAGGTAGTAGCAGTAGTTCACTATACTCATGTAAAGTTCTAAGAAGAGGAGGTTATAATTTTATTAAAATGCAAAACGTAGAACGTAGACCTTTAAGAGATTCTACGGCGGATCGGCTGGAGGAGCAAAGTCCACGCCAGGCAAGAACGGAAGAAAAATGTTTCTCAGGTGGTAGTGTTGATGATGATGATGATGATGATGATGATGATGACGCCCAATATTATAGTACTGGCGAAGATGATAATCCGTTGCCTGATTTTAACAGACACATAAAATGGTCTGCAGGAGGAATCTTACGGACCGACAATGATGCCTCAAAAAGGTAAAGCTATACGCCTATAGCGAATCTATGGGTGCTTGCATGTAGCCCATGTATTTAGGCCTATTTATTTAACTGGATTATGCAAATATTCAGGAATCAGAGCGCATTATTGGACAGGGTAACTGTTAAGGCTTAGAGATTGCCGCTTTGCCAGTCCGATTCTTTTCAGTATGGTGAGAACCTTCCACTGGCCTCCAAGCCGGAGGCTCCTGGATGCTTTAAGCTTGGGGCCCCTGCTCATTAGCGAGACTTAAGAGTATAACTAGTAAGATGGATATTTAAAACTGCACTTTTATTAAAATAGTATTAAACGTTATCAGCGATATATTCTATTGTTCAACGCATATCCATAATATAGTCAGAGATAAAACAAGAATAAAATCGAAATGCAACGGCGAATATGGTCTGTCGCTTATTGTATGGTATATATAATGTAGTGCATTGTATTGTATTGTACCTATGCATATATAGCGCCCCTCACAGCGCACACCAATCAGAAGCGCTCCCAGTGTATTAGACCAAGGGAGAAAAAATTGGCTTTGAGACAACGAAAAGAGGCACTTGGCCCACCATTTAATAAGAAGTAAAGCGTCGAAGGAGGAAGCTGGATCCACACACACACACACACACACACACACACACACACACACACACACATACCCGCATACACTACCTTAAGCGGACATTCCAAGTGGGTACAATTCATGAGTTCAAAACCTACCCTAAAGTACACCTAACTCTCTGGGGTCAAGGAACTACTTATGCAAATATGCACACATCTAATTAATATTCATTACTGTGTTGAACACACACACACTTGTCTCCGTATGGATGACTTATGGAGTCAGAAGTGTGTGTTGTGTGTGTGTGTGCGTGAATAGTGCCAAAACATACCTTACGAAAGCAGTGCATGTGGGTATACAAGGATATAATGCTCTCTACACACTACGATGTTATACTTGAGCTGCCTATTACTACCGGTTTCAGCCTGTTTAGATACAATAACACGATTTCAGTAAATTATTGTGCCTCAGAAACGGCGTTCTAAGTGTGAGACGAAACATTTTTCGTCCACTCTCGTGATCTACAACAAGAATAATTTTACTCTCGGAATACCGATGATGTTTCAGTTTAAGATGAGTTTGATTGACATATAAATCTTGCACACCAAATTCAAAAGCTTGAGTAAACCTACTGAGAAGAAAACCATTTTCAAGTTTAAATACCCGTACCCAGTCTAAAACCAGGATGTAAATAAAAAAAAATCTTTGTAATACTTGGTATAGACTTAAGGTTCTTTTTCACTTTTTTAGTAGACCCGGCTGTCCTGATTAACATGAATCTGTTCTAAATAAGAATCACTGTGTGAGTAGGGACAGTGTGTGAGTGTATGAATATGCAGGCCGTATTAAATAGATAAAATTATTGTCTTCACAAGAATTCAATAACGTGACAAATGTAAGTGTGAGACTATGCTTACTGAACTCAGATAATGAAACTTTTGTCTCCACAAAGATTCAATATGGGTACTCACACCCGTGTGTCTGTATGTGTGTGTGTGGGTGTGTGTGATAGAGATACCGACATACAGACATACAGACAGACAGACAGACAGACAGACACAGAGACAGAGACGGACAGCAAGAGACAGAGAGAGACAGAGACAGAGAGAGAGACAGACGAAGACAGAGAGATGGATGCAGAGAGAGAGAGATAGAAAGACAGACACAGGGAGGCTGCTTGTCTCCACAAGGATTCTTTGTGAAGACACACGTGTGTGAGACCATGCTTTGGCCTACTGTATTAGAATAATGAAACGTTTGTCTCCACAAGGATTCTCTGTGAAGACACACGTGTGTGAGACCATGCTTTGGCCTACTGTATTCGAATAATGAAACGTTTGTCTCCACAAGGATTCTCTGTGAAGACACACGTGTGTGAGACCATGCTTTGGCCTACTGTATTCGAATAATGAAACGTTTGTCTCCACAAGGATTCTCTGTGAAGACACACGTGTGTGAGACCATGCTTTGGCCTACTGTATTCGAATAATGAAACGTTTGTCTCCACAAGGATTCTTTGTGAAGACACACGTGTGTGAGACCATGCTTTGGCCTACTGTATTCGAATGATGAAACGTTTGTCTCCACAAGGATTCTGTGTGAAACTGATGGCTCTCTGTCTAGGCATATAGTTTCAGATCAATAGTTGCGTTTTACTGGAAATGTTTTGGGGTTTCGCCCCCCCACCCTGGCCCCATGGTGGTACAGATTCGCCAACCTCTCCATGGGGTTGTCTCATGCCGAGTCCGACACAGTATTGAAGGTTTGGAGTGAAAAGCTCAAAATCTATTTAAATGCATCCCGGGCAAACAGATAGACACACAGCCAGAAAGACAGGCAGACAGACAGACAGACAGGTAGGCAGAATCTTCTCCTGGTTTTTATATAAATTGGCGTCTATTGATCGAAGAACGAACGACGGCCCAACGAGTCAAGTAATTTTAATCAAAAATCCGAATTATTTTATCCGAAAAACGGGATTCCATGTTTGTCAATCGCAGAATTTTAAAAGTCCCAGAATATGATATCCTGGGATAACATTCTTAATATATAGATAAATAAATATACATATATATATATATATATATACAAAGAGAAGATTCTGTGTGTCTGTCTGTCTGTTTGTTCGGAATGCATTTCCACAGTTTCTGAGCTTTTCACTCCAAACGTTCACACTGTTTTAGAGGTGTTTAAGGCCAGCGATTTTGCCAGTCCGGGTTTCAGGTGTAGCGTATAAAATCAGCGGTTGACCCCGTTTTATATGTGTTTAAGGCCAGCGCTTTTGCCAGTCCGGATTTCACGGGTTGCGAACCGGCGGCGGTCGGGATGGGGAGGGAGGTGGAGTGGGATGGAGGGGTTGGGGGTGGGGTGAAGGTGGGGTGGAGGGGTCGTGGGTTGGAGGGGTGGAGGGTGGGCGGTTGGACAGAAGTGGGGGTGGAGAGAGTTCGGGTGGAGTGGAGGAGGGGGTTGGGTGGGGTGGGGCGGAAAGGGGTGGGGGCGGGGTGGAGTGGAGTGGGGTGGAGTGGGGTGGAGGGCTCGTGGGGTGAGAGTGGAGGGGTGGGGTGGAAGGGGTGGAGGAGTGGGGTGGAGGGGTGGAGGCGGTGGGATGGGGTGGGGTGGAGTGTGGGTGGAGAAGGGGCGTAAAAAATTAGAAGTTCAAAGTTTGTGAAATCGTTGTAGCCAAAACTGACACTAACAAGTAGGTCGACCTACAGTACACGATACCCATTCGTTCATTTCTCTAATCTATTGAATCTAATTTTGAATTGAAACGACGCTAATAAGTCTACGAAGCTGAGACGTAGACTAACTGACGTTAACAAACCTTTATGGTAGGACACTAAACAAATAGACTGTAGGCCTATTATAGGCTCTATACGATTCCCATTCGTTTAACCACGGCCACTGTCACCGGGGAACGGACATTAGCTCCCGGACATTAGCCCCTTCGGACAAAAGCCCCCGAAGTAGGACATTAGACCCCCAGTCCATTACATCATTACCTAAAAATTATGCATAAAATATAACAATAGGCATAAGTTAAGCGAATATACCGTATAATATATATATAAGTCTACATTGGACATTAGTGCAACATTGTATCAATATGCAAAGTTAATAGAAGTTTTATTACGCATATTATAAAACATTTAAAGATATTAGGCTAATCGTAGAACGATGCGAACAACTCAATTTGTAAAGTCTCTCATAAATGTAAAAAATTATAAGTCCAAAGTTTGTGTAATCTAGATAAAAGTTTAATTCCTAACTGACTTTAACAAACCTTCGTTGTAGCCCAAACTGACACTAACAAGTAGGCCGCCCTACTGTATATGCTTACGATTCCCATTCGTTCATTTCAAATCTAAGTCTATATATAAGCTTAGGCCTACTGACACAATTAGTACCTAAACAAAATGGGGGGGGTTTCCAGGGGCTAATTCCGGGAGGCTTTTGTCCAGGAGGCTAATGTCCTACACCCCTGTCACCAAACAAACGACCACCAGCAACACAACTCAACCAACGGCCACTGTCACCAATCGAACGACAACCAGCAACACCACTAAGCCAACTACCCATAACACCACTCAACCAGCTACCACTGCAAAAACTCAGCAAACTACCCCTAACACTGCTCAACCAACTATCCCTAACATCACTCAACCAACTACCACTGCAACCACTCAACCAACTACCCCTAATATCAGTCAACCAACTACCACCGCAACCACTCAATCAACTACCCATAACACCACTCAACCAGCTACCACTGCAACAACTCAGCAAACTACCTCTAACACTGCTCAACCAACTACCACTGCAACCACTCAATCAACTACCCCTAAGATCACTCAACCAACTACCACTACAACCACTTAATCAACTATCCCTAACATCAGTCAACCAACTACCACTGCAACCACTCAACCAACTATCCCTAACATTAGTAACATCACTCAACCAACTACCACCGCAACCACTCAATCAACTACCCCTAACATCACTCAACCAACTACCACTGCAACCACTTAATCAACTATCCCTAACATCAGTCAACCAACTACCACTGCAACCACTCAACCAACTATCCCTAACATCAGTCAACCAACTACCACTACAACCACTAAATCAACTATCCCTAACATCACTCAACCAACTACCACTGCAACCACTCAACCAACTATCCCTAACATCACTCAACCAACTACCACTGCAACCACTTAATCAACTATCCCTAACATCACTCAACCAACTACCACTACAACCACTAAATCAACTATCCCTAACATCACTCAACCAACTACCACTGCAACCACTCAACCAACTATCCCTAACATCAATCAACCAACTACCACTACAACCACTAAATCAACTATCCCTAACATCACTCAACCAACTACCACTACAACCACTAAATCAACTATCCCTAGCATCACTCAACCAACTACCACTGCAACCACTCAACCAACTATCCCTAACATCACTCAACCAACTACCACTGCAACCACACAATCAACTATCCCTAACATCACTCAACCAACTACCACTGCAACCACTTAATCAACTATCCCTAACATCACTCAACCAACTACCACTACAACCACTAAATCAACTATCCCTAACATCACTCAACCAACTACCACTGCAACCACTAAATCAACTATCCCTAACATCACTCAACCAACTACCACTACAACCACTAAATCAACTATCCCTAACATCACTCAACCAACTACCACTGCAACCACTCAATCAACTATCCCTAACATCACTCAACCAACTACCACTACAACCACTAAATCAACTATCCCTAACATCACTCAACCAACTACCACTGCAACCACTCAACCAACTATCCCTAACACCAGTCAACCAACTACCACTACAACCACTAAATCAACTATCCCTAACATCACTCAACCAACTACCACTACAACCACTAAATCAACTATCCCTAGCATCACTCAACCAACTACCACTGCAACCACACAATCAACTATCCCTAACATCGCTCAACCAACTACCACTGCAACCACTCAATCAACTACCACTAACATCACTCAACCAACTACCACTGCAACCACACAATCAACTATCCTTAACATCACTCAACCAACTACCACTGCAACCACACAATCAACTACCCCTAACACTGCTCTCAACTACCACTACCAAGAACCACTACAACCACTTAATCAACTACCCCGAACACTGCTACCAACTACCACTGCAACCACTTAATCAACTGCCCCTAACACTGCTCTCAAATACCACTACCAGCTACCACTGCAACCACTTAATCAACTACCCCTAACACTGCTCAACCAACTACCACTGCAACCACTTAATTAACTACCTCTAACACTGCTCAACCAACTACCACTGCAACCACTCAATCAACTACCCCTAACATCACTCAACCAACTACTACTGCAACCACTTAACCAACTACCCCTAACACTTCTCAACCAACTACCACTGCAACCACTCAACCAACTATTCCTAACATCAGTCAACCAACTACCACTACAACCACTAAATCAACTATCCCTAACATCGCTCAACCAACTACCACTGCAACCACTCAATCAACTGCCACTAACATCACTCAACCAACTACCGCTGCAACCACTCAATCAACTATCCCTAACATCACTCAACCAATTACCACTGCAACCATTTAATCAACTACTCCTAACACTGCTCTCAAATACCACTACCAACTACCACTACAACCAATTAATCAACTATCCCTAACATCACTCAACTAACTACCACCGCAACCACTCAATCAACTACCCCTAACATCACTCAACCAACTACTACTGCAACCACTTAACCAACTACCCCTAACACTGCTCAAACAACTACCACTGCAACCACTCAGCCAACTATCCTTAACATCACTCAACCAACTACCACTGCAACCACTCAACCAACTACCACTGCAACCACTTAATCAACTACCCCTAACACTGCTCAACCAACTACCAGTGCAACCACTCAATCAACTACCCCTAACATCACTCAACCAACTACCACTGCAACCACTAAATCAACTATCCCTAACATCACTCAACCAACTACCAGTGCAACCACTTAATCAACTACCCCTAACACTGCTCTCAACTACCACTACCAACTACCACTACAACCACTTAATCAACTATCCCTAACGGTCTTCCACGGTGTCGATAACCCTCGACGTTACCCAGCATGATGGCATTTTCCAAGGAATCCTGAGGGAGCCTAATGATATGTCCGAAATAAGAGAGTTTGCGAGCCTTGATGGAACCCAAGAGTACGGGGGAAGTTCTAGCAAGCCGATAAACTTCCTCTGTGTATATCCATGCATGCATATACGCACGTATACGTACGTGACCATGTATATATATATATATATATCCATGCATAAATTTTTGTACATATTATGCAGAAGTATGTTAGCTAAAAGGTTCATAATATGTAAACTTTTTTACGTGGGGTCCGTTTAGACACCAACAGAAATGTTTTTATTAAAAATTCAAAATAAGTGTCTCGGGCCCAAGTCAGTATTCGCCCGCAGCAGAGGTCTCACACTGAAATTCAATACACAGAGAGACGGGCACTGTGCAGAGACGTGTCTATACACTACATTATGTCTGTCTGTGGGTCTACCTACCCGTCTGTCTGATTCACTGACTGAGAGTCAGACAGACAGGCATAATGTACTGTTAGAGTCAGTTAGACAGACAGACCTAATCTGGACAGACAGAGACAGACTTACAGACAGAGAAAAGGAAATAGATATGCAGGCAGGGCTATGAATCAGACATGCGAAACGTTTTATAGGCCTAATTGCTGTTCTTTTCCCTTCTTTAGAGTGCTGCACTGAGAGCATGGAAGAAAATGACAAAATTGATAGGCCTAGATAATGGAAATCCAGAACATATTCGGTAAGCCGATTTGGAAGCTATAGTGAGACAGACAGAAAAAGGCCACTCTATGTCTGTCTTTGTCATGGGCGCCTGCACACATGGGGCTAGAGAGAGCACTTGCCTTTCCTGGAAATTTTCACTTTTCACATGATTACCTTTTGATTTCTAACAAATTTCTTCTTGATAAAGCATTAGTGATGCTTGATACACGTTCATGTGGTAAACGTATCTCATTTTTTGAGAAAGTAGGTATAGGCCTGTTTCGAAAACGATGGCCCGGGTCAGAAAGCAAAGTTTAAAAAGTTTAACAAACATTAACCATACTTTATAGGCATTGGTAAACAGGAAACAATACTCATTGCCCATGAGCAGAAATCATGCGAAATAGTGCTATTTAAGAAGCCTAGGGAGTATTACGATGCCCGGTTTAGTAGATCTGTGGATCTATCTAGCCTACCTGTTTGTCTGAGTCACTGGTTGAGAGACAGACAGATAGACAGACAGACAGACATACAGACAGGCAGGCAGAGACTGAGGGGCAACGGACATTATCCCACTGAACATTATTTCCCACGGACATAATCCCTCCGGACAAAATCCCCCTACACATTACCCCCCAGTAGGGTGATTCACATTACAATGGAGAAAAAATATGATACCATCGCCTAAAAATGATGCAAAACAATATAAGAATAGGCCTATGTGGCGAATATCCATACATTTAGACATCACAGTTGAAATTGTAAGATTATAGTTAAGGCCTATATTTGTATGTTATACATGAAAATCGGGGAACGGACATTTCCCCCTGGACATTTCCCCCGGACATTTCCCCCCGGACATTTCCCCCCTGGACCTTTCCCCCCTACCCTAGGACATTTCCCCTCCTGTATGCGGAAACCATTGCTTTTATTGTCTTCAACAATTTAAACCAGAATATTTTCATCAATCCAGCTCCAATTTAAGCAAGAATATTTTCATCAATCCAGCTCCAATTTCAGCAAGAATATTTTCATCAATCCAGCTCCAATTTAAGCAAGAATAATTTCATCAATCCAGCTTCCATTTAAGCAAGAATATTTTCATCAATCCAGCTTCCATTTAAGCAAGAATATTTTCATCAATCCAGCTCCAATTTAAGCAAGAATATTTTCATCAATCCAGCTTCCATTTAAGCAAGAATATTTTCATCAATCCAGCTTCCATTTAAGCAAGAATATTTTCATCAATCCAGCTTCCATTTAAGCAAGAATATTTTCATCAATCCAGCTTCCATTTAAGCAAGAATATTTTCATCAATCCAGCTTCCATTTAAACCAGAATATTTTCATCAATCCAGCTCCAATTTAAGCAAGAATATTTTCATCAATCCAGCTCCAATTTAAGCAAGAATATTTTCATCAATCCAGCTTCCATTTAAGCAAAGTGGATTCCTTAGCATTTACTTCAAAGGAATCGTTGTAAAAGTTTCAGATTTAATTATACAGGCCTAGGCGTAGGTCTAGAATTCAGGGTAGGACTTGTATGGTCATTTGAGGTGGTATGCACAGAAGGGGGGAAGTGTCCGGGGGGGAAATGTCCTAGTCGAAATCAGGGGGAAACGTCCAGGGGGAAATGTCCGGGGGGAAATGTCCGGGGGGAAAATGTCCAGGGGGGAAATGTCCGGGGGGAAAATGTCCAGGGGGGGGAAATGTCCTACACCCATGAAAATCATCCATAAAAATCCACAAGAATATGATAGGGTGTATAGTCGTAGGCCTATATAGGCATTAAGACTATAGGTCGAAATACACTCTTAAGAGTATATTATTAATTTATTACACTAGTCGTCAAATGTTCCTGA
Source organism: Lumbricus terrestris (assembly GCA_949752735.1). Lineage (NCBI taxonomy): Eukaryota > Metazoa > Annelida > Clitellata > Crassiclitellata > Lumbricidae > Lumbricus > Lumbricus terrestris. The sequence goes on from OX457051.1 coordinate 33,475,807, forward strand.
CATGTTGTACATGGAAACGTTCACTGGATGTTAAGAACTTAAGTCGCAAGCAGCAGTAAAGGTCGTAATTGCGGGGAACGGACATTAGCCCCTGAACATTATCTCCCGGACATTTTCCTCCCCCCCCCGACAAAAGCTGCCACGGGCATACCCCTCCCCCAATTTTGCGTAGGACATTATCCCCCCGAGAAAATCTCCCTATGTAACATATATAGCTCTGTTGTTATATTTTGTGCATCATTTTAGGTAATGATATTATAGATGGAGTGGGGGATAATGTTCTACCGGGGGAGGTAATGTCCGGGGGGACAATGTCCAGGGGCTCATGTCCTACACCCCGTATTTGTGTACCTAACTGACAATAACAACTCCTTGCGTTAGAAATGAATAACTAAATGAGCCTAACAAGCCTTTACTTTGCATCTGAATGGCAGTACTAGTAGCCTAAGTCTTATCGGTGACGGCATTAATAAGTTGACACAGCGATCAAAATCAGAGCAATTAGCTTTATAAACTACATGAAGAAGCAGACTAATTGCACAGAGGGTAATTTTGTCCGGGGTATAATGTCCTACGCAAAATCGGGGATATTATGTCCGGGGGGTGGATGGATGGAGTACGGATGGGGAACGGACATTAGCCCCCCGGACAAAAGCCCCCCGGACATTAGCCCCCTCGGACAAAAGCGCCCCACCCCCCCAAGGTAGGACATTAGCCCCCCGGTCTATTATGCCATTACCTAAAAATGATGCACAAAATGTAACAATAGGCCTAAGTTAAGCGAATAAGCCTACATTGCACATTAGTTCGACATTGTAAGAATATGCAAAGTTAATTGAAGGTTTATTATGCATATTATAAAACATTTAAAGGCATTGATTTTAGAACGATGCGAACAACTCATTGTGTAAAGTCTCTCATAAATGTAAAAAAATTATGTCCAAAGTTTGTAAAATCTAGATAAAAGTTTAATGCCTAACTGACTCCAAACCTTCGTTGTAGCCAAAACTGACACTAACAAGTAGTAGGCTGACCTACTGCATACGATTCCCATTCGCTCATTTCTCTAATCTATTGAATCTAATTTTGAATTGAAACGACGCTAATAAGTCTACGAAGCTGAGACGTATACACTAACTGACGTTAACAAAACCTTTATGGTAGGACACTAAACAAATAGACTGTAGGCCTATTATAGGCTCTGACATACAGGCCTATTATAGGCTCTATACGATTCCCATTCGTTTAACCACGGCCACTGTCACCGGGGAACGGACATTAGCTCCCGGACATTAGCCCCTTCGGACAAAAGCCCCCGAAGTAGGACATTAGACCCCCAGTCCATTACATCATTACCTAAAAATTATGCATAAAATATAACAATACGCATAAGTTAAGCGAATATACCGTATAATATATATATATATATATATAAGTCTACATTGGACATTAGTGCAACATTGTATCAATATGCAAAGTTAATAGAAGTTTTATTACAAACAACAGTGGTCCCAACACTGATCCTTGTGGCACTCCACAAAGCACTGCTGCCCACCTATAGAATTTTTATTGCCTATTCCCACCTTTTGTCTTCTATCTGAAAGCCAGTTTTGAATCCACTTGAGTACCTGCCCACTAATCCCACATGCTTGCAACTTTTTAATTAGTCTTTTATGGGGTACTTTATCAAATGCCTGAAAGAATTTTTGCCTAAATGGAAGTTCGACTGATGTTGCCCAGTACACAAGTTAATAAGTTGACACCGCGCGGAAAACTGGACAATCGCTTTTTATTAGGACTAATTAACTACAGAAATAGGCTATTTGCACAGTGGAGGTTTTAATGTCCGGGAAAATATTGCCATCTAAATGGGGCGGGGGTTGTCCAGGGGTGGTTTTTGTCAGAGGTTTGTTCGGGTCTACACTCAAAATTGCAGGTATAGGTAGGTAGGTATGTAGATAGGTAGGCAGGTAGGTAGGTAGGTAGGTAGGTAGGTAGGTAGGTAGGTAGGTATTTAGGTAGGTAGGTATAGACAGGCAGACAGGCAGAAAGAAGTAGGTAGGTATGCATGTAAGTGGGTAGTTAGGTAGGCATGTAGTTAGGTAGGATGGTATATAGGAAGGTAGGCAGGCAGGCAGGCAGTCAGACTCGCACACAGACATACAGACAGACAGATAGACATACAGACAAATAGACAGATAGACAAGACAGATAGGTAGGAAGATGGATGGATGGATGGATCGATCGATCGATCGATCGATCGATAGATAGATAGATAGATAGATAGATAGATAGATAGATAGATAGATAGATAGATAGATAGATAGATAGATAGATAGATAGATAGAGCTCAATTAAAACTGAAAAAGGAAGAATCTGAATCAATTAGGCGCTGTCAATTAACCCTCAACAGCTAACGTGTAAAAACTTGCGTTACAGCTAACCTGGGGTCCAGCTGGACCCCATTGTATTTTTTTTTATATATTTGAATTTGTAAACACGATATCGATGATTAAAATCAATTCCCCACTATTTCTATTGGTAAATTGGTTATGTATGTGCACTTGTTATAGCGTCCCTTCAAGATTCATACTCAGAAGCGCTCCCAACTACAGTGCGGGCACTGAATTGGCGTTTCACGCTGAGACGAGTGAAGGACTTTCCCAAGGTCCATACGAGTCGGCTTGAGGGGGATTTTATGCCCTACTAACAAATATGCAAATGTCTGTGAGCAGTTGGGACGCCAGAGGGGGGGCTAGCGGTCTAAGTCCCCCTAAAATTCCTGTTTTTACATGAAAAAATGAAATATTTACATGTTAAGCCAGTCCTAAAAAATGTGAAATTTCCATGAGATTTCGACCAAATAACTAAAAAAAAGTCGTCAGAAATTTTGGCGAATGAAAATGAAAAATATCCTCCGCGAGGATTCAGTCCCCCCCCCAAAAAACCCCACTTAAATCCTGGCGCCGCCACTGTTTGCAAGTAAGTAACTCCTTGTAAGTCTACATGTATATCCTATTGTCGAAATGAACATTAGGGTAAGGGTCAGAGTAAGGGTTAGGGTCTGTCTATCTGACCCTGTCTGACTGTCCGCCTGTCTGTCTGCTTGTCTGTCTGTCCGTCCATCCATCTGTCTGTCTGCCTGCCTGTCTGTCCATATTCTGTTGGTCTATATGTCTGTCTGTCTACCCGTCTGTCTGCATCTCTGCCTGCCTGTCTGTCTGCTTGAATGCCTGTCCGTTGTCCGTCTGTCAGTCTTCTGTCTGTCTATCTGTGTGTCTGTCTGTCTGTCCGTCTGTCTGTCTATCCGTCTGTCTATCCGTGACTGTCTGTCTGTCTGTTTGCTTGCTTGTCCATGCGTCCGTCCGACTGACAGTCTTCTTCCCCTGTCTGTCTGGCTTTGTTTGTCTGTATGTCTCTCTCTTTCATTCTCTCCCCTCTCTCTGCCTCCATAATTGGTCAGGCAACGGAATTTGGGTTTGTTTATCTCCCCGCCTTGAATCATACAGACTACAGACGGACTGCATGCGGCGGCTTGGTGGGCAGTCCTGCTACTGCTTGGGCTCGCAGCGGTGTAACGGTCAGTCGCTGTGGTCACCACCTGTTCTCGGATCCGATTACAGGTCGTAGCAACTAAGCAACTACCTCTGTCTTAATGCTATGCTGTCTGTCTGTGTGTCTGTGTGTCTGTCTGTCTCTATCTTCATTCTCATCCTTTCTGTCTTACCATGGTTTCAGCAAAGCGCTAATCTGCCTGGCTGGTTAACACGGCGTCTTCGGCATAGTTCACTGACCTCAGATAACAGAGCTGCCCAGTTCGGTATTCGTCCTTTGCCGTTGGGAGGAAATTGTGGCGGGCCACATGCACATTGCACACGGAGTGGGGTAGTTGACATGGTTTGCAGACACATGATTTGTATGGGGTTAACAGAAGTATGAGAGGCAAAGCAGTCCTAAGTTAAAACTTTTACGTGACTGAAATTCCCTTCATCCTGTTAATGAATAATCTGGTAGCTACAAATAGCCTGGCCGCTGTTTGATTGAGATAAAATTATGGCAAACAACCTCTTGCTGCCCTGTAAATATCCCAACATTTCTAATGAAGAAATTGAAATTCACGTTAAGAAGACATTGGGAAAGACAATAGGCCCTATACAGTATACATGTAATGCAAATCTTCGAGAATTTCTCAGCACCCACGAAAGCCACGTCAGGGAGACCAGCTTAATCACCGGCGCTATATCAAATCAAGTCCGCAATAGCCAGAGCTGCCGTTTTCGTTCCGGTGCCAGGTCAAAATCCGGGGAGGACAAGCCGAGGAGACAGCGTGGTGCTACGGCTGTTGTCGGTGATGGTGGTAGTTGGGTGATGGAACCTGATTGGAATCTAGATAGGATAGCTTGAAGAGTTCAGTTTTCAGTCGTGAATGGAAAGCAGCAGATGAGAGTGCAGGCGGAGGAGAGGTTCATGTCATTGACATCTACCACTACACCACTAAACTAACACCCAATGTCACCACCACCACCACCACCCCCACCACCACCATCATCATCATCACTATCATCATCATCATCATCATCATCACCACCACCATCATCTGACACCTCCTCCTCCCTCATTATCACCATTTTCTGCCTCATTTTTGCCTTATCCTCCTACTCTCATCCTCTCCTCCATCTCCTCCTCCTCCTCCTTTTCTCCTCCTTCTCTTAATCCCCTTCGCCGTCGTCCTCCTCATCGTCATCAGCATCATCGTCATAATCATAAATCATGATCATAATCATCATCATCATCATCATTATCATCATCATCATCATCTGACACCTCCTCCTCTTCCCTCCTCATAATTTTCTGCCTCTTTATCTTCCTCTCATTCCTCCTCCTCCTACTCATCATCATCATCTTTCGCCTCATTTTTGCCTTCTCCTCCTTCTCCTACTCTCATCTTTCCCTCCATGTCCTCCTCCTCCTCTTGCTCCTCTTCGCCCTCCTCCTTCTCATCATCATCATCATCAGTATCAGCACCTTGTCATAATCATGATCATCATCATCATGTCCAGAGGAAATGTCCGTACCCCAAGTTGTCCGGGGGGTTAATGTCCTCGGCTAAATCAGGGGGGAATTGTCCGTTTTTTTGTCCGATTTCTGATTTTATCCACCGCATCTCTCACGTCCATGTTCTGTGCTGCTAGATCTTCTTTTGCCAAGAACCGCTAACACCATTGAAACAACCACTAACACCATTCAAACAACTACCACTGATACTACTCAACCATCTACCACTAACACCATTCTACTAATACCATCAATACTACTCAACCAGCAACCACAGCAATCATTCAACCAACTAACACCACTAAATCAACAACCATTAACTACACTCAGCCAACAAACACTGGCACAACTTAACCAACAACCACCAACACCATTCTACCAACTACTACTAACACAACTAAAACAACTAAAACCGCCGCAACTCAACCAACTATAATTATCATCATTTAAGCAATCATCGTCGTCGTCGTCATTATCGTATTCATCAATATCTTCATCACAATTGTTGTCATTATAATCATTGTCGTTAAAATCATCATCATTTGACACCTTCTTTCCCTCCTACTCCTCCTCCCCTCCTCCACCTACCAATGGCCAGTTTTAAAAATGACTGGGGTAATGAAGTTTGCAGACACATGACTTGTATGGGTGTTAACAGAAGTAGGCTGTGATGGGCAACGGAGTCCTAAATTAAAGCTTTTATATGACTGAAATTATCCTCCTCCTCATCATTATCATCATCGTTGTCATATTCTCACCCATGACCTTCATCGTTATCGTCGTCATCATCATATTGATCATCCTCATCCTCATCATTTCTCACCTCCTCCACCTCCTCCTCCTCCTTCTCATCCTCATAATAATCATGCTAATCGTCGTTATTATCATCATCATAATTATAATCATTCATTACCGTCATCATAATCATCATCATCATCATCATCATCATCGCTATCATTGTCATCGTCATCATCATCATCGTCTTAGTCACACTCATCATCTATATCATCATTGTCGTCGTCGAAGTCGTCATCACCATCATCATCGGCTCCATCTTCATCTTCATTTATGTCATTGTCATCATCATTACCATCATCAACGTCATCATCATGGAGGTGGGTCGGGGAGGCGCTGGCGCTTTTGATAACACACTGGCATGGAGATCAGCGGAGGTATATTCGATTCCAGAAGCTCCGTTTCATGGACGTGCTTTGCAGGCTGCTATTAGGGGTGTAGGACATTAGCCCCCTGGACAAAAGCCACCGGACAAAAGCCCAGGGGCTTCTATCCCTATACATGGCGGGCACAGCTTGTGCCCAGTGAAAAATAGGGGGATCAGAAGACAGCCAAAATTCACGTCAGTTTGGGGGGAAGGTCGGACATGGAGTGCAGCGTTCAATCTAGGCATCACTAGGAGGAAGATCCCCCCCCAGAAAATGCTTCCCCTTCATATAAATTTGGACAAAATGGTATATATATGCCTAATAGTTTTTAGGAAAATGTATACACTTTATACACTTTGAGTTTTTAGTTAGGCTTCTATCTGCATTTTTGAATTAGGCCTACATGAACTGCTATAATCGTAATCTTAATCTCGAAACTTCTACAGCGCCCACAAAAGCCAAGTCGCGGGAACCAGCTTATTCACAGGCGCTCAATCAAAACAAAATCGATAGGCAGCAGGTCAAGTCCAGAGAGTCAGGCAGGCAGATAGATGGACGGCTAAGGTGGGTGATGTTTAGAGTTGAAGTGGCGGGGGATGTCAGGAGAAGAGGAAGAATCAGGATAGGATTTTTGAAAGAGCAATGTTTTCAGTTTTGAGTGAAAGACCTGTGGGGAGATAGCGAGAGGTGGAGTTTTGGTGAGTTCGTATGATGGGTCGGAAGTTTGCCGAAGTGCTGGCGGAAGTTTGTTCCAGAGAGGTGGAACGGCAATGGCTATGGAGCGGTTTGCGAATTTCAGTGATGAAGTGATGGGAGGGCGAAGCAGTGTAATGGAGGACGAGGAGCGTGTTGAACGAGGTGGCTGGATGGTGAACAACTGACGAAGGTAGAACGGCTGGGATGATTGAAGTGTATTGTAAGTGAGTGAGAGGACTTTGTTTTCGATGCGTTCAGGTATTTTGAGCCAGTGAAGTGATTTCAGGACAGGAGTGATGTGGTGACGTTTGGGGGTTTTCGTCACTGCACGGGCGAGGGCATTCTGGATAGCTTGGAGGCGGTTAATTTGGGTTATATCAATGTTTAGGAAGAGAGAGTTGCAGTAATCAAGTTTCGCATGAACTATGGATGTGGCTATTGTGGATGCAGTTTTAAAGTCAAGCATAGGTCGGATTCTGCGGAGATCTCGTATGTGCATGAAACAAGTGCGGGAAAGTTGGGTTATGTGGTCGGAGAAGCTAAGATGCTGGTCAAAGATTACACCTAGGTTTCGGACAGGAGAATTTGCGGAGAAAGTGTGGTTGGAAGAAGAGTCATTGTTGAAGGAAATAGAGGGATCAGGAATTTTCTTGAGTTGCTCTCTGAGGCCAATTAGTATAAATTCTGTCTTGGAGGGGTTAAGGCAGAGGAGATTTGAGGTCATCCAAGAGGTGATTTGGGTGACCACAGAGAGAAGATTATTTATGGAGTCAGAGAAGCTGCTTGGAGAGAAAGAGATGAATAGTTGGGTGTCGTCAGCATATAGGCCTAACAGCTATAACACTGGTCAACAGTGATTTTGTTTCCTGAACAATTTCAGATGTTTCTTATGCAGTTTCTGCTGCTGATCACGAAAATGGCCTTGAAATTGTCCCAGCACGTAACGTTTTTGAGAAATCTTCAATTTTTATATTTATTTCCATTTTTCAGATATATCGTTATAATAAGCTGCGTGTAACTGAGGTATGTCCAGGCATGCACTTAGGGCAGTTTACATATATGTTTGTCTTGCATAATAAAATATAAACTTGGATCTGCATATGCATTAATGCTGGTTAGAATCTTCCTGCAAAAGTTCTAAGCACTATTAGAGCCGCTTCTCTGCATAGGTCTACATGCATATACCACCGAGGAAGTTGGCATCAGTTTGTTTGTAGTTTGATGTCTTATTTCCAAAGTTTAGTTTTGTATACATGTATTCAAGATGCATAACAAGTTAGCCAGCTTATTTTCAGATAAGCTTTAACCCTCAGGCTACCAAGCTTTTTTTGTAACACTGACTACCAAGGGGGGTGGTTACCACCCCCCCTGGATTTTGGGTTTGGTTTGAGATATCATAACTTGTAATACACCATTTGATTCAGCATTCATTTCTGCACAAAATGGTATATTTAGGTTTAGAAAATATGAAGGCACCTCGAAATTATGAATTTTTTACCATGGGTACCCGTCGATTCCACAAAATGTATACTTACGCATAGGGAATATATTAGATTCTGTGTATTTTATACATGATTTATATATAAAAAGTAGTTTACATATAATAAAGTCCAATATTCAACTATAAAAACTAGTAAAAAGTCTGTTTTATGTTAAATCAAAACAAAAAACATGTTATAGCTGCTGAAAAACGTTTACGCATACATATCGGTTCGCGTTGCAAAAAAACCCAACATTTTTATACATTTTAATTTATTTTTAGCACTTCCGATCATCAAATTTTAAATTATTTAGTATTAGAAAAATAGCCCTCGATGCCCTCTACAGAATGGCATAGTTTATTTCTGTTAAAAAATAAGTTATGGATAAGTTATAATAGAAAAAACATGACAATTTTATGAAAATTAGACACCTTTATATATATTTTAATTTATTTTGAGCACTTCCGGTTGTCAAAAGACAACTCAATGAGCATGGAAATGTAGCCCCACATTCCCTCTATAGAATGGTATAATTTGTGTCTCTTAATATTAAGGGGCAGAAAAGTTACAGACGATATTCTAGGGGGGGGGTGGTATCCACCCCCCTGGTACCTTGGGTATATCGGGTGTAACTTTTGAACGGTAGGGGGCATCGTCAAAAGTTTTAGCTCAAAATGTGTCCCAATGAACCCTCTACAGCTACCAATTTTTTCAAAAACATTTTCCAGACGGAACGAGAAAAATTTGCGAAAAACCTAGGGAGGGGGGTGGCAACCACCCCCCCTTGGTAGCCCGAGGGTTAAACCATAATAAATTAAATGACGGTTGTTGGCAGCAGAAATATTTCTCCAGCATTGCATGAAATGTGATACATGTGCATTTTGCTACAGTTGTGGAGAGTAGGCTATGCTATATGAGTAAGTCTCAGAAACACACAATGACTGCACTTGCCAATAAAGCTTTGAGCTGTACTTTGGTTGCAAGACTGGAGAGAAAGCCAAAGAATGGGTGCCTCCAATTTGCTGTGAAAGATGTGCTGCAGATCTTAGAGTTTGACTCCGGGGGGTCCTGCGAAAGCAATGCTGTTTGCCGTCCCAATGGTCTGGCGAGAGCAGAAGATAATGACTGTGACGGGCTGCTCAGTTTGTCTCACTTATGTTTCTGGTTTCTTGGGCAAGAATAGGAAAATAAACTGAATGCCCAGATCTTCTTTCGACAATGATACCAGCGTTGTACAATGAAAGTCTTCAAATAGCAAAGCCACCAGAGAAATGGAGTTTAGACGACAAAGATGAAGATGCTGCTGCAGTGATCTAGCCAGGAACGAGTATATAGCTGCTGACAGTGATCCGGATTTTGAAGTAAGTAGGCCTATTATGTCTGGCGCGCATCATCTCATTCACATAGTCGGAATTGAACGACCCTTTAGAGACTTAGGTTTGTCAAAAGCAAAAGCAGAACAACTGGATTCAAGACTAGAATTTGCTGTCACCAAGTATTGGACAGAAATCGGTCCAACAAATATTTCTGCCTTCTCTTCACTTAAAGCTGGGACTGATACATTTTTTAAAAAGCCATGCACAAGGATGCTGAAGACTTTCTGCACAAGGATGCTGAAGATTTTCTTTATCTTCAACAGAAATTCATAAAAATGAGTGATGCCAAGATCAAGGAAGGCATTTTTGTGGGTCCACAGATCAGACACATCATCAATGACAAGCAGTTTGAACATCTGTGGAAGGGAGCAGAGACAATCATCTGGAAGCACTGAAGGATGTTGTGGAGAATTTTCTTGGTAACTATAGAACTCCAAATTACAATAAACTTGGTAACAAAATCTTACAGCATACTGGCATGAAATGCAACATGTCAATTAAGATTCACATCTCGCATTACGTATTTTGGTCGCCATTTTGGAAACTGGCCGCCATTGAAGCCATGGGGAACATTTTCAATAGTTCTGTTGGAATCCTCTCCCCTAACTATGTATGATTAGACACCAAGATGACGATTCTAAGTGTACTGGAAGCCGAGAAATTGAAAAATCCGTATTTTGGTCGCCATTTTGGAAACTGGCCGCCATTGAAGCCATGGGGAACATTTTCAATGGCTTTGTTGTAATCCAAGCCCATAACTATGTATGTTTAGACACCAAGATGACGATTCTAAGTCTACTGGAAGCTGAGAAATTGAAAAATCCGTATTTTGGTCGCCATTTTGGAAACTGGCCGCCATTGAAGCCATGGGGAACATTTTCAATGGCTTTGTTGTAATCCATGCCCCTAACTATGTATGTTTAGACACCAAGATGACGATTCTAAGTCTACTGGAAGCTGAGAAATTGAAAAATCCGTATTTTGGTCGCCATTTTGGAAACTGGCCGCCATTGAAGCCATGGGGAACATTTTCAATGGCTTTGTTGTAATCCAAGCCCATAACTATGTATGTTTAGACACCAAGATGACGATTCTAAGTGTACTGGAAGCTGAGAAATTGAAAAATCCGTATTTTGGTCGCCATTTTGGAAACTGGCCGCCATTGAAGCCATGGCGAACATTCTCAATGGCTTTGTTGTAATCCAAGCCCCTAACTATGTATGTTTAGACACCAAGATGACGATTCTAAGTGTACTGGAAGCTGAGAAATTGAAAAATCCTTATTTTGGTCGCCATTTTGGAAACTGGCCGCCATTGAAGCCATGGGGAACATTTTCAATGGCTCTGTTGTAATCCGTGATCCTAACTATGTATGTTTAGACACCAAGATGACGATTCTAAGTGCACTGAAAGCTGAGAAATTGAAAAATACGTATTTTGGTCGCCATTTTGGAAACTGGCCGCCATTGAAGCCATGGGGAACATTTTCAATGGCTCTGTTGTAATCCGTGATCCTAACTATGTATGTTTAGACACCAAGATGACGATTCTAAGTGCACTGAAAGCTGAGAAATTGAAAAATACGTATTTTGGTCGCCATTTTGGAAACTGGCCGCCATTGAAGCCATGGGGAACATTTTCAATAGTTCTGTTGGAATCCTCTCCCCTAACTATGTATGATTAGACACCAAGATGACGATTCTAAGTGTACTGGAAGCCGAGAAATTGAAAAATCCGTATTTTGATCGCCATTTTGGAAACTGGCCGCCATTGAAGCCATGGGGAACATTTTCAATAGTTCTGTTGTAATCCAAGCCCCTAACTATGTATGATTAGACACCAAGATGACGATTCTAAGTGTACTGGAAGCTGAGAAATTGAAAAATCCGTATTTTGGTCGCCATTTTGGAAACTGGCCGCCATTGAAGCCATGGCGATTATTCTCAATGGCTTTGTTGTAATCCAAGCCCCTAACTATGTATGTTTAGACACCAAGATGACGATTCTAAGTGTACTGGAAGCTGAGAAATTGAAAAATCCTTATTTTGGTCGCCATTTTGGAAACTGGCCGCCATTGAAGCCATGGGGAACATTTTCAATGGCTCTGTTGTAATCCGTGATCCTAACTATGTATGTTTAGACACCAAGATGACGATTCTAAGTCTACTGGAAGCTGAGAAATTGAAAACTTCGTATTTTGGTCGCCATTTTGGAAACTGGCCGCCATTGAAGCCATGGGGAACATTTTCAATAGTTCTGTTGTAATCCAAGCCCCTAACTATGTATGATTAGACACCAAGATGACGATTCTAAGTGTACTGGAAGCTGAGAAATTGAAAAATCCGTATTTTGGTCGCCATTTTGGAAACTGGCCGCCATTGAAGCCATGGCGAACATTCTCAATGGCTTTGTTGTAATCCAAGCCCCTAACTATGTATGTTTAGACACCAAGATGACGATTCTAAGTGCACTGAAAGCTGAGAAAATTGAAAAATACGTATTTTGGTCGCCATTTTGGAAACTGGCCGCCATTGAAGCCATGGGGAACATTTTCAATAGTTCTGTTGGAATCTTCTCCTCTAACTATGTATGATTAGACACCAAGATGACGATTCTAAGTGTACTGGAAACTGAGAAATAGACAAATCCGTATTTTGGTCGCCATTTTGGAAACTGGCCGCCATTGAAGCCATGGGGAACATTTTCAATGGCTTTGTTGTAATCCAAGCCCATAACTATGTATGTTTAGACACCAAGATCACGATTCTAAGTCTACTGGAAGCTGAGAAATTGAAAAATCCGTATTTTGGTCGCCATTTTGGAAACTGGCCGCCATTGAAGCCATGGGGAACATTTTCAATGGCTTTGTTGTAATCCAAGCCCCTAACTATGTATGTTTAGACACCAAGATGACGATTCTAAGTCTACTGGAAACTGAGAAATTGAAAAATCCGTATTTTGGTCGCCATTTTGGAAACTGGCCGCCATTGAAGCCATGGGGAACATTTTCAATGGCTTTGTTGTAATCCAAGCCCATAACTATGTATGTTTAGACACCAAGATGACGATTCTAAGTCTACTGGAAGCTGAGAAATTGAAAAATCCGTATTTTGGTCGCCATTTTGGAAACTGGCCGCCATTGAAGCCATGGGGAACATTTTCAATAGTTCTGTTGGAATCCTCTACCTAGCTATGTATGATTAGACACCAAGATGACGATTCTAAGTGTACTTGAAACTGAGAAATAGAAAAATCCGTATTTTGGTCGCCATTTTGGAAAATGACCGCCATTGAAGCCATGGCGAACATTCTCAATGGCTTTGTTGTAATCCAAGCCCCTAACTATGTATAATTAGACACCAAGATGACGACTCTAAGTGTACTGGAAGCTGAGAAATTGAAAAATCCGTATTTTGGTCGCCATTTTGGAAACTGGCCGCCATTGAAGCCATGGCGAACATTCTCAATGGCTTTGTTGTAATCCAAGCCCCTAACTATGTATGTTTAGACACCAAGATGACGATTCTAAGTGTACTGGAAGCTGAGAAATTGAAAAATCCGTATTTTGGTCGCCATTTTGGAAACTGACCGCCATTGAAGCCATGGGGAACATTTTCAATGGCTCTGTTGTAATCCGTGATCCTAACTATGTATGTTTAGACACCAAGATGACGATTCTAAGTGTACTGGAAGCTGAGAAATTGAAAAATACGTATTTTGGTCGCCATTTTGGAAAATGGCCGCCATTGAAGCCATGGGGGTAAAATCTGCCATGGCCGTATAGCCAAATCTTTTTCTTATGACATTTTCGTAGTATTTACCAAATTTCATGCTTGTTTCACAAAGTGAACAATTTTTCACCAGGCCGCTCTACTAGTTTCTGTTGTCTGATGTTGGCATGTAAGCTAGTTTGGTAAGTTTTTGACAAACGTTTACATGATTGATTCCACAACCATAACACCTAGACTTATACTGGTGGTCCGCATTGTCCAGTGCACTTTGAGCGCAGACTGGCCGATTTGACCTCTGCTAGGGTCATAGCCAACCCTTTCTGTAATGACTCATTCATCTGGCATCTTCTATGAAAGCGTAGACAGGATAACTGCACACTTAAGCTCCCACAGGCAAGCCCTGCGGGGACAGTGTGTGGCACTTCTTTTTCGGCGTACTTTTACAAAACCCGTAAAATGTCTTATTGTACCCACATGGAATTTGTGCGGGTACAAGACACTAACAGATAGCCAACTTACAAGGCATTGATGGAAGGCTACATAATGAATATATTAGTGCATATTTCCCACCAGATGGCCGGATTTCACGAAAATGTTCATCAGGGCAGAGTGTGTGGATTGTGTGTGCACACAGTTCACCCACTATACACACACCTTATGGGGACATGACCCCAGAAGGAAACCTCAATTGGACACTGGATATGCACAAATCAGAGGATTGCTGATGAATTCCATCTGGGGTCTTGAAAAATGTACCCACAAGACATTGCGTACCCAGAAGGTAGGTTTTGAACTCATGAAAGGCAGCGTAAGGTAGTGAATACAAGAGCACACACACACACACACACACACACACACACACACACACACACTAAATGTGTCTGATCTATTCGGTATGGACGAGTTGCATGCTTAGGTAGCATATACCACACGACATACAGACACCAGCACTGTAGATCAGAGAATTACATGTGAGGCATTACCACTCAGGGTTAGAGCGTCTGTCCTCTCTGCGAAACAACCAGGAACTGTGGCAATAGGGTCTGTTATAGTTATGGTGAGAAGCATTTGCGGCCCTCAAGTAACTTTCGGGTTTTCAATAATATTTGTAGGCCTAATATATGTTAATGAAAATAGACAGCCCAAATTAATTTGTTCCCAACGGACTCCTGGGACAACATGAACCATCAGATAAAATCGCGTGGTCTTCAAGGAAGCAATGACACTAGACTAGTAGAAGGACAGTGTGCCCGATCTACACGGTAAGTTCGGCCAAGCTTAAATGAATGACAGTCTGAGGTAGAATAGGAACTGGACTTAAAGGCACTTCCTCATATTGTGTTACCGGTCCGAGGTTCCATTCTTTTCAGTCTGGCATGGGGGGGCGAAAAATCGAAATTTAATAGTTACTCCAACAACTAAGAGAACTCTAGGTAGGCCTATCTCCAAGGGAAACTCCCCATGGGCGGAGTTTATCAGGGCTAGGTGGACTACGCCCCCTAAGAAGCCCAGGTTCATGTTTTACCGTGTAAATGGTATCTTTTTCAGGCTTAGCCCCCCCCCAAGAACTTCCAACTTAATGACTTAAAAAAGTCATCAACACTTTTTGGTCGGGAAATTTCTAGTAATTTTCATGAGATTTGAACTTGACGACTAAAAACAATCAACTTTTTTGGGCCGACACGAAAAATATTGTCGGCGCCGCTCGTTCTGGACCCAGTATTTTAGCCCCTCCCCCCCCCAAAAAAGGAAACCAAACTCCGCCCATGCCCTCTCCCCGGAAATGCCATTTCTCCACAGACAAATTTGACAAAAATAATAACTTTTAGGTGGCATTTACATTATCGCATTATGTGAACTGTTATACACGTGTCCCAATAAATCGGGCACCCTTTTTATAATTTGTAAATAAAACAGGCAAATCTTAATCGATTTTCAAAATTTCAAAACAGGCTTGATCCTGAGATCAATCTACAAATTGGTAATGTATGAACGGCCCTCACTAAAAAATTGCGTCATAATGACGTCGTTAATTTACATATCAAAACCAAATATCAGCAAAAATCGTTAAGAGAATGGCGTTCAGCCAAGAAGACAAAAACAGGTCTTGAAGCTTGTGTTGAAGCCGAAGGCGGACACTTTGAACACACCTTGTAGTCTAATGTTAGTCGAATTTTAAATAAGATTAAACTAAAATTTATAATTGTGAAATAATATTTAAGGTAACGTAGATATTTTAAAAGAAAAAGTTGTGTTCGGTACTTAACATTTGAATTCTCTGATGCAAATGACGTAATTGTGACGTCAATATTCATGCCAGAAACTTCATATTTGAATCAGTGCAAGATAATTATCTCAGGATCAAGCCTGTTTTGAAATTTTGAAAATCGATTAAGATTTGCCTGTTTTATTCACATTATAAAAAGGGTACCCGAATTATTGGGACACAGTGTAGTATTCCGTGCTATGATTTACTATGATATGATAACAATGTTATTATTTACTATTATTTTACTACTATGATCTATTTAGACAGACGCTTTAATTTCATGTTTTTGTTTTTTTCTCTTAACTTCACTACATGTATGTACCAGGCTGCGGTGTGTCACCCTGCTCTTTTTCATGAATTATACGAATATAATTATATATAACATAATATAACTATGATACTAGCACATACTAGCATGGTCGGAGTCATTCTACGCGTTATGGTGGTCCTTTGTCCGAGCCCGTTCCCATTAATTCCAGCGTGGTGAAGAGTTCCGGTGCTGGTCGCCTGGTCCATCATCGTAAGTTGTCAACGCCTCTGATCTGCACCCAGTCTATCAGCAGAACAAAATTGTTAAGTTTGCGGATGATACTTAACTTATCATCCCTGCATGCTCCGATGCGAACAACTCTGAAGACTGAGCTTGCCTGCAATTGGGATATGCATGGGCTACCATGAACCATTTAAAACTTAATCCAACCAAGTCGCCTGAGATGATTTTCAACCAGCATTCAAAAGAGGCTGTCCAGGCTTCGAGAGGATTGACTGCATGGTTGTTCTCAATGTAACCATCAGCAGTGACTTACTGGCTTCGTCGCATGTCAGTCGTGTCCTGAGTTCTTGCTCTTCATCCATCTACGCCTTGAGCGCCCTAAGAGCTCATGGACTGCCACCAAGTTCCCTACACGACGTTGCCAGAGCTACAACAGCGCGCCTCCTCTACGCTACCCCTGCCTAGTGGGGCCTGCCTACAGCAGCAGCTGACGATCGATCAAAACTAGAGAGTTTCATCGAAAGATTGGACGTTACAGGCCTGATATTAAGAGCGTTGAAGCTCTTGTACATGACATTGAAAATCGGCTACTTCGAAGAGTGATCCGGCTCGACTCACATGTCCTGATTAACATTTTCCCACCGAGAGTCCATTGGCCGTACAATCTTCGTCCTCGTCCTCACAGTTTTGAACTACAGATTAAGGACGAAAGAAATAACATTTCTCGAGTACTTTACAGAAACTCGACCATTGTCCCCTTCTTTCTGACTTCCACCCATTTGATTGAATTATTATGATTTTTCTTAATCATTTCTTATTTGTAACTGGCTGCGGGGTGTCAGCGAGAATCTCAATTAAACGAATATATATCTAGTGTCTTATGCTG
>OX457051.1:33493156-33505656 GCA_949752735.1 Lumbricus terrestris
GCCGTCTGCCCTCTCTCTCTCTCTCTCTCTCTCTCTCTCTCTCTCTCTCTCTCTCTCTCTCTCTCTCTCTTTCTCTCTTTCTCACTCATTCTCTGTCTCTGTCTCTGTCTCTGTCTCTGTCTCTGTCTCTGTCTCTGCCTCTGTCTCTCTCTCCCTGTACTATCTTATGTGTCAGCACCGCCACTACATATATACACCGTGATTCAAAAAAGTAAGCAAAACTGTTTTTAAAATATCTCCAATGCCTGATAACTTAGCACGCTAAAATTTTCCAAATATTTTGAGAATTGGACCAAGAATATGATTCCAAGATTTCATGAGATAAAGTTGAACGAATAAAAAGATATGTATCTTTCAACTTCGTATGCCGAAATTTCAGTTTACGAGCAATTTTCTGTCAGATTCAATAAAATGTTTTCTTATAATCTCTAATGCCTGATGACTAATCATGTTAAAATTTTGCAGATATGTATAGAATTGAATAACAACATGATTCCCACAGTTTGGTTTGATTATTTAATTAAAATAAGATGTCAACATGTCCTCCTCCTGCTTGCACGCAAGCCTGGAGGCGATGGTGCCATTGGGCAACAGCATCGTCGATTACACTGGACAACAAATTTTCATGAAAATTTTACCTTTTTACATGAAATTTGTAATTTCCTACAGATTTTAGGGTGCTGAACACGAATATGACAATGAAATAAAATAGTTGGCTCCAGTTTCTCTGAAATCATCAAAAGTTTCTATAAATAGAACAATGAGTACATATGACATTTGTGTCATTAAATGTTCGCTTCTTCATCCCAAGTTCTCGTGTATAACTGCTCAGGATTATGTCTGGTTAGCGTGCAAGTTGGTCTATGCATGTATGAGCACTTGATACACCGGCCATTCAAGATCTAGTCGGAAGCGCTCCCGATTACAGCGCGGTCACAGATTCAGAGTTTCATGAAACGCAAGAGCAATTGCAAGTGAAGGACTTGCTCAGGGTCCCTGCGCGGTGGCTTGAGGTGGATTCGAACCCCAAACCTTCCGGCTCCAAGGCACCGAACATACCCCTTCACCACCGTGCCCCACAGAGTGGGCCTATAGTCAGCCAACACGGAAGCTTCCATAATATCGTTTTTCCATGTCTGCAATGTCTGCTTGAAAAGTTCATCGTCCTCATCACTATATCCATGCCGCAATTGTCGGGGGAAAACAAGTTGGAATGGAGAAGTGGATCTTTAAGGATATATTGCAGCCAGATCTGTGATAGGCTACATAGAGTCAAAGACAATATGCATGTCCTCGACCAAATCCTTGTTTCTGCCTTGACTTTCCATAGGCAGTTAGCTAACACCAGATGAAATGATTCCCAAACTTGTTTCTCGTCACCCTGAAGCAGGTTGTCGAACATCTCATCTCTGAATAGTTGACTGATCTGAGAGCCAAACAATTATCTCCTTGGTTGTTATTGCTTCGACAGCAATTTGACAGCCTGAAAGCTGATCCAGAATTTTACGACGTTCTTCATCTCACTGAGTTTGGTGTGCAGAGTACCAAAATTTTTGGGGTTTCAACCATTGCTATAGGCATTGCACATAGCTTACTTCTCTCCGACCACCCAGAGACTTTCTCCTCACTTGGTGCGAAGTCATTGCTCGACTGTCCAGTTAACATAGAAAACAGCAGAAGACCTATTTTGTATAAGCTTATTCCAGCTGCAAACTCATCAAGAGAGCCAGTATGCCTTCAAATCACAACAGAGATGCCATCCAAACCTGCCGTATTGAACATAATTCAACAGGTGTTCAATAGGGTGGAGTGAAAAAACCGAAAATCAGAATTCCGAAAAGTAATAGCAACCAAAAGTTGCCCAATGACATGGGGTCAAAAAGTGTGTAAAAGGTTTTTAAAAATATTGATGTCTTCAGCCCCCATAAGTGGGCCAAAGTTCCGAAAAATTGCATTTTTTTGAACAAATTGCAAGCTTCCTCATGAAATATTTTTAGTGCAAACTAATTAACTTCCATTCAATATTCCGCTGGAAAGAGCTCTTAAAATTGAATAAAATGTCAATAGTTGAAAACCAGAAAGTTGTCTGTGCAGTGCTTCCAAGTTCTGATTCAGAATTTTAACTCAACAGATAATGTAGAATTGATTGACTTTCAAAGCTGGATGGTCGCTGTTCCTCCAATCTTTTTCAACATAACCAATCGGCAGAACATCTCAAATTTCATGTTACCGGTCATGCTCGAGAGTGTGACAGTTTCAATGTCCAGATGAAAGTGTTTTGAAAGGTGTCTTAAAAGTGTGAATGAAGGTATTGCAACCGCAGCTGAGGTGCAGACAACAAAAATGAGTCTGTTCGAACGCCGTTGCAATCGCTAGAACTGAATCTTGAAATCAAAAGGAACTATAGCGCTGTAACAGACTACAGTCACTCTAAGACACTTTGCTTAAGAAATTTTTTTAAAGAACATGATTATTTGCTGATGATCAATGATGCATGCCAGTAGGCTATGTGAGACAAACGTCTGACGTTTTGCAACTTTACCCTACTGTGACGGCAATACGATTTCCATGAAAGTCTGTGAAAGTGCTTGTAATCAGGGTACATATTAGATACCATCCCAATAATATAAGGCAAACAACACACAATATCGCCTTACAATACACCTTTAGAAAGGGGGTCCTAAATTGAAGCGAACGACATATCATACATTGAAATATCTCAAAGAATAAAAAAATTATTAGTGTTTTACTCTTTTTACGCTTAGCGACATGTCGCGAAGAGGAGGTATGGTTAAAAAGTTAATATCTTCTACAAATATGGGACTATTCTAAAAATTAGTACATTTTATTCAGTTTTAAGAGCTCTTTCCAGCGGAATATTGAATGGAAGTTAATTAGTTTGCACTAAAAATATTTCATGAGGAAGCTTGCAATTTGTTCAAAAAAATGCAATTTTTCGGAACTTTGGCCCACTTATGGGGGCTGAAGACATCAATATTTTTAAAAACCTTTTGCACACTTTTTGACCCCATGTCATTGGGCAACTTTTGGTTGCTATTACTTTTCGGAATTCTGATTTTCGGTTTTTTCACTCCACCCTAGTGTACATGAAGCAGGAACGCGATAGGTTAGAGATGTGGTTAGAGAAGGAGATATGCGAATCAAACATTACACCAAGATTGTGGACAGGAGCATCTGAAGTAAAGGCAAGAGTTGAAGAGTTAGTCGATAGGCGTATTAAAGGGTCAGGGATTTTCTTGATTTGGTCAGGAAGGTCAAGAATAATGAAATCTGTTTTGGAGGGGTTGAGGCAGAGGAGGTTTGAAGACACCCATTGAGACATTTGATTGACCACATTGAGAAGTTGAGCAATGGAGGTGGAAAAAGAGCCTGGGGAGAAGGTTATAAAGAGTTGAGTGTCGTCTGCGTGGAGATGATGATCAACAGACGAGGATTCTATGAGATGGCTTAACGAACTGGTATAGAGAATGAAGAGCAACGGACCCAGGACGGAGCCTTGAGGAACGCCACAAGATAGTGGAAGGGGTTGTGAACAGTGACTGGAGGCTTTAACAGAGAAGGAGCTAGAAGACAGATAGGACTGGAACCAGAGTAGATCAGTGCCAGAGACGCCAAAAGAAGAAGAGAGTCGATTAAGAAGGAGATTGTGATCGATGGTGTCGAAAGCAGCGGAGATGTCGAGGAGGCAGAGGCAGGAGACTTGCTGATGCCTAATGGCAGAAACCAGCTTATTATACAGAGAGACAAGTAGAGCTTCTGTGGAGTGATGTTTAGTGAAGCCAAATTGGTGTGGGTTGAGGAGTGAATTGGAGGAGAG
Organism: Lumbricus terrestris; assembly: GCA_949752735.1. Taxonomy (NCBI): domain Eukaryota; kingdom Metazoa; phylum Annelida; class Clitellata; order Crassiclitellata; family Lumbricidae; genus Lumbricus; species Lumbricus terrestris. The sequence continues at coordinate 33,496,995 of OX457051.1, forward strand.
GTAATCGTTTAGCCGGGAAAGGACAATTCGTTCGGTTAATTTAGATAGAAAGAAAGGTTGGAGATGGGTCGGTAATTTGAAAAGTTTTCCTTGTCAAGATCTGCCTTTTTCAGAGGAGGAGTGACGAGGGACTGCTTGAAGACCATTGGAAAATTGCCAGTGCATGAGAGTGAAAGATTGATTATTTTAGTGATTATAGGAATGAGGGCTGAGGCGCAGTCTTTTAGAAGAGCAGTGAGAATGGGATCTAATTTACACTGTTTGTTGGGTAAGAATTTATAAGAGTGACACTTCAGCTTCAGAGGCGGGATCGAGAAATGGAAGCAATGACTGAGAGAAAGGAGGAGTAGGATTTGGAAACAGAGATGCACCGGTGTTGGAGGTATGTGAATCAAGAAGGGCTGCAATGTGAAGCGAAGGGAGGAGATTTGATCCAAGAAGAATGAACAGAATGTAGGCCTATCGGCCATAGATGTGGCTGAAATGGAACTCGGCAGGGGAGAGGGAGATTTGCGATGAAGTAGAGAGCTGACACTACATGGATGGATAACATTCGAACCTGGACTGGAATGACGTTGGAACAGATCAGAAGGAGCACGGAAGATCGAAGAGGGTGGAAGATGATTATTCATGATGCGGCCAACCCTAGTCACGAGGACGGCTGAGGAAGAAGAAGAAGCAGAGATGGCGATGGTTGGAGGAGCTGGAGTGAATGAGTGAGGAGCAATATTTAATGAGTGTGATTCTCTATTGATATTTGTGTAAATACTCTTTTTGTGCAAGTAAACTATAAGAATTGACATTCCCCAGAAAATTTAACAAGATAATATAGTTTTTAGTTGATGCTTACATTATTGCATAAGGCTTACAATCCCCTACATGAACACTTAAATAGGAACCTAGACCGTGATACTATTGACTACTAGCTGGGGTACCCGGCGTTGCCCGGGAATTTCAGGATTCGCCGCGTTCCTGGCGAATCCCCTGCTTCATACCCTCCCTCTCAGTGTTTAATCTAGACGTCTCTGGGGGGGGGAAAAATTTCCCCCAGGATTGAAATTTCCCCCCCGAGAAAAATTTGACGAAATGATATTTTTTAGCTAGCCTACTGTTTTCATCATTGTTTTACATCAAGTGTTATTATATACCGTGATAATATTTATTAATATATGATTATAATGACATTATTTACTACTATAATAAATGATACCATCATGTTAAGATGACACCTTAAAATGCTGCCAATGCAATGTGGAAATTCAAAAAGTTTCTAATGGGCCACTGAAAAAGTACAGCTATTTTGTTAAGAAGACACCCTAAAATGCTGCCATTGCAATGTGGAAATTCAAAAAGTTTCTAATGGGTCACTGAAAAAGTACAGCTATTTTGTTAAGATGACCCCTTAAAATGCTGCCATTGCAATGTGGAAATTCACAAATTTTCTAATGGGTCACTGAAAAAGTACAGCTATTTTGTTAAGATGGTCCCTTAAAATGCTGCCATTGCAATGTAGAAATTCAAAAAATTTCTTATGGGTCACTGAAAAAGTACAGCTATTTTGTTAAGATGACCCCTTAAAATGCTGCCATTGCAATGTGGAAATTCAAAAAGTTTCTAATGTGTCACTGACAAATTACAGCTATTTTGTTAAAATGACCCCTTAAAATGCTGCCATTGCAATGTGGAAATTCAAAAAGTTTTTAATGGGTCACTGAAAAGTAGGCCTATAGCTATTTTGTTAAGATGACCCCTTAAAATGCTGCCATTGCAATGTGGAAATTCAAAAAATTTCTAATGGGTCACTGAAAACTATAGCTATTTTGTTAAGATGACCCCTTAAAATGCTGCCATTACAATGTGGAAATTCAAAAAGTTTCTGATGGGGAGGGGCGCATCCCCTCTCCATACCTCTCCCCTCCCAGTCTCAGTGCTATGCGCATCACGAGCGTCCTTCGGATGCTCAATTGTCCCCCCCAGAAACCTCAATTCCCCTCCCAGAGGAGGGGGACTAGATTAAACACTGCCTCCCTCCCCTTCCTTACCCCTTACCCCTCTCTCCTTCCCCTCTCCTTCCCTCCCTTCCCTCCCTCTCACTCCTCTTCCCTCCCTCCCTCCCTCCATCCCTCCCTCCCCTCCTTCCACCCACTCCCCACCTCCACACTCCTTCCCCTTCCCTCTTCCTTCTCCCTGCTCCTCACCCCTCCCTCCCCTCGTTCCCCTCCCTCCTTTCCTCCCTCCTCCTTCCTCTCACCCCTCCTCCCTCACTCCCTTTCTTTCCCCATCCCCTCCTTCCACCCATCCCCACCTCCCAACTCCCTCCCTCCTTCCCCTCTCTTCCCTCCCCTTTCTTCCCCCTCCTCCTCCCCTCTCTTCCCCCTCCTCCTCCCCTCTCACATCTCCATCCCTCTCATCCCTTCCACCTCCCTCCCCTTCCCTCCATCCCCTTTCCCCTCCCTTCACCCCGCCCCCCACTCTTTCCACTCCCTCTCACCCCTCACCCTCCTTCCACTTCCCTCTCTCCATTCCTCTCTCCTTCCCTCTCTTCCCACCCCCACCACACCCACCATACCCCACCGCACTCCAACCTCCACCGGTACGCCACCCGTGAAATTTTGGTTTTCCGGAAAAAATTCTCCCCACCCCCTCACCTCCACCACATTCCACCACACTCCGACCTCGACCGATACGCCACCTGTGAAATGTTGGTTTATTTGTCAATAACTGATCTATAATAACGTAACGGCTAAAATATTGCGTACTTTCTTTAGAGCCATCGAAATGACGAATCAAACCATGTTGCAAGAAAGTAAGAGCCATCTAACAAGCTGCGCTGACTTTATGCAAATACTAACAAACTTTCACGATGCTATTCCGAGCTGGATACTCAAGAGTTTACTTAAACTGTTGTGTCACTACGGCCAATCTATTCCATACGTGGGAGTCATTCTGGGTAAAGTAGAGGGCATGCTACCTGATGAGAAGCACAAACAGGTAATTCGTTTGCTTCAAGATCTGAGTAAGGAAATCAAGGCGGTTAGAGCCGATATCATGGAGTTGGAAAACAGGATTAAGCTTGAATTAGTTAATTTGCAGTATTCTGATATCGTTACGAAAATCCAGACGGGGATGTATTATTTTGACGTCGACAGATGTCGAGAAGACAAACTTCGAAGAAAGATTGAGAGAGCTTTGCTCAAACCAGGCGATGCATCTAGCGGTTACTAATCTTCGGAATGGACTTGCTGGAGAATGTTTGTTACATAATGATATCTTGAAAACAATTTATGGTACCAGGGAGTACAGAGGAAAAAGTCAACTGATGTGCATTCGATTTCTGCAGTTGTTCTCAGGTGGACTGGCAGTCATCGCAGCTTACGAGGCGCTTGTGCGAGGTGCAAAAGCGGCCATTGAAATGAAGACATGGTTGGAAGGCGATATAGAGAAACTGAAGAGACGCTTTGAAGATTTTCAACAAGAGTATAAGGACTGCTTCAAAGAGAATATGCTAGAAGACCTTAACGAGGTGCTCGACGGCAACATGTCAAATAAAGACGGTGCTGTCCAATTGAAGGACCTCTTGCGAGATAAATACGACTGGTTGAAGACTTATTGCATCATTTGCAAGGAAAGCATCTTCATAGATTATTGCTTCAGCGGAGATCGCGTTGAAAGCCTCGAACGCAACGGTAAATTTGGAATCATTTTCTTTCGTGAAATACTTCAAGATTGTTCCTTTGGGATGCAAATAGAGTCAAATCTTCGACGAGCAGATGGTAGTCTTTACCACGTTCGACAAATGATTATTGAAGCCGACAGGGATTGCTGGTTTTCAGATGCCGAAAGAATAAACTTCGTTTTGAAGGATAAGTTAAGAAGCATTGGCTTCTGTTTGTTGAGCTGTGCTACAGTGAAACCTAAACGAATCATTTCAATTCCATTCCTAACAATCCCTGGACTCATCGGATCTACAATAGCATTGAATGGCTTCGAAACCTCCATCGAGACAGCCGAATCCTCTGAAGCAGTAACTGTTGTTTGCGATTTAGGACGTCGCAAGTACGTCTGCCTCATGTCTATTTGTCCACGCAAGTTGTCTGTATGAAACTGTGAAACTCTGAGCAAGCATAGTAAGCGGATGAGTCAAAGTTAACGAAAAAGTTGCGAAGTTTTAGTTGAACTAAGAGATTCTGGAAGGCAGAAGTTTAACTGGCAACAAATAGGCCTAGCTTAGTTTAAACGAAACTTCCACTAATAATAGGCCTATGCTTTATTTAATAACTAGATTAACTAGGCCTAGTATTTTTAGTCATTAGCTAAGTAAGTAGCCTAAAAGTAACCAAATCAGCAGCTACGCGACCGTTTTCCGCAATGAACAGTGAACACTGTCAACAACTCAACGTTACGTTTACATACGTATTAACACCGGCGTTGCCTTGGCATATAATATGTAGCCTAGTAATGCGCAGTGATTGTAATAAGAACATTGCTTCTAGAGAGTTAAGTTGATTGTAGACTTTAAAATGAATAGTTATTTCGTCACTACTTGCTTCACTTATTTTGACTGAAATGCTGATGTCGAATGTCTCACGATGCACAATTGCTCACATTGTTTTCTTACGATCCAGATACAAATTTGACAGTGGTCCTGCTGATGCTGGTCATTGATCATTAGTGTCATGATCCATGAGTAATCAGAGTAACTTGTTGTATTACTAAATCGATTAAACTGCATTGCAGGATGCATCATTGTTTGCATTGACAAATGTTTTCATTATATTCCTGATATAACAGTTGCCGGACTATTTTTTTTATTCTAGTACAGATTGCTGAGCTTAAAAGTGAAACTGTCATTCGCCTTCTCTGCATTACTACAGTACACTTAACCTCTGTTATTGTGGATACGTTTCAAGTTTTAAAAAAAATTGAAGTTTGGAAAAAACATAACTATAGTTGTACTAGGTATTTTTAGTCTAATTGTTGAACTTTTTGAATACCTGTTAGTTCTCACTTTTATGACTACGTCAATAGAACGCAAAATTGAGAGTAACTTTGGATAAATGTGCTACGTCTAGGTCCATCTTACCTGAGGCTGACGATACGTTAGAAAATATCCCTAAAAAGCTTTCCTCAGGTCTTTCACTCAAAGCTGAAAACATTGCTTTTTCACATTAACCATATCTGATTCTTCCTCTTCTCCTCACATCCCTTGTCATTTCAACTCTAAACATCACCCACCTCAGCCGTCCGTTTGTCTGCCTGGCTCTCCGAATCTTCACCTGATGCCTAAGCTTATCGATTTTGTTTTGATTAAGCGCCTGCGAATAAGCTGGTGCCCGCAACTTCGTTTTTTGGACGCTGTATAGATCTCGAGATTGCGAATACGATTACAATCAGAGACTATTAAATACATGAATAGTTCTACATACCTAACTAATGTAGTAGGCCTACATTTCCTAATCCATTTTACAAGTCATTTTACTATCTTTGCAACTTGTGTAAACACCTAGTGTAGGATCCACCCAACTCCCCTACATACTGTTGATGAAGTCTTGAGCTGCTACGAGAAGTTGGAGAATAATGGTACGAGTAAGCAATAGGTTTAATTGAAGTCGCCAATACATTATATTGCGAGTGATTCTCTGGGACATTGTGGTTCAACATTGTAGTATCAATAAAACTTAGGCCTACGTGGCCTCCTATATCTCAAATTTTGTCCTTGTTTTCGAAACTGGTCGATTTGTCGACAGTAAGCTTATAACTTATATGTAGCAGGATCGATGGGCTAAACATCTTCAACTCAGAAATGAAAGGTACAAACTTAAGTTATTATCTGCTTCCATTATGCAGTTGCGGATGTAGGCTATGTGGAGTTTAGTGGTCTATTGGTCATAGCAACCAGTGAGTCGTTATATCTTGTTGCTCCGGGCGTGGATCTATCAAAAGCGCCACCCAGTGATTCGGCAGGAGAAACTGGAAATTGTGTGAATGAGAACATGTGATCGAATTTCGTCTTCTGTTTAGACAAATTTACAATTATTCAGAACGCATCATCTAATGGAATTAGTGAAGTCATTAAAGAACGTTAAGCATCAAGTTTGAGTATCGGACATGGTCTTCAAGACGCTGACGAGCAGCAGATAATTATATGTGAATCCGAGATTTTATTCTGCTGTGATCATTTATTTACTATGTCGGGATCTCGGTGGTGTAGCGGTATGGTCTGTGCCTTGCAACCGAAGTGTCGCAGGTTCGAATTACCTCAAAGCCACTGCGTAGCGATCTTAGGCGAGTTGCTCACTCATAATAATTATAGTCTGTGAGGAAGGCAACAGGAAACATCCTCACTCATCTCATCCTCGAGTGGCCTAAAACCCAATGGACCCGATATCGATATCTGTTACATCATCGTCCTATCGCAAGCATGATAATTATGATTACGATCGATGAATTATAATATGTATATAATATAATTATATAACCGTATATTTACTGTACCTCTTTGCCTCTGGTCACACCTGCAATGTTTGTTCGGTTGATGGCCAATCTAATTCAATGGATAGGCGCATAGGCTACCCTACTATTTCTGCAGAGGCAGTGCTACAGCAAGGCAAACCAGGACAAATACCCATGGTAAAAAAAGCTTCTTCACTGGTCGTTGCCCTGCCAAAGGTTTTTCTCTGTCAAGAATTTATGTGGACCATAAATTATATCGCTAAATGCGCTGGTAACTCGTATAACTGCCCCGGCTATGCTCTGGTTACAGAAAATATCTCGCGTTGCCTTTGTATTTCTAATAGCATTTTTCAGAATTGTCTTCATTCATGTATAGAGTTATGATCTCGTTTATCCTATTGCGACGCTGAAATTCTGAATAGTTTTATTGCAAAGATATAATATAGCTATGATTCATTGGTAACTAAAGATTAGCTAAGGACCACAGGTTACTAAAGTGTGCAAGAGAAATATTGCCTTAAAGGAGGGGATCCCGCCTTAAGAAAAATATATTGCCGTTATCCAGGTTACCTAGGATTGTCTAGGCTTGCAGCTAAGCAGTTGAAATATGCATTTCGGATAACTTATCAGCATCTGACGGTTCAAATGTTTTACGACGAGGTCGCGGAAATTTATTGAGACTTTTATCGCCACGAAGTTTATGGTTAGACTTTGATACATAAGCAGAAACTTAAACAACTAAAAGATATCTTATATCTCATATCGTTCAACTACGAACTTCGTAATTTCCGTACCTATATATTTTCCAAATATGTCTGCACACAGTGCATAGGTAACTTAGAAAAATTACAAAGGCGTATTATTAGCATTATGTTGCCATAGAACAATCATTGTGCCGTACAATAACTAATTCGTTGAGGTCGTAAAAACCGCGCATTTGACAGCCAGATAAAAGCAAAAGGCATCCACCTTGATCACGAACGCACAAACCTAATGTTCACACGTAGTAAAGAAGACGAAGACGTCGTAGGCTACGTTATTCTGCATCTTTTCCGTAAAATTTATCAGAAATTCCTTGATTTGCCTCTGGTATATTTCGTCTGAGCATCTTTAGTATAGCTACAGTTAGCCGCATCCATCGTTCGGATGCTGGTGATGCCTGTTACTCTCGTGCACGGGCTGCTGCAACTGCTCTTATTCGTTGCGTGCATTTGTGGCGCTAATGAGCACTGTAGGGTTGAGCGTGGAGAGTGATGCTCGCACATCTATAGAGACGTTGCAATTCAGTGGTGCGCAGTTTAAAATATTCTGTGAATTCGGAGCATTGAATGGTATTTGCCGTAATACACGATCAAGGTATGTTCCCATATATTCAGTATCCAGTCATAACTGTTCTTTCGTAAACTCACTTTTAATTTACTTCATTATTCGCGTTTTTGGTACTTCGCTCATTCCATGGTTGTTACCAAAGGCATAGGCTAAATTCCAGTTCGCAGTTCTTCATTGATCATCTGGTTATTTTATTCATAAACTCCTTGTCAGTGGCGTAGCCAAGGGGGTTTGGGGTGTTAAAACCCCTCATTGGTCTAGGGAAAAATTTAAAAATTATTTATCCACTTACACAGTGGTGTAGTGGGGCGGGGACGCGGGGGGACGCCGTCCCCCCACTTTTTGCAAAATTCTTGCAAGATTGCACTTTTTGCTACAGTTTCTACTTCAATTTTCCAGGCGTCCCCCCACTTCAATTTCTAGGCGTCCCCCCACTTCATTTTTTAGGACTACACCACTGCACTTACATAAGAAAAACAAAACAATTGCTTGTAGTAGCAATTGTTTTTCTTACTTTATTCCCTTTGTTACTTTATTCCCTTTTTATTTACTGTAGCCTAATACTGTTGGGTTGTTTTCAGAAAGGGTATCCGGCCAGGAAAAAACCATAAAAAAATTCCTGGCTACGCCACTGCTCCTTTTAGAATTCTACTAGTTCAAGTTCATCATCGATGACTGTTTGTTCCAGCATTCAATTCTCAATCTTTCTTTCGCGTGTAAATAAATTATCGTTATCTGCTCTTCACTGATAGTTTTCCTCAGGCGAGAAGTCACTCTAGTCTAATAGCCTTTCTTTAGTTGCTCAGATATTTCCCTTCAGTCCTTCACTAACAAATTTGATCCTGCTGCATGCCTTCACTCGTTCCTTCGTCATCCTTTT
>OX457051.1:33510656-33528156 GCA_949752735.1 Lumbricus terrestris
TTTTAGCAAAAAATGATAGAATTTTCCGGGGAAACGGCGTCATAATGCGTCAGTAGCCTAATAACAAAATATGGTAGCTGGCGCTGTTCCAAGTATATAATTAAAACCTAAACTAGTATCAGTTCGACTTTTTAGAGTTAATACTAGAGTGAAATACCTTTAATTTGATGCATCAAGTATAAATAAATGTTAAAAATTGGCGAAGTTATATACGCCTGCAAAGTCGGGACATTTATGCTGGCCCACCCTGTATATATAAGGGACCTATTAAGGGTGAGTCGAAGAAACTAAGCCCCAAAGATCCTTTGCTTATAAATAAACTTAAATATGCATAATGTATGTGTGTATGTATGTATGTATGTATGTATGTATGTATGTATGTATGTATGTATGTATGTATGTATGTATGTATGTATGTATGTATGTATGTATGTATGTATGTATGTATGTATGTATGTATGTATGTATGTATGTATGTATGTATGTATGTATGTATGTATGTATGTATGTATGTATGTATGTATGTATGTATGTATGTATGTGTGTATGTATGTATGTATGTATGCATGCATTCAGGCTTACTTTTTACGACCTACCCATAAATGTATATATATATATATATATATAAGGTTGGGTCATAGTAGTAAACCCTAAAAGCATTATATAACATGCTATATATAGGATATATAATTAATAGAATTAATGGTTTGGAACGTCGGAAATGTCTATATAGGCTTTTTCCGAATAGCGTTGTTTAATCTCGCGTGCAGATCCCAGATGAGATCGAATACTATGCACCATAAATCACAACAACTTTCCGCCCGGAAGGATAATACGGAGCCCTGAGATTCATTGGAGATTTATTTCTATAGCGCCGTATCCGGGAAGCAGAGCGTCTGAGATAAGAAAGTGTTTTTAAGCTGCGGGTTCATGCAACCCTCTTGGGTCTATAGAAACGTCCGCATTATCTCATTAGTTCGTTGCAAATTGCCTTCTTGAGATCCATCAATGCATGCAGCTTAATAGTCTATAGTATATATTCAGATAGTGCTATTCAATGTGTATTAAACGAAATTTATGTATCTACACGTTTGCTCAATTATTGATTGTGTTGGAATGCGCTTTCTCTTTCCGTTGTGTCTACAATTTATTCTGCCAATCTGTCTTCTTCCGCTCTCTCCTCTCCAAGTCTGCCTCTTCTCGTAGAGTCTTAATTGGACACTGGGGGCGCTTCTCAACGGTTCACCCTATATTGTCGTTCTCATGAGGCGCATCTATGGGCGCCCGCGCACGGGAGCGAGAGGTGATCTTGCTCTGGAAAATTTAAATCTATCTTTTAGCTACTTATTGTTGGTTTTAACAAGTATCTTCACACTAAAGCACGAGTAATACTAACGGTATATGCTAAGTACAACTGAAAATCTACATTTTGAGAAAAACTGTGAAAAACTCCCATTTCTTTAATCCTGAATTGCATTTTCAAACTCGTGCTGAAATAATTATCTAACCGTAGCCATTGTGTTACATTCATAGAAACCTCTGTGAAAAACACCTATGTTTTTAATTCCTGTTTTTGATTTTTCAAAGTCTTGTCAAAATATCTAACCGTGGCCATTGCGTTACATTCGTAGAAACTTCTGTGAAAAACACCTAAGTTTTTAATTCCTGTTTTTCATTTTTCGAGGTCTAAAATATCTAACCATGGCCACTGCGTTACATTCGTAGAAAACTCTGTGAAAAACACCTATGTTTTTAATTCCTGTTTTTCATTTTTCCATGTCTTGCTAAAATATCTAACCGTGACCATCGCGTTAAATTAGTAAAAACCTCTGTGAAAAACACCTATGTCTTTAACTCATGTTTTTCATTTTCAGGGTCTTGCTGAAATATCCAGTCGTGGCCATTGCGTTACATTCATGGAAACCTCTGTGAAAAACACCTATGTTTTTTTTTTCATTTTTCCAGGTCTTGCTAAAATATCTAGTCGTGGCCATTGCGTTACATTCATGAAAACGGAAACCTCTGTGAAAAACAACTTTGTTTTTAATTCCTGTTTTTCATTTTTCAAGGTTTTGCTAAAATATCTAACCGTAGCCATAGCGATACATTCGTAGAAACCTATGTGAAAAACACCTATGTTTTTAATTCCTGTTTTTCATTTTTAAGGCTCTTCCTAAAATACATGTATCTAACCGTGACCATCGCGTTACATTCATAGAAACCTCTGTGAAAAATGTGTCCTGTCTGTTTTTGCCCCTTCCTGCAAAAATGTCCGACGGCGTCCTAAGGTTGGATTGACTTCGGAATCTCATCTGACAGGACTGAAATATTCCATTGAGGAAACAGACCGCTGTACAGGTGATGGGGTCATTGCTCCTCCTCCTCCCCTCCCCCTCGCCCTCATTCTTCTCAGGTGTTTTGCCTGCGGGGAACGTCACAGAAAATAAATGGATTGATCAACAAGCGTTCCCTCGAGCTTTCACAAGTGGCATGTTTGGAGGGCAGAAGGAAGGGAGGGCGAGGGTCAAAGTGATGGACGCATTGACTGATGGGAAAGGGGGGAGCTGAGGGACGGAAAGAAAGGGAGGGAGAGAGGGAAAGAGAGAAAGGGGAAGAGAGAAAGGGAGTGAGATAGGGAGTGAGGGAGAGAGGGTGAGAGAGGATGGTCTTGCGGATTGACAGAGGATGGGAGGAAAGAAGCGGGAGAGGGAGAGAGGAAAGCACGGATGAGCGGAGGAAATGAGCTGACACAAGGAACACGGATGACATGGAAAACAAGACGAAGAGAGAGACACAGAGACAGAGACAGACAGACAGACAGACAGACAGAGACAGAGACAGAGAGAGAGGAAAGAACGGACAACATGAGACAATGAGGAAGATGGAGAGTATAGGACAGATGGAAATCCAAATGCAAGAAGGGATAATTGATGGACGGGGGCAGGCGCACGGACGTATGGAGAGAGACAGACAGACAGGCAGACAGGCAGACAGACAGGCAGACAGACAGAGACAGAGATTGAGACAGAGGCGGAGGGAGAGAGACAGACAGACAAACAAACAGATAGACAGGTAGACAGACAGAGACTGAGACAGAGGCGGAGGGACAGACAGAGACAGACAGAGAGGGACAAGGTGACGGAGGGACGGAGGGAGCTTGATAATTGCTGCTCAGAAATATTTTAAACCAAGCAGTAATGGAGGAGGATTGAAGAGAAATAATAAGATTATTCATCATGATCCATAGAAACGTACATTGTGCGTCATGCGAACATTTGCAAATAATTATCGGTAAGTAAGTTATATGCAGGATCATCAACCAATTGATCAATCAGTTTTTCTATCTATCAATCAATGTTATGTCATGTCATTCCGCCATCGTCGCTCTGCGACGGTTGGCTGCTCGAATGGATGAGCTTTTTCCACAGTTGTCTAATGTCTATCTCCTGCCATGTTCATTAGCCTCCTCCCCGAAAGGCCAGTCCATTTCAAGATGTTGTCTATCCATGCCGTTCTAGGTCTTCTTCTTCCTCCTCAATATTATAGATCAATTCGCTTGCTTAAAGTAATTAAGCTAACGCAGACAATGCTGTTCATGGCATTATGAAAACAATCACAGCAAGGATAATAATTTTAGTAGAAGTGCATAAAAAGTATAATAGCCTATATTATGTGCAGCAATAACTTGGTGGGACCTTTAATCGGTATGTTTATGAGAATGGCATTCTGATCTAGCTAAATGTTCTTCTTTTGCTCTCATCATCTCGATGATTGTATGCTGCATGCATTTTCCAATTCCTCTTCGCATTTGTCTTCAACCCCCTTCTCCTCTCTTTATCCGCTTCTCAACACTCATCTCTCAGACTCTCGCCTCTTTTCTCCTTTTTCTCCAGCGTTCCTAATAGGTCTCTCCACTTCATCTTCCTCTTCATGTTACTCACATTTCCACAATCTCCTTCAAATGTCCTCGTTTTCCGCAATGCCTCCACCCTCCTCTTCCCATTCCAGTTTCATAATCCTCCTCAGGCACAATTCACCCCTTTCCTGTTTTCTTCCTCATAGTCTTCCTTTTCCTCTTCCGCATATAGTCCATATTTCCACCTTCCAGTTTCTCCTCCCTTCCAGTCTTCTTCCAACTCCTACGTCTTTCCAAACAACACCTGGATCACACTGTGCCATTCGTCACCCAGCTCATATAAGCTTATAACAAAAGATATTATCATTGTAACCGCCACTGTTATCACATAATGCACCAGACGCCTCTTGAAAAGACACTCGTCAAAAGCAGTGCAGATATAAATCGCATCCATCATTCCAAGACAAATTCAAATGAACTTATGCATGGGCTGGTTTCCGAGGAGATTCCGAAAGCAATCGGTTTTCGTCGACATCTAAGGGCAAAGAAGTCAAATCGTCGGTCGATTGTAAACTGGGTTACCGACAACAGCAACGGATAATCCTATAGCATTGCAATCGCTGAAGGCTGGAAAAACAAGTTCTATTATAAAACTAGGCTAATTTGTCCCTTGAGGGTTGAATCGCCCTCGCCTTTTGAGAGTTTCTCTGAAAAGCAATAATCATGTGTACACTGTAACAGTATAGTGCTACAAGTAGATGCATCCCACAGTCATTATACTCATACTAGCGTGAAATGGCCTACTTTACTTACTTACATGTATAGTTGCCGTTTGTTGTTCTACGCATGAACGAACAAATTTGTCCCCGGATGGAGCATAATACAAGGCTGTTCCGTTTGGAGCGGATGTTATAGAGATGGAAGTTGCACAAAGAGGAAGAGGAAAAGGAAGAGAAGCTGAGAACTAGATGGAAGACCTGAGAAGACATGGATGAGGTGGAAATCTGAGCATAGGAAGTGGACGATGAGAGGATAAAGGGCTGAACACAAAACACCAAGAGGGAAGGGGAAGCTGCCGCAACAGAGAGAGAGAGAGAGAGAGAGAGAGAGAGAGAGAGAGAGAGAGAGAGAGAGAGAGAGAGAGAGAGAGAGAGAGAGAGAGAGACAGAGAGAGAGAGAGAGAGACAGACAGACAGACAGACAGAGAGAGAGACAGACAGACAGACAGAGAGACAGAGACAGAGACAGAGACAGACAGAGAGAGACAGAGAGAGACAGAGAGAGACAGAGAGAGGCAGAGAAATAGAGACAGAGACAGAGACAGAGACAGAGACAGAGATAGAGATGATTGGAGAAGATGGGAACAAAAGAAAGAAGAGAAATACAAAGAACTGTAAAGAATGTGAAGATGGAGGAGAGATGGGACAGAACCGTGACAACAGGCCGTAACAAAGACTGCTATCATGGAATGAAAAGTGGAGCAAAGGAAAGGCTAACAAACTGAATGGCGGACAAAATGGTGAAAGGACGGACGATAGACTAGATGACTACAAACGGACTAAAGGACGTATCAGGGAACGGACTAAAGAGTTGACTACAGGACTAAAGGACGGACAAAGAGTTGACTACAGGACGAACTAACACGGACTAAGGTCTGATTAAAAACGAACTAAAGGAGTAAGCTTAATAAAATTACCACAGAGCTGACTAAAGTACGGACTAAAGTACGGACTAAAGGACGGACTAAAGGACGGGCACGATGACGGACTAAAGAGCGGAAGAAAGACTAGTGGAGGACTAACCGACCGACAGTCAATCTCGTTCGTTGTCCTGTGTCCGTCTGCGAATATACGCTGTGTCCCAATAAATCGGGCACCCTTTTTATAATGTGAATAAAACTGGTAAATATTCATCGATTGTCAAAATTTCAAAACAAGCTTGATCCTGAGATAATTATCTACATATTGGTAATTTATGAACAGCTCTCACACAAAAAATTACGTCATAACGACGTCGTTAATTTACATATCGAATCCAAATGTAAACAAATCGTTGTGTTCGGTACTTAACATTTTGAATTCTCTTATGCAAATGACCAAATTGTGACGTAAATATTCATGCCAGAAACTTCATTTTTGAGTCAGTGTAAGATAATTATCTCAGGATAAAAACAGTTTTGAAATTTTGAAAATCGATTAAGGTTTGCCTGTTTTATTCACATTATAAAAAGGGTGCCCGATTTATTTTGAACACAGTGTAGTTCGCATTGAGACAGAAAGAATAAAAAATCAAAGTGTTATTTTGTCCTTCTTGGATTGTCGTCTTCATCGCATTCTTTGCAATAACTAGCATTGTTTGAGTTATTTACAGTTCATACGAGCAGACTTGACCGTGATAGACAGCCTCCTTTGGTTCTCTGGCTTTCTTGGCAGGTTCGCGAATCCGATGGCGCCATTGCGTATATTTCATATATTTTTTATATACATTATATAATATACAATCCATTCACAGCTTGCATATATAATTATATAGACAACATACAATTATATAATATTATGTGCAATTATATATATATATATATATATATATATATATATATATATATGCGACCTGGTGGCAGACCGGTAACGCGTCCGCTCTCTGAGCGGCAGGTTGCGGGTTCGACTCCGGGTAACGACCTTGGGCAAGTTGTTCACGCACACGTGCCTCTGTCACCAAGCAGTATAATTTGGTACCGGCGTAAGCGTAAGGGGAACGGAATTTTCCCCCTGGACATTTCCCCTTCCCCCCCGGACATTTCCCCCCCCCGGACATTTCCCCTCCTGGACGTTTCCCCCCTACCCTAGGACATTCCCCCCCCCGTATGCGGAAACCATTGTTTTTGTCGTCTTCAACAATTTAAACTAGAATATTTTCATCAATCCAGCTCCAATTTAAACCAGAATATTTTCATCAATCCAGCTTCCATTAAAGCAAGAATATTTTCATCAATCCAGTTCCGATTTATGCAATAATATTTTCATCAATCCAGCTCCAATTTAAACCAGACTATTTTCATCAATCCAGTTCCAATTTAAGCAAGAATATTTTCATCAATCCAGCTCCAATTTAACCCTCGGGCTACCAAGGGGGGGGTGGTTGCCACCCCCCCTAGGTTTTTCGCAAATTTTTCTCGTTCCGTCTGGAATAAAATTTTGAAAAAATTGGTAGCTGTAGAGGGTTCATTGGGACACATTTTGAGCTAAAACTTTTTATGATGC
Organism: Lumbricus terrestris; assembly: GCA_949752735.1. Taxonomy (NCBI): domain Eukaryota; kingdom Metazoa; phylum Annelida; class Clitellata; order Crassiclitellata; family Lumbricidae; genus Lumbricus; species Lumbricus terrestris. Next base: position 33,517,773 of record OX457051.1, read on the forward strand.
CCCCTACCGTTCAAAAGTTACACCCGATATACCCAAGGTACCAGGGGGGGGTGGATACCACCCCCCCCCCCCCCCCCCTAGAATATCGTCTGTAACTTTTCCGCCCCTTAATATTAAGAGACACAAATTATACCATTCTATAGAGGGAATGTAGGGCTACATTTCCATGCTCATTGAGTTGTCTTTTGACAACCGGAAGTGCTCAAAATAAATTAAAATATATATAAAGGTGTTTTATTTTCGTAAAAATGTCATGTTTTTTCTATTATAACTTATCCATAATTTATTTTTTAATATAAATAAATTATGCCATTCTGTAGAGGGCATTTAGGGCTATTTTTTAATACTAAATAATTTAAAATTTGATGACCGGAAGTGCTCAAAATAAATTAAAATGTATAAAAATGTTGGGTTTTTTTGCAACGCGAACCGATATGTGTGCGTAAACGTTTTTCAGCGGCTAAAACATGTTTTTTTGTTTTGATTTAACATAAAACAGAATTATTACTAGTTTTTATATTTGTATATTGGACTTTATTATATGTAAACTACTTTTTATATATAAATCATGTATAAAACACACAGAATCTAATATATTCCCTATGCGAAAGCATACATTTTGTGGAATCGACGGGTACCCATGGTAAAAAATTCATAATTTCGAGGTGCCTTCATATTTTCTAAACCTAAATATACCATTTTGTGCAGAAATGAATGCTGAATCGAATGGTGTATTACAAGTTATGATATCTCAAACCAAACCCAAAATCCAGGGGGGGGGGGGTGGTAACCACCCCCCTTGGTAGTCAGTGTTACAAAAAAAGCTTGGTAGCCTGAGGGTTAAGCAAGAATATTTTCATCAATCCAGCTCCAACTTAAGCCAGAATATTTTCATCAATCCAGCCTCCATTTAAGTAATATGTTTGTAATATGTTTGTGCGTTTTAAACGCAAAGCTATTTAAGTGGATTCCTTAGCATTTACTTCAAAGGAATCGTTGTAAAAGTTTCAGATTTAATTATACAGGCCTAGGCGTAGGTCTAGAATTCAGGGTAGGACTTGTATGGTCATTTGAGGTGGTATGCACAGAAGGGGGGGAATGTCCGGGGGGGTAAATGTCCTAGTCGAAATCAGTGGGGGAACGTCCAGGGGGGAAATGTCCAGGGGGAAATGTCCGGGGGGGGAAATGTCCGGGGGGGAAATGTCCTACACTCGGGAAGTAAACAGCAAGTCTTGCGATACAGTGGTCTCGTTTCCAGGACCTTAATTGGGATTCGTCCATTGCTGGCTCAGGGCCATTGAAAAGAAGATGAGCGCCTCCCTATGTTCCTCATGGAACGAGATAGGACTTTACTTTATATATATATATATATATATATATATATATATATATATATATATATATATATATATATATTAACATTAAAAGTGACGGCGAATCTGGATGCTTTGATGTGCATGGCCAATGTTCTGCCTTTCTGGACTTTGCGTCGGTGCGTGACTTAACCAACGAAATGCTTTCATTTGAACTTCCGTCTTTCCAAGCGATTCTCATTTTCCAAGCTGTCTGCCATGATATGACGCCGAGTCGCTCTTGGATAAAACTTATGGCAGAACTTATATTTTGAGAACCACCGTAATGGTACTCTATTAATTTAATCTGCCTATTTATATTTTTCTGTCTATCTATGTATCTACCTATGTATCTAGGTATCTATGTATCTTTGTATCCTATGTATCTACGTGTATCTATCTATCTATCTATCTATCTATCTATCTATCTATCTATCTATCTATCTATCTATCTATCTATCTATCTATCTATCTATCTATCTATCTATCTATCATCTATCATCTATCATCCATCCATCCGTCTGGCTGTCTGTCTAGCTATCTGTCTAGCTATCTGTCTAGCTATCTGTCTAGCTATCTGTCTAGCTATCTGTCTGTCTGTCTGTCTGTCTGTCTGTCTGTCTGTCTGTCTGTCTGTCTGTCTGTCTGTCTGTCTGTCTGTCTGTCCGGTATTCAGAATGTCAGAACATCGGATGAGAAAATAATCGTAATTATTTTGAGATCACCTGCGTTTAACCTGCAATAATCTTTCTGCTAAGTCCAGGAATAATATCCTTTTCAACTCGGACTATCATGGATAGAAGGTCCTCACATCCTTAGACCCGTGCCAGCTGTCTCCCCTTGCTCTCATCTGCATACGCTAACACACATCGGCTAATCATTACAAAATTATATATATATATATATATAGACTATGCATTATTATGCATGCATATCTATAACAATTATATATATATAATTGGTATTTTTGTGCACGCGCAGGATGGAACTCGTTCAATAACGGATATTTTCGGCCAATTGTTTTGTGATTGCTGTTCGTGTCCCCGTGTAAATATGCGTATAATACTGTTCTGTGTGTGCGTGACACTGCGTGCGTCTAAGTGTGTGTGTGTGTGTGTGTGTTTAACTGTTTATGTATGGGTGTGTGTGTGCGTGCGAGCGTGTGCGTGCGTGCGAGCGTGTGTGTGTGTGTGTGTCTGCGTGTGTGTGTGTGTGTGTGTGCGTGTGTGTGTGCGTGCGTGTGTGTGTGTGCGTGTGTGTACGTATGTGAGTGTGTGTTGATATCGTTGGACGCATAACAATCTCCACGCATCTGCGCGTATAATATAAATAATGGCGTTTGGTTAGCTTTCTGATATTCTCGAGATTGTCCGTAAGAAATTGTCTGAACTCGGAGTCCATGGACTCCGAGTTCAGGGTAGCTGCATTGGTATGGCGATGTTGTCAGGGCCTCGCCCCAATTTACCTCAGAGAGCTATGCAGCTTTACATTGGGTATCCAAGGACGTCGTCAGTTACGCTCTGCTGATAGGGGAGTCCTCTTAGTTCCTTTTGCTCATACTACTACCATGAAAAATCGAGCCTTTTCTGTGGTTGGACCAGTGGTCTGGAATGGTCTTCCTTTTGAGCTACGCCTACACCCTGGGACTCTACCAGGATCCTTCCTTACTAAACTTAAAACTATTCTTTTTGGGCGCGCTGGAGTCGGGAGCGCCTCTGAGTAGTTTTTCTTGAAGAAGCGCTATATAAATGTCCGAATGAATGAATGAATGAATGAAAGCTAGAAGATTGACCTTTCTTATGATACCAATCTCTTGCAGGTGTCCCAAATGCCATTTGGTCAGTTGAATCTAACACCTGTCGCGGAGATGAAGGGTTTTTGGCAAAGTGCTACAGCATTTCATTTCAACCAAGACACAAATAAATTACATAATTAAGACTCCACTAATAGCTGAATAAAACCACACAAAAATTATTCCTTTCTTGCTTATGCTTCCAGTGTAGTGTGTCTGCAAACATGACAAAAATGGGCTCGGCAAGAAATATTTCGACACTTTTCAAAAATTATTATTAATTCCTCATATCAAAGACAGCAAATATTACTTGACCTTGCCAATCCATGCTATGCACAGATCTGAAAACTGAAAACCAGATGTCTTTAGCTCCTCTACATCAAAAGTTATTGACGTCTGAAAATGGGTGAAAATTTTGAAAACGCAAATTCGCATGAAAAATCACGACTTTTGAAAAAATAGTTTAATAGCTTATTCTTTGGAGCACCAACAAGAGATTGGTATCAGTAAAAAGGTTTATCTTCAAGCTTTCCAATGATATGCGTTTGACTTGTTTTGGAGGTGATCCACACGCCCATTTGGTCAGTTGAAAGTGACCACTGTCACGGAGATGAAGGGTTTTTGGCAAAGTTCTATAGCATATCCTTTCAACCAAGACACAAATAAATTACACAATTAAGACTCCACTAATAGCTGAATAAAACCACACAAAAATTATTCCTTTCTTGCATATGCTGCCAGTGTAGTGTGTCTGCAAACATGACAAAAATGGGCTCGGCAAGAAATATTTCGACACTTTTCAAAAATTATTATTAATTCCTCATATCAAAGACAGCAAATATTACTTGACCTTGCCAATCCATGCTATGCACAGATCTGAAAACTGAAAACCAGATGTCTTTAGCTGCTCTACATCAAAAGTTATTGACGTCTGAAAATGGAAGAAATTCGCAAACGCAAATTCGCGTTCAATTTTCGGCCTACCCCCACCAACTTGAGTACCCCATAACTCGGTCAGTTTTCACTCAGGACACCTGAAACTTTCCAGTTCTTCATACCAGATGATAATTGATTTTTGGTGAAAATATCAAGAAAATCTGGATCGGAGAGTGGGAGGCATCGGTTGATCTGGCACGGAATGACCCTATTGTACCAGTTAAAGTAAATGGCAATTGTTTACGCGATATAGGCTACATGATTGATCATTTATGCTTATGTAAAACAGTTTTTTTTGCAATAACTTGTAATTGCTAATTGGTTTGTTTTTCTGCCAGTTTAGTGGTATGGTTGTATGATTTTGTACTTTTGAAGTTTACACTTTCTAGTTTGTTTTTATTTGATAATTCATTACAGTACTGGAATTGCAGAATAATTGCATTTATGTCAAGGATAATTTGTGTTCTAATCATATTTTAGTTCAAGAGATTTAATGTTTTCAGACTTCCTTTGTAGTATTTGTTTTCAGTTTGGTTCTGTTAACATTTGTCTGAGTGATTGATTTAAAGTTATTTTTATCATTATAAAATAATTAATGCAAAGTTACCATATGTTATTGGTTTTTGATCGAAGTTGAAGTATGGCTGTGGAGTTTGGATAAATAAGAGCAGTTTCTTGAGATTATAGTCGACGGGAATGAAATGTTAAGATGTGCAATAGGCTTCGAGAAAGAATAACGCAATGACAGAAGCAATTTTATGATGATTCCATTCACTGATGTATTTTTTCCAGTTTATAACAAAAGAGTGAGTTGCACATTAGTTCAAATAAGAAATTTTGCAGAATACGAACTTTTGTTGTAAAAAATGGTAGCATTATGTCAAAAAATACTACCGAGGACAGTAAATTTCGAGAGCATTACAACAGGACCGTAAAAAATACGGTCGACATGAACGGCAATATAATGTAAAATAGTTACGATAACTGTCGCTGACAGTTAAAATCGACGGCAGACAACCGTAAAATACCATCTAAATACAGTCGTTCACGGTAACCCTAACTGTAAAATACGGTAGCCAGGATATGTTTTACAGAATATGACAGTTAAATATTACGGTAGAAAACTGCCGGAAGTACAAGAAAACTGTGGGGCGCCGTTAAATATGACCGTAAAATAGTACGGTAGAAAACTGCCGGATGTGCTGGAATACTGTCGGGCGCCGTTAAATGCATTGTAAAAAATTACGGTCGCGAACCGTTGGAAAAACGGTCAATGCTATAGCAACGGTCTGCAGTTCTTTCGACGGTTCTCGACCGTGTTCTTAGCTGCCAGTCCTTTGACCGTTATATTTACGGTCAAAAGGCTAACAGTGCATATATACCCTCGCACGAACTCGATATAAGTCGGTGGCAGAGGCTTTGAGGTCGGCGTTTCCATTAGTGAAACGATGGATTGTTGACATCTACTAACCGAATTGTTCTCCATCTCTCATTGGAGAAATGGTATGCGATGATCGATAGGAGATGGAATATTATTCCAGCCGCTGAAACTAAGTAAATTGAAGTTATTATTATAGGCGTGGTTGCTGCAGCGCTGTGATCTGTGATTCGCTGTGCAGGTAATATAAGTAATGTACGTTGCTGCATGTGTGTGAATCTGTTCTTGACTGTATTGATCTGTGTCTTTCTCTGTATCTTTCTGTCACTCTCTTTCTCTGCCTCGCTCTCTTTCTCTCACACACTTTTACACTCTATCTCGCTCTCTATATGTATGTCTATGTATCTGTATGTCTCTCGTGTATGTCTGTCTGTCTGTCTGTATGTATGTATGTATGTATGTATGTATGTATGTATGTTTGTATGTATGTATGTATGTATGTATGTATGTATGTATGTATGTATGTATGTATGTATGTATGTATGTATGTATGTATGTATGTATGTATATGTATGTATGTATGTATGTATGTATGTATGTATGTCTGTATGTATGTATGTATGTATGTATGTCTATATGTATGTCTGTCTGTCTTAATGTCTGTCTCTGTCTCTCCCTCTCTGCCTGTATGTCTGTCTGTCTGTTTGTCTCTCTGTCTCTCTTCTAGAAGTAGATTTCGGTTGTTTTAATAAAGTAGCAATTTTAGTTTCAGCCTCACTTATGATTTTTAACCTGAACTTGTAGTTTTTTATGTTCCTCTATATGTTAGCTTCTGCTTCATTCACGACATATTTTCTAACCAGAGTATAATGAGAGGGACTTATGCAAGTTACCTGGCACAGTTGATTCGTACACCAGATAAATTCTCGGCATGGAAAAATCCTGGCAGTATTGTGGCAGGTCAGCAACCTTGGGCCCTTGGCAGAGGCTTTCTTAATTGGGATATTTGTCCTGGTTAAAGGTGAGGCTGACTTGTCACGCAGCTGTAACGTGGCCAGTCTGCTTCTTCTTTTTATCTCCTATTTCTTTATGAGATCAGTCCGTCTTTCGTGCACATAGTGATTTCTTCATTTGCTCATTCGTTCACTCGTTCGTTCCTTCATTCTGGTTCCCTGTTTTCTCAAACTCCGCCACTGGTCGCACTCTGCCAGTGCCAGTTCCAAGCCTGGATGAAGGAGGAGGGCGTCGCTAATGGTCTTTGTAACCACACAGTGACGTTAACCTGCAAATACCACCACCTCTGTTTTCTCTGTATCCTTTCGTGTTCTTCGACTTCCGTGTCTGTCCCTAGTGACTCAAGATGTGATGTTGATGTGTACATAAAGAAAAGACAATGTGAGGCGGTAAACAATGTTGAAACAAGACAATGCTTCTAGGCCGAAGATTTTCTGCACGTTTCTCATGTCTGCTTGTCCGCATACATCTCTTCACCACCGGCTTTTTATGACTATGTATGTCTATATGTATTCGGGAGTGTGGCTGTGTGTGTCTAGGTATGTGTGTTCGTATGTGGGCATGTGGCTGTGTGTCTGTCTGTCTGTCTGTCTGTCTGTCTGTCTGTCTGTCTGTCTGTCTGTCTGTCTGCCCTTTGGCAGCGTCGGTATCAGCCAACAAGGACATCAAACCTTCTCGTTGATGAGTTGAAGCAACAGCGACCATTCTGTGCAGCACGATGCAACTGTAAAAAACCGAATCAGCAACACGCTAAACACGCTAAACAAACACTAGCGTCTAGCATGTTCGTGTGCGAGCGTATGTGTGCGTGCGTCAGTGCGGGCGTGTGTGATGGTGATCCTTCTCTCTTTCACTGTCTCTGGCACTGTCTCTCTCTGTCTGTCTGTCTGTCTGTCTCTATCTTTGTTTGTCTTGTGTCTGTCTCTGTCTCTGTCTCTCTCCCTCTGTCTCTCTCTCTTTCTCTCTCTCTCTCTCTCTGTCTCTGTCTCTGTCTCTGTTTCTGTTTCTGTCTGTTTGTCTGTTTGTCTCTCTCTCTCTCTCGCTCTCTCTCTCTGCCTCTGTTGTTCAATATCGTTCATTCAGTTTTTCTAATAATTAAGGAGTGAATCAAAAGACAAAGATAAATAAACGAATAAATTAACTAACACACGATAAACGAAATAACCGACAAAATGAGTAAGCTTAACCCAGCGAACGAATGACGGAGACTTGAGATACATGTACTCCAATAAACAAACAGTATTAAACACGATCACTAAAATCGCCATCGTAATCGTCATCTCCAAACTTCTAAGGCACCACTCGAAGTCAAAAGCCAGGCGCGCGGCACCAGCTTATTCACGAGCGCAGCGATGATGAAAAGTGGTCGTTTTTCATCGTTCTGCTCGACATCACGAAATAGGGCGCTGTATAAATTCACTTAGACGAGCGACGTAGTTGACTAAGCACCCAGCGGGACAATCATGGGACTCAGTGAGGTGTACGCGCAGGACAATGGCATCGGCTGCACCGACGGACGGACGGATGGCTTCTGGAGTGTATGGCTTCGAGATTATGGCTTCGAGAGTATATTCTGGCTTCGAGTGTATTATCTGCAATCGCTTATTGGATTATGGTGACGTGTGAGAGCATTTTGATGGCAGGGTCTTTAGAGGATGAGAGAGAGAGAGAGAGAGAGAGAGAGAGAGAGAGAGAGAGAGAGAGAGAGAGAGAGAGAGGGGGGGGGGGAGGGGATATATATATATATATATATATATATATATAGAGAGAGAGAGAGAGAGAGAGAGAGAGAGGGGGAGGGGAGATATATATATATATATATATATATATAGAGAGAGAGAGAGAGAGAGAGAGAGAGAGAGAGAGAGAGAGAGAGAGAGAGAGAGAGAGAGAGAGAGAGAGTGAGAGAGAGAGAGAGAGAGAGATGGGTGGAGGAATTCGATTTGGTTTGATGCAGGCTTATTGCGTCCAGGGTTATGGGCTCTCCCCAGCCCCTACCCTGCACTTAGAATAGATGGCCGAGATGTGGTCGAGGGTATACGAGGGTGGGCCTATGCAGAGTGCACCCAAGTCACAAATATCTACGTTCAATCAATCAATCAAATATTTTTATTTTGCAACCAAAGTATACATGACAGGTTTACACATCTTGCTCATTGGTTACAAAAATGGGGAGGCCCTAAAGGGATAAAATAATCCCGCTGTCTAGCGACACCGACTAATATAATATTATTGAGTTGACGATAGCTCAGTAGGCTTATAGGGAATAATTACCTTCAGACACGCTTAGGCACTATCGCCTCGCTGTCGTATACGGTATTGTAATATGCATATTGCCTGGAATTTTGAACGGAAAGTTCTCCTTTCAGGCCATCAAGTGCATTTGGATAAATCGATTACTCGTTCTCCCATCAATCTCTTATTCCTTATAGGCAATTTTCTTTCATACCGGAGCATCCGTAGTTATAATGGCGTCGCTGAAGTCATTCTGCGCGAGACAATAATTATTATAAATCGGTAAACATGACACGATTTAAGCTTATTATAATAGTGCGTTGAATTTCCTATGACTTCCGGGGACGTTGATATATTGTACGGTGTTTGATCTAGGCGTCTCTGGGGGGGGGGGTACCAGGAATGACATGTTACCCAGAAAAATCGAGAGATGCTGTCTGCATGTATTATATACGTATCATCTTCCCCCCCCCCCCAGATAAAATCGACAGCGCAGCATTGATGCACTAAATTTTAATGTCATCAGATTTCAAAGTATCGGACTTATCGGAAATTTTGACAGAAAGACTAAAAAAGATAGTAAGAAAAAACTGCCGATCAGAGGGTGTCATTGGTGTCTGGCTACCTCTACCCACCTCCACCTGAACACACCCCTCCCATGCAGATTTATGCAGTTTTTACCCACTCGCGCTCTCAGTGAACTCAGTTACAATGAATACAAAAATCATTACAGCTTATTGAATTGAGCTGTTCATCATAGCTTTACACCCTCATCATTCCTATCTCTTAATAGCCGGCTCCAGTCCATCATGAGCCGCCTTATTCGACTGTGATAATAATATTTCCTTCATGTAGATATTTCCCCCTTTGATCAGCCGCATGCGAATACTAAGCTCTTTACGGCTGCCATGCAGGTGGATTGGGTGCGGGCATGTACTGCGTGACGTGTGCTTCCATGCACCGGTCAAACTCACCGTCTACCACCTGAGCACTACCACCTGCGCTCTACCACCTGAGCTCTACCACCTGAGCTCTACCACCTGCGCTCGCAGGTCTATGATCGCACGATCCATCCGGCATCAAATGAGAAAACTTTCAGCATTAGGATGATAATGCTTACGCTTTTGGATTTAGGATAATGTGTTTTAACATTTGACAGTCTTGGTCAATGTTATGATTTGTATATAGATCTATGCTTATATCCCTATTATGGCGACATACGGGTGTGAGACATGGACATTAAAGAACGAGGAGGAAAGACATATACAAGCATTCGAGAACAAATGTCTTAGAAAGATATTACGAATCCCATGGAAAAAAAGTTGACCAACGAACAGGTGTACAGTACTCCGTAGCAGGAACAAAGTAAGAACTGTTGACCCACGTAAAAACAAGAAAGTTGCGATACTTCGGACACGTCATGAGACAGCAAATGGGCAGCATAGAAAACAGTCTGATGACGGGACTGATTGAGGGAGAAAGAGGAAGAGGAAGACCAAGAATGGCATGGATAGACAACATCTTGAAATGGACTGGACTTTCGGGGAGGAGGCTAATAAACATGGCAGGAGATAGACAACTGTGGATTATGGTAATCCATTCGTGAAGTCAACTGTCGCAGAGCGACGATGGCGGAATGACATGACATGACATGTTTATTATCATGTATGTACATAA
>OX457051.1:33533156-33560656 GCA_949752735.1 Lumbricus terrestris
AGCATTCCATGATGCGACTATGGCACCTTTCGGTTATCTTTTGGTCAATCTGAAACCGGAAACTGACGATCGCTGTCGCATAAGGACAAACATTTTCCCAGGCGAGACGCATTATGTCTATGTAAGGTAATGAATATAAACTCCTGCTCCAGCAGCATCTCTCATTCATTCAAAATGTGCGAATCCATTGAGGAGAAATTTGAGAAACTCAGACTGCTTAAAGAATCTTCGCCTAAAGTAAGGAAGCGAATTTTAAAGGACTGTAATTCTTCACTGCTTTACTGTCTATGTGAGTGCGCACTCAACGTTTTAAAAGGTACTGTACCTTTGAAAGATGCTCAGAAGAAAAGACTCGGTCGATTCAAACACAAGCTGAGAAAGCTTGCCTCTAAGAAGACGCGCGTGAAAATTAAGAAACGTTTAGTGCAGACTGGTGGATTCCTAGGAGCCTTGCTAACCCCTGTGCTTTCTTTTCTGGGCACATTGCTGAATAATAAAATATAGTATGGAACATACAAAGAAAATGGTGCTGGTGGAGCCTAGGCAGATAGAGAAATGGAAAGAAACGATGCTAGACAAAACATTGTCGAACTTGGATACGCAGATGTATGATATTCTGCATAGGAATATTGCAGACGATGATAAAGCCAAACTATATACCAACAGTTTGAGTCGTTACTTGAACATTGATAAACCCTCTGTAGTTACAAAGTTTGAAACTGTAGAAAAGGTGGCGGCGGCGGCGGCGGCAACTCCTGATGAAACTGTCAAAGCTAGCAGCATAGAGGCACAAGTCTTGGAAACTGTCCCAAAGAAATGGAAAACACAAGCTGCGACACTCTTGTCGCACATGAAGAGCATTCCCGATTTGTCGTGGACTTCTAAAGGTGAACTTATTTTGAAGGATGCAACTATTCCGAAAACGCACATGGTCGATTTGGTGAACGATCTTATGAGAAAACGCACGACGACGTCCGCACCCACGGGATGGCGTCTCTTAGCCGAAGCTCTGAAAGATTCAAACATTCCTCGCGAGCTGATAGGAAATCAAGAACGCTGGTCGTATATTAACGATTCCACGCAGGACTCGACACCAGTTACGCCAAAGAGCATTCACGGTAAACAGCACCTTCCCTCGCTGTCGTCAACTTCTTCGTCCTGGCTGACTTACTGATGGAGTCATATTTCGATCCCAAGACTCCTGGAAGCTTAGCCGGCGTGTCGGCATTTCAAAAATATTCTGACTTTAAAACTAAAGACGTTAAAAATTGGTTGTTCAAACAAGATGCATACACACTACATAAGCCTGTTAGACTGAAATTTAGAAGACGAAAAACGTTCGCGCCAGGTATTGACAATCTGTGGCAAGCGGACTTGGCGGATCTTTCTGCATTGAGCAAACATAATGATAAAAATAAATACATTTTAACCTGTATAGATGTCTTGTCTAAATACGCTTGGGCGGTCCCACTAAAATCAAAGTCCGCCGCAGACTTGGTCGAAGCATTTTCATTCATTCTTTTAGATAGACAGCCGGCTAATTTGCAAACTGACAAGGGAACAGATTTCATTAATAAAAGCTTTCAATCCATGCTACGTAAAAATTCTATTCGTTTTTACACATCCGAAAATAGCGACATAAAAGCCTCTGTGGTCGAGCGATTCAATAGAACTCTTAAGACCAAGATGTGGAAATACTTTACTTATAAGAATACATATAGATATATAGATATTTTGCAAGATCTCATGCATTCTTACAACAACACGTATCATAGATCTATAGCCATGACACCCAATCAGGTTTCTAAGGATAACGAAAATATTATCATAAATCGTTTATACGGCGAGAAGAAGCGCCCTGCCAATTGGAAATACGAAGTGAACGACAAGGTTAGAATCGCAAAGGCTAGGATAGCATTCCAGAAGGGATACTTGCCAAGCTGGTCGACGGAAATCTTTAAGATTGTAAGTCGTGTGCCTACCGACCCCGTAACCTATGAAGTCGAAGATTTAAGCGGTGAAAAAATAAAAGGGAAATTCTACGAATTTGAGTTGCAAAGAATTTTAAAGGACGACGATATTTACACGGTCGAAAAAATTCTGAAGAGTCGTAAGCGGCGTGGCAAGACAGAGTATTTTGTAAAGTGGAAAGGATACGAAGACAAGTTCAACTCGTGGACTCAGGATATATTCAAAGTCTAGAAAGGATTTCTCACAGTCTGCCAGAGTAGGCGATCGACAATGGCGCATTTTTATCTCACCCTGCCTAGCAACAACTCCATGAGACATTTTCCCGACAATACTACAGCACACTTTACAACGAGATTGGAAAATGCCGTCTCCCTCAAAGGGCGTTGGGAAGTTGCGCTTCTGCAAATGCAATATCCGCACACCTGGTACAACATGCAAGCTGGCCAGGGCGACTTTACATTTGCCCAAATGCCTAAAAGAGGAGCCTTCGATGCCGTGTGCACCTCTATCCAGCGCTCCTGGCAGCTACCGGCCGGCTACTACGAAAATATTGCTGCTATAGTAGATGCCATAAATAAGAATATAGAGGATGTAGCCGAATTGCATTCGCTCGAAAAATATCCGAAATTTAGATATGATGCCATAACGAAAAGAGTCTGCGGTAAAATAAATCTCGCTGCACGTGTAACCTTCTCAGAGCCCTTGTGCAATATTTTAGGTATAGATGAAAGACATAAAGTTATCGAAAACAACAATTACGGCGCATATTTTTATCACGAGCGTTACGAGGATTATATTAAAGCGTGGGACGAGGTGCCCGACTGGGAATGGCAATCTGATTACAGCATCGATATAAATCCGAGCTTTTCGCGTATATACGTATATTGTAATGTGCTTGAATCTGTTGCGCTTGGTGATTCGAAAGCGCCATTACTCCGCATAGTTAATATAGAAGATAAAAGTGATGATAATGTGCACGTCTTGTACAAGTCCGCTTTATACGTACCTATTCAGCAGAAGAATTTCGATTCGATAGAAATATATATGAGAGGCGATAATGGAAAAGCAATCCCATTCGAGCATGGGAAGTCGTTCGTTGTACTACATTTCAGGCAGTGCAAAAATTTCAGTCTTCTGTAAATCATGGCACACTTCTATCTCACCCTGCCTAGCAACAGCTCCATGGCATTTTATCCGAATAATACAGTAGCACAATTTACAACACGTTTGGAGAATTCCATCTCTCTAAGCGACGATTGGGAAGTTGCTCTTCTTGAAATACAGTACCCTCATACGTGGAACAATTTAGAAAGTGAAGACGGTGGAATATCGTACATGCATACCACGTTTACCGAAAGCGGCGCAATGCAGCCCAATCCTGTGCATAAGAGAAGGCGCTTGCCGACCGGCTACTACGAAACGCCGCTCCATCTTATAGATTCCATAAACAAATTTATAAGAGGCGTTGCCGAAGAAAATGATTTGCTCGAATTTCCAAAATTTAGATACGATCCTGTGTCGAAAAGATTTACGGGCGATATAAACAAAGGTGTAAAGATACATTTTTCGCGTGCTTTATGTTCTATGCTTGGCATCGATGTTCGGCAGATTCCTATTGTCAACTACGGTCAGGACGGCGAAGCCTTTATTGAATTTACCGGCGATAGAACTTGCGATATAAATCGAAGCTTTTCTTCACTGTATATTTATTGCGACGTGCTCGAACATGTTCCTGTGGGAGATACAAAGGCGCCATTACTCAGAATCGTTAATGTTAGTGGAAAAGCTGGCGACAACGTGCGCATGATCTACGAAAAGCCCATCTACATACCTCTGCAGCAGAAGAATTTCGACTCTATAGAAGTGAATATAAGGACGGATACCGGCGATCCAGTTTCATTCGAAAGCGGAAAGTGTATCGTCACATTACATTTCAGACACTGTAAAATTCCATATCTTTTACAATGAAAAAGCCATTCTGCTGCGATGCGAGTCGTTTGGCATACGAAGACTATTATATGCAGCAAAGCGGTGATGGCATGCCGTTTTTTCAGGGCGCGCGTCTTCAGCGGGGTCATGGCCTGGGCAGCTTTCTTAGCGGGCTCTTTAGAAGCGCGTGGCCACTTATACAGACGGGTGCTAAAGCGCTTGGGAAACAAGCGTTGAGAACAGGTCTTCAGATTGCGAACGATGTGGCGGACGGTGATCACATCATTGAGGCTGCCAAGCGCCGTGTACCAGAAGGTATAAAGGCCTTTACATCTTCAAACGATTTTAATGTTCAAAGTGGTAACGGAGGGAAAAGACGTAAGCGCTCTCTGAGAAGAAATAGGAAAAGAGTCAAGGAAGATATATTCGGTGTAGTTTAAAAATGGCATTCGTTCATCCCCAGTCCTGCGAGTGTGCAAAGAGCGAACTTGATCTTTTCAGCGTTCCTCCTACGCAGACCAGTATAGAATCTGGGTCGTACGTGGAATATAATCCAATAGCAACGATATCACAGGGCACGCCTATAGAATTTAGCATAACAGGCGCAGGCCAAGATTACCTAGATCTGTCTAACACGCAGCTTTACGTTAGAGCCTCTATCGTTCGAGCGAATAACGAAGCTATAGATGCTGAAGATCATGTTGGACCTATCAATCTTTTCCTACACAGCCTTTTTTCCGAAGTTGATATAACTCTAAACGATACGCTGGTCACTTCTTCAAACAACACGTATGCATATAGAAGCTATCTTGAGACTCTGCTCAGCTACGGCACGTCAAGCAAAAATTCTCAACTCACCTCTGCACTCTTTTACAAAGATACCGCCAGACGCTTCGAAGAAAACAATCCGCACGACGATGCCGGTACGAACGTAGGATTCAAGAAACGCAGTGCTCTGACGGACGAAGGCCGCGTTGTCGATATGCTGGGTGGCATTCACAGCGATCTCTTCTTTCAGGAAAGATTCTTGCCAAATGACATTAATATAAAAATACGACTCATAAGAAATAAAGATTCATTCTGTCTAATGTCCTCGATGCCTGGTGCGTCATACAAAGTAAAAATATTGGAATGTAAGTTGTATGTCAGAAAAGTCAAGTTAAGCCCGTCAGTATTCCTAGCGCATGCCAAAGCGCTAGAGATTGGAAATTTGAAGTTTCCCATTCGAAGGGTTGTTTGCAAGACTTTTACTGTTCCTAGAGGAAATCTGGACGTTACGCAAGAGTGTCTTTTCACCGGTCAGCTTCCCACTCGTATTGTTTTTGGTTGCATTGATAACGACTCATTCAACGGTGTTTACACGAAGAATCCGTTCAATTTCAAACATATGAATCTGTCACAATTAAAAGTATATCTGGATGGGCAGCAGCAAAGTATAAAACCATTGGAAACTAACTTTACAAATAATCAGTTTGTGAATGCGTATGCATCGCTTTTCATGGGCACTGGCAAGTGGCAAAGGGATGAGGACAACGATATAAGCAGAGAAGATTACGCACACGGCTATTGCTTGTACGCATTTGATTTAACTCCCGATTTGGCCGAGGGTGGACATTTCAACATGCTTAAAAGTGGAAACGTCCGTGTGGACATGAAATTTGCACAAGCCTTGGATGCTACCATAAACGTCATCGCCTTTGCAGAATTTGAAAATATCCTTGAGATAGACAGATCGCGAAACGTCCTTTTCGACTACACTAACTAAAAAGGAAGAATATGGATGGCATTACGATAGAAAATTTTCTGCGGCGAGATCCGAGGTGTGCACCCATGTTCTTGGGCGTTTTCGCCAGCGATCGCCTACCTACAACGAAAAATAGAAATAGACCGTTTATAATTGCATGCAATACAGACAGATATGGTCAACCTGGTATACATTGGATAGCAATGTATATTGAAAGTCCTGAGTATGGCGAATACTTTGATTCCTTCGGCAGAGCTCCAGATATTCCATTTAGACGATTTTTACACAAATATTGTTCAAATTGGATATATACAACTAAACAGCTTCAGAGCGTGACAAGTCGTTTCTGTGGACATTATTGCATTTTCTATTCGCTACATAGAGCTAGAGGTTATAACGTCAATGCGATTTGCAACAAGTTCAGTACCGATACAGGGTTGAACGACTTTTTAGTGCATAGATTTGTTTGTGAAGTTTAAGAATAAAAGTTGTACGAATTTAAAAGAGTTGTGTGTGTGTTCTTTATTCTTCATAGTGAATGGGGTGTATCCTTTGATTAATAAAGTGGCAGAAGAATAATTGTATATGTCTCGAAAAGCTGCAAGTACTTTTAGTCATCAAAAGCGGTCATTAGCTAAAACACATCAAAGGAAGTCAGTCGTAAATATTTCTGGACCAGCCGATCATAAAAAGTCATTAGTAAGCACATCAAAGAAGTCATTAGTCAGCACATCAAAGGACCCCGTTCCTGGAACAGCCGATCATAAAAAGTCATTAGTAAGCACATCAAAGAAGTCATTAGTCAGCAATAAAAAGCAATTAGTCCCGTCAGTGATAATTAAAAAGCAATTAGTCCCGTCAGTGGGTAATAAAAAGCAATTAGTCCCGTCAGTAGTAGTCATAAAGCAATTAAAAAGCAATTAGTCCCGTCAGTGGTAGTCGTAAAAGCAATTAAAAAGCAATTAGTCCCGTCAGTGGGTAATAAAAAGCAATTAAAAAGCAATCTGTCCTGTCAGCGGGGTAATTAAAAAGCAATTAGTCCCGTCAGTGGGGTAATTAAAAAGCAATCTGTCCTGTCAGACGCAGTCCTTCACTACTTGTCTATTTATATACATCGTCTTCACCTAATCAGTATGTCTGCCTCTGCCTGTGTCTTCCTCTTATCATTGTTCACCAGACAGTTCTCTACTCCGGAAATCGACGATTGGCGTCATGAAATAAATACAAAAATTAAAATTAATATAAAAAAGTAATCGAAAAAGCCAATGATTAATCTAATAAATGTTTAACAATTAATCACGTGATTAATCGATTACATTTTTATACAAATAATCAAGTAATTAATCAATTAAATTGTTTACGATTAAATCAGACGATTGATCGTTAGAATCGACAGACATGATTGAAGCACAAGTCACCACAGCGTAACGCTTGGTTTCAGTGCTTCACGACTCACTTCCGTTTACGATTGTAATTCGTTCAATTGCAAATTTTATAGCGCCTATTCAAAGAAACCAATCAGAGAGAAACGTTTCTGACCATTCAACAGAACAGCCAGGACTGTTCAATTCTCTATTTCCATTGTGTGGTGGTCCAATCATGCTGTTTCTTTCGTGTGTGTTCTGCGGAAAACGAGCCGCGGCATCACAAGTGATTGATTTTAGATGAAGACCTTTATGCGGGTGTTTAAGGATCCCTCCGCGCTGTGATGCGGCCGCGCGTCACGACACGAAGCTACTGTAACAGTAGAAACCGGTTTCAAAGACTCCGTCGGGTCTAATTAGAAATGTTAGACGATCGGAACCAAAGCTTCTCTTAGACGCAGCATGCTTTGCACGCCAGCAGATAATAACACGTGCAAGCCCGCTGAGCAGCGTTGCCACTCCTTGGGTTATTTCAAAAGATCTTGGGTTTTTTGATCCGAACTTGGGAAATGTTTTTTTTTTGTTTTTTGGACAAACTTGGGGTTTTGGGGGGGGGTTTCGACGGAAAAAAGGGATTTTTTTACATTTTCGGACATTTTTCGTAAAATTCTGGACTTTTTCCCGAGATTTGTGCCGGATGACAACAAACGGTCATCAGATTTTTGGACGGGAAATTCGGGAAATTTTCGGAAGATTTGTGGGAAATTCGGTAATTTTTCGGGAAATTCTGGGCATTTTCGGAAGATTTGCTCAACTTCGGTTTTCTTGGTTTTTTGTTTGCCCTTCAACTTGTCTTTTTTTTCAATTTTGAGTGGCAACTGCCGCTGAGAGGGGAGCAGAGAGGCCAATGTCAAGGGACCCTGTACGGGTTGAACAGATAGGCCTATAATAGGCCTATATATACATAATTAGGCCTATGAACAATTGAACATACACTGTTTAGGATTTCGACCTTTTAAATACAATATATCTCATGGGCGGAGTTTGGTTTCCGTACTTGGAGGGGCTAAAAAAGAACTTGGGAAGAACTTGGGTTTTGTTGGGAGGGAGCGGCGCTGACAAATATTTTCTAGACCCAAAAAAGTTGATGACCTTTTTGAGAACCCCTGAATTAGATGATCTGAACCGAAGCTATAGGTCTGTATTTTATACACATGAACATAGGCCTACACTGTTTAGGATATCGACCTATTACATACAGTATATCTGACACCTATCATCAATCAGCTTAAACTTCAGCTGATTACAGTCAGAATAATTAGCCTACTGCGTGCAGAAATAGGCCTATTGTAACGCATAGGCCTAGCGCCTATAGGTCGTATACCCGCACTTTTACGATTTCAATTTGTTTCTAAAAACAGTTTTCTCCTCATGAGGCCTTCAGATGGTTTAGGGGCCCGGGGCTGGTCTGTTTATATAGGAACCCAATATCTCTTCTGAACACGCAACCCGTTGACACGAGAATTAGTAGTCAACATTGGCTGTGGTGGTCCCGTTGTCTAAGCTTACGCATCTACGTTCAATTTTATAGTTCGTTGAAATTATAAGACTTCGTACACGTTGAAGTTGTAAGACTTCAGAATATCAAAAGTTTTACACGGGTTTATTAAGCCTATATGTCGAACTATTTTCCACTGTTTATTTCCTTACACTTGCAAGATTTCATGTGTGTTTCATTTTTTTTAAATATAATTATGAGCTAACGTCCTTATGGCATTACACATGTAGGCCTATATCGAAATGCCTTGTCCATTATGGGACGCGGTGGTGTAGTGGTGGCGTCGTTGCCTTGAAGCCGGAAGGTTCGAGGTTCGAATCCACCTCACGTCGCAGCGTAGGGACCTTGGGCATGTCCATCACTCGCAATCGCTCAGCGCTTCGGAGTGAAACTCCGATGCAGTGTCCGCTCTGCATTCGGGAGCGCCTCTGATTAGAGTGCTTGAAGGGGCGCTATAACAAGTGCACATACAAACAAACAAACAATTTGTCTATTCTATTCCTTGTTTCATTTTGACATTGCTTAGTCATTAATTTTATAATTTAACTTTTTCGTCAAGTTTTTTCTATTCGTTCGTTTCTCATTATTTTACTCGGCACTCGTTGCGTTTTAATTAACTAATTAATAATTTGATGATGATTTCAGCCTGTAGTCTGTTCTTCGGGATAATTATGCCTATATGGCGCATTAGGACTAATGTTAGGCTAATTCAGACTAGACCTGTGCATTTAATGAGTCTTTTGAATAGAAAGCTCAAAAATCCGTGTCGACAAGCTTCCGAGTATTATCTGGTCCGCTGTCATTACTGGCTTGTCGGAGATCTTTTTCATGCGTGTCGAAGCCTTGCAAAATTTGGTAATACAATTTTAAACTTTAAATTGTAAGGCTTAATTCGCTTTGTGAGATGTTCAAGAGCAGTCTTTAATCTAGTCTCTCTGCTTTTTTGGGGTGGGGGAATTCAGGTTTCTGAAGAGGGCGAAAAAATGGGCGTTTGGGGCGGATTGGTGAGTGGGTGGGGAGCAACCGCTCGTGGGCCAGACACAGGCGACACCTCTTGACCGATAATTTTCTCTTACACCTTTATTAGTCTTTCTCTCCGAATTTAAAAACGCAGATTTTACATAATATTATCATTGCATGTGAACAAGACCTGTCTGTTTGCTGTGGGAGTTGGTATGGTAATCTATCAAAAGGGCGCAATCAACAGGGCGAAAATAAATAGAGCACATGGTCATTAGAGCGCATGATCGAAAGGGTGCAATTCAAAATGGCGCATGTCTAAAAAGGCGAAAATCAAAAGAGCGCATGTACATGTAGACCTACCCAACAGGAAAATATTTCGAAACGTGAATCTATCGTGAGGTAACAAGTCTTTAGCGCATTTACTCTTAACATAGATCTATTCTAAATTCGTTTCTGCATTTTGCTTCATAATAGCACAATAAATTATTGTCATCAAAATACCACAGGTCTGCAGCTTCTACAAGATTCTACTAATAGCCTATGCGGAAACAAATTAGGGAAAATGGGCTTCTATAAGACTGCGCTATGTTGACTGTTCGCTCTTTTTTATTACAAACTCCCTTTTATCATTTCATTTCCTGCACGTGTGATTTCGATTGCTCTTCGTCTGAATAAACACGCTCTTTATTTATAAAACACTCTCTTTATTTACCTTTTCTGTTTTCGTCTGTTAAAGCTTACATGTACGTCCTTTGACTTTTATCGACCTGACAAAATCGCCCTTCATTGAGCGTTCGTTCTGGTCATTTTACCCCTTTGATTGCCCTCTTTTGATTGCTCCTATGCTATTTGTCTTTTCGCTCTTTTGATCATACGCTCTAATGACCATGCGCACTATTATTTTTCGCCCTATTGATTGCCCCCTTTTGATTGCGACCTTTTGATCAGAGCTATTTTTAAGGAATTTTTTGAACTGCGCAACCCATTCTTTCCTTTCCCATCCTCCATGGTAAGTTTCTCCCAATCGGAGGAAAACGCCTTTTTCATTTAGTTTTAACTGCACAGAAGCGTTTATACAACTGCACAAATCCATTTAGAACTGCACATTTTGTGTGCAACTATACACGTTAAAAAAGCCCTGCTTTTGATTTGCGCCCTGTTGCTAGTAAACCTGGGGTATTACGTATACAATTCTTCTGGGGGATATAATCTATGTGCATGTCATGGGCGGAGACCTAGAGGGGGACAGAGGGACGGTCCCCCCAATGAAGGTGTTGGGGGGACGGCCCATGTATTTGCCCCCCCCCAATCGTTGAGCGTCAAGACTAAAAAAAAGGTCATCAACTTTTTTGGCGGCCAAAATAGACATTTTTGGAGATTTCGTCGCCGGATGACTAAAAAAAGTCATCAACTTTTTCGGCGGCGAAAATAGAAATTTTTTCGAGCTTTCGCCGGTCGTCAGAAATTTTGGCCGGCAAAAGATGGAGATTTTTCTGCGACACTCAGCCATTCGTCCATCAAAAATCTCGCGTCTTTCCGTCCCCCCCCCCAAGTCTCCGCCCAGGTCTCAGCCTATGGTGCATGTTAACAACAGCTCAGGATTTCTCCCTAGGGGAATATAATTCCTGGAATCTTCCCCCCCCCAGAGATGTCTGGATTACACATTGTTTCAAGACTGACAGTGACAAACGTAGCGTTCTAAGCCTATAAGAAGACTGTGTGTAGGCTAAGCAAATCACCAATCAAGCTTTAGTCTTGTTTTGTACAAAAAACATTTATTATGGGAATCAGTAGCCTCTCCGAGTTCGAATACCCGTATTTTGTTTACCACTTCCTGGAAAATATTGCCTCTTGCCGCCGCTGAAAAATGCTTCACACTCCCTGCTCTAACGTGTCTTCACTACACCATGTAGACTACGCAGGCTAAAATATTGGTTGGCTGTCATCGGCGAGTGTTTTTAGCTACGCTCGACCGTGTGGCCATCCATCAGGCCGACCGGGCACTAGAGAGTAATTACCTGCCGGCCTCGATTAGCCAATGGGTTGATGAGAAACGTGCGATGGAAGAAGGGGTCTTCCTGCACGCGGCAGTTCACGGACGATCTCGATTTACGGACGATTGACTTGCTAACGGGAAAATGGAGAGGTCTTCGGGGAAATAGAACACCGTGCAATAACGCTTGTATATAAAAATATATTCATAGGGTATACACATATAGAAAAGTCACCAGTGGGCCGTGGCGTAGTCAAGGGGGTTTCGGGGGTTAAAACCCCATTGGCCTAAGAAAAAAGTGTTTTTAAAGGCTATTTATCCACTTAAATAAGAAAAAACAAAGCATTTGGTTGTAGTAACAATTTTTTTTCTTACTTTATTCCCTTTGTTACTTTATTCCCTTTTTATTTACTGTAATACTGCTGGGTTGGTGTCAGAAAGGGCATCCGGCCAGGCCATAAAACCCCCCACACACACACGCATCGTAAATTTCTGGCTACGCCACTGAACGTCATAATGGATACACGCTTATATACATCAAAGCAATATAATTATATGAATATGGTCCTATTGCATGCATTCATAAAAATTAATGATAGCCTAATCAGGAGATTCAAAAAGAGCTACATCACAGTCGACGCCGAAGAGAGAAAGGCTCTGTGGCCTACATGATAACTTAAAAACCAATGACAACATTGTTTTGGGTCGTTTGATTTTCCAACCCATACTTGTACTTGTGAAACGGTTTCAAGGGTAATTCATTCATTCATTTTGAGAATTTATTTAGCGCCTCTTCAAGATACAAGTGTTTACTCAGAGGCGCTCTTCGCGCTGGCCATGCAATGAACTGATGTTAAGTGTAATTTCGACAAATAAAACAGTAAGCTTACATCAATTTGCAAAAATTTAATAGACAGTAAGCTGAAAGAAGAGTCACCATTGGCAGGCACACACACACACACACACACACACACACACACACACACACACACACACACACACACACACACACACACACACACACACACACACGGGTGGAACCAACCAACAGATTCCCGTCAGCAGCCGAGTGATGGTATGAATGGATGAATTGGGGGAGGGCGGTAGCGCAATGCATAACACGCTGGCGTAGAGTGCGAGAGGTAGCAGGTTCGAGCCCCCGGTGGGCGGACATGCTTTGCAGGCTGCTATTAGCGCCGTGTAATTGCAAAGCTGTCTGTTCTGTTAGTAGTTAAGATTAATTAAGATTACTGCATAACTTGTAAATGTAAAGCGCAGTGCGTTTGCAGGCGTTAAATTAAAGAAAAAATATTATTATTATTATTATTATTATTATTATTATTATTATTATTATTATTATTATTATTATTATTATTATTATTAATGTTCAGAATCTCTGGACCAAGTTGCGTCGATAGATTAGAGCGACAACAATATTGGCATCGCTCGCAAACACGGTGACGCTGCATGCCAAGAGTAGTCCCTCAATGATGGAAGATGACGCCAGCACCCACAAATTAATCTTCGATGCACAAGGATAATTGTCAGGGAGAAGGCTGAGGAAATTCGTCGCGTCGGTTGGTTGAAGCGCCGCCAGTGACTCATGGTCGAGGTAATTCCGGTGACCCGCGTTAGCCATTCTTCACCGGAACGTAACCAAGGGGTGCCGACGTATAATTCTCTCTCGCCTCCAGCTCCCCTTGATCATCCATTCCGTTTGAACCTCGGAAGACCCAATTTCCGTGGTCAATTGTTTCAGTTCCTTGACGTTAGATCTTCTGGACGGCTGAATGGGACTACAATATATTCTCGTAGATAACTTGAACGGAAAATCTGGCCGGAAATGAAGTTCCGATTTCAGGTACTATGCATGCACACCGTCGCAGTGCGGTCTTTTCATCTGATAATTGTCATTTACCAGTTCGGTTTCCTTCCAGTTATCATGTCCAACAATCTATGATCATTAATCCTATACATGGTTTTTCGTTCGAAAAATTTCCAGCGTGTTCATTCATTCAGAGCGCCTCTGAGTAGTTTCCTTGAAGATGCGCTATATAAATACTTGAATGAATGGGAGAGTGAATTAAATTATTTTGAAAATTTATATAGCGCTTCTCAAGTAGTCTACTCAGAGGCGCTCCCTGTCACGGTTAAAACGAAAGGTCTTGTGCAACTGGTGCAACTGGTGCAACTGGTAGAAGGCAGGCAAATTACTTCGAGGCAGTAAACACAGTGCAAGCGGAAGTCCACTCCATGTGGACGGGCCAACAACCGAGAAGGCTCGACGCTATCTGGTAGAAGAGCGGGTTCGAGGGACCAGCAGCTCCCCATTGGCCGAAGAGCGCAAAGCTCGACGGTGGACCAAGTCAAGACAGGGCGACAGAGAACAGACAAGTACGACGAAGCACTACAAGTTAGGCACCGCCAGACAAGCTCTGCTACTCTGTCGGAGATGCGCTTCGAGTCTGGAGGCCGGTGCAAAACATCACGCATGTAAGCAAAAATGGGCATACTTTGGAATAAATTATGGCCAATAAACCGAGCAGCAGAGCGCATGTCCCGGTCAAGACGCCCTATTAAGTTAGATGGGTGACCAACACGAACTGAGCAACAATCATCAATTATTCTGCTGGTAACACAGGCGTGGACAAGGACCACAGCGACATCATGCGATAGGGAACTGCAAGACAACACGCAACTGACGGAGCTGGTAATAGCAGCTTCGTGTTACCAGGTTGATATATTATTATATGCTGCCGAAAGTTATGTGTCTGCACATAGTTAACTTGGCCATGTTGTGTGTCGAAAGTGCGTCGTATGCAACATTTATATACACACATACAAGCATACAGTCAGACAGATATACAGACTCGCAAACACGCACACGTGCAAATGTACACACATAGTCACATACATATAATTTTTATTATACTTACAGGCACGCGTAGACTCTATATATGTTCATGTACAATTGTACATGGTACATGCATGCATGCATTTCACCATTCACGCATTTTATTTGTCTAACTCGCATATTCTAACTTCCGTCCAGCACATGTTAGAATAATTCAATGAAATTTGCACTTCCAATGTACAAGCTTACTAAACAGACACTCAACCACTTCTATCTGACTAGCACCGATTCGATCGAGTATATATAGTTCGTTTCTTTGATAATTTCTTTCTTTGTAATCGACCGCGGTATGTCAGCAAGAACCCAATTATTATTTTAGCACACCATGCCGCATCACGTAAAAGGCTACTGCTTCACATGTTTCACATCACGCCACATCGCCTTATAATGCTTCACATGTTTCACATTACGCTCCATCGCCCTAGAATCAGTGGCGTAGCTACCATGTGTGCAATGTGTGCAAAGCACATGGGCCCACGACCTCCAGGGGCCCACACAGATTGCTGAATTAATTATTTATTATAGGCTATCCTAATTAGTAACTCACATTATTTTTTGATGGATGTGAGTTTTGTGAACACACTTGCATTAGGCTATACTTCGTTACTTTACTGGCTCCTTTGAACCACCTTGCTGTTGACAGGCAAACTATACTAAGTCCGAACTCCTATATAGGCTATTAATAATTATTATGTTTTCGTCTCGAGTCATGACTGTCACATTGCAAGATGACATTGGTGTAAATGTATGTGAACGATAATAAAAAATAGGCCCAATAAGCTTATCGATTTAATCTGAGAACATGAGACGAATCATACCGGTATAAGATTTTAATTTCGCTGCTTCGCTTTTTTATGCAGACATTGCAGAGGATATAAGGCCGTGCCTGTGCTATCTAGGATAGGTGTGATTATGTTCGTCTATAATTATTATGTCACAATGGTGTATTGTAATTAAACGGTGCCAGAAACCTCATACGTCTCACAGGCATGCTCGTGTATTCCGGTAGGCCTACTTTGCTGGATATGGTAACGGCAGTGACCTGACAATTCACTCAACCAGGGTGAGAAATTGTCGGGGGTTTGAAATGGTTCAACCCTTTCTAGTCTTTCAGAAATTCACATGGTTGTCTTCTTTTCAGTTTTTCACGACCAAACTCCACGTGGATCATAATCTGACTCCCAGTTATTTTTCTGCATTTCTCAAACTGGTCTCAACTTCTTTCAGCTCTCACCCCAAAATTAGATAGATAGAGAGAGAGAGAGACCAAAAATTGAGCAGGATAAGGGTCATAGGAATCACTTATTTGTCCCAATGTTTGCACTTGTAAGGAAAATTGCTGAACTTATTATTAGGTATGCCTACTGTGACAAATTGTGTATCGTTTTTGGTGTGCAAATTGCAAATCATGGACCAGAATTGATATATGATGGACATTCTTTGCTGAAGAAAATGCTAGAAAGAAAACTCTATGATGTCATTACTCAGTTTTAAGTAGACCCACTAATAATAAGTGAATAAGTCTGCAACGTGATAGATTTTAAAATTCGTCTGAGAAATCACTGTGTGCACAGTTAAGCTTATAACACTAATTATTCGTCTGTCTCATTCGTGCAGCATTCATGTTTATTCTGTGAGCTGTATTGCATGTGTTAGGTCTAATAGCAAACACGCCATTGATTTGTTTCTGGTGATCTTAAATGCTAGAACGCGAAAATATCGGTCCTACAAAGCCAAGCAGGGCGCATGCGGAACCTCTGCACACGGGCCCACGAAAAGCTAGCTACGCCACTGCCTAGAATGCTTCACATGTTTTCACATCACGCCCCATCGCCCCAGAATGCTTCACATAATTTCACATCACGTCACATCGCCCCAGAATGTTTCACATAATAAAACACCCAACAGAGGAAAACGAGTTTACTCCACGTATTTCATTTGGAGCGGAATGAAGTCATTTCGTTTGCGTTGGAATCGAGGGAAATACCTTCAGCTGTGGAGAAGATCCGGGTTTTCAATGAGAGCAACTCATCAGCCATTCACGGTAGAACAACAGTTGACTCCCAATAGGTGCGTGGCGTTGTTTTCCAGTGTAGACTTCCCAATCTATACGGCAAATCAATCAAATGGAATTTTTATATAGCGTCTTTCGGTTCATTCATTCATTCATTGCAAGAATTTATATAGCGCCGTTTTATTGCTTATTCATTCATTCATTCACTCATTGCAAGAATTTATATATAGCGCCTCTTCAAGGGAACTACTCAGAGGCGCTCCCAACTCAGCCACAGGTAAAAGAAAAGTAGGAGTTGAGTGGGAATTGAGCAACATATAAAAAGTAGAGGAGTTTAGCGTACAGGCATCAATGGCAAAGCTAGATCCACAATCGAAAAAGGTTCGGCGCTCTCTTAGATACTCAGAGTTATCGCCACTTGCACTCGGGCCACGCAGGCAGACCTTGTGAGGAGAAACGTCTCCAGGGTTAGTCAGCATACTTGGCTTAAAATGCTACTTAATCATCCGGTTACTATTTCTGTATAGTCGTGTTTCTGTGTGTGTGTGTGTGTGTGTGTGTGTGTGTGTGCGCGTGTGTTCACTTTTATATCTCTGCCTCTGTTTCTCTCTTTCTGTTTCTTTCTCTCTGTTTCTCTGTCTGTCTGTCTGTCTGCCTCTCTCTCTCTTTCTATCTGTCTCTCTGTCTCCCACTCTCTGCCTCTCTTTACCTCTCTCTCTCTCTCTCCCTCTCTCTCTCTCTCTCTCTCCCTCTCTCTCTCTCTCTCTTTCTTTCTCTCTCTCTCTCTGTATTATTTTTTTCTTTCGCTTTGTCTCTCGGTCTCGCTCTGTCTTTCTGTCTCTCTCTCTGTCTCTCTCTCAGTCTCAGTCTCTGTCTCTCTGTCTCTCTGTCCCTGTCTCTGTCGCTGTCTTCGTCTCCCTCTCTTTCTCTCGCACTCTCTCACTCTCCGTCTCGGTCTGTCTATCTGTCCGCCTGTCTGTCCATCTCCCTTTGCAAATCGCTTCTCTCCAATCTATTCCGAGCTGCTGTTTCTCTTCTGTTTGTCTATAGATCTGTCTATTGTATCGCATCTGCAGATTTAAAGGCGCCTCTCGCTGAATGACAATTCAGAGACTCTCTCGACGTGCAAAGTGGAAACTCGGGCGAAAAGAAAAATGCTTTCAGAGACTAAAATGAAATACGTGTAATTAGTTTAGCTCGTATAGTGAGGGAGGGGGGAGGTCGTACCAAATGGTGAGACCAACCGTAGCACACGGTCGATATTTAGCACGATCAGACCCATAATCCTGAGAACGCAAAGATCCAGACGATAAACAGAACGTATTTAGCGAGATTACGATCCTGGTAACTGACCATTATCTTGATAGGCATATAGAGCGATAAAGATAAATATCTTAATAGGGTCTACATAGACTATATATTTGTATGATATATATATATATATATATATATATATATATATATATATCTGTATATATCTGTCTGTATCATGTCAATATATTTTTCTATATATCTGTCTAGATATATCTGCTGGCTTAGTTGTAGTATCCGGACCAACGTGTCGGTTAGGTTCAGGTTTAGGGGTTGTGAGGGTCGGTTATGGTCAGGTTAGGCGTCATGAAGGTCGGTTAGGGCTAGGTATAGGGTTAGTGTCGTCATTCGGTCCCGGATACTATAACTATCCGATATATAATTATAGACTATATCCGTGACCATGACCATAAATATACTGAACCCAGGTGTAGGTCTAACAGTAATGGCATAAAAAATACAAATCCAGTAGAAAAGCAGACTAGCAGCAAGGGGTCAAAAGGACAACGACTGTACGGAGACTGGGTTTCGCTAGTGGGCCACCTGTAACAACGATACAAATTTGGGCAGACTTAGTAATAAAACCTGATTGTTTATACATGCCTCCATTAAATGTATGGGAAGTATTCCTGAATCAATTGGAAAGATTACGACGTCATAACTGAATATTTATCGAAAATAACAATGATTTCGATGTGGCAACCGCTCCATAACAATACCTGTTACGTCATCATCCAACGGGCAGTCTTTGTTGTCGTTCGTAGGTTATAAAGTCTGACGCCGTAGCCAGCACGTCACAATTATTTACACTGCAAGCGACAGCATTGTCTTACAATAACTCAATCGAATTGCGGAACGGAGGACTCTTACAGTAAATTCTGTAGCCCTGACTTTGGCGTCGGGAGCCAAGTCGACTCTCGCGAGTGATGTGTGCCGCGTTCGCAGCTCGCTCGAGAGTTCCGGGAAGCAGTTCGATTCAAATTTCTTTTACCAACAATAAAATGAAATGTGACAAACCGTCACGAGCAGGTCCGATTGGCCAACAGCTGCAGAGTGGGCTTGAGTAACAAATTCTCAAAGGTTTTCTAATACTAGCAAAAAACCTTCAGCTCCATCGTTGGGTTCGATGTAGCAGCGTTTTACGCAGAGGTTACTCGCCACGATGATCTTAAGGAAATCTAGGGGCAGCTGTTGGTTGAAGAGCGCGACCTCAAGTAATTCGTCGTGAAAACCTAAAGCGACCGTTTGGCTGAGCACCCCTCATCTCTTTCTTGCTATATACTATACGACTGAAACTGTACACAACGTTGAAATCCTGTCGAAAAACAATGACTAATAAATGACTCAACTGTCTACTCTGCTTCTTTCTTTCTGAGCCGCCGTGTGCTCTGCTCAGCTATGCCTTGTTTCTCTATCACTTACTACTACCATGTAAACCGCCCAGCATTTTGTAGTGATGGACTTTGCTCAGTACTAGCCTCCCTGCTGCTTTCCGGTCTCTCTCTTATGGCTCTTCTGGTTCTTTTCATCATCTCTTCAAGGCACTTCTTGTTCTTGTTGACCAGGCCTTGCTTAGAAGCGCCTCTGAATAGAGATCTTGCGAGGACCTGATTCTTTCTTTCACCTTTTCCTATCAACTTCATTGGAGTCGCCACCTGGTAAAAAAATTCCAAAGGAAACAGGGTTATACCTCAGCGTTCTTCCTCTTTAGGTTCTCTGCCAAGTGGCTGGTCCAAACGTCCAATGTCTCCATCTTTCCCACTGTTGTGCCATGTCCTTAAGTTCTCTGTATCCCTCCTCCATCATCCCGTCCAGCAGTTTTTGTCTAGGTCTTCCTCTGCACCTCTTTCCCCTCCAATCTTCCTTCAATTATTTCTTTCCGCAATGAGTTTCCTCGCAGCAAATGTCCTACCCAATTCTTTTGTCTCATCTTTATTGTATTTAGCAGAGATCTTTTCTCTTCTACCATCGTTAGTACTTCTTCGTTTGCTACATGCTATGGCCAACTAATTTTCTCCATCTTTCTCCATGCCCACATTTCAAAAGCTTCCAGCCGCTTGGTGTCTTCTTTTCTCATTGTCCATGTCTCTCACTCCATACAACTCAGGCTCAGCGTATGGATCTTTACATTGAAAATAACGTTATTCGCATTTCTAACAAGATGGTAGGCCTCCCTAATAAGAGGCAAACGACTAATTCTAACCCACACCTGTCGTTCTTTATGTGCTTTATAGTAGGCTATTGTCTTTCTTTATTAGGCCTACTATAGTCAAGTATTGTATTCTCTTTTATCTAAAATCCTTTATTTATTGAGTCGACGGTGTTGAGTTCTTCGGTTTTCTTGTCCTTGCTTCTCTGTAGAATCATTATAGTTTTGAAATATCATGGTGTTTCCCCTTGCTTTGTCGTTTTTCTTTGCTCATGACCATCCTACGTGTTGCACGTATATGGTAAAGCTTAGTAAAGGCCACCACATGTCACAAATTTAATCGAATAATATTCGATTGAAAATATTATATTATGGTGTAGTATATGGTTATGGGAGTTTTCTTTTCCCGCTAGGAAGTTTCAGGGCTTTTTTATAACGGGGCTGCAG
Organism: Lumbricus terrestris; assembly: GCA_949752735.1. NCBI lineage: Eukaryota > Metazoa > Annelida > Clitellata > Crassiclitellata > Lumbricidae > Lumbricus > Lumbricus terrestris. The sequence continues at coordinate 33,553,514 of OX457051.1, forward strand.
TGTTAATTACGGACACTTGACTTGTTTAATTTGGTTGCAAAATAAAACACATTGATTGATAGATTTATTTATTTATTGTTTTATTGATTTATTGAGTTGTTGATTGATTGATTTGTTGATTGATTGATTTGTTGATCGATTGATTGATCTACTGACTGACCGACTGACTGATTTACTGATTGACTGACTGACCGATTGATTGATTGATTGACTGAGTGATTGATTAATTGATTGATTGATTTACTGACCGATTGATTGATTGATTGATTGATTGACTGAGTGATTGATTAATTGATTGATTGATTTACTGATTGATTGATTGATTGCTCGATTTTTAAATTAATTTCTAAAGTGTCTATTCAAGGAAGTTTATACGGGCAAACGTGAAATGTTTATGCAATTATCCCGGAAATAAATCCGGTAGTACTTTGTGGTGTATCGTAGGTTGTACCAACAGTCCCACACTTCTATTGTTAAAGCCAGTTTTTTTCATGAGGCTTTGAAATAGTTTTGGACCTTTGACCTCACTGCTTAGCACCCGATTTTTCTCTCATCGGCCGTTAACACGCGTCTCGTTGTCAGGCGTATTCAGTGGCTTACAGACGCACAACAGAAGCGTTCCCTACTCTAGCACGACAGCAAGTGTCGTTTACAGTTGGACAAAAACTCCTTATTTAAGAGTCCCTCCCAGGAGGGACGGGCGTAGTTCCTGTGAGAGTCTATTCCAGACTATTAGCAAGATCATCTAGAGTTCGTGTAAATGGAACCAAAAGCGCTGTTTTGTGCGGAGCGGAGTGACGGGGACTTTGGAAACCCGAGGACCGACAGAACTCTTGCTAGTAGACTGGTGCGACACCTAAACAACTGAGCAACGAACTGAACGACTCAATCAATGCTAACCCTTTGATCTTCTTATCTCAGTAGCGTAATCCGGAAAAAATTTCGGTGTGGGGTCATCTCGGCGGGGCTTTTTAGACGTGCAATTGTACACAAAATGCGAAGTAGTAAATGACTTTTTGCAGACAAAAAACACACTTGGGCAGTGAAAATAGATTTGTGGTGATTTACCACGGAGACCAGAATGGGACAAATGGATTGTGCAGTGAAGAAAGAAATAGCCTATACATTGCCTTTTTTCGGTTAGTTGAAGTAGAAAGACTAATAATTAATAAAGGTCGTCAGATTTTACAGCCGAGAACTTGGAACACTTTCGGGAAAATTTCTGGCTAGTGACAAAGACAGTAGTCGGAAATTTTCGGCCAAAGAGGGCGCTAGATTAAAATTATTCGTGGTTGTGCAGTTCTAGAAATTTCTTTTTAAAAACCTGCATCATCCCGGGATCGTTTCTGATGGACAATGACGCAGAATACACCTGCATGCATGAAAAGCACATGGAATAATATCATCAAACATTTCTAGGAAATTACACATAATTTTGTGGATGCCTTCATATTACAATACAATACAATACAATTAGTCATTTATACCGCGCTTTAACAAAACAAGTCTTGCACAAGAGCGCGCTTCACTACAGATCTAGTTATAATGCAATGAAAATAAAATGAGTTTTTAACTTTGATTTAAACTCTACAACAGATGAGCACTGGCGAATGAAGGTTGGAAGACTGTTCCATTCTTTGGGTCCTCCATCATATTATTAATACTCGTTTCTGTTTCTGCCTTCGTCTATCCATCTATCTATCCATCTATCCATCTAGGCTTATCCATCTGTCCATCTATCCATATATCCATCTATCCATCTAGGTTTATCCTATATTTTATATTTTATATTTTTGAGCGCTTCTGAATAGCTCTGCTGTGAGAAGCGCTTTACAAATGCTTTATTAGATTAGATTAGATTTATCCATCTATCCATCCATCCGCCTATCCATCTATCCATCTATCCATCTATCCATCTATCCTTCTATACATCTATCCATCTATCCATCTGTCCTCTTTCGTATTATATATCTTCCTGTGTTCATGTCTATTTGAAGACGCGTCATAAAATCCACCCATGTTCACTGAATCTCACTTCATCGAAAGACTAAGTATGTCCGCTTCCCTCTGCCTGTCTCCGCCTGCCCGTTTGTTTGTTCTTCCATCTGAGTGCCTTGGTTTCGACGAATCACTGATTGGCGCCATATTAAGTGAAGGAGAGAACCAGACAGACAGACAGAGAGTGAGAGAGACAGAGCGAGACAGAGAGAGAGACAGATAATGGAATTTCTGGCCTCTAGGCTGAGCAGTCGCCGCCCCTTCCCAACCTATTTTTATTCTTGAATCTCTATTAGCAATTTAGATCAAATGAAACAACAGCCTGAGGGTACGAATAATTGTTCGACGACGTATACGATATCATATTACAACAATGACTTTACTCAGTTGTCAATTTAAAAATAGACATAAAGCGATGCGTGAATCCTAAGCTAGGGTGGGTTCGGGGGCTAAACCCCCTCAATATAAGAGGCTAAGCTCCCCCCCCCCCTAAAAAGAAGGCCATCCGGGTTTTTTAATGCAAAACTGAATTATTTCCACTATTTGCATGAGATTTCGGCTGGGTGCACGACTTAAAAAAAGGTCGTCAGACATTTTGGCGGATGAAAATGAAAAATTTCCTCCGGGAGGCTTTAGCCCCCAAAAACTGAAATCCTGGCGCCGCCACTGACCATCTGGGCACTTGCCTCTGTTCTCCGCTTTAACAGGACTGGCCAGAGACGAAATTAATAGCATCTCATAAAACAATGGCAATTGATGCGGTTGATTGACCCTCACCAGTGAAGCATATCATGAAATTTCTAAACACTCTTCTGTTGACTGACTTCAGCTTCGAAGTAGGTGCGTCTATTCATCTGTGTATCTATCCATTCACCCATCCATCCATTCACCCATCCATCCATTCACCCATTCATCCATTCACCCATTCATCCATTCACCCATTCATCCATTCACCCATCCATCCATTCACCCATTTATCCATTCACCCATGCATCAATCAATCCATCCATCCATCCATCCATCCATCAATCCATCCATCAATTTATCCACCCAGCATACGTAGTTACTTAAAATTCCATTTATCCACCCACCCATCCATTGATCAATCCATCCACGCATTCATCCACCTATTCATCCACCCATTTAACCATCCATTCATCTGTATACATATCCACCTTTTCACCCACCCATTCACCCATCCATTCATCCATCCACAAATATATCCACCCAGGATAGTTGACTTAAAAATGCCATTTATCCATCCATCCATCCATCCACCCGTTCATCCGTCCATTCATCCACCCATCCATTCATTCATCCATCCATCCATCCATTCATTCATCTATTCATCCATCCATAAATCCATCTATCCAGTGACCCACATATCCACCCATTCATCCATCCATTCACCCATCTACCTTGTGTCCGTCTCTGTTTCTATGTCTCTGTCTTTATCCTCGGCTCCCCAGCAACAACAACAGTTACTCCTCCTTCCTATCTCTCTCGACTTCACCATTAAACTCACCAAATTGACATCGTTAAGACAGCATCGAGCTTCTGCTATTGTGAGTCCTCTATGTGGAATGACTTTCCCTCTGGAATTCGTGGCAGGATTCTGAAGGGAAATTCACCTACATCCGCTGCTTTGAAGACCTTTCCCTTTTCATGGGTCTGCTACGCTGAGAGAAGCGCAAGCAAATGCTATAATATATATGATTTGTTTAGATTAGATTGTTTTAGATTAGATTAGATTAGATTATTTTAGATTAGATTAGACTAGACTAGACTAGATTAGATTAGAATAGACTATACAAGATTAGACTAGATTAGATTAGATTAGACTCAGTGACGAGTAATCTAGCAAAAAGTTCTTTATATAGCACCATAGTTGGCTACAGACAGGCAGTCCTGTTGAAAGCATTGTACGTTGCGATATTGTTTGCTGCCAAAACGATGTTGTCATTATTACCATTGTTGTCTATCTGTAACAAAACGATGTTGTCATTATTACCATTGCTGTCTATCTGAAACGTACTTATCCCCGTACTGCTATTCAATAATACGAGAAGGTATTATACCAGACTCCCAGACCAATATACAAGCAATCAACATGCATTTACATACCATTAATCGGAGTCCTTTCCCAAACTTAACACAGGCATTGCTCATTCATTATAAGCTTATACAACAGAATGAGAGGATATGGTATGCAAGCCAAGGACATCGCTGCACCAGAGCTGTTTAAAGGATTTTTTAGAACAACACAACAGCCTTCTTTCCCCCTCCCACCCTCCATGGTAAATTATTTATTCAAAATGGAGGACAATTACCTTTTTACTATTTTCAACTGCTTCTACAACTTCACAGCTACTTTAGAACTTCACATTTTGAGTATAAAACGGCACGATTTAAAAATCCTGTGTAACATAATATGAATATGAATGCAGGTTTTTGTTCACGATGTTGCCTCTAGACTTGCCAGTGTTGCTGCTGCCGTTGTAATTTTCTTATATCAATGAAAGAGAGAGAGACAGACAGGCAGACAGACAGACAGACAGACAGAGACAGAGTCAGAGTCAAAGAGAGAGACAGACAGACAAAGACAGAGATAGAGACAGAGAAAGACAGAGTCAGAGAGACAGACAGACAGAGCCAGAGACAGAGACAGAGATAGTAAGACAGACAGACAGATAGACAGAGACAGAGACAGAGTCAGAGTCAGAGTCAGAGAGAGACAGAGGGAGATACAAACAGACAGACAGAAATAAAGACAGAGACAGAGACAGTCAGAGACAGACAGAGACAAAGACAGAGAGAGGGAGTCAGACAGACAGACAGACAGACAGAGTCAGAGACAGAGACAGAGAGACACAGAGCGAGACACACACACAGAGTGAAAGACAGACATACAGACAGACAGACACAGACAGAGACAGAGACAGAGACAGACAGAGACAGATAATTTTTTTCATTATGTCAATTATCCTGTTGATCTCCCTCCCTCCACCTTCTCATCCTCTCTCTTCCTCCCTTCATTTGCCTCATAAAATCATCTCACCAACCGGATCTCGAGTCTCGAGTCTGTCGCCAAGCAACGGCTGCTGGTCCGTGGGCACGTGCGTGTGTGTGTGTGTGCGCCTGCGTACACTGGTTCGTTGGCGTCTGCATTGCTGCAATTTATCTGGCGTCGGAGATTGCCTCTCGAATTTAACAGCTGCCCCCGTTTGCCTAAATCAATCCATCGAAATTACTATGTCCACTTCTAACCACTTGTACCTCTTTTGTTTTACCGGCATTTTACAATTCCTCTTTTGTTTTATCTTCCCGCTCTGCTGCTGATAATCTTTCTATTGCTTAATTCATGCATGTTTACTTACTTGGTACTTATATAGCCTAAACCTGTTCACTTATTTTTAATTTTCTTAAAAACTGGTTTTGAATTGCTTCAATATTTTCGTTTTTGTCTGTTTGTTTGCGTGCGTGTCCGTCTGGTCACCAATACATCTATTCGCTTTTCTGTACATCTATCTGCATGTCTGCCTGTCTGTCTGTCTTTCACTCTGTGTGACTGACGCTGTCTGTTTTGTCTGTATATGTACGTCCATTGGTTCCCTTTCCTGGCTGTCTTTCCGTCTGTCTGTTTTGTTTGTTGTGTCTGTCTATTTTTAATCTGCCTGTATGACCATCAGTGCCATTGTCTTTTTGTTTCTCTTTCTGTCTGTCTGTCAGTCCGTCCGTCCGTCCGCACGTCTGTCTGTCTGTCCGTCTGTCTGTCTGTCCGTCCGCACGTCTGTCTGTCTGTCCGTCCGTCTGTCTGTCCGTCCGCACGTCTGTCTGTCCGTCTGTACGTCTGTTTGTCTGTCTGTCTGTCTATCTGTCTATCTGTCTGTCTGTCTGTCCGTCCGTCCGTCCGTCTGTCTGTCTGTCATCTGTCTATCTGTCTAACTGTCTATCTGTCTGTCTGTCCGTCTGTACGTCTGTTTGTCTGTCTGTCTGTCTATCTGTCTATCTGTCTGTCTGTCTGTCCGTCCGTCCGTCCGTCTGTCTGTCTGTCATCTGTCTATCTGTCTAACTGTCTATCTGTCTGTCTGTCTGTCTGTCCGTCCGTCCGTCCGTCCGTCCGTCCGTCCGTCCGTCCGTCTGTCCGTCTGTATGTATGCTGTCTGTCTCTCTGTTCTGTCTGCCTGCCTGCCTGTCCGTCCGTCCGTCCGTCCGTCTGTCTGTCTGTCTGTCTGTCTGCCTGTCTGTCTGTCTGTCTGTCTGTCCCTGTTCCTGTCTGTCAGCCTAATCTGGCGTCAAATGCCCTTTCGCTCGTTGACTTCTGGCAGTGTCCACAAACCGTGGCTCACTTCCGTTGCCATGACGACCACTTCTCGGCTTCGTCTAATAAACGAAAATAATGAACGATCCGGATGGAGATACAATCCCACTCACCCCACCCTACCCTACCCCACTCTACCCCACTCCACCCCACTACGCCCCACTCAACTCTACCCCACTATGTCCCACCCACCCACCCCACTCCACCCCACCTCACTCCACTTCACTACGCCCCGCCCCACCCTTCCCATCGGATCATCACCCTTCATTACAATACGGTCACCGACTTCCTGTCATGTTCCGACCTTGTAGAGTCTCATCGGAAAAGTGATTTCAAATGTCGCGATTTGTTGCCATAGCAACAGTGACCATCTTTTATACATGTATATATGCAATGCATATATACACTGTGAGCCATAAAAAACCGTGCCAATTTATTTTTAGCTATATCTCGGTCGATATTTTAACAATTTTATATCTTTTTGTGTCGTTTGAAAGAAAAATTAAATCTCTACGATTTACTTATTTACTTGCGCGATGACGTCATATCCGTTTCGCAGCATAATGTAAATAAAGTTGATGGTTGAAAATTTGAGTTAAAATTTTAAAATGTTGAGCTTTGATGATAAAATTTTAATTAAAAATCTGCGGGAATGCAAAAATTATTCTTCTAGACGATTAATTAAGGAGTTTCCGAACAAGAATTGGAAAAGAAAAACATTAGATGACTTTCTGCGAAAGTTGAGAACTACCGGTTCAGTTGAACGCGCTGCGGGAAGTGGTCGGCCAAAATCGTCGCGAACTGAAGATAATATCGCCGCTGTC
>OX457051.1:33565656-33568156 GCA_949752735.1 Lumbricus terrestris
ATATATATATATATGCATATGTATATGTATATCGGACGACGGCACGTATATTTACATGTAAATCCAAGGGAACATCGCAACGAGTGCATAAAAAGAAAGACTCGCCCAGAGGGGAGAATTGCCGCTCGTTATCTTTCAGTTTTCTGCAACATTGCACACAATGGTCTTAAAATTGTCGTTCATTTGTATAATTATGTGATTAGAGAGTTGTACAGTGATCCACGCGATGATCCTCGTGCTGTATCGTCAACTGAGAGAAGGAGAGACAGGCAGACAGACAGACAGACAGACAGAGACACACACCGAGACAGAGAAGACAGAAACATAGACACACAGAAACAGACAGAGACAGACAGGCAGAAAGACAAAGACAGAGACAGATGCACAAACCGAGAAAGGGAATACAGGAACAGAAACAGACAGACACAAGGCAGAAACAGACAGTGACAGACACAGACAGGCACAGACAGACACAGACAGAAACAGACAGACACAGACAGAAACAGACACAGACAGACACAGACAGACACAGACAGAAACAGACAGTGACAGACACAGACAGACACAGACACAGACAGACACAGACAGACACAAACAGACACAGACACAGACAGAAACAGACACAAACAGACAGTGACAGACACAGACAGACACAGACAGACACAGACAGAAACAGACAGACACAGACAGAAACAGACACAGACAGAAACAGACAGACACAAGGCAGAAACAGAAACAGACAAACACAGACAGAAACAGACAGTGACAGACACAGACAGGCACAGACAGACACAGACAGAAACAGACAGACACAGACAGAAACAGACACAGACAGACACAGACAGACACAGACAGACACAGACAGAAACAGACAGTGACAGACACAGACAGACACAGACACAGACAGACACAGACAGACACAAACAGACACAGACACAGACAGAAACAGACACAAACAGACAGTGACAGACACAGACAGACACAGACAGACACAGGCAGACACAGACAGACACAGACAGACGCAGACAGAGACATCTTCTCAATGTCAAGGACATTACTCTGTGACCCTCTTCAACCGACATCGCTTTAAAAAACGAACTCATCATCGATTGGAAAAGAAGCCGCAATGGTCGAAATCCGATAAAAATGAGAGAAAAACCAGAAAACTATAATTGATCGACTATCTGTCATTTACTTCTGGTTTCTCTCATCCACATCGGAATAATTGGACAACGTGCAGCGTTCAGGCCTAGAGGTCTTCGTGGTAGTCATTGCCATTGCTAGTGGCAGTCTGTGGTAATTCAATATCAACGAAAAATTCGCAAAGTTGGTCTCTTCGCATTGATTTTTTCTCCTCGTATAATATCACATAAGGCATAAAATATTCTGGCGCAGCGTACAAGGTCGATATATTACGATATACATGTGAGTGGACCCAAAAAATAATTCAAGGGAACATCGCAATGGCTCAAATAGTTTTTTGCTACTTTTTGTTGCGTTACGTTTTTGAGTGGTCTCACTAAAAGTGATATAACTTTTGTTCTATTTGAAATATTTTGATGAAATCTGGTCATCATTTGTAGATATGAATTGTTTTTAAGCCTGTAAATTTTCATTTCGATATTCTTACTTCTGGCCAAGAAATTGGCAAAAAAACTTAAGCGGTCTTTTTTGCCCACCCTGTAAGTCTATGTACCGTATGTTGTGTCAGCACTTGTTTCAGCATCCCTTCAATATAAGCTACTCAGAGGCGCTCCGACTACAGCACGGACACTGAATCTGAGTTTCACGCCAAAGTGCATGAATAACTGCGAGTGAAGGACTTGCTCACCGCTAAGGGTCCCTACGCGGCGGCTTGAGGTGGATTCGAACCAGAAACCTTCCGGCTCCAAGGCGCCGAACACACCCTTGCACCACCACCACGCCTCACAATGCATCCACGCATGTACAATTGTGCATGTATTATAACTTGGATGAAGAAGATCGCTGTGAGAGGCAGCTGTTATATAATATTTATAACGTGTTACAAAATGTTCTTACTCAGCCTATTACGGTGGAGGGTCCTCTCTCTCGCCGTCTCGTCTTCCCATCGACATTCTTCGGTTACTCTGCTTGTGACTTACGTTAGCTCTACATGCAAACTTCCAATGACTCGATATAAATTGAGTTACATGTATGCATACAGTAAAATCATATACATGTACATATCAAATCTATATATATATATATTACATATATGCAGCAAATCAAATATGTGTTTATGCTATATATATACATATATATATAAAGTGGCATGATGTCAGGTCATTTAGCAGAACGACATTCTCGCGGACGCGTGAGACGACATCGTCGCGCGGACGCGTGATCTAAGACGCGCTTTGAAGAAACGCGTGTCGCAGGTCTCTTCACTAAGCCACGGGGCGCGAAGCAGCCTTACAGCGGATGAAGATGATGAAACGAGTAGACGCGCGTGGAATCGATTAAATTGTATATGTAGGTC